>CM077647.1:95967609-97167609 GCA_039707465.1 Rhabdophis nuchalis
AAAAATCCACTGACAACCCAAACTGCCGACTTTGCAATAACAAAGTCGAAACTGCTTCACATTTAATATATGAATGCAGCAAAATCGCACCAACTGATTACAAAGCTAGACATGACCGAGTTGCTAAATTAATCCACTGGTCATTATGTAAAAAATATGGTTTACCTGTATCCAGAAAGTCATGGGAACACAAAGTGGAAAAGGTTATCGAGAATGAAAGGGTGAAGATCTTGTGGGACTTTTGAATACAAACAGATCGTCATTTGGAGCACAACACACCAGATATCACGGTTGTAGAGGGCCGAAGTGTACAGTTCATTGATATCGCTATTTCTGGAGATGCCAGAGTCGAAGAAAAAGAACTAGAAAAAATAATGAAATATCGTGACCTGGCCATCGAAACTACATGGCTATGGATGAAGCATGTCACAGTGACACCCATTGTCATCGGGGCACTTGGCACCATGTCCAAAATTTTTACTAAATATATCAGCAAACTGCAGCTTCCTGCAATAACACCAGCGGAACTGCAAAAAACGCCGCTACTTGGAACATATTACATTTGTGCTCCAAATGATGCTGGCAGCAAATTGTATCAACCATTAGCACCAGTCAATAGTATTTGCAATGCATTTTAAATGTTCAGTTGGCTGAGTTTCATGTTTTATGAATAAAGTAAATAATAATAATAATCTTTATTGTCATTGTACTAAAATTACAATGAAATTGGTTAACATATATTAGATCAAAGTTCAATTTTTTTCCTTCATACCTTTTCCCATTAAATCCAAAAGAAAAGTTTCTGGTTTCATTCTCACTCTTTTTGATCTCTCAATGGCCTTCAATACTGTCAAAGTTTTATCCTTTTAGGCCAGCTTCAATACTAAATTGTTCATCTCTATGATTAATGATAGTCATAGCATGATGCTTTATACTAAGTAAACAGAATAATTATTTTTTCCTATATGAGTAAAATCTTTAATTGTAAAACTTTTCCTGAAGCAGGCCAGTTATATATGTTATGTTATCATTTAATGAATGGATTAATTATGTATCATGAGTGACTATATCTGAATAATAGTAAGAACGTAAGTAAGAAGGATCAATAAATAGGAAAAACAGATTATTGAAACTTTCCATGAACATTTGCAGAGCATATTCATCATATCCAAAACATGAATAATTTGCAGAGATTTGCTTGTTTATATGAAGCATATATAGGGACACAGTGGCTCAATAGGGATGTTGTAGCTCAGTGGCTAAGATGCTGAGCTTGTTGATCAGAAAGGTCAGCAGTTTAGCAGTTTGAATCCCTAGTACCATGTAACAAAGTGATCTCCCGTTACTTGTTCCAGCTTCTGCCAACATAGCAGTTAGAAAGCATGTAAAAATGCAAATAGAAAAAATAGGAACCACCTTTGGTGGGAAGGTAACAACGTTCCATGCGCTTTCGGTGTTAGTCATGCCAGCCACATGACCACAGAGAGGTCTTTGGAACACTGGCTCTTCTGCTTTGAAACGGAGATAAGCACCTCCCCCTC
Organism: Rhabdophis nuchalis; assembly: GCA_039707465.1. Lineage (NCBI taxonomy): Eukaryota > Metazoa > Chordata > Lepidosauria > Squamata > Natricidae > Rhabdophis > Rhabdophis nuchalis. The sequence continues at coordinate 95,969,151 of CM077647.1, forward strand.
CCGAGTCGGGAATGATTAGCACGTATGTGCGAGGGGAACCTTCAACACTGGAAGTCTTTAAGAAGATGTTAGATAGCCATTTGTCTGAAATGGTATAGGGTTTCCTGCCTAGGCAGGGAGTTGGACTAGATGACCTCCAAGGTCCCTTCCAACTCTGCTATTGTATTGAATTGTATTTATCTTTACCTACGAAGCATATCTCTGCAATTTTTAACTTTTGGGTTTATTAGAAAAAGGAGAAGAGGTTCTTAGTTCCCATAAATTTGATGTTATGTTATTGGATTTGATCTAGTTTTGATTTAATGGCTGAAATCTCACCTGAGCGGTTAAGTGAAATGACTATGTATAAGCAATATGTCCTGATGAGAAGCAAATGCATTTCATCTGAGCTATTAAAAGTAATTGTTGTTTTGTTTATCAGCAGAGGCAACTGTTCCCAACCCAGTACAAAATTCCATAATCTGAGGTACTTTCAAGAATTTTATGGTCATGGTGGAGAATGACATTGTCAAGGTAGATCTATATACTCAGGAAGTTGATATTATCTCATGAAAGGAAAGATTTGAATTTACTCTTTTGGCATGCAGGCCAATACCAGGCAAATGTATTATTTTATTAAATAAAAGTTTTTGATTGGCTGCTTTATTGGTGTACTATGATATTTAATTGCAGCTGTCTTCAGAGGCCCCCCCAAAATTGCAGATGTTCTGTTTTAACAAATAGTTGTTATTATATAACTCAACTATTGGCATCTAGTATCAAATTCCTGAAGTTAAAAGATGATTTTCTACCTTAAAGATGGTTTTACTTTTCTAGAACATTGCAAGGGGTGGGGGGAAGAAGTGAAGAAGAATGAGAATAAAACTGAAGTCTCTCATCAAGACATACTGGGTATGTGTTTGTTGGTTGTATATATTCCCCACTTTTGTATATTTTATTGTACAGTATATTCTTTTCTCTTGCCTGATGTGGTTAGGTGTGAACCTTTGCCAAAACAACTCAAACTATGATAAATAAAAGAAGCATCAAGAATAGATTATTTACTTCACCCCAATTCCCACCCATCTTTCTTTTAATAGCGAACTGGTAATTGTGGTTTGCTTAAACATTTTAAGGAATGCTTGTATTTTACTATGTTTTGTTGTTTTGTTTTGTAGCTTTCTTTCTTTCTTTCAGTTCTTAAAGTTTATTGTCTGGGTGTTTTTCTTTAAAAGTGTATTTTAAAAAGGTTTCTGTATTGGTCTGAGAGATATAGATGACTAATTTATTAACTCAAATCACTATGATACTGTTTACTATTTCTAAATATGTTTTTCCCACTCCAAAAAGTATATCCAGAGACGTTCATAAATTTAAGAAGTCCTTATAAGATTTCACATAATTTGCAATGAATACAGCTGACAGGTATAAGAATGTAAGTTGTCCTAGGTCATAATGAAAGCTCATTTAGTATCTCATCTGAAAATCATGTTCCTAACCATTTGCCTGTAAAATTCCCTTGGGGACATGGGGATAATGACCTTTCTCTCATTCTTGTTCACTTGCAACTAGTATTCAGAGATAAATAGCCATTAAAAGGTTAACATACCTGTCCTTTTTGTCTGGCAAATATAAGGGCATTTGGAGGAGTATGTGCTTTTAAAGATCATTATCTGCTTATTTTCTGTTGATTCTTATCTCTCAGAGATGCAAATTGCATGCAAATTTATTTTCACTAAAATATTCACAGTAGAAATTTTCTTTTATCTCCTTTTATTTCCTTAAAAAAAACCTTTGTAGTTTACTTCATCATTTACTTTTCGCATTGTTGTCAGTCTCATCAATTAAAACATGACATAAAGCCCAGGTTGTATAATTTCTTTAAATCTGAGCCACTAGCACGTGGGTGTCAAACTTGAGGCATCACGTTGCCATCATGTGATGTATTTACAATACAATACAATAGCAGAGTTGGAAGGGACCTTGTAGGTCTTCTAGTCCAACCCCTGCGTGGGCAGGAAACTTATACCATTTCAGACAAATGGCTATCTTTTTAAAGACTTCCAGGGTTGGGGCATTCACAACTTCTGGAGGCAAGCTGTTCCAGAGGTTAATTGTTCTAACTATCAGGAAATTTCTCCTTAGTTCTAAGTTGCTTCTCTCCTTGATTAGTTTCCACCCATTGCTTCTTGTCCTGCCCCCAGGTGCCTTGGAGAATAGTTTGACTCCCTCTTCTTTGTGGCACCCTCTGAGATATCGGAACACTGCTATCATGTCTCCCCTGGTCCTTCTCTTCATCAAACTAGACATACTCAGCTCCTGCAACCGTTCTTCATATGTTTTAGTCTCCAGTCCCCTAATCATCTTGGTTGCTCTTCTCTGCACTCTTTCCAGAGTCTCCACGTCTTTTCTACATCATGGCGACCAAAACTGTATGCAGTATTCCAAGTGTGGCCTTACCAAAGCACTATACAGTAGCATTAACAATTCACGTGATCTAGATTCTATCCCTCTGTTTATGCAGCCTAGAACTGTGTTGGCTTTTTTGGCAGCTGCTGCACACTGCTGGCTCATATTTAAATGGTTGTCCACTAGGATTCCAAGATCCCTCTCACAGTTGCTACTATTGAGCAAGGTACCACCTATACTGTACCTGTGCATTTTGTTTTTCTTGCCTAAATGTAGAACCTTACTTTTTTCACAATTGAATTTCATTTTATTAGATAGTCCCCAATATTCAAGTTTGTCAAGATCCTTCTGTATCTTAAGCCTATCTTCTGAAGTGTTGGCTATTCCTGCCAGCTTGGTGTCATCTGCAAATTTGATGAATTCCCCATTTATCCCCTCATCCAAATCATTGATGAAGATGTTGAAGAGTACTGGGCCTAAAAGAGAGCCTTGGGGTACTCCACTGCATACTTCCTTCCATGTAGATGCAGTTCCACTGAGGACTACAGGTTGAGTGCGGTTGGTCAGCCAGTTACGAATCCATTTGGTGGTGATGCTGTCTAACCCACATTTTTCTACTTTATCTAATAGTAGGTTATGGTCTACTTTATCAAATGCCTTACTGAAGTCCAAGTAAATTATATCGACAGCATTCCTCTGGTCCACTAATTTTGTCACTTTGTCAAAGAATGCAATTAGATTAGTCTGGCATGATCTGTTTTTGACAAACCCATGTTGGCTTTTGGCTATTACTTTATTTGCTTCTAGGTATTCACTTATTTGTTGCTTAATTATCTTTTCCAGAATTTTTCCTGGTATTGAGGTCAGGCTGATGGGTCTATAGTTTCCTGGATCTATTTTTTTTCCTTTTTTGAAGATGGGAACCACATCAGCTCTTTTCCAGTCTTTTGGCAGTTCCCCGGTGCTCCAGGATCCCTGAAAGATGTAGTTCAGTGGTTCTGAGATCTCGTCTGCCAGTTCCTTCAGAACCCTGGGGTGTAATCCATTCGGTTCTGGTGATTTGAACTCGTCCAGGGCAGACAGATGCTCACTTACCATTTTCTTCCCTATTTCAACTTGTGTTCCTAATCTGATTTTTTTTTTTATATTGAAAAAGTTTTATTGAGTTTTACAATTTTTTCAGGTAGGGTAGGGTAAGGTGAATAGGAAAATATTTTGAGAACTTTCACGTCGAGATCGTTGGCCCCCTCCGGGGCTTCTTGACAAAAAACAGATAATACATATTTCAATAGTACTACAAAGTGAAGAGAAGTGCATACATCGTTATAAATTCTATGCTAGCAATCATATACAAACATCCAAACAAAGGTTATACTATATTAAAAAGTCATTTTTTAGATCTAAGTCTCTTAGCAATTGTATCTTCTTGTTCTCCTCCCTGACCCCCAGTGGGCGAGGCCATGGCCCCCTCTGCTCCTCCACTTTCATCCTCCAGGATTGAGGCATGTTTTTTAATAAAGGCTTCCGCCTCAGCAACTGTTTTAATCCTTACTCTTCCTCCTTCCCAGAGCACCAACATCCCTTCTGGCATCACTCACTTGAACCAAATCCCCTGTTTAAACAATTTTTTAGATAAGAAGGACTATTTCCTCCTCACCTCTCTAATCTTTTTCGGGATCTGCTTCAAGATAGCGACTTCCTTTTGTTGGTAAATTAACGGACCCTCTCTCTGCACTCAATATTCCCTCCCTGGTAGACCTTCTAACAAATTTAATATGTATCTCTCTGGGTAATTCATTTATCCTGGCATATGCTGAATTTATTCTATAAACCAGGTCAATGTCCCCTCTGATCTCTTCCTTAGGTTTGTGTAAATAGTCTGCTAAAATTGTGCTCATAAGATCAGGAAGACATTCACCAGATTCTTCAGGAATATTCTGAAATCTTAAAAAATATGACATCCTTTCAAAATCCATCCTAGACATATGACCAGTTAAATCTCCAATTTCAGTATTAACACTTTTAAGCTCTCCCCTTGCCCCAGCCAGCCCCAATTCTAATTCTTCAGTCTTCTGTGTGTTCTGCATCAATTTCTTCTGTGTCTCCCAAAGCTCTAATTTGGAACTGCAGTGATCTTTTCTAAGCTCTTTAATTTCCAGTACCAAAGAATGTAACACTTCTTCCATAGCCGTTAATCTTGCATCTGTGTCTGGTTTTTCTGGCTGCTTCTTGGAAGCCATGGTGAGCTGTTTAAATCAGTGCCAATAAAATGGTGTGTTTTGGGTGCGGCCGGTGGGACAAGTCCAGAGGCAAAGTTCAATTCAAAGTTGTAAAAGTTGTAAAATCCAGAGAGAAGAACACATTTTCCAGTCAATTATGAAGACAAAGAAGGCACTCCAGGGAAGGAATCAATTAATCATTCATCAGAAATCATCCATTAGTAGAGAGAGACCGTCCAGGTCACAAAGGAATGTCAGAAATTTTCCATGAAGAATAGTCATTTAAGAACAAAGGGACGCCATCTTCCCTCGCCAAATCTGGAAGCCAGCAGGAGAAAGCAACAAAGGAAAGAGTTTCATTGTAGCAAGACTTCGATACTAAGTATCTAGAAACAAGCCGCAAAAAACTTTCACTTCTTCAGCAAAGTCCGGATGAGAAATATCCGCTTCCTCGCATTCGAGGAGCCATTTCTAAACGCCGCTGCTGTAAATCCGAGGGGGGGTTCAGCAAACACCCCCCTCCATCGTTTCTTATAGTCAAAGCTGCCAGCAAAAAAAGTCAAAGTCACTTACAGTCCAATTCGCCGCCAGAGTCCCGGCATAGCCATCCGATCCGAGCGATCCAGCTCTCTCAAAATTAATTAATTGCTCCCGTCCTCCGTTGGCGAAGGGAACCAAGCCCTCCGCAGCATGTCTTCTCCCTCCTAGATCAAAGACAAGGACCCCCCCCGGCCGCCGCCGGACTAGGAAAGGTCCAGGCAAGCCGATCCTACGGGGGGGTCCCTTGAAAGGCACACCCCGCCCCGTTTGGGGCCGCGAAAAGAACAAAACGGCGGACGAGTCCCAGGACTCGACCGTCGCCACCAGAAGCCGGAAGGAAGTCCCTAATCTGATTTTTGTGGTGCTGTTTTTAATTAGTTGGACTTTGTGTAAAGACAGATGCAAAAGATGAGTTAAATAGTTCTGCTTTCTCCCTGTTGCTTATCATCTGCTTGCCATTTTCTCCCAGGAGTGGACCAATTGATTCCTTAATTTTTCCTTGTTTTTAACATGTTGGAAGAAGCTTTTTTTGTTATTTTTTACTTTTTTTGCAATCCTTTCTTCATTGCGAGCCTTAGCTTTCCTCACTTCATCTTTACAGGTTCGGGCTATTTGCTGATATTTTGCCTTAGTTATGTCCCCCTCTTTCCACTTTTTATATTTCTCCTTTTTGTCTTTCAATTTGTCAGAAAGTTCTTTATGCAGCCATGCTGGTTTCTTTTGGGAACTGTTATTTTTCTTCTTTATTGGTATTGCGCTAGACTGGGCTTTTATAATCTCATTTTTCAAAATTTCCCAAGCTTCTTGAGTTGTTTTCCCCTTGAGGATTCTCATCCATGGAATCCTTCCCAAGCTCTCTCTAAGTTTATTGAAATTAGCTCTCTTAAAGTCTAAGACTCTAGTTTGACTTTGTTCTACTACTTTTGTTTGCATAATGTTGAATTCCAGTATTTCATGATCGCTTGCCCCCAAAGTTCCTGTAGCTTCTACACCTTCTATCATTTCCTCTCTGTTAGTGAGAATTAAGTCCGATATGGCTGATCCTCTTGTTCCCTTCTCTACCTTTTGGGAAACAAAGTTGTCTGCTAGGTTTGTTAGGAACCTGTTGGATCTTCCACTTGGTGCAGAGTTTGTTTCCCAATTGATGTCAGGGTAGTTAAAATCTCCCATTACTATTGTAGTGTGCTTCCTACATACCTTAGTAGCGGGTTAGCAAAAAGTTCATCCACTTCCTCTGCTTGGTTGGGTGGCCTGTAGTATAGACCTATGGCGATGTCATTTCCCCCCCAACCTTTAATATTAACCCAAATACATTCAAGATAGTTCTCATCATTGTTGTGCTCTATTTCTGTAGAGATATAATTATTTCTTATATATAGTGCAACTCCACCTCCTCTTTTATTTGGTCTATTTCTTTTAAATAATTTAAATCCTTCGAGCTGTATGTTCCATTTGTGGGTTTCATCCCACCAAGTTTCTGTAATGGCAACAATATCATATCTGCCCTCCTTTACTTGAATTTCTAATTCACCCTGTTTATTCCTCATACTCTGTGCATTGGTGTATAGACATTTGAGTCCATTTTGATTGATCCTGGGTTTACTGTCTACGTAACCTGTGTTATGCCTGACTATGGTTCTATTTGCCCCTATTTCTTTGCTACTTGTATGGTTCATGCACATGGTATGGCACTCACTGTTAATTGTTTGGTTTTGGTTGACAGCAGTGGTGATAATATTACCCGCACAAACATCTATGTTACATGCACTGATAACCCTATGAATTTTAGTTTGCTGGGGACAGAAATGTTCTTTATCTATTGATTCTCTGTCCCCACTATTCAGTTTAAATGTTTAGCCAGGAAATTTCACCTTCATGGAGCTGGGGTGGGCATGTCCTGCACGTAACGCATTCAGCCTGCAGGCCACTAGCTTGACACTCCTACAGTAGCACAATAGAGTGTCGGAGATTATATTTCATTTTGCAGAATCCAACACTTTGGAGCAAAATGCTTGATTAAGTAATTCTCTTTCCAGGCTACACAAGTTAGTTGTGAAAAATGTACAAAACTATTTATTATGTGGTAAATTTAATTTATTACTTAATTTAACTTGGTAATCCCCCATCAAATGCCATGGATGCCACAAAGAAGACATCAAAGGAGAGATTAATTACCTTTCCTGGTCTAGAAGCCCTACAATCCTATATCAGATTTCATATTTTTGTCTTAAAAGTGGAGAAATTATTATAATCACACTCTGCTGTGGAGTAATACTTTTGCAGTATGTTTGTTAAAAAAAACGGAAATGTTGATATCATAGAACTAAGGTTAATAATAAAATTGTCTTTAATTTTCATAAATTATTTCGGCAAGTTAAATTTGAGGAACTCCCATGGGCCAAAAATTTCATTGAGTTTAAAATACCATGTCCTTTATACAATGGGAGGTTTCTCAGATCAGGGCTTAATCCCCCCCCCCTCCAAATTTATTTCTTTAGAAAATCTAATTCACATGTGCACAAATTGTTTCATGTTCTCCTCTTTTTATTTTTTCTCATTTTTCCTTTTCCTACTCTTATTTCTATGTTACTGATTTATATCCTTCTTCAATCCTATTAAGTTAAGTTTAAGGTAAACTCTCTGTCATGGTGAGCTTGATTCTTAAAGTGACCATTTCCATATAGTTCTTGGGCTACAATATGAAAGTAGCTTAACAGAGTCTTTCTTGAGGCTGTTTTTGGACTTCACAATATATAGCCTTGTGATTTCCTGATCATCTCCCATCCAGCAATTCAACAGGCAAAGTTTGCTTGGCTTTTGAGATCAACTAACATAGGGGAACCTATAGGGCTATTAAGAAAAACCCATCAATATCAGCAGTCATTTATTCCTAAAAGAAACTGTAGGGGCTAACTCTTGTAAAATTTTGTTCCATTCTGCTTTTAATATTTTCTGCCCATTCTTAGTAGAAGAAGCAAGGCTGATAAAGTGTAGTTATAGGTGAGATTCAACAAATGACAGGCCTACCATAAATTTAAGATGACTAACCATATAAATCATGTAAGTGCATCAACCACAATTTGAAAAACATATATGTGAACTATTTCATGTATACATGCTTAATAGGGAATTTTGACAAGATTGTTTCAAGTTATTCAACCTCAAACTTTTCAATTTAAATCTCTTTCTGACATAGTCTGAGCTTATCGCAATAGAAGTAGAGGTGGGTTGCTCCCAGCTTGGCCTGGCTTGGCTGAACCGATAGTAGTGGCAGTGGGAGGCTCCGCCCACCCACCAGGACACTTCTGCACATGCACAGAAGTGTCATGCACATGCACACAAGCAAATTGGTAGTAAAAGAATTGGAAACCCACCACTGAATAGAAGGGCAAATTTCTCCCCAGATAAGGTTACAACCAGCACTGACTCACCAGGATGATGTGGTATTTTGTGCATATGGTTTTCTTCTTAATTAATTTTTGTTGTATCAGAAAAAAAAAATTCCTTTTAACTTTTTCTATCTATAATATGATCAGCTAATGTTGCTCCGCTACATTGAGTTGAGTGGCCAGCAGTGATGAAGTTGCATGGATATCCATTTTATTGGAGGATGTTGTATAGATGATCTGTTTCCCTTTTCTGTGTTCAGAGTTGCTGCAATTTTTTTTTTTAGTTTTAGTTTTAATTCGATTTATATCCCACCCTGCTCCACGAAGGACCCAGGGCGGCGCACAGGAATTTAAAAACATATAAAACAGAATATACAAAATTTAAAAGCATATTAAATTACATGAAACAATCCTATGCTAAAAACCAAATTAAAAACCCCAATTTAAAACTATCTAAAATGGCCCCAGCGGGAGGTTAGGCTAGGCCGGCTTGCTGAAAAAGATGTGTCTTTAGACACTGGTGGAAGAAGCGGAGGTCCGAGATGGTACGAAGTTCAGGGGGAAGGTCGTCCCAAAGGGCAGGGCCTGCCACAGAGAAGGCTCTTCCCCTGGGTATCGCCAGACGGCATTGCCCGGCCGACGGAACCCTGAGAAGGCCCTCTCTGTGGGAGCGGATCAGCCGTAGGGATGTATGGGGCAGGAGACGGTCTCGCATATAACTAGGCCCCGAGCCATGGAGTGATTTAAAGATGGTCGTCAGAACCTTGAAGCGCACCTGAAAGACCACAGGAAGCCAGTGCAGCTCGCGCAGGATTGGTGTTATATGGGAGTATCTCGGAGCTCCCGTTATTACCCACGCGGCTGCATTCTGGACTAGCTGTAGCTTTCGAGTGCTCCTCAAGGGAAGCCCCATGTAAGGGGCGCAATTGGGCATCAGGCGTACCTGATGAAATGCCCCCCTGGCCACGGTTGCCACATGGTCCTCCATAGACAGCCAGGAATCCAGGAGGACACCCAAATTGCGCGCCCTCTCCACGGGGGCCAGTGTTTCTCCCCCGATGGCCAGAGTTGGAGTAATCTGGCTGAACCGGGGTGCCGGAAACCACAGCCACTCAGTCTTGGACGGGTTGAGCTTGAGTTTGTTACTACCCATCCAGATCCGTACAGCCTCCAAACACCGGGACAGCACCTCGGCGGCATCGTTGGGGTGGTCTGGGGTAGATATGTACAGCTGGGTGTCATCGACGTACAGATAATATCCCACCCCAAAACTACGGATGATCTTGCCCAGTTGCTTCATATATGTGTTGAACAGAAAGGGCGAGAGGACGGACCCCTGAGGAACCCCGCATGAGAGGGGTCTCGAGATTGACCTCTGCCCTCCTGTCAACACATATTGCGACCGACCAGAGAGGTAGGACGAGAACTACCGTAAAATGGTGCCTCCCAGTCCCAACCTCCGCAGTCGGTGCAATAGGATACCATGGGCGATGGTACCAAAAGCCGCTGAGAGGTCTAACAGGACAAGGATAGAGAAACAACCTCTATTCTGTGCCCTCCAGAGATCATCAACCAACGTGACCAATGCCGTCTCGGTGCTGTGACCGGGTCGGAAGCCAGACTGGCGCGGGTCTAGATAATCAATTTCCTCCAAGTGTCGCGGAAACTGTTGGGCCACCACACTCTCAACAACCTTCGCTAAAAAGTGGAGGTTGGAGACTGGACGGTAATTCTTCAATAATGCTGGGTCCAGGGAGGGCTTCTTGAGGAGGGGCCTAACTACCGCCTTTTTCAAGACGGCAGGCAAGGACCCCTCACTCAAAGAGGCGTTGACAATCTCCTGGAGCCAGCCTCGTGTCGTCTCCCAGGATGCCAGTACAAGCCAGGAGGGACACGGGTTCAATAAACAAGTGATAGCCTTAAGTCTCTTTGACAACCTGTCCATATCCTCGGTAGTAACAAAGTCAAACTCCTCCCAGGATGGTACCTCAAGACCAGCCTCGGGCAGTCCGGCCAGACCACTCTCGATGGAGGGTAACTCATTCCGAATCTGAGTGATTTTGTCCTGCAAATAAATCCCAAATTCCTCTGCTCGTCCCTGCAAAGGGGCTTCCCACGGCCTCTGTTGAAGGAGGGAGCGGGTTACCCCAAACAGGGCGGCAGGGCGGTTATCTGCGGATGCAATAAGGGTGGCACAATACTCACGTTTGGCCACCCTTATCACTACTAAGTAAGTCCTAATATGGGCTCTCACTAGTGTTCGGTTGGCTTCGTAGCGAGAGGATCTCCATCTGCTCTCTAGGCGTCTCCTGTGGCGTTTCATCTCCCTCAGCTCCTCAGTAAACAAAGGAGCCTGGGTGACTTGTCGCCGCAAGAGAGGCCGCAAGGGCACGACTCAGTCTAAGGCCCCCGTGGCCGCACTCAACCATGCGGTCACTAGGTCCTTAGTCGAGTCGCGGGGTAGGGTCACAGGAATTGGCCCAAGCTCCCTCTGGAACCCATCTGGGTCCATCAGGAGCCTGGGGCGGAACCATCTAGGAATGTCGGGCTCCGCCTCCCCGCGGTGAGGTAAGGCGATTGGAAAGTCCAGCAAGAGGAGAGCGTGATCTGTCTATGACAAGGGTGTGATGGCTAAATCCCCTGTTCCCAGATCACTACTCCACTGTCCTGAGATGAAGATCAAATCCAGGGTGTGTCCTCCCTCATGAGTAGGGCCTAAAACTACCTGGGTCAGGTCCATGGCCATCATGGAAGCCATGAACTCCCGAGCTGCTCCAGAGGTTTCGCCTACTGACCGCAAGTTAAAGTCCCCCATGACCAGAAGTCTGGGGGTCTCAACCGCCGCCTCGGCTATCACCTCTAGGAGCTCGGGCAAGGCTGTTGTTGCATAGCGAGGAGCCAGGTATACAACTAACACGCCCAACTGCCTCCCTAGGCCCCACCTCACGAAGAGGGACTCACATCCGGTCGTCTGAGGGACAGTGGTCTCCCTCGGCTCAAGACCTTCCCTAATCATAATCGTCACCCCCCCACCCCTCCCTAGGGCCCTTGGCTGATGAAAGGCATGGTAACCTGGTGGGCACATTTCTACGAGGGGCAAACCCCCCTCGTGGCCCAACCAGGTTTCCGTTATACCCACCAGGTCCGGGTCCCCCTCTGACACAAGGTCATAAATGAGGGGGGCTTTTTGTACCATGGACCTGGCGTTGCATAACATCAGCCTAGGGCCCCGGTCCTGTGATTCCTGCCCTCCTAGTCTGCGAAGGGAGCACGGGGAGTTGGAGCGCGTGACTGCCTGTATCCAGCGGCCACGTCCGCCTCCCACCACCCCTGCCCCTCCCTAAAACCGGAACGATAGAAAAAACCTCAGTGGAAACGACCCCCCCCCTTCCCCTTCCTCCGTGTCACTACTTCCGCCGGCCGGCCTTATCGTATGCCATCCCCTCCCTGGGCTATTTCCCCCCTCCACCCTGGAACCCCCTAAAAGCCGAATTAAAAAATTATATAAAACCCCCCTCAGTTTGCGCTTCAATGGGTTTGTGCTTGAGTAACTTTATCAAAAATTGCCTCACCATTCACTCAAATATAACAACCAACACAAGTCTTTAAAAGGATAACACACAAAGCAACACAACAACTACCACAAAAACAACAAAGACCAGATGCATCATAATCTCCTAAATCCAAAATGTTTCAAAATGTTTCAAAAATGATGGCAAGATTGCTGCACCAACACAACTTCACAGTAGTCCACTAACCAACTTCAACCCTCAGATGGACTCTGTCAAAACTGAAAAGGCAGATAGAAGTGAACCAAAGATCAGACATCTTATATTGGATCAATATAGCAACTGCAAGAACAACTATGTTCGCCAAACAGGAAGAAAATTCAACCAAACTGCATGAGTACTTCATGGCCATGAAGAGACACAATCCTCTATCCCTTATGTCTGTCCACAAAGACTCAAAAGAACCCAAATTCAATCTAACCACAGTTGTAACCCAAGCAAAGCCAAGGAGAAAAAGGGAATTCCTGCAAGCCTGGTTTTACACCAATAAATCAATAAACAGACACATTGCCATTGACCCAATCTACCAATCACTTAGAACGAACATCATTAGAAAGACCAACATCAACCATTGTTGCAGAAAAATCAGGAGACTTGGAGAACGAGATTGAGATAAGCCTTTTATTTTTGGCCAAAGTACCTAAACCATTGCTATTGGCTACCTTGAGGGCCAAGCCTTGTAAGGAGTTGGGGTCTTTACTTCTCCTTTTGTCTTGAGCCATACGTGTCTCTAAGTGAACTTTAGTTGAACCTTGTGGTTTTGTGAGAACTAATGAACTCTGTGATTAGGCACTCACTTCTCTTCTTTTGCAAGGAGCAACGGCCTATGTCGCCTTTTAATATAAGTAAAAGGGGACCTAAGCGGCTGTCTAGCCTGACCCAGTAGGTTTCACACTTAATGTCCAAATCTCACTTTTCATCCTGCCTTACCATGACCCCAAAGGCAGCATTTAAAGAACAATGAACAGCCATGCTGCAAACAAATTTACACCTTGACAGATCATAAGGAATCAGACCACATCACATGCAGACGATCAAATCAACCCAAAACCAGATCATGACATCATCAGAAGACATCAGAACACCAGCACCAATATATGTCACACAGATGGTACTTAAAACCAAGGACTATGATTCAGCAACTACAGTCAGCCAGTCACATAACCCAAAATCAGACCAGGTATTTAAAGGCCAGTGCTCCCACAGACAAGCACAATTCAAAGAACACTGAAGATGTCTCAAGATGGGGATGAAAGCTCAGAGCTAAAACTGACAACAATCATAACACTGCTATATATCAAAAACATCCGAGAAATCACCAGACTATTACAACTTTACTATTAACACATGAAATCATCATAAGAAACTAATTAACAAACTAATTAAAACCCTCCAAAACATCCTAAGTAAACCCAGTAACCCCAGAAGTAAAAACAAGAGTTATCTATAACATACCATGTAAGGACTGTAATAGCCTCTAAATGTGACAAACAAGCAGAAGACTAGCAGAACACATCTGTGAATATCAAAAACTCTTTAATTTCACAACATATGGACAGACCTAACCACAGTTTCGGTCCGCCGGAGGGCATATCAATCCAGACGGTCGTGGGGAGGGGCAGGGCCGAGGGGAGACAAGTTCCATCCTCCCGGTTGGTGGCACGTGGCCGTTGGTTACAAACGGTCGGGTGCCACAACCCCCGCAGGCTAGGTGGTCAGGGGATACAGAGCCAGGGCCTGCGGCTGATGTTTTGCAATGCCAGGTCCGTGGTCAACAAAGCCCCCCTCTTCCATGACCTTGTGTCAGAGGGGGAGCCGGACCTGGTAGGAATTGCAGAGACCTGGTTGGGCCACGAGGGAGGACTTCCCCTCGTCGAAATGTGCCCACCAGGTTACTGCGCTTTTCATCAGCCGCGGGCCCTAGGCAGGGGCGGTGGGGTAGCGGTCATTATCAAGGAAGGCCTTGAGCCGAGAGAGACCATTGTGCCTCAGACTACCGGTTGTGAGTCCCTCTGCGTGAAGTGGGGCCTAGGGAGGCAGTTGGGCTTGCTGATTGTATACCTGGCTCCCCGCTATGTAGCAGCAGCCCTGCCCGAGCTCCTGGAGGTGATCGCTACGGTGGCAGTTGAGACCCCCAGACTTGTAGTCATGGGGGACTTTAATCTGCCATCGTTGGGCGAATCATCCGAGGTTCGGGAGTTCATGGCCTCCATGACGGCCATGGACCTGACCCAACTAATTCAAGGCCCCACCCACGAGGGTGGACATACGCCGGATCTCATCTTTGTCTCGGGCCAATGGAAGAGTGATCTGGGTATAGGGGATATAGTCATCACACCCTTGTCATGGTCAGACCACTCACTTCTCCGACTCGACCTTCCGACCGCTACTCCCCGTCGCGGGGAGGCGGAACCAGAACTTCCTATCTGGTTTCGCCCCAGGCGCCTGATGGACCCTGTTGGGTTCCAGACAGCGCTTGGGCCACTTCCTGTACCCCTGACCCGCGCCCCGATGGAGGACCTCGTGGCCGCATGGAATACTGCGACCACGGGAGCCTTGGATCGGGTCGCGCCCTTGCGGCCTCTCTTGCGGCGCAGAGCTGCCCCGGCTCCTTGGTTCACCGAGGAGCTGAGGGCGATGAAACACCGCAAGAGATGCCTAGAGGGAAGATGGAGGGCTACTCGCTCCGAATCTGACCGGACACAGGTAAGAGCCCATTTACGGACTTACATTGTGGCGCTGAGAGTGGCCAAACGTCATCATTGCGCCACTCTCATAGCATCCGCAGAAAACCGCCCTGCCGCCCTGTTTAGGGTGACCCGTTCCCTCCTGCAACAGAGGGTGCGGGAAGCCCCGCTACAGGGTAGAGCAGAGGAATTTGTGACTTTTCTGCAGGACAAAACCGCTCAGATACGGAACGAGCTAGCCCCCATTCGTGGCCCAGTGGGATGCCACGAGGCCGATCTTGTTTGGGAGGAATTTGACTCCGTTGCTTCCGAGGATATGGACAGGTTACGTGGACGACTGCGAGCCACCACATGTTTATTGGACCCGTGTCCCTCCTGGCTTGTACTGGCATCCTGGGAGGTGACACGAGGCTGGCTCCAAGAGGTTGTCAACGCATCCTTGAGTGAGGGTTCCTTGCCTGCTTCCCTAAAAGAGGCAATGGTGAGGCCCCTCCTTAAGAAGCCCTCTTTGGACCCAGCTCTTTTAACCAACTATCGTCCCGTCTCCAACCTTCCCTTTCTGGCGAAGGTTGTTGAGAGTGTGGTGGCACAACAGTTTCCCCGTCACCTGGAGGAAGTTGATTATCTAGATCCGCGCCAGTCCGGCTTTCGGCCCGGGCATAGCACCGAGACGGCATTGGTCGCGTTGGTGGATGATCTCTGGAGGGCCAGGGATGGGGGTTGTTCCTCCATCCTGGTCCTATTAGACCTCTCGGCGGCTTTCGATACCATCGACCATGGTATCCTATTGCATCGGCTGGGGGGGTTGGGGGTGGGAGGCACCGTTTTACGGTGGTTCTCCTCCTACCTCTCTGGCCGATCGCAATTTGTGTTGGCAGGAGAGCAGAGGTCGACCCTGAGACCCCTCACATGTGGGGTGCCTCAGGGGTCGGTCCTCTCGCCTCTCTTGTTTAATGCATACATGAAGCCGCTGGGTGAGATCATCCGTGGTTTTGGGGTAGAGTACCATCTCTACGCTGCTGACACTCAGCTGTATATATCTACCCCAAACCACCCCAACGATGCCGTAGCGGTGATGTGCCAGTGCCTGGAAGCCGTGCGGATCTGGATGGGAAGTAACGGACTCAGGCTCAACCCGACCAAGACCGAGTGGCTGTGGTTTCCGGCTGCCCGATTCAACCAGCTTTCTCCAACGCTGGCCATAGGGGGCGAACATCTTGCCCCTGTGGATGGGGCGCGCAATTTGGGAGTCCTCCTGGATACCCGGCTGTCTATGGAAGAGCAAGTGACAGCCGTGGCCAGGAGGGCGTTTTACCAGGTTTGCCTGGTTCGCCAATTGCGCCCCCTATTGGATCGGGACGCCCTTCGCACAGTCACTCATGCCCTCGTGACATCCCGACTGGACTACTGTAACTCCCTCTACATGGGGCTCCCCTTGAGGTGCACCCGGAGGCTTCAGTTAGTTCAGAATGCAGCCGCGCGAGCAATTATGGGAACCACTAGGTTTACCCATGTAACACCGCTCTTGCGCGAGCTGCACTGGCTGCCTGTCATCTTCCGGGTGCGCTTCAAGGTGTTGGTTATCATCTTTAAAGCGCTCCATGGCTCGGGACCTAGCTACCTGCGGGATCGGATCCTGCCTCACACATCCTCGCGGCCGATTCGCTCCCACAGAGAGGGACTTCTCCGGGTGCTGTCCACTAGACTTTGTCAGCGGGCGACGCCCAGGGGAAGGGCTCTCTCTGTGGCGGGCCCAGCCCTCTGGAACGACCTTCCCCCCGATATTAGAACGACCACGGACCTCCGCTCCTTCCGCCTGAAACTAAAGACACATCTTTTCCGCCTGGCCGGCCTAGGGTAGTCTCTCTCTCTATGGGTTTTTTAATTGTTTATTTATATTGAGTGGGGATTTTTAGTTAATGGGATTTTAGCACAGGAGTTTGTTTAATCTGTTTTAAATTGTATGTATTTTTGTATATTTATGGTTTTTATTCTCCCTGTGCACCGCCCCGAGTCCCTGTGGGGAGAGGGAGCGGTTAATAAATTTAGCTTTATTATTATTATTATTTATTATTAGTTTCAACTGGGAAACTGTGACCATCCTAGACCAAGCCAAGCCCCAAAAGGTAAGAATTCCTGAAGGTCTGGCAATCTGACAAATTAGTCATAAACAACACGTATACATAAACATCATCTACACACTATGCAAAAGAGGCAATCAAAAAGCCAAAAAAAAGGGGGGGGACAGTATTACTCCCTACCAGTAATCAGCACCCAAATGATCATAGAATACCAAGATTAATATCAGACTGAAAATCAAGAAACAAACAATATCCCAATCAAGAATATGCTAAACAAGCTAATAGTAAACAACCCAACCAAATCACCTCTAAGACCACCCTCACCACATTGACAGGGAAAGCCACTTAGAATATAAACTGACAGCAAATACCTCTTTTTAGTAGCAGTGATGATGTTACTTACTTTGGGTAATGAACATCTGCAAGAAAATAGCTAAGCTCAGAGAGAACCAAGGACTGTTCATTTCAACCCTGAGCTACAAATATTCTTTATTGATAGAAGAAATTTGTTGAACCTAGGAAGTGTACAAATTCATAAATGTTAATGTACTTATTCTTCATTATACTTACTCTTGGTGAATATGCTGAAAATAATTTTATTAGTATTTTTATTAAGGTTAGTTTAACAATATTTCATTGTTTGTACAGATTTTAGATCCATAGGTTTATCTAGTTATAATTCTTAATTTTAATAGCATTTTTATAATCTTATAAATTAATTAACTAATTTTAGCTTAATTGTTTATTGATTTACATGTTTTTATTTATAGATCCTAATCTCATAGGCATTTTATAAAGTATATTTTATATCTGTACTAGCAGTAATAAGTTTCAAAATGATAATAATGTTTTATAAAGTTGTGATTAATTCTGTATTCTTTGTTCTATACTTCATGGTGGTCAAAGACTGGAATAAGATTGATTGATTCTATTTTTTCTTTTAAATGCTGGAGAAAATGGAACCCAGTATCATATGGATACCTGTATTCAATTTTGACAGTATTCATCTGTCAATGTCATTAATACCCCAAATTATAACTGTATTGGGAAGGAGGGAGTGTTGAATATATCATTTATTCATAATGAAGGTAAATATATCGTGTACAGCAGTGCTTCCCAAACTTTTTCAGTCCACCGCCTCCTTAGTGCTACAAACTAATCCTCAGTGCTCCCCACCCAGTGGTGGAATTCAAATTTTTTACGATCGGTTCTGTGGGCGTGGCTTGGTGGGCCTGGCTGGGGAGTCATGTGACTGGGCTGTTTGCACAATGTAAGGAAGATAGTAACAATAAAATTCAAAACTGTAACAATTAATTGCACATTTATTTAAAATTCAATTTAAAAATATTTGTAAATGTTAATTCAACAAAATTGTTGAACATGATGCAGTGATACCAGGTTTTCAAAGTCTGATAGTCATTTATCAAGAATCTTACTAACTATTAACTTAGTAAACTCAATAACATTTAGTAACTACTTCACTGTTCAGTAAATTCTTAATGTGATGGATAGGCTTGATGAAGTGATACCAGTTTCCCAATGTCTGGTTTTAAGTCACTTAGCAGGACTCTTAAATCACCATGTTCAGTAATCTGAAGTTGATTTATTTGCTTGGAGAGAAGTTGGATGACAACACTGAAGCCACGTTCCACCAAGTATGATGTTGGAAATGCAACAAGGGGCTTCTTAACCATTGTCCATAGTACAAGATAGCGATCAGAAATTTCTTTCTGTAACCAAAACTCTTGGAACAATTTCTTGAACTTTGGCTTCAGCTCAATGTCATTTTGCAGCTCTATGAGTTCTTCCTCCACTATCCCATCTTCATCAATATCTGAAAACGGATTTATCACCCAATCTGGAATTTCCATCAAAAGAAGATCCTGATATCGGTCAGACATATCTTTATGCAGCATGTCCAAATGGTCACAAAACACTTGAAGATTATCATCTTGTATCCCACCTTTCTCTTCTCTTCTTTAGACAAGCTCGGAAATTGGTATAGCTTGTGACGGCCTATATTGCGCTTGAAGAGAGTTAGCTTTGAAATAAATGTAGAGATGACAGATTTGTGCCCTAACAAGATTGAGCTCATTTCCTTGCAACTGCAAATTCAATTCATTGAACTTTGCAAATAGTTCTGATAAATAGGCAATATCATGTTCAATGTTCCTCTATTTTTCCCTCAAAACCAGACACTTCTGCTGTGTACACACACACACACACACACACACACACACCAAAAGTGTCTGGTTTTGGGGGCGGGGAATAGAGGAACATTTGGATATACATTTTGAATTAATCTGGGAAGAAAATTGCTAAAATCACTTTTAGCTGTGTTCGGCATTAAGGATTCATGCAGTAGCATTTCTTGTTGAATTAGCAACAGCCAGCTAAGATAGTTTTATCTGTCTTATAATGTGCATGGGTAGAGAACTTAGGCATAAGGGCAATGTTTGCCTGTTATTAAATAATAAATTCACAGCTTATACATTTGAATTAAATGTTTTTCAATTCACGTTTAACCTATACTTGATATACTTGTATTCAATACATAAGGTGTTAATTTTGTCATTGGAAGAGATAGAAAACTGCATTAGTGATATATATGTCAATGCGTTGATTTTTACTAAAAATGTTTAGTTTAAAGAAGCTATAAGGAATCACAAATATGAGTGTGGAAAATGTAATGTACGTGTGGATGGCCCCTTGCATGAGTTGTATTGGGGGGGAAATCATAATAATAATTAAAAAAAGAAAATGATTCCCCAACAAGGTAAAAGGCTACATTTTATTAGAGTTATTCTTTGCTTCCAATCTGTTGCGAAAGGGGATTGGATTCCATTCTCTATATTTCCCTTTCCATCCCCATGGTTCTTTAGTGAAAATTATAACCCAAGAACATATAGATCTGTTAAAATGTTCCCATTCTCACTTTCCATATTGAGAATCCCTAGGTTTCATGCAATAATATCATCAAATAATTCAAGCAAATGTTGATGCTTTTTTAATTACACTAATGCAAACAATGTGCCCACAAGGGTAGACAGGGCGGTGTTGGGGCGAGCGAACAATGGAGGATCAGGTAGCAACTGCCCTTTTTGTGATTTAGAAAAAATATATCTTGCAGCATTCCTCAAATGAATGGACATGGAAACAGCTCTGATTAAACTTTTGGGAGAGAAATTAACTTTTAAAGCAAAAGGTATGAGTAAATTCAGTAAAATATATTCTGGATTTATTAAAATAAAGAACATCAGTAGACTTAAAATGAACTTACATATACTATGTGTGATAGGACCAGAATATTGCTCATAGTTATGAATTCTTTGAAAAGATTATAAAGATCTTAGCTAGAACAAACCAAGAGAGGAAGATGTTTCTGGAAGGGTAGCCAGGGCAGCACTGCTTGCTCTCCCACTTGCCCCCCCACCCCCTACCTTTGTCCCTTCACGCCTGGCAGCTGCACCTGCCCACCACCCCTGCCTGCTTCCTCCTCCTCCTCCTTCTCCTCTTTTTCTTCCTCCTGCCTCTCCCTCCTCCTCTTTGCTCCTCTTCTTTCTCCTCTTCCATTTGCTTCCTTCGCCTCTTTCTTCCTCCTCCTCTTCATCTTCCCTGTGCTACCTCCTCCTCTTTCTACCTCTTCCCCCTCCTCCTCCCTCTTCTTTCTTCCTCCCTCCTCCTCTTCCTCCTCCTCCTCCACAATAAAAAAGGGGAGAAGGGCAGGGCCATTATTCCCCCTCAGCCTCCTGAGAGATTGCGTGCGTGCGTGTGGTGTATGTGAAGTAATTTATTTCCAAGCAGAGCTTCTCTCTCTCTCTCTCTCTCTCTCTTTCTTCCTCCTTTCTTTTGTTCTCCCTCCTTTCTTTCTCTCCTCTCTTCCTCTGCCCCGTGCCTTCTCCCCCCCTATGCTGAGGGGAGTGACAGACAGGCGGCTGCGGGCTGAGGCGGCTGAGGCTGCAGGACCTCTGTCTCCTCCTTCCTTCTCCTCTTCTTCCTCCTCTTCCCTTTGCTTCCTCCTGTTCCTTCTTCTTCCTCCACTTCCTTCTCCTGAGGTAAAGCCACCAAAACCCCCACCAGCGCCGGCGCCCATGGCAGCGGCGCCGGTGCCTCCCTACTGGCTCCCACAATGTCCGCACAGCTCCTCAAAAGCATAGCGGTGGCGGGGGCTTTGGTGACTTTATTAGCCGTAGTGCCAGGCACAAGCAGCTATGAGTGGCTGTCCACAAAGGACCTCCCAGCTATTAGAAATCACTGCACGCAGTTTGAAACTGCTGCATGGTGGTTTCTAGCCACGTGTGTGGCTGTGCAGCCGCGTACCTTAGAGGGAACATAGGCCACCTCTAGCTTTCCTCTGCCACCCCCCTCCTGGCTCTTACCGCCCCCTGCCACCCGCCTTTCCTCTTACCTCCCCCCTAAGCGATCCCACCATCCCCAGGGGGCGGTACCGCCCACTTTGGGAACCACTGGTGTACAGTTATCTGGCTCCAAATCAAGTTCTTCATTCTTGCACTGTCTGCTATGTAAATATTTTCTTTTCTCTCTATCATTAATACAGAGTCATCTGCTTTCAACTTTTAGTTGTTAAGATTCATCTGCTTCTTCTTTGTCTGAATTTCTAATCCTTTATTGTTCATAATTAGTTGCTGTGAAAATCTTTTCATAAACAAATCTTTTCATAAACACAATTGGCACAACTGGCACATAATTGCCAACAAAACAAAACTGAGTACTGCTCAGTGGTGGGTTTCAAATGCTGGCGGCATTCCCATGGACGGGCACAGTGTGTCTTAGCATCTCTGTGACACTCCGCGATGCTCCGTAATGTTTCATCTGCTCTGCGGAGCGTCGCACAGATGCTGTACGCATCATGCACATGCGCAGCAGTGCGGAAGCTTTAAAACACAGATAAGGAGCGAGGGAGGGAGGGCCCACCAAAGCATCATACCAGAATTGTATCCGGTGCTCCGTGCTGGCTCCAGTACACCCGTACCGGGGTGCCTGCAACCCACCACTGGTACTGCTGTAAAACTAGTATATGTACAAAAATCAAAAGATTCTAAAATGCAACGAAAGAATAAGCAAACATGACAAAATTAATTTGCTTGATTAGTGAAAGAGCAACAATTACATTTATTAATGAATGGAGATTTTAGTGACTTTATGGACTTTTTGCTAAGAAAAAAGAAAAAAAATAAACCTGTGATTTATGGTTTGAAAATTAGGGTAGATTATTGGAAAGAATGAATTTATAATTTAATCTTACAAAGAGAAGATATTCTTTTTCCAAAAAATTGGAAGCTCCTCCTCACTCTCCATTTTTCCTCCCTACAATGACTTGAGATTTGGGTGGGGTGCCTATTTATGTTATGTCAAGGTTAAAGTGAACGTTGATTTTAGAAATCATTTTAATAGAAATTTCATCTTAAATATTTGGAATAAATATAAATTTAGAATACATCCAAAAACAGCTCTATGGCTATCCCCACAAGAAGCATATTATAGAAAAGAAAAGAAAATCAAATTATTAAGATTTAGTGAATTGTTAGAATATTCCCAAGGTATGTTACAAATAAAACCAAAGATCATATCAGCTTATATATCAGTACTACATTTATATCAGAAGGATGTAAATGTCAATGGTTTTATGTGAATGCAACTCTCAGAAAGACTTGATAAAATAATTTATGGTTTTGACTTGATAAGACTACATTGGAAATTGGATCATACATTAACAAATATCTTATTGTTGAAATGTATAAATTTCTGTTGAGTTATGAGACAGTGAACAAATTAAAGACTGCATGATAAGGGGACAATTTTTTTCAGTATAATATAGAAATGAATAATGGAAAAATATTTGGACAAACAGGTTGAAATTTGCAGTAATTTATAATCTGAAAAACATTTGCTATAAAAGGATGTGTGGGTATAAGTAGAGAATTTGTCAAAAATATATAACAGGATTTCTAACTATGTTGGAAATGTAAACACCAATAAGTACGTACTTACACTGAAGAAAGGCTAAAAATTATAGGACTGAAATACATATATTAATTCAAAAATTTTTGAAGGTCAATATACCATTCAGGCCAGAAACATTTTTGCTAGGGCTAAAGGACAAGAATTTGGAAAAATTGTGTGGCATTTGTTCTTATTTTACAAACAGAATAACAGACTTGGAAGGTACCTTGGAGGTCTTCTAGTCTAACCCTCTGCTCAGGCAGGGAACCCTATACAATTTCAAAGAAATAGTTATCCAATCTCTTTACGGTGAAGGAAAACAGCACACCTCTCTGAACAGATCTGGGAGGCTGTGGTTGCTGCTGCACAAATAGTTGATCATAAACAGATCAAGAAACTTGCAGACTCTATGAATGGAAAGATTATGACTGTTATTGAAAAATGGATGCCTATTTTGGTCAATTGTTTTTTTTTTTTGTAAATGTCAGAAATGTTTATTTGTAACTTTTGAGGTATTTGTTTATTATCCTCATTTTAACATTAAAATAAATGTGTGAAGATGGAAAATTTTCATTTTTCATTTACTTGCTTAATAATTCTACATACTAATAATTGTCCAATAATTATGCACACAGAGATATTCTCCTCAGAAAGCCCATACCTCACTTTTGCTTTCTTAAATATTCAGATTTGCAATTTCTTGACATTTTGGATTGACCAAAAGCACTGCAGTCATTCAATATTAAAAATTAATCCTCAAAAGTACAACTTGCCTAATAATTGTGTACACAGTGTATATGTTTTACTCATATTGTTCACAGTTGGGGGGAAATGAAAAACAGAAATTTTCTAGATGTCACTGTCATTCAAAATATTGCTTGGATGAAGAAAGAAATTTAAAAAATCAACACACAAAATCATAAGTGGAACAGGATTTTTAAAATAACTGGAGTAAGAAATAGGAGAAAACAATTTTTTTATTGTTGTATGAGAATGCCTCTGACGGGGCTCTGCCCAGATACTGCCATACTCTATGACAGGGGTCTGCAAAGTCAGCTCTTTTAAGACTGGTGGACTTCAACTCCCAGAGTTCTCCAGCCAGCTAATTCTGGGAGTTGAAGTCCACCAGTCTTAAAAGAGCCGACTTTGCAGACCCCTGCTCTATGATAACCACTTTTTCAGAGGGAGAAAGTGTTTTTGAATTTGTGCTGTCTATATTTATAACAATAAATAACTAATCTATATATACAATTTCCAGTCCAATATGGAAAATTTATATTGCTTTAAATATTATATGGCTCCTACTTACAATACAATACAATAGCAGAGTTGGAAGGGACCTTGGAGGTCTTCTAGTCCAACCCCCTGCCTAGGCAGGAGCCCTATGACATTTTAGACAAATGCCTATCCAACATCGTCTTAAAGACTTCCAGTGTTGGGGCATTCACAACTTCTGGAGGCAAGTGGTTCAACTGATTAATTGTTCTAACTGTCAGGAAATTTCTCCTCAGTTTTAAGTTGCTTCTCTCCTTGATTAGTTTCCACCCATTGCTTCTTTTTCTACACTCAGGTACCTTGGTAAATAGCTTGACTCCCTCTTCTTTGTGGCAACCCCTGCTATCATGTGTCTCCTGGTGCTTCTTTTCATTAAACTAGACATATCCAGTTCCTGTAACTGTTCTTCATATGTTTTAGTCTCCAGTCCCCTAATCATCTTGGTTGCTCTTCTCTGCATTTTTTCCAGCGTCTCCACGTCTTTTCTACATCTTGGCAACCAAAACTGAATGCAGTATTCCAAGTGTGGCCTTACCAAGGCATGTAAAGTGGTATTAACACTTCTCGTGATCTTGATTCTATCCCTATGTTTATGTAGCCTAGAACTATGTTGGTTTTTTTGGCAACTGCTGCACACTGCTGGCTCATATTTAAATGGTTGTCCACTAGGACTCCAAGATCCCTCTCACAGTTGCTACTATTGAGCAAGGTACCACCTATACTGTACCTGTGCATTTCGTTTTTCTTGCCTAAATGTAGAACCTTACTCTTTTCACCATTGAATTTCATTTTATTAGACAGTGCCCAATGTTCAAGTTTGTCAAGATCCTTCTGTATCTTAAGCCTATCTTCTGGAGTGTTGGGTATTCCTGCCAGCTTGGTGTCATCTGCAAATTTGATGAGTTCCCCATTTATTCCCTCATCCAAATCATTGATGAAGATGTTGAAGAGTACTGGGCCTAAAACAGAGCCTTGGGGTACTCCACTGCATAACTCCCTCCACGTAGATGCAGTTCCATTGAGGACTACACGAGTGCAGTTGGTCAGCCAGTTACAAATCCATCTAGTGGTGATGCTGTCTAACCCACATTCTTCTACTTTATCTAGTAGTAGGTTATGGTCTACCTTATCAAATGCCTTACTGAGTCCAAGTAAACTATATCGATGGCATTCCTTTGGTCTACTAGTGTGGTCACTTTGTCAAAGAATGCAATTAGATTAGTCTGGCATGATCTGTTTTTGATGAACCCATGTTGGCTTTTGGGTACTTTGTTTACTTCTAGGTGTTCGCTAATTCATTTCTTATTATAAATAATCTTTATTAATAAAAATATAAAATTAAACATTTAACAATTATAGGGTGGGGGGGTGATGGTGAGGACGAACAAGGGTAGGGAGGGAGGGGAAAAGGGGAAAGGTAAAGGTGAGGGGACAGACCAGGGATATATCTACTCCCCTAATTTAAGAAATATATTTGTCCCAGTCTAACATCTATTATTACTTGTATTCATATTTAGATGCTTACATATAAACTATAACATTGACTTAAATATAATATTATCTTGTAGCTCCTTGTGCCTATTTCACTATTGTTCTATCTAGTTATTTTCTTTGATATCCGTCGTTCTCTTGTTATACCATCTGTACCATTTCTCCCAGGATTGGGCATAAATTGAGGTTGCTTGTCCTTTAAGATATACGTTAATTTGTCGGCTTCTGCACAACTAAATTTTTTTGATATAATTAGGTTTTCGGTTGGTGGATTATTATTTTTCCACTGTTGTGCAATGGCCATCCTGGTCGCTGTTGTGATGTGTGTAAAGAGGTACCAATCTTGGTTTTGGATTTCTTGTGGTTTAATACCAAGCAGATATAGTTCCGGTTTAAGGGGGAAATTAATACCTATTATTTCCATTAGCCAAATTTATATTTTTTTCCAGAGCAGTATCGAGATTGGGCAAGTCCACCATTGGTGGAAAAAAGTGCCCCTAGCTGTTTTGCACTTCCAGAATCTGCCCTATGCATTTGGGAACATGTGGGCAATCTGGGCTGGTGGTAAATACCATCTATAAAGCATTTTATATAGATTCTCCTTAAAGGAGGAGGAAGGGTCATTTTCATAGATTTATTCCAAATGGTTTGCCATTTTTCAAGATTGATGTTCTTTCCTATATTTCTTCCCCAAGCGATCATAGTGCCTTTAATTATTTCTTCACCTATGTACCTTTGTAATAGTAATTTATAAGCCTTAGATATGAATTTAGTTGGTGAGTCCCACAAGACCTTATCTATGTCTTGATTTATTGGGTATATTCCGAATTCCTGTTTGTCTTTATTAAATTTAGATACTGCCTGATTGTATGGCCACCAGTCTATCTCCCAACCCCTTAGTTGTAGATCTGTCCTTGTTCTAATATTGCCCCCTTCGTCTATCAAATCTCCGTAGGTTATGTTTCTCTTTGAATTGTGGACGGTTGGGTAGGTTACAGCTTCAATTGGGGCTAGCCATCTTGGGATTTGGGTGTAAAATTGTTGTTTGATCTTTTGCCAGGTCTTAAAAAGGGTCACCCTTGTATGGTGGGTAGTAAAACGTTTGGGCTGTCTGTTATTCCTGGGCCAGAGTGATGAATGCCAGCCCTGAAGCAAATCATATCCTTCAATTGACAGTATTTGTCCTCTCATTAGGGTGACCCAGTCTTTGACCCAGATCAAGATTGAGGCATGGTAATAAAGTTCCCAATTTGGGAGTCCCAGGCCTCTTCTCAGTTTATGTTCCTGAAGCATTTTCTTTTTTATGCGTGCTTTTTTCCCCTGCCATACAAATGTCAGTGTGATATGGTCTAGCTTTTGGAAGAATTCTTTGTTTAACTTTGTGGGTGCTGTTTGGAACAGATATATCCATTTGGGGAGGATGTATGCTTTTATAGCAGCTATCCTCCCTAACAGTGATAACGGAAGTTTGTTCCATTTTTCCAGTTCTTTGGTCATTTCACCTATTAGTTTATTATAATTCAATTCTTTAATCGCGGAGCATCTGTTGGTTAACCAAATTCCCAAATATTTAACTTTTTTAACAATTTCAATTCCTAATAATTTCTGTATCTGTTCTTTTTGTTGCCCTGTCATATTTTTTATCAACATTTTAGTTTTTTGTTTATTAATTTTTAGACCGGCCACCTCTCCGTATTCTTCTATTGTTGTAATTAATGTTGGTCCTGAGATCAGTGGTTCTTCCATTACAAAGACCAGGTCGTCTGCAAATGCCTGTATCTTGTATTCTTCCCCTCTAGTTTGCAGGCCTCTAATACTTTCCTCTTGCCTAACTTTATTTAAAAGGGGTTCCAGTGTCAAGATGAATAGAAGTGGCGATAACGGGCATCCTTATCTAGTACCTCTACATATTGGGATCCGATTTGATATTGCCCTATTGAGTAGTAATCTTGCCGATTGTGTTGTATATATGGCCTGGACTGCATTACTAAATTTAGGGCCGAATTCCATAATTTGTAATTGTTGTATGATGAATTCCCAATTGACCCTATCAAATGCTTTTTGTGCATCTAAGAAAATTATACTCATTTCTTTATTTGGGTGTGCCTCATAATATTCTAAACAATTGGTTATTATCCTTATATTGTCTCTTAAGTACCTGCCAGGTAAAAATCCATTTTGATCTTGATGAATATATTCAGATAGGAATGGTTTTAGGCTTTCGGCCAGAATTGTCGCAAATATCTTGTAGTCAACATTTAGAAGTAATATGGGCCTATAATTTTGGATTTGAGTTGGGTCTGAATCAGGTTTGGGGATTAAGGAAATAAATCCTCTGTCCATGATTGGGGCATTTCCCCTTTTTCCAAAATTTCATTAAATAAATCTTTCATTTGTGGGATCAAAATTTCCCAGATACCTTTATAGAGTTCTCCTGGAAGCCCATCTGGGCCTGGAATTTTCCCATTAGCCTGTTTCCTAATTGCGTTTTCTATCTCTTCTGTTGATATTTCTGTATTTAATGTATTTTTGTATATGTCAGGTACTATTCCAGGGTGCTGCTTTGTAAGATAGGAGTTAATCTTATCCCTTTGTTGTGTCTCTTCTGCATAAAGTGAGCTAAAAAAATCTTGTGCTATTTTAAGTTTATGTTCCATAGTGTTCGCAATTCTCCCATTGTTATCTTGGAGGGACTCTATTTTTCTTGTTTCTGTTTCTTTTCTTAGCCTAAATGTCAGCTATCTTCCAATTTTATTTACGTGTTCGATGTGGAATTGCTTACATTTCTTTATTTTTTCTGCTAATTGATTCTGATCTAAAAGGGAGATTTTATGTCTCAGAAGATTAATTTTTTCTCTTACACTTACGTTCTGTGAATCTTTCTGGGCCTCCCTCTCTTGGTTTTGCAGTGCTGTTATTAATTCCATTCTTTTTTCCTTCTCTAATTTCCATTGTCTAGCCGTGTATTTTATTGCTATTCCCCTTATTACTGCTTTAGCCGTGTCCCATATAGTCTGTAGTGATGTATCCTGTCTTTTGTTTTCAAGGAAAAAGTATTGGAGTTCTTTTTGGGTCATTTTCACAAAATTGTCATCTTTTATGAGATTGGCTCTCATAGACCACCTGGTCCTAACTTGTGTAATTACCCATTTCATTATTAGTGGATGATGGTCTGCCCATGTATTCGGTCCAATTTCAAGAGATTCTATCTCTTCGGTGGCTGCTGCCGATGCCAGGGCCATATCTATTCTCGACCATGACTTATGTCTAGGGGAGTAATAAGTAAATTGCTTTTCAAGGGGGTGTAGGTCCCGCCATACATCCCTCAAGCCTAACTGATCGATCGTGTCACCCCATATTGGGGGAAGTTTTTTTTCCCGTTTTACTTTATGTTTTGGGGTGTTAGGTCCTGGCTTATAATCTTTCTCTATATCCGCAATTGCATTAAAGTCACCTACTACATAGATATGTTCATAGTTTAATTGATTTAATTTGTTTGACAGTTTTTTGTAGAATTGTCCTTGATTTACACTTGGGGCATAAATATTTGCTAGGAGGGCCATTTTTGAGCCAATTTTTATTTCCAATAATAAAATTCTGCCGTCATTATCTGCATATATTTGTTTTGATATTAAATTTTTTTTATCGTATACAATCACCCCTCTCTTCTTTTGGTCCGCCAAAGATGCATATAGTTTCCCCAATTTTGGACAAGTCAATACCCCAATTTGCCTTTTCCTTATATGAACTTCCTGAAGACATACTATGTCGTATTTTTCTTTTTGTAGGTTTAGCCAAATTTTCTTTTTTTTTGACGGGTTGTTTAATCCATTAATATTGATAGAGCAGAGACGGATTTTTTCATTTCCATTTTTATCGGTTTGTAGCTTTCTGGGTCTTTGACCTCGTTTCGATTTGGTGGTATGGTGTCTTTCCATTCGACGATTTTCCTTCCTCTACTGTCTTTACCTCTCGACCGTTAGAGTTTCTTGTCATCTTCTCCATTAGATCTTCTTCACTTTTGGTTCTTTCACTTTCTTCTTCACTTTCCGGGTCATTTAGAGGTTGTTGTAGTTTCAATAAGTTTTTACGTGCACGTCACGAGGGAACTTATGACATCGAGCGTAGGATGTATATATATGAAATACTTCGTCAATGTATCTCGCTGCTTCCAGGAGGTCAATTTTGAGGATTCCTGCTATAATTTCCTCCATCACCTCTTCTATCTTTTCTTGATTATTGTCTAACACATTTTGGACCCGTATAAAATATCTAGAACGGTCCATTTCCAGGAATAAAATCTCGTCTTGCATCTTTTTTTCCGTGATAAGATGTCGGCTTTCATTACGGTCTATTTTATGTTCCATCTTTGTCATATTCTCTTCCACTGTTTGCAATCTCTCTTCATGGTTTACTAGGTGTGCGTGGATTTCTTCAAATTTGCTATGGATCTGTCGCGTTTCCATTGTTAGTGTATCTACCTTTTCTGTCAGATTTTCCAGCACTTTAGCTCTTGCCTCTTGGTTTTTGGCTAGAATGTCTTGAATTCCTTGCAGAGTGTCTTGTAGAGCTTGGGGCACAACTACTTTGCCTGCTGCCGAGGGATCTTCTGTGGTTTTCTTAGTTGTCATTGGAGAAGAGGAAGATGCCCAGCTGGATATAGTTGGTATGTTCCTTTTGGTAGTGGTAGTAGTGGTAGAAGTCATTTTCACAAATAATGGTCTTAGGTTAATCCCTCACTTAAGTAGATTGACCTGTCTAAATTATTTAATTATCAAATTAAACTAACTAGTATATAATTACAAATCACAATAATAAACAATTAATCAAGTATACCAATAATCCAATATATCAATAGTTAAACTTAATAATAATAATAATAATAATAATAATAATAATAATAATAATAATAATAATAATTTAATATTTCTAAACCGCACCCTCTCCCCTCGGGGACTCGGGGCGGTGCACAGGCACAGTAAAACAATAAATATATACAAACATTTCATTAAAAATAAATTAAATCTAAACCTGCGCTAAAATTCCCATTAAAACTAAACTATGCTATAAAACCCCAATAAAACCCCAAAGACAGAGAGACTATCCTAGGCCGGCCAGACAGAAGAAATGAGTTTTTA
The DNA here is from genome assembly GCA_039707465.1 of Rhabdophis nuchalis. Classification (NCBI taxonomy): domain Eukaryota; kingdom Metazoa; phylum Chordata; class Lepidosauria; order Squamata; family Natricidae; genus Rhabdophis; species Rhabdophis nuchalis. Next base: position 95,999,892 of record CM077647.1, read on the forward strand.
ATTTGAGACGGAAGGAGCGGAGGTCCGTGGTCGTCCTAATGTCGGGGAGAAGGTCGTTCCAGAGGGCCGAGCCCGCCACAGAGAGAGCCCTTCCCCTGGGCGTCGCCCGCTGACAGAGTCTGGTGGACGGCACCCGGAGAAGTCCCTCTCTGTGGGAGCGAATCGGCCGTGAGGATGTATGAGGCAGGATCCGATCCCGCAGATAGCTAGGTCCCGAGCCATGGAGCGCTTTAAAGATGATAATCAACACCTTGAAGCGCACCCGGAAGACGACAGGTAGCCAGTGCAGCTCGCGCAAGAGCGGTGTTACATGGGTAAACCTAGCGGTTCCCATAATTGCTCGCGCGGCTGCATTCTGGACTAGCTGAAGTCTCCGGGTGCACCTCAAGGGGAGCCCCATGTAGAGAGAGTTGCAATAGTCCAGTCGGGATGTCATGAGCGCATGAGTGACTGTGCGAAGGGCGTCCCGATCCAATAGGGGGCGCAATTGGCGAACCAGGCGAACCTGGTAAAACGCCCTCCTGGCCACGGCTGTCACTTGATCTTCCATGGACAGCCGGGCATCCAGGAGGACACCCAAATTGCGCGCCCCATCCACAGGGGCAAGATGTTCGTCCCCTATGGCCAGCGATGGAGTGAGCTGGTTGAATCGGGCAGCCGGAAACCACAGCCACTCGGTCTTGGTCGGGTTGAGCCTGAGTCCGTTACTTCCCATCCAGACCCGCACGGCTTCCAGGCACTGGCACATCACCGCTACGGCATCGTTGGGGAGGTTTGGGGTAGAAATATACAGCTGGGTGTCGTCAGCGTATAGATGGTACTCTACCCCAAAACCACGGATGATCTCACCCAGCGGCTTCATGTATGTGTTAAACAGGAGAGGCGAGAGGACCGACCCCTGAGGCACCCCACATGTGAGGGGTCTCGAGGTCGACCTCTGCTCTCCTGCCAACACAAATTGCGATCGGCCAGAGAGGTAGGAGGAGAACCACCGTAAAATGGTGCCTCCCACTCCCAACCCCCCCAGCCGATGCAATAGGATACCATGGTCGATGGTATCGAAAGCCGCCGAGAGGTCTAATAGGACCAGGATGGAGGAACAACCCCCATCTCTGGCCCTCCAGAGATCATCGACCAACGCGACCAATGCCGTCTCAGTGCTGTGCCCGGGCCGAAAGCCGGACTGGCGCGGATCTAGATAATCAACTTCCTCCAGGTAACGGGGAAACTGTTGTGCCACCACACTCTTGACAACCTTCACCAAAAAGGGAAGGTTGGAGACTGGACGGTAGTTGTTTAAAAGAGCTGGGTCCAAAGAGGGCTTCTTAAGGAGGGGCCTCACCATGGCCTCTTTTAGGGAAGCAGGCAAGGAACCCTCACTCAAGGAGGCGTTGACAACCTCTTGGAGCCAGCCTCGTGTCACCTCCCAGGATGCCAGTACAAGCCAGGAGGGACACGGGTCCAATAAACATGTGGTGGCTCGCAGTCGCCCGCGCAACCTGTCCATATCCTCGGAAGTAACGGAGTCAAACTCCTCCCAAACAAGATCTGTCTCGTGGCATCCCACTGGGCCATCAATGGAGGGTAGCCCGTTCTGTATCTGAGCGGTTTTCTCCTGCAGAAAAATCACAAATTCCTCTGCTCTACGCTGTAGCGGGGCTTCCCGCACCCTCTGCTGAAGTAGGGAGCGGGTCACCCTAAACAGGGCGGCAGGGCGGTTTTCTGCGGATGCTATGAGAGTAGCACAATGATGGCGTTTGGCCACTCTCAGCGCCACAATGTAAGTCCGTAAATGGGCTCTTACCTGTGTCCGGTCAGATCCAGATCGGGTGGACCTTCATCTTCTCTCTAGGCATCTCTTGCGGCGTTTCATCACCCGCAGCTCCTCGGTAAACCAAGGGGCCAGGGTGACTCGCCGCCGCAGGAGAGGCCGCAAGGGCGCGACCCGATCTAAGGCTCCCCCGGCCGCACTATTCCATGCGGCCGTGAGGTCCTCGATCGGGGCACGGGTCAGGGGTACAGGAAGTGGCCCAAGCGCCGTCTGGAACCCATCCGGGTCCATTAGGCGCCTGGGGCGGAACCAGATTGGTGACTCTGGCTCCGCCTCCCCGCAGAGGGGAGCAGCGGTCGGAAAGTCGAGCTGGAGAAGTGAGTGGTCTGACCATGACAAGGGTGTGATGACTATATCCCCTATGCCCAGATCACTCTTCCATTGGCCCGAGACAAAGATAAGATCCGGCGTATGTCCGCCCTCGTGAGTGGGGCCCTGAATTAGTTGGGTCAGGTCCATGGCCGTCATGGAAGCCATGAACTCCCAAGCTACCTCGGATGATTCGCCCAACGATGGCAGGTTAAAGTCCCCCATGACTAAAAGTCTGGGGTTCTCCACTGCCACCGTAGCGATCACCTCCAGGAGCTCGGGCAGGGCTGCTGCTACATAGCGGGGAGCCAGGTATACAACCAGCAAGCCCAACTGCCTCCCTAGGCCCCACTTCACGCAGAGGGACTCACAACCGGTAGTCTGTGGCACAATGGTCTCTCTTGGCTCAAGACTTTCCTTGACAATGACCGCTACCCCACCGCCCCTGCCAAGGGCCCGTGGCTGATGAAAAGCGCAGTAGCCTGGTGGGCACATTTCAACGAGGGGATGTCCTCCCTCGTGGCCCAACCAGGTCTCCGCAATTCCAGCCAGGTCCGGCTCCCCCTCTGACACAAGGTCATGGATGAGGGGGGCTTTGTTGACAACGGACCTGGCATTGCAAAACATCAGCCGTAAGCCCTGTCTCTGTACTCCCTGACCACCTAGCCTGCGGGGGTTGTGGCACCCGACCGTCTGCAACCAACGGCCACGTGCCACCAACCGGGAGGATGAGACTTGTCTCCCCTCGGCCCTGCCTCTCTCCACGACCCTCTGGATTGGTATGCCCTCAAACGGAACGACTCGTGTGTCCCCCCTCCTATCGGCACCTACCGCTTCCCTCCGTCGACTGCTGGCCTGGCCCTTCCTTTTGGTCAGTTCTTCCGTCTCTATCTGTCTATACCCGCCCCCCTCCCTGGTACCCTCTAAAAAAGACAGCTTACGAAATAAAAACCCCCTGAGGCCGCGCTTCGCCCATCTCTTCGGATTAATTAAACCATCATTAAGATGGGCCCTAGATAGATCCAAGGGCCAAGCCTGCGAGAGCAGGGACTCTCGCAGTGACAGTAGATTTGCTCTGGAGTACATATGCTTATGAATAAATAACTAAAATAATTATCTAAAACAAGCAAAATAGAATGGAATTCATAGTGGTTCCTGGGTTAAAATTTTAAAAAGTCGTTAGCCATGATTGAGATAAGTTCATTCAGCTGTTATTAAAATGAAATAAAGTGCCCAGTGAGGCTTAGTTCGCAATAAAGTTTGTTCGCAATGTTCAGTTCAATTGGGCGTCATAGATGTTCCAGTCCATGAGTTCTTTAGGACAGACCCAGATCTTTTAGGGCCTTTCAAGGCCTTAGTGGCTCAGTTCTCAGTTCTCCCGATCTTAAAGAGAAACCATAGGGAGAGGATCTTACAACTGGTCAGTAAGGGCGTCTGCGACCATTTCGGCGCTCCCACCGCCGCCATCTCCTGCGTCACCACCTCCGCCCAGGCCTCTTGGCGCTCCCACCGCCGTTGGCCTGGCTTCCAGCGGCCGCCTCCTTTCCATAACCTTTCTCTTCAGCCACACGGCTCTCTCACAGCCGCCACCTTTCTGCCACCTTTCTGCCACCTTCCTTCCAGCCACACGGCTCTCACAGCCGCCATTCCCTTCTCCTCTCTCCATTCCTTCTCCAGCCCCAGCGTCCTCGCCACCGCCATCTTCTTTCAAACCTCTGTCGCCGTCCTCGCTGGCCACCCGGCACTCTCAGTGCCGCTCGCCCCCACAGCATACCACCGGCAACATCAGGAGCTCCTAGGCGCGGTCGGCCTCTCCGCCCCCATTAAAATTCCCGGGGCGCCGACCTCCGCACCAACCTCCGCACCGGCCTCCATTCTGACAGTTTCGGCCCGACGCTCTCACCGCTCAAGCGCTCCTGTCGCCGGCGCCGTCTCTGCTCCTGGTTCACCCTCCAAACATCGCGAACCTCACCCTGCAATGCCAGGGTGGGCTCCTCATCAACCCCCGCCCTCCAGGTCGTGAACAGAGGGCAGGGAGCACTCAAAAAGCTAACGGCCCTCCAAAGCCCACACGGAGCTCCAGGGCTAGCCCGCCATCTTCGCGCATGCGCAGCTCAAGAAGTTAAGTTATTTAAATACAATTATTCAATTAATTTCCCAAAATTCCCAGGTCAAGTTATAAAGTCTAACAGATCAATTCAATTCTATAATATTTGATATAGTCTTAGTATAAACACAATTGCTTATCACAACTAAATACAACTAAATACAGTTATTTTATATTCAAATTTCTACTTTCAGCCACTAGGTGGCAGCCTAGTATCAAAATAGAAGGAACAAAGCTGAAAGGTAATCAAGAAACGGAAGAAACTCTTACGGTCGGGCGGAACTTGTCAGAAAGAGAGAAAAAGGAGGGGGAGAAATAGTTGGAAAAAGGTAGAAAACAAGGGAAATTGTCAAAAACAAAGGTATATAGCCACATCAAAGTTCGGATATCTGTTCACCATTGATTGTCACTTCCGGATATTCAAAGATTTTAGATTAGCGGAAATCCAAAGGTCCTTAGTTTGAAGTTTAACTGTAGTCGTACAATTCGCCCCACCAAATTTCCTGCCGTTCGTTTAAAAGGTTGGGTTCACAGTATCAATAGGTTGGGAGTCTTCAGCAATAAATTTCAGTATCCTCTCAACTCGGCATCAGCGAAAAAGGGAAAGTTTAGTCAGTACTGGGATTGCGATCTTCTCTTCCTCAGCTGTCAACGACTCTGGGGCGCCATATTATCGCCCTCTTAGTGCACTGGCATTGGGGGACATCTTCAGCCTCACCTTCAGCTTGCAGGGTCTGAACGGGGCTGGAAAGTTCCCCCTCTATTCACTGCCCAGCGACGGCTCCTTAATAGCCGCGAAACGGTCTTTCGGGTAGCCGCCAGATACGGTAAATGGAGCGATCGGCTTCAGATCTAAGTCTTCAGCCTGCTCCTTCCGTCATGACGTCACAGGAATTCATTTCTTGATCATCTTTTCCAGAATCTTTCTTGGCATTGAGATCAGGCTGATTGGTCTGCAGTTTCCTGGATCTATTTTTTTAAGCTTTTTTGAATATGGGAACTACATCTGCTCTTTTCCAGTCCTCTGGAAGTTCCCCAGTGCTCCAGGATCTCTGAAAGATATAGTTCAGAGTTCCAAGATCTCGTCTACCAGTTCCTTTATTTATTTATTTATTTATTTATTTATTTATTTATTTATTTATTTATTTATTTATTTATTCGAATTTATACCCCGCCCTTCTCCTTGTTAGGACCCAGGGCGGTGCACAGGCATTATTTAAAAACCACAATAAATACAATATACAACATTAAAATATATTAAAGGTGGATTTTATATTAAATCCACCTTCAGAACCTTGGGGTGTAATCCATCCGGTCCTGGTGAGACAGGTGCTCTCTTACCATTTTCTTCCCTACTTCAACTTGTGTTCCTAATCTGATTTTTGTGGTGCTGTTTTTGATTGGTTGGACTGTTTTATCCCTTTGTGTAAAGACAGATGCAAAAAATGAGTTAAATAGTTCTGCTTTCTCCCTGTTGCTTATCATCTTCTTGCCATTTTCTCCCAGCAGTGGACCAATTGATTCCTTAACTTTTTTCTTGTTTTTAACATGTTGGAAGAAGCTTTTTTTGTTATTTTTTACTTTTGTGCCAAGTCTTTCTTCATTGTGAGCCTTAGCTTTCCTCACTTCATCTTTACAGGCTCGGGCTATTTGCTGATATTCTGCCTTAGTTATGTGCCCCTCTTTCCACTTTTTATACTTATCTTTTTGGTCTTTCAATTTATCAGAGAGTTCTTTATGCAGCCATGCTGGTTTCTTTTGGGAGCTGTTATTTTTCTTCTTTGTTGGTATCGTGCTAGACTGGGCTTTTGTAATCTCATTTTTCAAAATTTCCCAGGCTTCCTTGAATTGTTTTCCCCTTGAGAATTCTCATCCATGGAATTCTTCCAAAGCTCTCACTAAGTTTATTGAAATTAGCTCTAGTTTGACTTTGTTCTACTACTTGTGTTTGCATAATGTTGAATTCCAATATTGCATGGTCACTTGCCCCCAGGATTCCGGTGGCTTCAACACCTTCTATCATTTCCTCTCTGTTAGTGAGAATTAAGTCCAATATAATTGATCCCCTTGTTCCCTTCTCTACTTTTTGAGAAGCGAGGTTATCTGCTAGGTTTGTTAGGAACCTGTTGGATCTTTCACTTGGCACAGAGGTTGTTTCCCAGTTGATGTCTGGGTAGATAAAGTCCCCCATTACTATTGTGGTGTGCTTCCTACATACCTTAGTTAGCTGGCTGGCAAAAAGTTCATCTACTTCCTCTGCTTGGTTGGGTGGCCTGTAGTATAGACGTATGGCAATCTCATCCCCCCCCAACCTTTAATATTGACCCAAATGCATTCAAGATAGTTCTCATCATTGTTGTGCTCTATTTCTGTAGAGATGTAGTTATTTCTTATATATAATGCAACTCCACCTCCTCGTTTATTTAGTCTATTTCTTTTAAATAATTTAAATCCTTCTGGCTGTATGTTCCGTTTGTGGGTTTCATCCCACCAAGTTTCTGTAATGGCAACAATATCATATCTGCCCTCGTTTACTTGAATTTCTAATTCGCCCTGTTTATTCCTCATACTGTGTGCATTGGTGTATAGACATTTGAGACCATTTTGATTGATCCTGGGTTTACTGTCTGCATAAACTGTGTTATGCTTGACTGTCCCTATTTTCTTTCCACTTGTATGATTTATGCACATGGTTTGGCACTCACTATTAAATGCTTGGTTTTGCTTGATAGAAGGATTGATAGTCTTACCCGCACAAACATCTATGTTGCATGTACTTATAGCCCTATGAATTTTAGATTGCTGGGGACAGAGATGTTCTATATCTATTAATTCTCTGTCCCCACTGTTTATCGAGAAAATCTGTGAATTTAGTGCCAAGTAACTCAGTCCCTTTCTTGGATGGGTGCGAACCATCTCTTTTGTACCGTTTTTCATTGGACCAGCTGCAGGTATCATGACTAATAAAACCAAATCCTTCCCTTTTACACCACTCCTTTAGCCACACATCAAACTTTACTATATGCTGGCCCTTTCCTTTTTGTTCCTTATATACTGGTAAAACCTCTGAAAAGATAACCCTACAACCTGTACAACTAAGTTCATACCCCAAGCTCTGGAAGTCATTCTGTACAGAAAGAACATCTTTTTGGGACAGATCATTAGTGCCAAGATGTATAATAGCATCAACGTCACTGTCCTTACTTGCATTCTTGACTATCTTAAGAATACGCCTCTTGTCTCTGCTGGCAGTGGCTCCTGGCAGACACCTGACCTGTTTTAAAACCTCCATATCCTTTCCTAAATTTACATCCCTTACGAATGAATCACCAGCCAGAAGGTGACATCTCTTTTTACATACCTTATTTTTCTTGTGTGACTGATGTGTGATACCTGGTTCCCCATTTTGCCTCTCCGAAGAAAGTTCTTCATTTTGGACCATGATCCCCTGCTTATTTGAGTCATTGTTATCACAACTGCCTTGACTTATCTCTTTAGTGTCCCCTTTAAGGTTAGCAAGGGCAGTATATCTGTTATGCTGGGTCACAGCAAAAGTTTGTATTTATGGTTCACAGCTCTCACCCTGCCAGATCCCACAGTTGTCCAGACTGCTCTTCTCCTGCAGGATCTTTGTGGTAAAGGGGGCTGATAGCGTGCCATCTCCACAGAGTGGAATGGCTGAATTGGACATCTAATTTCTGCTTGGAGAGCACAGATTATAGCTTCTAAATAGGCAATCTGTCTTTGTAGACTATTAATTTGTTTACAAAGGAGACAGTATCCAAGTTTGAATAGAGTACTGCGAAAGACAGTTGCAAAACAGCTGTTACATTGAACTAAGCCGGTCATTTTGAAATAAAGTAAAATCACAATTTCAAACACACTAATCCAGAATGTATTGTTACTAATTTGATTTATAGTCTTTTTGTCTCTTGACTGACTCACCCCCTTTTTTTTCCTCCAGCAGCTCCAATCTCTGCCTCAGGAAGGAATGAGTTAGAAAGCCCTTCCCCCAGACCTTTCACCTTTTTTCCCCCAACAGCTCCAATCTCTGCTTCAGGAAAGAATGTGTTAGAAAGCCCTTCCCCCAGACAATTTTCCCCCCAACAGCTCCAATCTCTGCCTCAGGAAGAAATGATACTTGGTCAATGATATTCAGGGGAGCAGCTATTTCTAAATACAGCTGCTAGAAATTGTTACCTGCCATAAACATTTTCCTTTGCATTCAACTTTGGATTGGATAAAATATGAAGACAGAAGATCATGCCCTCCTTTTTCTTAGGAAATTCCTCCCTTTGGAAGCCAGGCTGGCATTTATGTTTCAGGTTTCAATACTGACATGAACTAGACACACACACACACACACACACACACACATTAAAACACCACATTTTCCTTAACTTCTTAAAAAGCTATTTGTTGAATCCTTGGACTTACGACCGTGCCAGTAAGTCTGGTAAACTCTAATTGCCGCATTCCTGTGAGAGAGGCCAGTCGCGTCTGATTGGCTGAGACGCGGCTGGCCGGATTCAGCTTTTCTGTTGATACAATTGTTGCAAGGCGGTCACGTCAGATTGGATAGGACGCGACTAGCCGGAATTTGCCTTGCCGCCTCGTTGAGGCTTTTCCCACCTGACAGCTCTAAATAAATCGCTGTCAGGCGGGAAAAATCTGCCTTTCATTCTTATGCACTTTGCCTTGTATATAGTTAATAAAGAAACCTGTTATGTCTATGCCTGAGTCGGAATCCTTCTTCGAATCTAACACTGGCGACGAGGATGGGATCCAGGCATAGTCCGTGAGGCTTCAACGAAGAACGACACAACTACTTTCCGCTTGCCTAGCGCCCACCACAGCCTAGCCATGACGACGATGCCACCGTTTGCGCCGTTCGACCCAGCGAAGGAACAATGGGCATCTTTCCTAGCATGCTTCGAATGTTTCTTAATCGCCAACGACTTCGGAGAGCTAGCACCTGCGAGGAAACTGAGCCTCTTCCTCGGGTGCGGAGGCCCGGGGCTGTTCACAATGGCGCGAACCATTGCAGCACCTGCCGCGGTGCACAAAGTGCAATGGGACGACCTCCTCGGCCGTCTTTGAGCGCACTACGCACCTGTTCCATCGCGCATAGCACGTCGCTATGCTTTCAGACAGTGCGTGCAACAACAAAAGCAGTCAATAGCAGAATTCCTCCAGAAGCTAAGGGCCACCGCAATTCCATGCGAGTTTTCAGCCGTCTTCCTGGAGGAATCCCTTCTAGAGCAGTTTGTTTGCGGCGTCTGTGATATCCGCCTTAAATGCCGCCTTCTCGCAAAAACAGTACTGACTTTGGAACAGGCAGTAGAGGAGGCCCACGTGGCGGAATTGTTGGAGATATCAACCGCTGACATGGGCCGCGCTCACCCTCCTCTCTTTCCCTCACCACGAGCTTGCCTAGTTGATGAAATAGCCCCGCTGGACGAGATGGAAGATGAGGAACAGGGAGCATGCATGAGAGTGACCGGCCGCACGCCCAACCGCTCCTCTGTTGCCCATCCAAATTCCAATTCCTGCCTGGGCTGCGGAGGCGCACATCAGAGACCAGAATGCCCCTTCAAGACATCTGTATGCCGGCGATGAGGCCGAAAAGGACACCTGGCAGCCGTTTGCCGAGCCGCCGCACCTGCAACCGCGCCTTCTGCAGCATCATCTTCCACCAACCGGCCACCACAACCGTGCCAACAAACACTGCAGAAACGCGCAAGACGCCGACCTCCACAACCGACCGACTGTTTCGCACTTTCCAAAGCGGCCCCGGCATTGAGCTACGACCTGGCAGATAGTGCGAGACTCACTACGGTGGTTTGTTTGGAGGGGGTGGGAGTCAAGATGGAAGTGGACTCAGGGTCATCCAGATCCCTGCTCTCGTGGGCCCAACTATCAAAATTGTGACCCAGCCTACGTAAAAGGGATCTCACCCCAGTCTCAACGGTCCTTAAGGACTACCAGGGCTCATCTATTCCCACTTTAGGACAGCGTTTGGTGTGGGTGGACTATGGCCCCTTCCACGGGTCCCTTCCCATCCTGATAGTGGCCAACCCCCTTGCCGCAATAATAGGGTTGGACTGGTTCGCAGCTTTAGGGCTCTCAGTCCAGGGAGTAAATAATGTGCCAGCCTGCTCCCCGGTAGACGTCGTGCTGAAGGAGTTCAGCGACATCTTTGATGGCAGCCTTGGAACGTATAGGGGCACCCCGGTATCCTTAAACCTAGACCCTCAGGTTGCTCCAATCCGTCTGAAGGCCCGCAGGCTGCTGTTCACACTGAAGCCCAAGGTTGAAGCAGAATTAGATCGATTAGTGGCGCAGGGCATGCTCCAACCCGTTGATCAGGCGAAATGGGAGACCCCAATTGTGGTCCCCATCAAGCCCGACGAGTCCGTCCATATCTGCGCCGACTATAAGTCGACGATCAACCGCGGGCTTCAGGCGAACCCATATCCGGTTCCGGTCGTGCAGGACCTGCTCCACTCTTTGGGGCAGGGCTGCATCTTCACGAAGCTGGATATGGCGCAGGCCTACCAACAGCTCCCGGTGGACGACGAGGCTGCGGAGGCGCAGACCATCGTCACCCACCGAGGGGCTTTTCGCTGTCGCCGCTTACAATTTGGCATTTCCATGGCCCCGGGGATCTTCCAGAGCCTCATGGAGCACTTGCTCCATGGGCTCCCTGGCGTAGTACCGTATTTCGACGATGTTTTGATAGCTGCTTCCAGTCTATCAGAACTCACCAAAACGTTACGGAAGGTCCTCAGGATTTTCAGGGGCGCGGGTTTAAAATTGAAGCGCAGCAAATGTACATTTGCTGCGCCAAGGGACGAATTCCTGGGCTTCATGATTGATGCCCAGGGTATTCACCCCACTCCGTCCAAGGTCGAGGCAATTCGAAACGCCCCCACGCCTGCCTCTAAACCGGAGCTGCAGGCTTTCCTCGGCCTTTTAAATTTTTATGAACCTTTTATTCCTCACAAGGCATCGTTAGCCGAGCCGCTGCATCGGTTGCTCAACCGATCCGCGGCCTGGTGCTGGGGCAGCCGCGAAGCGCATGCGTTTGCGGCTGTCAAAGCTATGCTGACGTCAGAGGCAGTACTAGTCCAGTACAATGACAGGCTTTCTCTGACGCTCGCATGCGATGCCTCCCCCTACGGCCTGGGGGCTGTCCTGAGTCATGTCTTTCCAGATGGCTCGGAAGCCCCCATTGCTTTTTATTCCTGGACGATGTCTCAAACAGAGAGAAAGTACAGCCAAATCGACAAGGAGGCTTTGTCTGTAGTGTCCGGGATTAAAAAGTTCCACACCTACCTCTACGGGTGGACCTTTTCCGTTGTCACGGACCACAAGCCGCTCCTTGGGCTGTTGGCCGTGACCGTCCGACCCCCCCATCCTCTCTCCCAGGATGACCCGTTGGACGGAATTCTTAGCAGCGTATGATTATACGCTGCTTTACCGTCCGGGCAAGCAAATAGGGCATGCCGATGCCCTAAGCCGCTGCCCTCTCCCCGGGGTAGACCCGGCACCTGTGCCTGCCCTCTCTGTCCTGGCTGTGGCAGAGTCCGACTTGCCTTTGTCTTCCTCTGTTGTGGCCGCTCACACCGGGTTGACCCTGTTCTCGCCCAGGTTTGCCGATGGGTGCTGAGAGGGTGGCCTTCGGGCAGCGTGGCCGAAGAGTTTCGGCCATACAAGACATGCCACATGGAGCTGTCGCTCCATTGTGGGTGCTTGTGTTGGGGAGATCGGGTCATCGTCCCCAAACCCCTGAGACACATGGTTCTTCAGTCGCTCCATGCCAACCACCCAGGCATAGTTCGCATGAAAGTATTGGCCAGGAGCTATGTCTGGTGGCCGGGCATGGACGCTGAAGTGGCGGATTGGGTGGCCGCCTGTCATACTTGTCAATCTTCCCGCCCTGCCCCGCCGGGGTCCCTGCCAAGGGATTGGGACATTCCCAGGAGCCCGTGGTCCAGACTGCACATGGTTTTTGTGGGTCCCTTTCGTGGCCAGTCCTTCCTCATAGTAGTGGATGCGTACTCCCGCTGGGTGGAGGTGGTCATCATGACATCCACCACGGCGGAGAGCACCGTGCGCGCATTGCGCCGCCTTTTCGCCTCCCACGGGTTGCCGGACATCATTGTGTCCGACAACGGACCCCAATTCCAGTCTTCCACTTTTCTGGAATTCCTGGCCACATAAGGGATCCGCCATGCACCAGTTGCCCCTTATCACCCGGCATCCAATGGACGCGTGGAATGGGCTGTCCGCTCGGCCAAGGAGGCCTTGGCCCGTTTGGATAAAGGGGACTGGCCTGCAAGGGTGGCAGCGTACCTTTTGGGACAGCATGTCACTGCTTGCCCAGCCACAGGGAAGAGCCCCGCGGAGCTCTTGATGGGCCGTCGCTTGCGGACCACACTGGACAGACTGCACCCCGACTACAACGGGGTGCAGCGGAGCAACCTGCAGGTTCCCTCCCCACGCCTCTTTAATGTAGGGGACCTGGTCTGGGCAAGAAACTTTGCTGAGGATCCGCGTTGGGTTCCCGCTTCTATCCTGGACCTAACCGGCCCCTGTTCCTACAGGGTCGGCCTACTCGATGGATCTGAGTGGCGGCGCCACCTGGATCAACTGAGGCGCCGCCTGCCCGAGCCGGCCTTCGCCACACCAGGCAGTTCCTGCTCGTTGGCCACCGTTGGGCCATAGTTCCCAGTTCAAACCAATCCGCACCATCTGAATCTGGAGGCCTTCCCAAGCCCAGGCCTCTCCTCATCAGAAACACCATTCAGCCCTGTACAGGACTTGCCAGCTCAAACCGACACGGATCTGTGGGCCTCTCTGCTCGGAGGCCCGCCCTACCAGGCCGTTGCCTACCAACAGCCAACGAACGTATCAAGCCCGGTCGACATGCCCCCCCCCCCGCTTGGACTTACCATTGTCATCAACTTCAGCTCCGCCGACTCCACCTCCGATGGCAGGCCGCAGTGACGCAACTCGGAGCTCAACTCCCCGCAGGGAGGAGCTTCCCCAGGAACAACTCACCTCGTTGAGCTCTCCGGTGCAACTGAGGCGATCTGGGTGGGTCCAGCATCGCCCCGCCTATTTGGACGAGTACACATGCACTTCTATTTTGACGGACAGATGGACTTGACGCATGCGCACTAACTACGGGGGAAGGGTGTTGAATCCTCAGACTTACGACCGTGCCAGTAAGTCTGGTAAACTCTAATTGCCGCATTCCTGTGAGAGAGGCCAGTCGTGTCTGATTGGATAGGACGCGACTAGCCGGAATTTGCCTTGCCGCCTCATTGAGGCTTTTCCCGCCTGACAGTTCTATATAAATCGCTGTCAGGCGGGAAAAGCCTGCCTTTTGTTCTTATGCACTTTGCCTTGTATATAGTTAATAAAGAAACCTATTATGTCTATGCCTGAGTTGGAATCCTTCTTCGAATCTAACACTATTGTGCATATGGTAAATAGCTTACTTAATTATATTTATTAATGGAATACCACTTTTTTATGAACAATGGTTTATTTTATAAACAATGAGCTAGATACAGAAAGCTGCATGAGGAATTCTCTCAACTTGAAGATAATACTAGTTATTATGTAATAGAAAACTAGTATCTTTATGAAACTGAGAAATATATACATAGTGTGAGAGAAAAGATTCATCCCAGTGTCAGTGTTGAAAATTACAGACAAATCATCATGGAGAACACAAAACTGCCTTGATCCTCAAATAAGGACAGACTATAACCGTTGGGACAGACTTCTTCACATTAGGAGTAACTGCAGAAATGTGAGTTAATCTTTTAAAAAAGTGGTGTGCTCTCTCTTCCACTTCAGTCTTCAGACAACGACTGAACAGCTGTTTCCTGGGAATGGTCTGGCTGAATTCTTTCACAGGGTAGTTTACTTCGCTCTAGTTCAGTGTTTTCTTAATGCATGTTACAAATAAATATGCCCAAAATCCCATTACATTAATTTTTAAGAATATAGACACAAATTAAGTTTTTTTAACCAAATTTTAACAGAAATATGTATCCAATTAAAGCACAGTTTTTAGAATAGAATAGAATAGAATAGAATAACAAGAGTTGGAAGGGACCTTGAAGGTCTTCTAGTCCAACAATCTGCTTAGGCAGGAAACCCAATACCCGTGATGGCGAACCTATGGCACATAGAGCCATATTTTCTGGCACACCAGTGGCAGGCTCCGGTGTGTATGTGTGTGCCAGCAGCTGATTTTCAGCCTTCCAGAGGGCCGGGGGAGTCCATATTTGCCCTCCCCTGGCTTCAGGATAACCTCTGGAGGCTGGGGAGAGTGAAAAACAGGTCTAAAAGGCCAACAGGAAATTTGTTCCTGAACTTCCGATCCACTTGTTGGGGCCATTTTTCACCCTCCCCAGGTTTCAGGAAAGCCTCCGGGGGCTGGAGAGGCTGAAAAATAGGCCAACCGGAAGTTCAGAAATAATCCGTTTCTGTGTTCCAGGGGGCCGGGAGGCATTTTCGCCCTCCCCAGACTTCAGGAAAGCCACGTCATAAGAAAAAGATTCCCTATCACTGCCCTATGCCATTTCAGACAGATGGTTATCCAATCTCTTCTTTAAAACTTCCAGTTTTTGATCATTCACAACTTCTGGAGGCAAGTTGTTCCATTGATTAATTGTCCCCACTGTTAGGAAATTTCTCCTTAGTTCTAGGTTGCTTCTCTCCTTTATTAGTTTCTATCCATTGCTTCTTATTCTACCCTCAGGTGCCTTGGTGAATAGCCTGACTCCCTCTTCTTTGTGGCAACCCCTGAGATATTGGAACACTGCTATCATGTCAACCTTAGTCCTTTCTTTCATCAAACCAGACATACCCATTTCCAGCAAGCATTGTTTATATGTTTTAGCCTCCAGTTCCATATTTTTGTTGCTCTTCCCTGCACTTTTTCTAGAGTCTCAGTATCTCTTTTTATATTGTGGTGACCAAAATTGGATGTAATATTCCTAGTGTGGTCTCCCCAACGCATTATAAAGTGGTATTAACACTTCACGTCATCTTGATTCTATCTGTCTGTTTATGCAGCCTAGAACTGTGTTGTTGTTTTTTGGCAGTTGCAGGACACTGCTGGCTCATATTTAAATGATTTTCCACTAGGACTCCAAGATCCCACTCACAGTTACTGCTATTGAGCCAGGTACCACCTATACTATACCTGTGCATTTCGTTTTTTTAATCTAAATGTAGAACCTTACTCTTTTCACCATTGAATTTCATTTTATTAGACAATGCCAAATGATCAAGTCTGTCAAGATCCTTCTGTATTTTAAGCCTATCTACTGGAGTGTTGTCTATTCCTGACAGCTTGTTGTCATTTGCAAATTTAATGAATTCCCCATCTATTCGCTCATCCAAATCATTGATGGTATTGAAGAGCACTGGGACTAAAATAGAGTCTTGAGATACTCCATTGCATACTTCCCTCCATGTAGATGGAAGATGGGAACTACATCAGTTCTTTTCCAGTCCTCTGGTAATGTCCCAGTGGTCCAGGATCTTTGAAAGATATACTGTAGTTCAGTGGTTCTGAGATCATGTCTGCCAGTTGTGGCAGCACCTTGAGGTGTAATCCATCTGATCCTGGTGATTTGAATTTTTCTAGGGTGGAAACCGTTTTCTTGCCTATTTTAACTTATATTCCAAACTGTTTTTAGGTACTGTTTTTGATAGATTGGACTGTTTTTTTTTCCTTTTGTGTAAAACAGATGCAAAAAAACAATTAAGCAGTTCTGTTTCCTCCTTGTTGCTTGCCATCTTCTAAAACAGATGCAAAAAAACAATTAAGCAGTTCTGTTTCCTCCTTGTTGCTTGCCATCTTCTTGCCACTTTTTCCTATTAATGGACCAATTATGATAACAACAGCAAGAATTTTATATGCCTAACTTTGGAAGGGTTTAACAATCAGTGCAATGGGAAAGTGTTGGATCTGGCTGGGGTAGGAAAACTAACAGTTCTGATTATAGAAAAGACATCAGTTAAATTTAATACCAGTTGGAAGCCCTTTTTGGACATTTTGCATGAAACAGAAAAAAATGAAGTCATAACATAGATTTGAGTATTACTATTATTTGTAGATTATTAAAAATGACAGTTACATGTAATTGTAGAGTAAAATGTGAACTCAAGTTTTATTTATATCTTTGGCAAAAGAAGTTGAAAATCATTCTTTTTGGATATTTTTGTTTGTTTCTATATTTTTTATTTCATGTATCACTACTATTTCTCACTATATTCTGGCTTCTATTCTCCCTCTTGACTATTCATCTTGTTAGGTTTTTTTAATAATAATAAAGATGTATTTAAAAAAAATAAAAATCTGATACTTATTATTATAATGATTTTTAAAATTTTTAGTCACTTGATGAATTCCCTAGCATTTTCCAGTATGACATTAACAGCTGTTCTCATCTGCCTTTGGAACTTTGCAATGCAAAGTGTATATTTTCAGTTTTTCATAAAGATTTACCCATGATAAGCTTACCAAAGTTGGAAATTGAGAACAAGGACGCTAAGCATAGCAAAAGCTTGTGCATAGAATTTATTATTATTATTATTCAGACAGCTGGAATGTTGTAGTCAGAACAGGCTGTAACAAGAGCAAATTCTAAACCACATCAAGCAGTTCCCATGTCGTGTGTGTCATTTAAGTATCAATTCTATAAGGGCGTTTGCTATGTTCTTCACACAGAGAAAGACCACAACTAAGTGCCTAAAAATATCCCAAGAGTTTTTAAAAATGTGGACAAACAACCCTTTCCTTTTGATAATTGAACTGCATTGTTTTGCTTGAATGGCTCTGTAACATCTGGTGTCCCAGAAAGCATTTTAAAATGTCATCTTTCCTTTCTTTTTGTTGTTCATCCTTTTGAGTACACTTTTTTTTGTGATGCTTGAAACATGTCATGTGTAGAAGAAACATCCAAAACCCAGAATGAATAGCGTTTTTTCTATGATTTAATAAAAGGAGTTTATGTCTATGAAGAAGTGCAAGTGTACTATTAAAGTGTACTACTAAATTTTTAGAAAATCTATTGTTCAATGTCCTAAGTATGAACTTCATCTATATCAGATCCCCAGCTAAAATGTATAAATCACAAAAAGCACTTTTAGTTAAATACAAATGAATTAAAATCCAAATCCATTAAAAACAACCTGAAATTTAAAAAAATCTGCTTTATTTGTATGGCCACCTAATTCCAAATTATTTTGATAATCAATGGTTTGTATTGTCTTTTCTTTTTATTATTATTTTATTGCTATTTTTCAGTCATGTCACCTGTTGAAAGTGGTCATGTTTGGAAATTATTAGGAATTTAGTTCTAGGAAGTAAATTCTTTTTACTTTCACTTATGGAAGCTCTTGAAAAAATAATATGCTGACAATTTCTTTTTATATTACCTGATCATTAATTGCAGTTATAACAGTTTGCCTCATTCACAGTGAAGGAGGGAAAGAGCCACTTTAGCTTCTACCCACTTCCACGCCTAGGGGGGGGGAAGGGCAGAATGTGAAAATTTATCCAAGTCAGATTTATCAAGTCTGTAATACTTGCTTTGCATTTGAGGGAAATTTTGAGGTCAGAAGAAGTGCATGAACTATTTAGAAAACATGAGTCACAGCAATCTTGTTCTTATATTTGAAATAGATTCCTTTTCTGATGGAACAATATGTTCTAAATGGCTTAACCCTGGGGTGTCAAATCAAGGCCCATAAGCCAGATTTGGCCCTTGGGGTGCTTAGAGCTGGCCCACGGGGCTGCCCTGGAAACAGCAAAGGACTGGCTCATGGTGCCTCTGCCAGCGAAAACGGAGCTCCATTTTTGGCTGTGATGATCTACTGCAACCCTCTGCCAGCAAAAATGGAGCAAGGAGCTGATCCAGTGTGCAGCCCTCCCAAGCTCCATTTTTGCTGGCACAGTGCTTAGGCCACCAAAGGCACTCCCAGCACAAGGAGGCTAAAGGGAGGAGCTCTGGCTGTGTGGAGGGGGGAAGAACAAGGTAAAAACATTTCCCCATTTTGAACTACTTGAGGCTAAAGGGAGGAGCTCTGGCTGTGAGGAGGGGGGAAGAACAAGGTAAAAACATTTCCCCATTTTGAACTACTTGAGGCTAAAGGGAGGAGCTCTGGCTGTGAGGAGGGGGGAAGAACAAGGTAAAAACATTTCCCCATTTTGAACTACTTGAGGCTAAAGGGAGGAGCTCTGGCTGTGTGGAGGGGGGGAAGAGCAAGGTAAAAGATTTCCCCATTTTGAACTTCTTGAGGCTAGAGGGAGGAGCTTCTGGCCAAGAGAGAGGGGAGGCCAAGAAACACAGAGGTCTAACGTATCTATAAAGCAAAAATAGAAATAATACATTCTAGATTTGTGCGCTTAAGACTGTGATTGTATTTTATTTCAAAATGACTGGCTTAGTTCAATGTAATAACTGTTTTGCACCTGTCTTCCGCAGTACTCTTTTCAAATTTGGATACTGTCCCCCTTGCAGACAAATTAATAGACTACATAGACACATCACATATCTTGAATCTGTAATTTGTGATCTCCAGGCAGAAATTAAGTGTCCAATTCGGCCATTCCACCCTGTGGAGATGCCACACTACCAGCCTCCTCTACCGCAAAGATCCCACAGAAGAAGAGCAGCCTGGACAACTGTGGGATCTGGCAGGGTGAGAGCTGTGACCCACAAACACAAAACTTTTGCTGTGTCCCAGCATAACAGATATAGCGCCCTTGCTGATCTTAATGGGGACACTAAAGTGACAGGTCAGGGTAATAATGATGACTCAAATAAGCAGGGGATTGTGGTCCAAAGTGAAGGACCTACTTCAGAAATGCAAAAGTGTGAACCAGGGATCATGCATCAGTCACACAACAAGAGCAAGGTACCCAAAAAGAGAAGTCACCTCCTGATTGGTGACTCAATCGTAAGAGATGTAAACTTAGGTAAGGATATGGAGGTTTTGAAAGATGTCAGATGTTTACCGGGTGCTACAGCCAGCAGAGACAAGAGGCGTATTCTTAAGATAGTCAAGAATGCAAGTAAGGACTGTGAAGTTGATGCTATTATACATCTTGGCACAAATGATCTGTCCCAAAAAGATGTAGCTTCTGTGCAGAATGATTTCCAGAGTTTGGGGTACGAACTTAGTAGTACAGGTTGTAGGCTTATCTTCTCAGAGATCATACCAGTATACAAGGAACAAAAAGGAAAGGGCCAGCGCATAGCAGAGTTTAATGTGTGGCTAAAGGAGTGGTGTAAAAAGGAAGGCTTTGGTCTTATTAGTCATGATGCCTGCAGCTGGTCCAATGATAAACTGTACAAAAGAGATGGTTTGCACCCATCCAAGAAAGGGACTGAGTTACTTGGCACTAAATTCACAGATTTCCTGGCTAAACATTTAAACTGAATAGTGGGGACAGAGAATCAATAGATAAAGAATATTTCTGTCCCCAGCAAACTAAAATTCATAGGGTTATCAGTGCATGTAACATAGATATTGGTGCGGGTAATATTACCAACACTGCTGTCAAGCAAAACCAAACAATTAACAGTGAGTGCCATACCATGTACATGAACCATACAAGTGGCAAAGAAATAGGGGCAAAGAGAACCATAGTCAGGCATAACACAGGTTTCGTAGACAGAAAACACAGGGTCAATCAAAATGGACTCAAATGTCTATACACCAATGCACAGAGTATGAGGAATAAACAGGGTGAATTAGAAATTCAAGTAAATGAGGGCAGATACGATATTGTTGCCATTACAGAAACTTGGTGGGATGAAACCCACAAATGGAACATACAGCTAGAAGGATTTAAATTATTTAAAAGAAATAGACAAAATAAAAGAGGAGGTGGAGTTGCACTATATATAAGAAATAATTACATCTCTACAGAAATAGAGCACAACAATGATGAGAACTATCTTGAATGTATTTGGGTCAATATTAAAGGATGGGGGGGGGGGAATGATATTGTCATAGGTCTATACTACAGGCCACCCAACCAAGCAGAGGAAGTGGATGTACTTTTTGCTAACCAGCTAACTAAGGTATGTAGGAAGCACACTGCAATAGTAATGGGAGATTTTAACTACCCTGACATCAATTGGGAAACAAACTCTGCACCAAGTGGAAGATCCAACAGGTTCCTAAGAAACCTAGCAGACAACTTTGTTTCCCAAAAGGTAGAGAAGGGAACAAGGGGATCAGCAATATTGGACTTAATTCTCACTAACAGAGAGGAAATGATAGAAGGTGTAGAAGCTACAGGAACTTTGGGGGCAAGCGATCATGAAATACTGGAATTCAACATTATGCAAACAAAAGTAGTTGAACAAAGTCAAACTAGAGTCTTAGACTTCAAGAGAGCTAATTTCAATAAACTCAGAGAGAGCTTGGGAAGGATTCCATGAGAGCTTGGGAAGTTTTCCCTCAAGGGGAAAACAACTCAGGAAGCTTGGGAAATTTTGAAAAATGAGATTATAAAAGCCCAGTCCAGCGCAATACCAATGAAGAAGAAAAATAACAGTTCCCAAAAGAAACCAGCATGGCTGCATAAAGAACTCTCTGACAAATTGAAAGACAAAAAGGATAAATATAAAAAGTGGAAAAAGGGGGACATAACCAAGGCAAAATATCAGCAAATAGCCCGAGCCTGTAAAGATGAAGTGAGGAAAGCTAAGGCTCGCAATGAAGAAAAGCTTGCCAAAAAAGTAAAAAATAACAAAAAAAAGCTTCTTCCAACATGTTAAAAATAAGAAAAAGGTTAAGGAAACAATTGGTCCACTGCTGGGAGAAAATGGCAAGAAGATGATAAGCAACAGGGAGAAAGCAGAACTATTTAACTCTTTTTTTGCATCTGTCTTTACACAAAGGGATAAAACAGTCCAACCAATCAAAAACAGCACCACAAATATCAGATTAGGAACACAAGTTGAAATAGGGAAGAAAATGGTAAGTGAGCACCTGTCTGCCCTGGACGAGTTCAAATCACCAGGACCGGATGGATTACACCCCAGGGTCCTGAAGGAACTGGCAGACGAGATCTCAGAACCACTGAACTATATCTTTCAGAGATCCTGGAGCACCGGGGAACTGCCAGAAGACTGGAAAAGAGCAGATGTGGTTCCCATCTTCAAAAAAGGGAAAAAAACAGATCCAGGAAACTATAGACCCATCAGCCTGACCTCAATACCAGGAAAGATTCTGGAAAAGATAATTAAACAACAAATAAGTGAACACCTAGAAGCAAACAAAGTAATAGCCAAAAGCCAACATGGGTTTGTCAAAAACAGATCATGCCAGACGAATCTAATTGAATTCTTTGACAAAGTGACAAAATCAGTGGACCAGAGGAATGCTGTTGATATAATTTACCTGGACTTCAGTAAGGCATTTGATAAAGTAGACCATAACCTACTATTAGATAAAGTAGAAAATTGTAGGTTAGACAGCAGCACCACCAAATGGATTTGCAACTGGCTGACCAACCGCACTCAACGTGTAGTCCTCAATGGAACTGCATCTACATGGAAGGAAGTATGCAGTGGAGTCCCCCAAGGCTCTGTTTTAGGCCCAGTACTCTTTAACATCTTCATCAACGATTTGGATGAGGGGATAAATGGGGAACTCATCAAATTCGCAGACGACACCAAGCTGGCAGGAATAGCCAACACTCCAGAAGATAGGCTTAAGATACAGAAGGATCTAGACAAACTTGAACATTGGGCACTGTCTAATAAAATGAAATTCAATTGTGAAAAAAGTAAGGTCCTACATATAGGCAAGAAAAACCAAATGCACAAGTACAGTATAGGTGGTACCTTGCTCAATAGTAGCAACTGTGAGAGGGATCTTGGAATCCTAGTGGACAACCATTTAAATATGAGCCTGCAGTGTGCAGCAGCTGCCAAAAAAGCCAACACAGTTCTAGGCTGCATCAACAGAGGGATAGAATCTAGATCACGTGAAGTGTTAATGCCACTGTATAGTGCCTTGGTAAGGCCACACTTGGAATACTGCATACAGTTTTGGTCGCCATGATGTAGAAAAGACGTGGAGACTCTGGAAAGAGTGCAGAGAAGAGCAATCAAGATGATTAGAGGACTGGAGACTAAGACATATGAAGAACGGCTGCAGGAGCTGGGTATGTCTAGTTTGATGAAGAGAAGGACCAGGGGAGACATGATAGCAGTGTTCCGATATCTCAGAGGGTGCCACAAAGAAGAGGGGGTCAAACTTTTCTCCAAGGCACCTGGGGGCAGGACAAGAAGCAATGCGTGGAAACTAACCAAGGAGAGAAGCAACTTAGAATTAAGGAGAAATTTCCTGACAGTAAGAACAATTAACCTCTGGAACAGCTTGCCTCCAGCAGTTGTGAATGCCCCAACCCTGGAAGTCTTTAAAAAGATGTTAGACAGCCATTTGTCTGAAATGGTATAAGGTTCCTGCCCATGCAGGGGGTTGGACTAGAAGACCTACAAGGTCCCTTCCAACTCTGCTATTGTATTGTATTGTAAGTGACATCAAGCTGGCCACACCAACTTGCTTCCATACCTCCCCAAGGTCAAACACAACTCTGATGCAGCCTCAATTAAATCAAGTTTGACACCCTTGGCTTAATGACAGGTTTAGGACTTTTAGTGCAGTGAGGATATACCCATTTTTATGGTTCTCTCCGCGGAATGAAAATGCAGCTTAAATTCTCACCAAGATTATTCTGGTTCATTGCACTGTTAGTCAGATGTTGAGATTGGATTCGACATTTTTATCCATCTATCACGTCTTTCCCAAGGACCTGGGATACATAGATGGTGTTTTTGATGGTGTTAAAGGCATTGCCATAGGATGTAAGCTGTTCCATGAAAAGCTGCCTTTTTGCAAGTGACTGATGGTGACTTTGACAATGCTGAAGTGATGGTCTTATTTTGGGATTGCATTTAAGGTGGCTGTTAATATTGTACTTTCTTTGCTTTCTTTTGCCTCCATTGTTGGAAATTGTGGTTAGCTCCAATACTTTCTCTTCTATCTACTGTCTCCAGGCGCTGCCATGTCTAGCATTGACAAGCAACTGTGTCTTTCATTGTGCCATTGATTGTTATATAAAGCTTCTGATATTTCTATTGATTCCTTTTATTTCTAGGCATGTAATTATTCAATTGTATGACAGGGACTTGAAAGACTTCTTTAAATCAATACAAGTTACATTCAAGTTGGTCTTCCTTCTCTTGCAGTTTTCTAGAATTGTCAATTAGGAGTTGATCTTTGGTTTGTCTCTGTTTGGTGGGTTCTGTTCTGCTCAGGTGAAAAGAGCTGGTTTTCAATTAGATATTTTTGCTCTGCATTAGATACCATACCAGTTAGCAATTTGAAAGTTATCAGTAAGCAGGTAATTGGTCTGTACTTGCCTGGTGGTGTCTTTTTTATTGGATCTTTCATATCAGCTAGATTTTTCTGGATGTTGTTAAATTCTTAGTAACAAGTGATGTAGACTCGTCAAAATGTTTCAACCAAAAATGATGCAGTTTATCTTCATCTGGTGTTGACAATTCTTGATCTTACTTGCCAGTTTCTCTACCATTTCTGCTATTATTACAAGTCCTTTCATTTCAATTTCTTTTTCATTCTTATCCACCTGATATAGTCAAGCTATGTTCTTGTTTTTCTTTTGGTTGTCATTAGCTGCACTCAGAACCTATGAATAAAAGTGCTCTGCCAGAATTCCTGGAAAAACAACTGTGACCTTGACCATGAAAAGAAGAAGAAGCAGGATTCTTGTCATAACATGTGAACAAGACAGGATTCAGCTCTGGTTGAGATGGAGCCCTGTCAAGACTGAACTTCTGCTAGAGTCAGATTGTGTCCCTGCTGTGTTCTGTTAAGCCAGCTGCCAGCAAGTCCAAAATTTTTCACAGAGGCAAACACATAATTCATTTTTACTTAGACATGTGGCAAGGATAGCCTCCTTTCTTTTCCTGTTTCTCAAAATTAGTTTTTTGACCTCCTTTAGTGTAGTACCATGTTTCTTGAAGATACAACCTACCCCAAAAATAAGCCCAAGTCCGATTTTCATGCCTGCACCTAAAATAAGCTCTAATTAAGCCCGGCCTACCATCCGGTTGTATGAGGTGGAGCGAGGCATAAAATCAAGATAGAGTGGGGACGTGGAGCTGGCCCACATGCCCCATACACACTTACCTTAGAACTGCTGCAGCCAGACCTTGCACACCCTAACACCTGTTGCTCTGCTGCCTGACTTCTTCTGCAGTCAGACACCATGAGACTTGTTGTGTCAATGATGCCGCTCATGCATGCAATGGCAGAATGTGCCATGCACCCTCCTGCTTTGTGTGGCAATACCAGTGCTATGAGCCTAAAGACTTCTGATCACACAAGAAGCAGGCATGATGCAATAGATATTGAAATGTAGGAGGCATGGCTGCGGTCACAAGGCATGGGGTGGAGGACAAAATGAGGTGGTGTATGTGGAGCTGCCCTACGCACTCTGCACCAGCTTAACTGAGAGCCCCACAGGCAGGCCATCAACCTGACAACTGCCTGGCCTCCCAGTGGCAGCTCCTAAAACCCCTTCCAGGACCCCACATGGCCATTGGCCTGCTTCTTATCCTTCCTTGCAATAGAATAGGAGCTAGGCAATGCACTAACCACACAGGGAGTTGGACGGGACTGATGAAGCTGTGCAGATGTCAGGCTGTTGATGGCCTGCCTACAGGGGGCTCATGTAAGCTGGTGTGGGTGTGGGGAAATCTCCACATCCCCCACCTTGCTTTGTCCTCAACCCCTCCTCTGCCTCACTTTGTGGCTGCTGCACCAGCCTTAGCCTCCGGCTCCATTGTGGCAGCAAGCAAGGAGAAGTGGGTCGGCAGCCACACTGAGACAGCAGCCATGAAGCAAGATGGTAATGAGGGTGGAGGAGGACGAAGCAAGGTGGGACATGCAAAGTTGCCCCACATGCTCCACACTGGCTTATCTGAGGGCCCTTCAGCCAGGCCACCCATGCTAAACCCTAACTCCCATGCCACCCCACTCCAGGCCAACCACATCCCTTTACTAACCTGCTTTCCAGCTCCTTTCTCTGCTCTGCATAGGGGCAACAAAGGAAATTCGTGGGACAAAATTTTTTTTTAAACAGATCTGCCAGTTTCTCATGAAAAACAAATCTTGTGGTTGGAATGTCTGATTGAACTTTTTTTTAATTCCCACAAACATCTTTTGTTGCCCTCATCTGGAGCAAAGCAGACAGCTGGGTCCTGCTCTGCTCGGCCCCATCTAAGTGTGGAGAAGCCAGCTCTGCTGTCACCATTTAGGTGGATCCTGTGCTGACAATTGCCAAGTGAGGCCACCCACCCATGCCTTAGCTCCCAGGTACCTTGCCCTCCCTCTCCACAGGTCCCATGGGCAATGGAGAAGTGCTCTAGGAGAGCCCTGGCCTGGCTACCTGATCTTGGTTGCCCATGCCTTGCCTTCAGCAGGTAGCAGTCCACAATCTCCAGGCCACAGCAGGAACAGACATTCTTGGCCCTCATCAGCAATGAGGACAAGGTGGAGGAGGGTGGCAAGCATATGCAGGGTGTGAATGGGGTGCTGCTGCCACCTTGCCTTCCACTCCTGCCACCACAAAGTGAGGTAAAGCAGCTGGTGGGGGAGTGGAGTTGCCAAAGCCACACAGGACCCTCTGCCCAGCCTAAAGGCTGTATGGGGCAGCTCCAGTGGGAGATACTGGGGGCTGCTAGGTAGCAGCTGGGGCTTGGCAATGGGCTGGGCTGGGTGGAACGTGAGGCAGCAGCAGCTGCTGGCGAGAAAGCAGCTCAGGTGAGGTACGAGCTGCAGGTGGCCAGGGACAGTCGCAATGTGCCTTGCAGAGCTGGCATGAGAGCTTTAGTGCCCACAAGTGTCAGGGCCTGAAGAGTGCTGGGCTCAGCCCATAGCCTGCAGCACTGAATAAGCATGCAGGCCAGTACTCAGCAGCCCTAAGGTGGTGGCAGGCAAGGTAGCACTGGTGATGTGACTAAACCTGCATTGGGGGATGGTCTGGAGATCTGGGCCAACTTGCCCTGTACCAGGCAGGAGGAGGCCAACAGGGTGTCCCAGAGCTGCACTGCCAGGAGGACAAAGAGCTCCGCAAGACCAGCAGCAGCACAGGCTACCTTTCGTCAGCCAGTGGCTGAGAAGTGTCCCAGCAGCAGCAGGACCAGCAGGCTGAGTAAGCAAAGGTCGGGGCGTGCTGATAGTTTGATTTGTTGTGGCTGTAGGCAAGAAGATGGTGAGATGGAGAGGGCATGGCTGTGATAGCAGTGTTCCCACTCCTATTGGGCCCTGCATTCGCCACCTCCTGTATGTAAAATAAATAAGACATACCCCAAAAATAAACCCTAATGCCTCTTTTACTGCCTAGCAAGTAATATAGCCCTGGTTCAAATCCCAGTAAGGGTATGGCTAGCTGATGAGAGCTAAAAAGCTCGAAATAGATCTATCCTAGTCTCCCTGACTTTTTTATCTATCAGCTCAAAAACGTAACACACATATAAAAAATTTACACAACGGAATTCATGACTTTCTGTTTAGATGGTCTCTGATGATGAGCCGAAAGGCAGAAAAGGAAACAGTATGCTTCCTCCCTTAATTGGGCCCTAACAGGGTGTTGTGGAACATGTGTGTGTGTGTGTGTGTGTGTGTGTGTGTGCTTTCGTAGATTTTTACGGGTGTAGGTATGCTGGTATTGCTGTCTTCGGGGGTTTTCCCGTGTATATAGCATGGAATTGTTATTGCAACATTTCGGCAAGATCTCACTTGCCATCCTCAGGCTTCGGTCTGCGATTATGAAGGCGTCGACCTTCCTTAAATCTTGGTGTGTGTGGGGGTGGAGTACTGACTATTGTTGTGAGTGGGTTGATTGGCTGTGCAGCTGTATCATGATTAAGGTGATTTTTAAATGCATTTTTATGTTCTGCAATACGTGCACTTATCCTTCTGTTGGTTTGTCCTATGTAAGTACCACAGACAAAATCAGCAAAATTCTCCACAAGCACAACATCAAAACAGCCTTCAACACTGACCAAAAAATAACCAATATCCTAAGGAATCCCAAAGACAAGATCCAGCTAGAAAGCCAAGGAGTCTACAAAATTCCATGTAAAATCTGCCCTGCCACTTACATAGGATAAACCAACAGAAGGATAAGTGCACGTATTGCAGAACATAAAAATGCATTAAAAAAATCACCTTAATACCTCATCTCTTTATCAACATTTCAAAACTACAGGACATGACATTGACTTTCAAGGAACTAAAATGATCTCCAAGGCTGAAGAGCTGAACAGGAGAATAATCAGAGAAGCCATTGAAATAGAGAAGCAATCTAACAGTATGAACAAATGTGACGACACCAACCGCCTACCAGACATCTGGAAACCAGCACTGACCAACAGACGAGCCCCACCCTCCACCCAAGCCGTTGAAATTCAAAATAAGGAGAAACATACAAATAAGACCAATCAGCATCAATCTACCAATCATGATACAGCTGCACAGCCAATCAACCCACTCACAACAATAGTCAGCACTCCACACACCCCACCAAGATTTAAGGAAGGTCGACACCTTCGTAATCGCAGACCGAAGCCTGAGGATGGCAACTGAGATCTTGCCGAAACATTGCAATAACAATTCCATGCTATATACATGGGAAAACACCCGAAGACAGCAATACCAGCATATATATGCTACGTTTTTGAGCTGATCAATAAATAAGTCACGGAGACTAGGATAGATCTATTTCAAGCTTTTTAGCTCTCATCAGCTAGCCATACCCTTACTGGGATTTGAACCGGGGCTGTATTACATGCCAGGTGAGAGCCTTGCCATTAAGCCAGCTCGGTTCTCTTCTTGTCAGCTGAGACAGGAGGATAGTTATATATAATTGTTTCCACAACACCCTGTTAGGGCCCAATTAAGGGAGGAAGCATACTGTTTCCTTTTCTGCCTTTCGGCTCATCACCAGAGACCATCTAGACAGAAAGCCATGAATTCCGTTATGTAAATTTTTTATATGTGTGTTACGTTTTTGAGCTGATCAATAAATAAGTCAGGGAGACTAGGATAGATCTATTTTGAGCTTTTTAGCTCTCATCAGCTAGCCATAACCTTACTGGGATTCGGACCGGGGCTGTATTACATGCCAGGCGAGAGCCTTTCCATTAACGTAACACACATATAAAAAATTTATACAACGGAATTCATGGCTTTCTTTCTAGATGGTCTCTGGTGATGAGCCAAAAGATTGATATATTGATCAGCTCATAAAACTTATATATATATATATATGAATATATATAAATGATGAATATGAATATATATGAAGGTCTTATTTTTGGGGAAACATGGTACTTTATATTTATGCTCTATCTGTTCTATACTTCTATAGAATATTGTGTTCTGCAGTAGATAGTGGGCATCTGGACATGTTACCTGCCCATTTGGGCTCTAGTGCCTTTGATTCTGGGGTTTAGTTTGAATGGTTTCGTTTATAGGTTCATTTTATTTTTTTCTGCAGGTGTGTGGGAAATCGTCTTGATGATGGTTGTCAGCCTCTCTATGTGCCTTGGCTTGATGGTCTGTTCTAGTCACTCCTTCAAGTTTTCCATAGTGTGCTGATATTTAGCCTGAGGTGAATATTATTTTCTGCCCATATTCTTAGGCTAGTTTGCATCCAGCTGTACAATTTAATGGCGGTTTGTATCTGACCTGGCATCCTGTCATAAAGAATTATAGGACTGGAAGAAACCTTGGAGGTCTTCTATTCCAACTCTCCCCCCACCCCCCTGCCCTAGAGAAATGTCCTTCTAACATCCTGGATAAATAGTTGTCTAATCTTTTCTCCAGCAATATAAAATAAGCACAGCTTCAGGAGGCAAGCTGTTCCGTTCATTAATCTTTCTTTGTGTCAGGAAATTCCTCATTTCCAGGTTGAATCTCCTTTTGACAAGCTCCTACTCACTGCTGCTTGTCCTGCACTCAAGTGTTATGGAAAATATGGAGAAATTTGTTTTTTATTGTTTTATTTATTTTCTATACATGTTTTTATTGCTTGCAAGTCACCTAGAGTCACTGTGAGTAGGAGGTCATATAAATTTCTTACAAAAATAAATAAATGCCTTGCCTAATTTGTTCAGAAAGAATGGTTGCTCTTTGGTAGAAATATCCCTATATGCTTTCTGAAGTCTTTGTGATGTGATATATTAAGAGAATATTTTTTAGTTCAGGGTTGAAGTATGGGATTCTTGGCGCTCTCTGAGCTTGGTTGTTTTCTTCTTAATATAGTTTTAAAACAAAGGGACTGTTTCCGCTGTGTTTAGGTAATGTTAATTTAAACCTAGTTTATTTTAATAATCTAAAAGATGAAGAAGCCTTGTGGTCCAGCTGACAGCTGCTTTGATTTATCAATTCATTAGTTGTGTAGTCCCTAACTGATTATATTTTTTGTAACTTGTAGACCTATGGAAGTTTCTAGGTTAAGCAAGAGCTAAAGCTATGGTTAAAGTTGGCTTAATGTCTTAACTTCTTTAGCGTTCATCTAATATTCCAGTTTGGACAAAAAGGGAAATTTTAATAAACTGATATTTTATGTCTTGTTTGCCAGCTGAAAAGAAAAGAAGTGAAAACATATTCATAATTTATATTTCTTATTATTGCATGAGATATGATCATCTTAGGTTTGTATTAGAGAGCTTAGTTTTAGTAAGAATTGAGGACATGTCGATTATTTTGTAGTTATTTTTTAATAACTAAAATTAATGGATGAATTCTACTGTTCTGTTTGGTCCATGAGTTTTATTTAAATTTTCTTTTGTGAAAGGTTTCTGTTTTCTTACTTGCTAGCAAAATTACTGTATTTTTCGGAGTATAAGATGCACCTTTTTACTCCAGAAAAGAGGGGGGAAATCTGGGTGTGTCTTATACTCCGAATGTAGCTGCCTGGGTCATCTGAAAAAGGGGCAGGTGCATCTGGCGCTGCAGAGATCATGATGGCTGGAAAGGAGAGAGGTTTCGCTTTCGGGACTCTCACTCAACTCTCAGGACGGCTTGCGGGGTGGTGGTGGCAGCGGCTCCTCACATTGTTGGGGAGTGAAGTCATTGTGGCCATTATCTCCCCTGAGCTGCCCGCAGAATCTCTGAGGCACCTTTCGCTTGCAGGATGAGGAGGGCGAGGGCGGAGTATACCAAAGACTTTGAGTAACTTGCTTTGGTTTAAGGAGGCGCTGCTTTAAGTTGCCCTCCTCCTCCTCCTGCAAACGAAAGGTGCCCCAGAGATGGTAGATTTCTCAGAACGCTAGTTTGGGAAGTTAAAAAACCTGAAATGGGGACAATCAAGCTTGAATCAAAGGCTTTGGCTCCTGAGAATCTGGAGTAATTGGGGTGGGGGGAGGGAAGAAGGGAAGGAAAGAGGAACAATCTCTTTTTTATGAAAGCTTTTCAGAACACTAGTTTGGGAAGTTAATAACCTGAAATGGGGTACAATCAAACTTGATTCAAAGCTTGGGCTCCTGAGATTGCTGCGTTACCAACCAAAATGCTGGTACCATGATCTCTGCAGTGCCTGCTTTACCTGCCCCTTCTCGGATGGTTCCAGGCAGCAGAGATCACAGTAATGGAATTTCTGGGTGGCAGTGCTGCAGTCTCAGGAGCCAAAGCCTTTCTAGTGTTCTGATAAAAGTCTTCACAGAGAGATTGTTCCTCTTTCCTTCCTTTCCTCCCTCACCTTCCTCCCCAATCTCTCCGGATCTGCTTATTGCTATTCCGCCCAGCTATCGTATCTCTTCGCTGCATGACAGATCCGGGCAGTTTGGGGGAGTGGGTGGAGGAAGGGAAGAGAAACAATATCCACAAAGGCTTTTCTCAGGACCCTAGATCTCTGCTTTCTCTCTTTAAAAATGCTATTTTCATCATCGGGATTTTGGCTAAAAGAACAAGTGTGGGATGGAAAGGGAACTTCAGAATACAGGAGCGCCGTATTCCTTGAGCCTGGCAGCTACCGCATTTTGAAGTTTCCTTTCCATCCCACGCTTCTTTCATTAGCCAAAATCCAATGATGCCAATAGCTTTTTCCGGAGAGAAAGTGGAGATCTAGGGTCCTGAGAAAAGTCTACATGCAGAGGAGATTTGTCCTCTTCCCTTCTCCTCATCCAATGGGCCATTCCCAGCCAAGCACAGCAACAACCATTCAGCAGCCCCCACATGTCTTTCCCTCCTTGCTGAAGAGAAAAGTGGATTTGAGATCGATAACAGCCTTACTCTTTAACAAGATCAAGCCGTCACACATCACATTTTTGCCCTCCTTGGCCCCCAGGAGCACTTTGCAGGCCTCCCAAACTCTCAGCATACTCCATTTTTCACAAAAAAATGGGGTGTGCAGATGGTTTGGGATGTCTGCAGAGTGCTCTTGGGGGCCAAGGAGGGAAGAAAACTTTTTTTAAAAATTTGCTTTTTCAAAACCTGGGTGCGTCTTATATACTCCGGTGCATCTTATACTCCAAAAAATATGGTAATGTCCATTGGATACAATTTAGGCACACGCTTCTTGTCTTCATTGGGCAAAGATTGTCCTGATGATTTGGGAGAACATTTTAAATTGTTATACAGTTAAAATGAGGAAAAGACAGAAAACTTACACACTGTAATTTTTCAGTAATAACATATGGTTTTATGTCTTCTTTTCAATTCATCTGAAAGCCTTGGCATTCATTAACATGAAGGGGGAAAGCATGTGATAAAAGTCATTGCAAGCACAGAAGAGTAACTTGATACTGATGTAGTAGTGTTTGTTTTGTTTCCTTATATAAATATGTATATTTTCAAAATATAGTTATAGCATTTCTCCAAATTACAATCAATAAAAAATTATGTTTTATTCTCCCTTCTGAGAAATGAAGTTAACATTTCTGGCTTGTTCCCTGAGACTGAAATAAGGAAAGAGACTGATGCTTCAAGTTACCTAGCTATGTTTGGGCTGTAGTTATTTGACATTTTTATCAGAATCTTTCTTATTCTTAATATTAATGTGCTTTTTATTTATAGAATATGGCAAGAATTAACATGTGGTAGGTGTTACTTGGAAAGGTATATGTATATTTTTTTATCATAAACATATTATGATTATGGCGCAGATGCTATATGACCATACTTGCTCTCCTTGAGCTTTCAGCAGGTTTCCTTAGCATGGACCATGGTATTCTTCTGTGCTGACTTAGAGAGTTGGGGATGGGGGTACAGTTTTGTGCCTTTCTCTAAGACCAGTCCCAATTGGAGTAATAGAGCCTGTTCATGGCCCTCCTGTGTGGGGTACCAAAGGTCTTTGTTCACTCTCCACTTCTTTTTAAAATCTACATGAAGACAAGGTGCCACCAATATATTGATGTTAGCTATATATCTTTGTCTCAGGTGAAGTGAGTGATGCAATAGACATCCTTTCATGGTGGGTGAAGGCTGTGGGGGTCTGGATGGGGAATAACAAACTAGGATTGAGCCCTGGAAAGATTGAGTGGCTGTGGGTGGGCCACTCTGTATCTAGGAATTTATCATCTCTGGTCCTGGATGGGGTTGCTCTACCCCAGACAAATCCAGTGTAACTTGGGGGAGTCCTCTTGGACTCACAGTCCTCTTGGATTCACAGCTCCTGTGAAGAGAAATGGCAGCCTTCGCCAGGAAGGCTTTTGCCCAATTCTGCATTGTGCATGAGTTATACCCATTCATGGACAGAGAGGCCCTTCATTTGATCAATCATGCCCTGATCATCTCCTGATTGGATTATTGCAATATGCTGTACACGGGGCACCCTTGAAAAATAACTGAAAGCTTCATGATGCAAAATATGTTGTGTAAGCTATACTGGGTGTTCAAAGCAAGGCACATATTGCACCTTTGCTCTATGAACTGCATTGGTGCCACTGTTCTCCCAAGGGCTGCCCACCCCCCCTTCTGCCTCGCTAGTCTAGCCAGTGAGGCAGACGCAGGCCTATGACTCGAGGCCATGTATTGGGTGAGGGTAGGCCATGCCTCCCAGGTGGGAAGCAGGCGCAGGTCTATAAGGCCACAGCGATCGGATGGGGGTAGGTTGCAGCTAGCAACTGGGGGGGGGTGCAGATCGATCACTCTTCCCGTTTTCCTGAGAGGACACCCAGCTTACCTGTTCTGCTGCTAGAGTGGTCAGGAGCAGTCCAAGTCAGACGAGCAGGAGGCCACTACACCATAGGCCACAGCAAAGGCAGGCAAGTAGGATGGGCCATGTGGCCACATGGTTGAGGCAAGGGAACCAAAGAGCAGTCTTAAGTCACCAGCCAAGGAATGCAAGGCCAATAATTAGTAGTGGGATGGGATGGGGCAGGGCCAGCCAGAATTTTTACTATTGGTTCACTCAAACCAACTTGAACCAACTGAATCCCACCACTGATTGAGTTACTTTGTAAAATATTACACTTATACAAATTAATAAAATAGTATTTTAATGTGTATATTATAAGGCATAAATATGGTCTTAAGACCATAATATACTAAGGATCACCTAGCTTGATGCATTTCAATGACTTGTATAGTTTAAAAAATGTGTTTATTTCATTGCTGAATCCTAAACTAGCTGTGTGAAGGAAAGTAATTTCTGTATCCTTCTTGTTTGTCAATTTTACAGGCCAAAGATAGGGATGCTATCAAGTGTAAGGGACAATGAAATAGGTATACGTACTACTCCATTTTGTGTTATTCTGTAATACAAGAATCTTGTTCTTTCTTATTATTAATGATGATAGCAAGTTCAAAAACTGTAAAGATCCTGTTCTACCATCTCAAGATCTTAATGTATCATAAACCTCTACCATACCTGATCATTTCTTATAACAGGCATTTCTTCAAACGTGTCAAAATTTCTTTCAAATATGGTGCAGCCAATTGTTCACATACGGAAGAAATCTGTGGAATCAATCCAACACATATTTATCTGACTCATTCATTTACATCTAAAAACTAAATGCAAAAAAATGGTTTTCAGAAATGTGCCTACAAAAGATTAATGTATGAAACTTAAAATATCATGGAAAAGGGAAGTATTTACTGATATTTCATTTTCCCTCTTTCCAACATATATTCTCATGCATCAAACTAAATATTTGCATGCTACCTGGTTGCCAAAAGCTATTAAATGTACTTAAATTTCACTTTCTCTTATTTTTGCCACTTAACCAGAAATCTATATACATTATTTTCTTTCTTTTTCCATAAATCTTTGAGTGTAATTTTACATGACTACCTGGAATTTTGTCTTTTCAGTCAAGGTCATGAACATAAATTCTGACTGTATAGGATTAAAAAAGGAAACAAAATATCAACTACATTTTACATAAAATTATTTACATTGTTTTCAGATTAGGTCCAGTTTACTTTACTCCAATGTCTTTAAAAATTGTTTTATGAGAATAGTATCTTCCCAGTACTATATTAGATGTGTCAAAGAAGCTTTATTTAAAAGCTAGTTAAAATCCAGAAAACACATCACATTAAGAGAAATATTGTGCAAACATTGGACAAACATGTATATAAAGGGATATTATTTATATAGTAGAACTGAGTTTAAAAATAAAAAATGGCAATAGATGCAGCCTTTCCTTAAAGACACATATAAGGAGATCTGAATCTAGAATCATAGTAAGAGAGTCTTCAGAAGCACCAGAAGTCTACTAGATATATACTGGGTACAGGCAGTCCTTAAGTTACAAATGTAATGGAGCCGGCCCATTCCATTTGTAACCCGAGGATTCATGGGAGTGAATCTAATACCTTGAACATAATGACTTCCTCCTCTCACCCACACATTCTGTAATTGAATATGCAGCTCGTTAATAATAATAATAATAATAATAATAATAATAATAATAATAATAATAATAATAATAATAATTTTTATTTATAACCCGCTCTCTCTCCCCGAAGGGACTTGAGGCGGGGCACAGGGAATTAAAAAACAATTAAAACAGACAAAATACAAAGTTAAAAACAAATTAAACTGGCCCTGCGCTAAAAACTCCTATAAAACTAAAACTATCCCTAAAACCCCTAAACAATTTAAAAATTTAAATTACCCTAGGCCAGCCAAGCAGAAGAAGTGTTTTTAGTTTCTGTCGGAAGGAGCGAAGGTCCGTGGTTGTTCTGATTTCGGGGGGAAGGTCATTCCAGAGGGTCGGGCCCACCACAGAGAAGGCCCTTCCCCTGGGCGTCGCCCGCTGGCACAGCCTAGTGGACGGCACCCGGAGAAGTTCCTCTCTGTGGGAGCGAATCGGCCGCAGGGATGTATGGGGCAGAATGCGATCCCGCAGATAGCTAGGTCCCGTGCCATGGAGCGTTTTGAAGATGATAACTAACACCTTGAAGCGCACCCGAAAGACGACAGGCAGCCAATGCAGCTCGCGCAGGAGCGGTGTTACATGGGAGAACCTGGAGGTTCCCATAACTACCCGCGCGGCTGCATTCTGGACAAGCTGAAGCCTTCGGGTGCACCTCAAGGAGAGCCCCATGTAGAGAGCATTGCAGTAGTCCAGTCGGGATGTCACGAGAGCATGAGTGACTGTGCAAAGGGCGTCCCGGTCCAATAGGGGATGCAACTGGCAGACCAGGCGAACCTGGTAAAACGCCCTCCTGGCCACGACTGTCACTTGATCTTCCAAGGAGGACGCCCAAGTTATGTGCCCCATCCACAGGGGTTAGATGTTCATCCCCTATGGCCAGTGATAGAGTCAACTGGTTGTACCGGGATGCCGGGAACCACAGCCACTCGGTCTTGGACGGGTTGAGTCTGAGTCTGTTACTTCCCATCCAGGCCTGCACGGCTTCCAGGCACTGGCACATCACCACTACGGCATCGTTGGGGTGGTTTGGGGTAGATATATACAGCTGTGTATCATCAGTGTAGAGATGCTACTCTACCCCAAAACCACGGATGATCTCACCCAGCGGCTTCATATATGTGTTGAACAGGAGTGACGAGAGGACCGACCC
This sequence comes from Rhabdophis nuchalis, assembly GCA_039707465.1. Taxonomy (NCBI): domain Eukaryota; kingdom Metazoa; phylum Chordata; class Lepidosauria; order Squamata; family Natricidae; genus Rhabdophis; species Rhabdophis nuchalis. The sequence goes on from CM077647.1 coordinate 96,036,272, forward strand.
CTGAGGCATCCCACAAGTGAGGGGTCTAGAGGTCGACCTCTGCCCTCCTGTCAACACAAATTGCGATCGACCAGAGAGGTAGGAGGAGAACCACCGCAACATGGTGCCCCTCACCCCCAACCCCTCCAGTCGATGCAATAGGATACCATGATCGATGGTATCAAAAGCCGCTGAGAGGTCTAATAGGACCAGGATGGAGGAACAACCCCCATCTCTGGCCCTCCAGAGATCCACCAACGCGACCAATGCTGTCTCAGTGCTGTGCCCAGGCAGGAAGCCGGACTGGCGCGGGTCCAGATAATCAATTTCCTTCAGATGATGGGGGAACTGTTGTGCCACCACACTCTCTACAACCTTCACCAGAAAGCGAAGGTTGGAGACCAGACGGTAATTCACCAATAATGCTGGGTCCAGAGAGGGCTTCTTGAGGAGGGATCTCACCATCGCCTCTTTAAGGGAGGCCGGCAAGAACCCCTTGCTCAGGGAAGCGTTGACCACCTCCTGGAGCCAGCCTCGTGTAACCTCCCAGGATGCTAGTACAAGCCAGGAGGGACACGGGTCCAATAAACATGTGGTAGCTCGCAGTCGCCCATGTAACCTGTCCATATCTTCGGAAGTAACAGAGTCAAACTCTTCCCACAAAACTGTCTCAAGATCTGCCTCGGGGCATCCCACTGGGCCACTTTCGATGGAGTCCAACTTGCTCTGAATCTGAGCGATTTTATCCTGCAGATATTCCCCAAATTCCTCTGCTCTACCCTGCAAAGGGGCTTCCCGCACCCTCTGTTGAAGGAGAGAGCGGGTTACCCTAAACAGGGCGGCAGGGCGGTTATCTGCGGATGCGATGAGGGTGGCACAATGATGACGTTTGGCCACTCTCAACGCCACAAGGTAAGTCCGTAAATGGGCTGTCACCTGTGTTCAGTCAGATTCAGACCGTGTGGATCTCCACCTCCTCTCTAGGCATCTCTTGTGGCGCTTCATCTCCCTCAGCTCCTCGGTGAACCAAGGAGCCTGGGTGACTCGTCGCCGCAAGAGAGGCCGCAAGGGTGCGACCCGATCCAGGGCCCCCGCAGCCGCGGTATTCCACGTGGCCACCAGGTCCTCTGTCGGGGCGCGGGTCAAGGACACAGGTAATGGCCCAAGCACCGTCTGGAACCTATCCGAGTCCATCAGGTGCTTGGGGCGGAACCATATAGGTGAATCCGGTTCCGCCTCCCCGCGGTGGGGTTTAGCGATTGGAAAGTCGAGCCGGAGAAGTGAGTGGTCTGACCATGACAGGGGTGTGATGGCTATATCCCCTATACCCAGATCACTCTTCCACTGACCAGAGACAAAAATCAAATCCAGCGTGTGTCCTCCCTCGTGCATGGGGCCCTGAATTACTTGGGTCAGGTCCATGGCCGTCATGGAGGCCATGAACTCCCGAGCTGCCTCAGATGATTCGCCAACCAATGGCAGGTTGAAGTCCCCCATGACAACAAGTCTGGGGGTCTCAGCTGCCATCGCGGTGATCACCTCAAGGAGCTCGGGCAGGGCTGCTGTTACATAGCGGGGAGCCAGGTATACAATCAGCATGCCCAACTGCCTCCCTAGGCCCCACTTCACGCAGAGGGACTCACAGTCGGTGGTCTGTGGTACAGTGGTCTCTCTCGGCTCAAGACCTTCCCTAACAATAACCGCTACCCCTCCACCCCTGCCTAGGGCCCGTGGCTGATGAAAAGCGCAGTAACCTGGTGGGCACATTTCTACGAGGGGAAGTCCTCCCTCGTGGCCCAACCAGGTCTCCGCTATTCCTACCATGTCCGGCTCCCCCTCCGACACAAGGTCGTGGATGAGGGGGCTTTGTTGACCATGGACCTGGCATTGCAGAACATCAGCCTCAGGCCCTGGCTCTGTAATCCTTGACCACCTAGCCTGCGGGGGTTGTGGCATCTGACCGCTTGTAAGCAGCGGTCTTGTGCTCCCAACCGGGAAGGAAAAGCCTGTCTCCCATCGCACCTGCCCCTCCCTACGACCGTCTTGATGGATAGACCCTCAATGGGAACAACTTGTGTATCCCCCCTCTTAATGGACCCTTCTGCTTCCTTCTTCACTCTGCTTGCTGACCTAATAACATTCCCACCCCCAGCCTGACTCACCCCACCCTCCACCCTAAGACCCCCTAAAACACGAATCAGACCTCTAACTCAAAAACCCCTACATCTGCGTTTCACCCACCTCTCTTGATTACATAATCCCTCATCAAGGTGGGCCCTCGTTAGAGCGGAGGGCCATACCTGCGAGTAAGGAGATTCTCGCAGTCGAATCAGGTCAGCTCTGGAGTACATAAATAGATTAAAATCGATATATAAATAGATGTAAAATAGATTAAAAAGGTCGCAATTAATTATATAGGCATACTAGCTACTAAAATATTATACAAAGATGTTAAATATGATAAAATTAATTCCAGGAGTGTATGGTGACAGCCGTGGCTAGGAGGGCGTTTTACCAGGTTCGCCTGGTTCGCCAGTTGCGCCCCCTATTGGATCGGGACGCCCTTCGCACAGTCACTCATGCTCTCGTGACATCCCGACTGGACTATTGTAACTCTCTCTACATGGGGCTTCCCTTGAGGTGCACCCGGAGACTGCAGATGGTCCAGAACGCAGCCGCGCAGGCAATCTTGGGTACTTCTAGGTTTACCCATGTAACACCTCTCCTGCGCGAGCTGCACTGACTGCCTGTCGTCTTCCGGGTGCACTTCAAGGTATTAATTATCATCTTTAAAGCGCTCCATGGCTCGGGACCTAGCTATTTGCGGGATCGGATCCTGCCGCATACATCCTCACGGCCGATTCGCTCCCACAGAGAGGGACTTCTCCAGGTGCCGTCCACTAGACTTTGTCAGTGGGCGACGCCCAGGGGAAGGGCTCTCTCTGTGGCGGGCCCAGCCCTCTGGAATGACCTTCCCCCCGACATTAGAACAACCACGGACCTCCGCTCCTTCCGTCTGAAATTAAAAACATATTTTTTCTGCTTGGCCGGCCTGGGGTAGTCTCTCTCTATGGGGTTTTAGTTGTTTAGGGAATTTTAGTTATAATGGGTATTTTAGCACAGGCATTGTTTAATCTGTTTTTAAGATGTTGTTTTGATTGTATTTATGGTTTTAGTTTCCCTGTGCACCGCTCCGAGTCCCTACGGGGAGAGGAGCGGTCAAGAAATTAAATATATTATTATTATTATTATTATTATTATTATTATTATTATTATTATTATTATTATTATTATTATTATTATTATTATTATTATTATTATTATTATTATTATTATTATTATTATTATTATTATTATTATTATTATTATTATTATTATATATTATTATGGTATCCGGCTCTAAAGATCTTAAAATAGTTCTTAAAATGGTTCTTAAATACTTCTTGGGGTCAGGGTAATGGAGGAGTTAATGATAATAATTGGTCCATGTAGGGTAAGTCTGGTGAGCAGGCCTCGGCCTTTGTTCTTCCATCATAGGCCCAGGTTTTAAACGACCTCTTCTAGCTCCCAGCGCCCAGCATCTCAACTCAGGCCACAGTTATTTTATTTTGGCCTTCCCAGGTCAGCGTAGATGTTTTTTGGCTTCTGGTCGGCTCCTCAGTTGTGGCCTGGCTGTTTTACGGCCTAGATGTTTTAAGGCCTACCAGCCCAGTTGTTCCTCAGGCCGCCTGGCCGCCTGGCCGCTCAGCTCGATCTCTCGGCCCAGCAGCTGGCTATCCAGCTCAGGCGCCCCCCCGGCTCAGCTGCCCGCCGTACCAGTCTCCAACCGCCGGCCGCCAATATCGCCAGTGGCACTCCCCGATGGTATCGTCCGGCCATCCCAATGCCCAGGCCTCCGTGCTGCTCGTCCCCGCCGCTCGCCGCTCGCCATCCGACCTCCATCCCTTTACCAATTTGGACGCCGCTTGGCGTTCGGCGCCCGGCGCCCGGCACAGCGCCCCGGAGCGTGTTCAGCCGGCCTCCTCTCGCCACCGACCTCGCCCGGCAGCCAGGGCCTCCATACCGCTCGTCCCGGCCGCTCGCTGCTCTCCATTCAGTTCCCTCACAGCCACCCAGCCTCACCGGTAACCAGGCCTCCATGCCGCTCATCGCTCGCCCCCGCCACTCGCCGCTCGTTTTCCGGCTCTCTCACAGCCTTCGGCTCTCTAACAGCCTCCGGACGGCGCTCGGCATTCAGCGTCCAGCTCGGCACCCAGCCCAGCGCTTCGTAACTCATCCAGCCGGCCTCCTCTCACCCCCGACCTCGCCATTCGAGCCCCCGGCCACCCTGGGAGACCCACCTGGTCTCAAACAACCGCCAGGGTGGTCCACTCACCTCCGACAATCCTACGGGCCGGGCATTCTGATCTAGCAGCCGTTGGGCCTCTGCGACCAGCACAGAACTCAAAAGCCGACCGCCATCTCGCGCATCGTGCACATGAGGTATCTTGAAATGGGGAAGGCCATGGGGACTTCCCCATTAGTAATGGAACAGGTCACCTGCTTCAGACCACCCAAGATCTCCCCTGACCCATAGGGATCTCATTCTCCTTCCCTCAGGGTCCCTACAATTGCTTCCCTTCACATCCTGCTGGTCTGAGTGATTTACTTTATGAAGATCTGTCTCATCTGCAGCCTACTTCTTTGCCTGCTTCCTCCTTTCCCATTAGCAAAGGGCTTGACTAGGCCTCTGGTGATGAAATAAAAGGTTAGGAAGGCTGCATGCAGCTTTCCTGCCCTACTTTTTCATCATTGGGGGCTTTATCAAGCAGATAGCCAGTGAGAAAGGAGGCCCGGAAGGCTGCATGTGACCCTCTATGCCTCCTATCTCATCACCAAAGCGCTTGAGGATTGTGTCCATTTAGGCTTCAGCAGTCCTTTTCAAAAAGCCTCTGCCGGTAGGAAGAGAGCTTCGGAGGGATGCACCCACTCCTCCCATCAGCTCCACTGATGCCAACAAAGACTTTTTGAAAAGGGCTGCCGAAGCCTACAGAAATGCAATCTCCCTGCAGGCTTCAGCAAGGAAACTGCAAATGGAGGGAAGGCCTGAAGAACCAAAGCCTTCCCTCCCTTTGCAAACGTCCATGCCTCAATTCACAGAGAAGAGATGTCTAAAGTGTGAGATCACATGAGATCAGAAGCATGAGATCTTGCAGTACGTTAGGCCTCTGTTCTTGCAAATACATTATGTAGAATTCTTGACTTACGACCAAGCCAGTAAGTCTGGTAAACTGTGCATGACCTTGTTAACTTGTTATTTTGTTAACAGCCAGTCGCGTCTGATTGGTTAAGACGCGACTGGCCGGAATGGGGCCACCCGCCTAGTTAATTGCTTTCCGCTTGAGAGCTTGTGTATATATAGCTGTCAAGCAGAGAGGCACCTGTCTACCACACTATTGCTGCTTGTAAATAGTTGGATGTTTGACTTTGAATAAACCTGTGTGATGACTAGCCTATGTCGGACTCACTTCCTACGGAACTTAACACATTAAAAGCCCGAAGCAATGAAGCAGGCAAAGAAACCATGACAGAGAGGAGATCTTTGCAAAGTGATTCTCCACAGGCAAAGTGTCTGTGAAGATGTGTCCGGGTTGAGGGGGGGATAGGTGGGACAAATGGTGCAGAGCCTCTGCGGTCATTCATAAGTGTGAATCACTGCTGTGGTGCTGCAATATTCATAATTTCAGGACTTGTTTGTCAATGCTGGGGGGGAGGCTAATTGCATAACTTCAACATTCACCAAGGGAGCACTTGTAATCCAGGGATGCCCTCACTCCAGTTACTTTTATTGCTCACTAGGAGTTCATGTTAAACTTAATCCTATTTTCACCCAGGGACAATACCAATAGGTTACTCTGTCACATACTACTCATAGCCTTGTGTCACCCCAAAATGGGTACTCCAAAACAAAACAAAAAAAAAACCCAACCTGGAGGGGCGGGCTTGATGTCACGATGACACAACATGCAATCTTGGAGATCCAGGATTGCTTTTGATTTCTCTGTTGCTGGATGGTCCTTTTGGACCTAAACCATTCTGAAGGAATGGTGATAGAGAAGAGCATGTACTGCTGATCTCAGGGACATCACAAAGTCCCTGATGGATCCAGGAGAAAGCTCTTTCTGCCGGCTACAAGAGAAGCAATCAAAATGGCCACAGAAGGTCGAGACAAGCCTCTGAAACAGAAGCAGCACAGGAGAGGCAGTGTGTCAAAATGGTGAGAAGATTTTTTTATTATTAGAGAAGAGAAAACCCAAAAGACTTGGAGTTAAAATAAAATTGAAAACAGAAGAAAGCTAGCCACGAATTAACCCTGGTTTAAAACTATCGTGTTATCTTGTTTGTTTTCTATGGATGGACTTTTACAAATCCCTCTCACTTTTAAACTGGACTGGTCTTTTTTTTTTCTCTTCTTCCTCTATACTTTCCCCATTTTTTGCATTCGTGGATTAAAAGATTCTTTTAAGGATCGGATAGTAATCTTTAAACACTTTCCGCCCCCCTCATCTTCTCTTCTGGAGTTCGGAGTTTTCAAAAGAAGGCAAAAACAGAGGGAAAAGATGTAACAATGCCATCTAGAGGCTAGAGGCTTGGCTACATCTGATATTATAAAGCTATAGGCTTTGTTTACTGAAGGGACCAGTGGAAAACTTTTGTTTATACAGGTGTTCCTTTGAAGGAAAGAGAAAGCTTTGAGCTGAAAATTTTCATTGAACTTGTTTGAAGCCTAGCAAAAGACTTGGATGTTCTGGCAGTGTTTATATTCTGGAAAAATGGCACAATATGAAGAAGAAAAGGAACCAAATTTGCAAAGAATTTGGTCAGAAATTCAAAAACTTTTAATAACCACAGAAAGAATTGAAAAGAGACTTGAAATTATAGATCAAAATACAGAAAGTACAGAGACAATGATGAAGTTTGAGGACAGAGCTCAAAAAAACCACAGAGACATATGAAATTGATAAGAAAATTGTTGACACTGTTGACACTGACAGCAAACAGAGTGGAAGGAAATGACAAGTGTGAAATACGGAAAGGAGAGATTGATGAACTGAAACTTTATTTCAGATGTCAAAACATAGATGAAGAAAGGAGAGAAAATTTGGTAGAAATAATAAGAGTAATCTCAGCAAAAGCACTAATGTTAACAAAAGTTAACCTGATAAAAAAAGCAGACGAAGGGTTTCGAATCATAAGACATGCAATGAACAACAAGTTCTTAAGTGAAGTCCATATAAGACTTATTAAGAAAACACTTAGAATACAGACTTTACAAATGGCAAGAGACATTGGATTACACTATTTCTGGAAGGATACAGGATGTTGAAAAGTTACAATAAAATTTAGTTAAATGTAGTTAAATTTTGAGTGTTATGTACAAGGTAATAATAGCTATAGTCAAATAAATGATTAATAATAATAATAAAGCATTTATATACAGTGATCCCTCGTTTTTCGCGGTTAATGGGGACCGGAACCTTCCGCGAAAACTGAAAAACCGCGAAGTAGGATTCGCACCGGAAACTTGAGTTGGTGGACATCGTTTAAAGCAAGCACTAGGGGGCGCTTGCCTCCTACCGATGCATTTTTTTCTGTATTTTTGAAAAACCCGCGAAGCACTGAAGCCGCGAAACATGAAGCCGCGAAAAACGAGGGATTACTGTATACTATATTGATAATATGAAATTTTATACAAACTGTAAGTAAGGATTACAGAGATGATGTTGAAAAGCTTTTTTATAAAAGATAAATAATTCTATATAGAATAGAATATAAAGATGTAATACCATTGGATGATTTCAGGATGATGCAATGAAATGCCATAATATAAATTTACTTCAAATTTAATATGCTTATATTGAAAGGATATAATAACAGCTAGGCTTAATTGATGTTTAATAATTATAACAATTGGTATACATGTATATTAGATGGATGATACTAATAATGGGGGAAAAACATGGAATTGAAAATTAATAGAGAATGTTATCAATGCTAAAATAATAGAATGGCTTAGAACAGGATATAAAAGTAACTCTTTATTATTGGATATATTGAAGATCAAACAAAGGAAGCTAATAACAATGTATACAAAGATATTTGATTGACAATGTGTAAATTTTGATAAAGTTCAAGCTATGACTATGGAAAAGACGCAGAAGAATCTTGAAACCAATCGACACACTGTATGTAGTTGAAGAGCTTTTTATGTTATATGTGTTGTGTGTTTGTGTTTGTTGAAAAATAAAAAAATAAAAATAAAACCCCAATCTTTCTTCTCCTTAGAGTTGTTTTGGAGGAAGTTAGTCAATTTATGTAACCATAAAGCCTTAGATTCAGCCTACCCTAGCTAGAAAAAGTGGCTAGATGCCATATAATTCCAGGGAAGGTCCTTCAGTTGCTTCAGAGATAGCATGCAAGTGATCTATATACAAAGCTAAGCTAATTACATTCAAAATGATAGAAGAATGGGGGGTAGATGATATGCCCTATAGAAATTTACTTTACTGTTCCTTTTTATTATTTTTAGCTGCTAAAGATCATGGTTTGCTTTGAGTTTAGCACTAAAAATTTGTCCTTAGTAGCAGATTTCAGTATTAATATTTGAGTATTGCAAATTATACTGCAGAATATTTGCAATTTATTTCAAGAAATGTCAGCACCTTTGCAAAACAGCTCTCCCCAAAACTTTTAAACTACTAAATCTATTTGTAATTTATTAGCCTGACTTAATATATACTATATTAATTACCAAATGGATAACAAGAACAATATTATTAAAATGGTAATGAAGTTTAAAAATCTTTTTGTAACAAACTGTTATAGTAATCAATTCATAGAAAAATTACCACACCCATTTTATCTATTACAACTTAACAGTGATTCGTCATGGATCAAATATCCATGTTTGTTTCTTAATACTGTTGAAAGAAATATCCAGGTCTAATTCCAAGCCGGCAAAAAGGCACTGGAGATAAAATGGAGGCTGGAGGCTGAAAGAAAGGTTCTCTTTCTTAATAAAGCAGAACAGCAAGAGCATGTGATTCTGGGCAGCTGACAAAATGGTTGAATGATTGAATGAATCTTTATAGGTTTCTGTGACTTTGAAGTTTGGACTGTTCTGGGGTAGGTGCAATGAAGGGGCATGTTCTGAAAGGATTTTGGGGAATTCTACTGTGGCTAATGGCTTTCTAATCCTTCTATTCTGCCAAGGAGTTTTGAAATATCCTGTCTTGAATGAATTACCAAATCTGCATTTCTAATAGCTGGCCTCCACGGTTTCTGCTTGGGGCAGGGAGACTGATGCTGGTTTCTGTCTCCCTTAAAAATTTTCCCATTTCTCCTTTAGGAGAAATATTCTATCTTGCTTTTTTAATATTTCCCCAAACATTTCATTCTTCTGAGGTGGGGGTGGGATCTTCCCATAATACCATCTCATTTCAGTTGTTCTCTGGTTAGATATAATAAATCCAATCTCCAAAGTTGGTATATCTTCCCCCAAAACATCCAGGTAGAATAGTTTTACGGTTAAATGTGATAAATCCATTGGGTATAGTTTCTTTCTGCATGAGAATAAATAAGACAAATACCACCCAATAGTTTACAGAAAAATCAGGCATCTAGTGAGATGAATTTATTTTTAAATAGTTTGAAATCCTACAAGGAAAAAGAATGAATTCATGGTTTTAATGTTTAAAATAACAATTAATTATTGGTATTTCTATATTATTGCAGTTAATGAACTATTGATTATTGAAATTCCATATATGTTTGGAAAATAAAAGTAAAATATGCAATAATAAACAAAAGAACATTATATTATGTCAATAAAAACAAACTGAATTATATAGATGGCAAAGTTTTGTTTAATGAAGTTGAATAAAAATGGATTCTATTTATAAGATATAAAATAGAAAATATTAATAAAATACGTAAGGAGTAAGAAAATTTACAACTAATTTTTTACAATAAAATGAAAAAATAGTACATCTGAGTACAAAACTATGGGGAACTGACTGTACATTAGTGTTTTTTTTTAGTTCAGAAGTTGATTTGATGAAGAGAATGATTTTATCTCAGTTGCTCATAATAATAACTAACTAATAAAAACATTATTTATCTAACCGTTTCTAGAATATGCATACATTTGATGTAGTGGAACATTTGCCTGACAGCTGTTTCATATTTTAGTATGAAACTAGAGAGTGTGGGATTGTTGTTTCTAGATGAGCATCAACTGGGTGGTCAACATGTCCAGCAGCCCACTATCTACCGCAGAATACAGAAAAGCCTAAACTATAGCACAGATGATGCTAATCAACTAGAATTCTTTGCAGCCTTAGAATGAGCATTTAAAACCACAGACCTTCCCACAGAGACCCAAGAAAGCATCAAACAAACTATCATACCACAAACCAGAAGAAGTCAAGAACAAAACCAACTCAAAGCAGAGGACAGAGTAGCTGTTTAAAACTCAAATAAATACCAAACTTTCACCATCCTATCAGCAGACAAAATTCTAACTGCTGTTATCATGGACAGATCACAATATATACAAAAAGTGAAATAATTATTAGAAGACAAAGAAACTTCCATCTCAGTGAACACCAATCCAATATAGAAACTCAACAAATCCCAGTTACTTTATTAAAAAAAAAAGTAAAATCACCAAAGAAGACCAGTGGCAGATTAAAGTAGTAGACCCTCCTTCAATACTTCTATGGATGCCCCAAAACACACCAGCCAGATATACCTCTCTATTCAATTGTATCATTACCAGAGACCTCAACCTATAATATCACTTTAAAAAATTGATAATAAAGTTTGGACATTCAGGTCAGTGCATATTCCATCCATTGACCACTGCAGTATCTCCAAGAAATAAAATATGTGGAAATAGAAGATGAAAACATGGTCTCATTTGATGACACAGCACTTATATCCATAGAGCCAGAATTAGCCAAAAAATCTATGACAGTACTACTACACAGCAAACCTGACATAACCAAATTCACCAGGATTAAAATACCCAGTATCATGGATCTTAATAACATTTGCCTAACCACCTTTTTTTCAGTTTGATGGAGAAATATATCAACAAATCAAAGGAACACCCATGGGATTACTGCTTTCAGAACTAATAGAAAAGATCATAATGTAACATCTATAGCGTTCCCATGCATGCAACCCATTCTGACACATGGATAAAACCTTTATCATAATAAAAAAAGGATTACTAGAGAACACACACAAAATCATCAATATAGCCAAACGAATAAAATTCCCTATGGAAAAAGAAAACAAGAACACATTACCATTCCTGGATATCTTCCCCGTCAGAGGTAATGATGACAAATTAGAACATGTCTATTGTAAAATTGCCCACATCAATCAAGTGTTCTACTACCAAAGTAACAACCCAACCTCTCACAAGAGAAACTATGTAAGAACACTATTTAGGTGAGCACAAAACTTCAGGAACTTTGAACATCAAAGAAAAGGAAACAGAACATCTATACATCATCTTTCAACTAAATAATATATATGCAACTTTTATAAAAAGTATCTGACCACTCAACCTACTATACTAGCAGTGAAGAACCAAAAAGTAAACAAAAAGGCTAAAATGTCTCCTCACCAACAATCAACACCCGTATGAGCAGACATTAATATCAAGATTAGTACTAGACCAACTATCAAGAATGAAACAATATCTCAAACAAGGAACTACCAATGCAGATAAATGAGCCAAATGGTACATAACATGAGATAAATGAACTAAATGTTAGGGAACTTGGTGGTTCCCTAACAGCCTAATTAGGGAACCACCAAGACCAATCTCACCAACATCAACTTTTCAAGCCACTAATACATAAAATGAGAGCAAACCTCACTACCTTCTTGCCCTGATAATGTTACCTAATTTGGTAATGAAACATCTGCCAGAAAGCAACCAAGTTCAGAAAACACCAAAGATTCCACAATTCAATTCTGGGGAGAATATTTACAAATATTTTCATCTATCCAAATAAGAGAGATCATTGACATAGTATATGATATGAAAAAGGTGAATATTTAGGGTCCACTGCAGTGGTGGGTTCCTACTGGCTCGCACTGGCTCGCACGAGCCGGATCATAAAATTTAGTGATCCAGGGCGATCCGGTTGGACCGTGGACCCGGAAGTAACTTCCGGAAAGCGTGGCTCGCTCCGTCACTCGCATCTCACTCGCTCCCCTGCCTGTCTGATTAAACCTGCACAGCCAGACACTCACTGATTGGCTGGCATCCCGCCAATCAGTGAGTGGGCTGGAGGCGACCTTTGAAAAGCGTGGCGCCAACGGGTAACATTTCTTCCTCGTTCTTCTTCCCGTCACTGCCCGTCGCTAAAAGTTTAAAGCGCCCGGGGGGGAAGCCCGGCGCCCCGCCACCTTTGGAGCCAGACCGGCCATCGTTAAAAGCTAAAAGCGCTGACCAGTCTGGCTCCAAGGGCGGCATACACCTCCCCCCCGTGCACTTTAAACATTTAGCACCGGGCAGCAACGGGAAGCCTGCCGCCCCGCCGCCTTTGGAACCAGACCGGCCATCGTTAAAAGCTAAACGCGCTGGCTGATCTGGCTCCAAGGGCAGCGGGGTGCAGGGTTTCCCGGTGCTAAAAGTTTAAAGGGCAGGGGGGGAAGCCCGCCGCCCCGCCGCCTTTGGGACCAGACCGGCAATCGCTAAACTCGCTGGCCGGCCTGGCTCGAAAGGCCACATGGCGCAGGGCTTCCCGGTGCTAAAAGTTTAAAGCGCCGGGGGGGGAAGCCCGGCACCCCGCCGCCTTTCGGGCCAGGCCGGCCACCGCTTTTAGCAATTGCCGGTGGTGGCTCCAAGGGCGGCGGGGTGCAGGGCTTCCCACCGCTGCCTGGCGCTAAAATTGGTGGTTGTCGGGGACTTCTCATTGCACCGGGGACTCCCACCACCGCCCCACGTTGCGCCGGGGACCGTCCCCACCGCCCTTCCACGTTGCACCACGGACCGTTCCCACCGCCGCTTCTGTATACGCCGCTGCTGTGTCTTATTTGTAAGTAAATCATTGAATGTTGCTTGTTTATTTAAATGATTTATGTGGCCACCTTACTTGGGACTGGGCCTCTGAACTTTTACCGATTAAATTAAATTAAATTTATTTATTTATTTATTTATTTATTTATTTATTTATTTATTTATTTATTTATTTATTTCCATATTTTAATTTTTTTTTTATTATAATTTTCCACAAGTTATACATATGAACATAAAATTTACTTTTTTTTTTTTTTTTTTTTACAATAGTCCACCCAGTGCTATACAAAACGAAAGGAAGAGTTGGTTCTTCGGATATCTTCAATTGTCTTTAAGATCTCCAAAATCCGTGTTCTCTGGGTACAGGTGTCGAGGCATCCAAAGTTCCAAGTGCATAGTCCACAAATGGGTTCCAAATCTTCCAGAAAATGTCTTTTTTATAGACCCCCTCTCTAAATTTAATATCACATGTCATTTTATCATTTAAAGCTAATTTCCACATTTCACAATACCACTCTTCTATTTTAATATTTACCTCTATTTTCCAGTATCTTGCTATTATAATTCTACCCATTATAATCATAATTCTAATCAGTTCTTTCTCATATTTTGTTAATTCTAATTCCTTAATTATCAGTAATAATATAGATTCTGATCTCAAAGTTATTCTTTTCTTCATCATTTCAAACATCATTTCCTCCAATTGTTGCCAAAACTTTTTAATTTTTCCACATTTATACCACATGTGTTCATAAGTTCCCACTTCCATATTACATCTCCAACATTTATTACTGATTTTTTTATCCATCAATGATAACCTTAATGGAGTCCAATACCATTTCCAAACAACCTTAAAGTTGTGCTCTTTAATCCTTATAGACATAATCCTCATAATTCGACTTTTCCAATTCACATTCCAATCTAAGTCTAATATTTTAATCTTAAGTTCTTCCTCCCAATTCGTCTTCATTACCATTTGTGGATTTCCATCAAAGTTTATAATCTTATATATCTTACTAACGAGTCCCTTTAACCCAATTTCATCCTTAATAATTTGAGATACTAAACTTTCAAATTCAGTTTTACTTCTGCCTATTTTACATGTTCCCCTTACTTCCGTAGACCATTTTTCTACCTGTATTTTCTCAAACCAATTCAGCTCCAATTTTTCAATTATTTCTTTTTTTCTGCTCTCAATTTCTAATGCTCTTAACCAATTTACTATACTTCCTATATTGTCATCTTCAATTACTTTCTCTCGACTTATATTGGTTTTAATCGGCCAACTTCCAAGTGTCTTCCCCAAGAAGGATATATCCGGAATCAATATTTTAACAAATTTATTCCAAATTTTGCTCAATCCCTTTAACCAATAACTATTAATTACCTTTTTTGTTTTTATTTTATCTAAAAACCATGTAGGGCCAAATCTCTTAATATCCTTTAACTCTAGATCTCCCCAATGGCCGTCTCCTCCTTTAAGTATTTTTATTACAGTTCGAATATTATAGGCCCAATAATAATTAAGTAGATTGGGAATTCCCAATCCACCTTCCTTTTGATTTTGATACCACATTTTCTTCATTAATCTAGGTCTTTTCCCACCATTGCAAAATTTATCTAATTTCTTCTGATATCCTTCCATATCCTTCTCTGTCAAATTTAATGGTAGCATCTCAAATAAAAAATTAAACTTTGGTAACAGCATCATCTTACACATTGCAATTCTGCCAAACCAAGACAACTTTATCTCTTTATATTTATCTATCTTCTTCTCTACTTCATCCAACATCACATCATAATTAATTTTTTTCAATTCTCTAACTTTAAGTGAAAGTGTTATTCCCAAATATTTCAATGTATTTTTAATTCTTATCCCAAATTGTTCTTGCATACTCTCCAACTCATCATTTTTGTTCATTAATAATTCAGATTTTGACCAATTTACCCTTAAACCTGTCATTTCTTCAAATTCTTTCAAATGTTTATTTATCCTCTTCAAATCTTTCTCTATATCTTTCAAAATAATCAAGGTATCATCCGCGTACAAATTTATCTTATATCCCTTGTACCCTTCCAATTCTTCATCTTTTTCTATCAATTTAGTCAAAACTTCCATAATTAATAAAAATAATGTTGGGGACAAGGGACATCCCTGTCTCGTACCTGCTTCCAATTTAATCTCTCCCGTCATTATTCCATTCACCTTCACTTTTGCACTACTTTTTTGATACAATTTTGAAATAACATGTATAAACCTATTACCGAAGTCTAATGCCTCAATAATTACTTTAATAGTTTCCCATTGTACAGAATCAAAGGCTTTAAAAATGTCTAGTGATACTATGCCTATTTTATCACCATTACTCTCAGCTACATCTATAATATTTAATACTCTTCTAATTATATCACTCATATATCTGCCTTTAACAAAACCTACTTGATTATAGCTTATATACTTGTCTATAAATCTATTTAACCTATTACTTATAATGGCAGTAAATATTTTTGCATCTTGGTTAATTAAAGAAATGGGTCGATAGGACTCGATCCTCTCCAAATCTTTATCAGGTTTAGGAATTATAGTTATTACCGTTCTGTTCCATGACATCGGGACTTCTCCACCATGTAAAATTCCATTAAATAATTTTTGCAATTTTGGTATTATTATTTCTTTAAAGTCTTTATAAAATTCAGCAGGTAATCCATCTTCACCTGGAGTTTTCCCTAATTTTATCTCTTGTATTATTTCGTTAATCTCATCATGTGTAATATCTCCTGCCATCAAGTCCTTATATGTTTGATCTATTTTCACAGCATATTTTTCAAGATGATTTTTCAATTTTTCCAAATCAATTGATTTCTTTGAATATAATTTTTGAAAAAACTTCCTAACTACTTCACATTTCTCCAGTCTCTTATAACATCTTGTACCTTTTTCATCTATCAGAGAGCCAATTTCTCTCTTTTCACTTTTATTTTTCGCCATCCTTGCTAATAACCTAGAGTTTTTATTACTAAATTCAAAGAAATCCCTATTTAAATATCTTATATTTTTTTTAACCAATTCTATATCTTCTTCTATCAATTTAGTTTTTAGTAAATTCAATTCCTCCAAGCACTTTTTATCTTTTGTAAGTAAAAATTGGTTCTCCAATACCTTAATCTGTCTTGTATCCTGTTCCATTTTACTTCTATATTCTCTATATTTCCTGCTTGACAACTTAATACTTTCTCCCCTAAATACTGCTTTCATCGTGTCCCAAACAGTTTCAAATTTAACCTCTCCATTATCGTTGAATCTCCAACTTTCCTCCCATTTTTTAAGTATCCATGTTTTATCTTCCTCCTTTTTAAACAATTTTTCATCATATCTCCAACCTCTTTGTTTTTTTCTAAAATTAAAATCTATTTCCATCGTAACTTCTGCATGGTCGGAGTCCTTGAAAACTCCCACATCTATTCTATCTATATTGTTCAACAGGTCTTTAGAGACAAAAATATAATCAATTCTTGAATATGTATTATGTACCTTAGAGCAAAAAGCATACACCCTTTCAGTACCTTTCAACTCCCTCCAGACATCTACCACACTATTTCGGAACATCCATTTATTTAAAATTGCCCTTTATTTGTTTCTCTAAAGCGGGTGGGGTTAGTACTGTCTATTTTATCTCTAATCATATTAAAGTCCCCAGCCACAATCACTTTCCCTACACTTTCAGTTTCCAAAATCTTAGTTATTTTATCAAGGAATCCCTTTTGTTTTTCATTTGGTAGATATAAATTAACCAGTGTCACTTTTTGCTCGTTAATATTCCCTATAATTATTAAATATCTTCCTTCATCGTCCCTAATTACTTGTTTTTTTTCAAAATATACCCTATTTGATATCAATGTTGCCACACCTCTAGCTTTGGAGGTTCCGAAAGATTTTTCATAAACTTGCATACCCTTTATATTCATTCTATTAAAATCCTCAGATTTTTGATGAGTTTCCTGCAAAAATAATATGTCTGGTAAGTTCCTTTTGATTTTAAGCTCCAATCTCCTCCTCTTTATTTGGTTCCCTGTACCCTTCATGTTTATTTATATATTTATTTATTTATTTATTTTTCACATTTATAACCCGCTCCCATCTCACCACAAAGGGACTCGGGGCGGCGAACAAAGAATTACATCAATAAACATAAATACAGAGATATTAGGTGCCTGTGTTGTGACCATTTTAAAATCCCCATTTACAACTGGCGGTGCTGGGGTTACGAAAGGCCGGCTAGTTGGAAGAGGTGAGTCTTAAGACATTTGCGGAAGAGGTGGAGGTCAGGAATGGTACGGATTTCAGGGGGCAGGTCGTTCCAAAGGGCTGGTCCTGCCACAGAGAAGGCTCTCCCCCTGGGTGCCCCCAGTCGACATTGCCCGACCAACGGCACCCTGAGGAGGCCCTCTCTGTGGGAGCGTGTCGGTCCCAGGGATGTATGGGGCAGGAGGCGGTCTTGCATATAGCTAGGTCCCGAGCCATGGAGCGCTTTGAAGATGGTCGTTAGGACCTTGAAGCGCACCCGAAAGACCACAGGAAGCCAGTGGAGCTCGCGCAGGACAAGTGTTATATGGGAGTGTTTGGGCGCTCCCGTAATTATCCGCGCGGCCGCATTCTGGACTAACTGTAGTCTTTGGGTGCATCTCAAGGGAAGCCCCATGTAGAGAGCATTGCAATAGTCAAGTCGAGATGTGACGAGTGCTTGGGTGACTGTGCGTAAGGCTCCCCGGTCCAGTAAGGGACGCAATTGGCGCATCAGGCGTACCTGATGGAACGCCCCCCTGGCCACGGCCACCACATGGTCCTCCATGGTCAGCCGGGAGTCCAGGAGGACACCCAAATTGCGTGCCCTCTCCACGGGGGCTGGTGTTTCGCCCCCAATGGCCAGAGTTGGAATAATCTGGCTGAAACGGGGTGCCGGAAGCCACAGCCACTCAGTCTTGGACGGGTTGAGCCTGAGTTTGTTACTACCCATCCAGATCCGTACGGCCTCTAAACACCGGGACATAACCTCGACTGCATCATTGGGGTGGTCTGGGGTGGATATGTACAGCTGGGTATCATCAGCGTACAGATGATATCCCACCCCGAAACCACGGATGATCTCACCCAGTGGCTTCATATATATGTTAAACAACAGGGGCGAGAGGACCGACCCCTGAGGGACCCCACATAAGAGAGGTCTCGAAGTCGACCTCTGCCCCCCGTCAACACATATTGTGACCGACCAGAGAGGTAGGACGTGAACCACCGCAAAACGGTGCCTCTCAGCCCCAACCCCCCTAGTCGGCGTAATAGGATACCATGGTCGATGGTATCAAAAGCCGCTGAGAGGTCTAATAGGACTAGGATAGAGGAAAATCCTCTATCCCGTGCCCTCCAGAGATCATCGACCAATGCGACCAATGCCGTCTCGGTGCTGTGCCCGGGTCGGAAGCCGGACTGGCGCAAATCTAGATAGTCAACTTCATCCAAGTGTCGCGGAAACTGTTGGGCTACCACACTCTCAACAACCTTCACTAGAAAGTGGAGGTTGGAGACGGGACGATAGTTTTCTAATAATGCTGGATCCAGGGACGGCTTCTTGAGGAGGGGCCTCACCACCGCCTCTTTCAAGATGGTAGATAAGGACCCCTCACTCAAAGATGCGTTGACAATGCCCTGAAGCTAGCCTCGTGTCGTCTCCCAGGATTCCAGTATAAGCCAGGAGGGACACGGGTCTAGTAAACATGTGGTGGCCCTGAGTCTCTTTGACAACTTGTCCATATCTTTGGTAGTAACAAAATCAAACTCTTCCCACAATGGTGTCACAAGAGCTGCTTCGGCACTCTCGACTGGGCTACTGACGATGGAGGGTAACTCGCTCCGAATCCGACTGATTTTCTCCTGCAGATAAATCCCAAATTCCTCTGCTCGACCCTGCAAAGAGGCTTCCCGCGGCCTCTGTTGGAGGAGGGAGCGGGTCACCCTAAACAGGGCGGCAGGGCGGTTATCTGCGGATGCAATAAGTGTGGCACAATACTCACGTTTGGCCAGCCTTATTGCCACTAAGTAGGTCCTAATGTGGTCTCTTACTAGTGTTCGGTCGGCTTCAGAGCGAGATGATCTCCATCTGCTCTCTAGGCGTCTCCTGTGACGTTTCATCCCCCTGAGCTCCTCGGTAAACCAAGGGGCCCAGGTGGCTCGTCGCCGCAAGAGAGGCCGCAAGGGCGCGACTCGGTCCAAGGCCCCCGTGGCCGCACTTAACCATGCGGTCACTAGGTCCTCAGCCGAGTCGCGGAGCAAGTCCACCGGAATTGGCCCAAGCTCCTTCTGGAACCTTAACGGGTCCATCAGGAGTCTGGGGCGGAACCATATAGGGATGTTTGGTTCCGCCTCCCCACAGTGAGGTGTAGCAGTCGGAAAGTCGAGCCGAAGGAGAGCGTGATCTGTCCATGACAGGTGTGATGACTAAATCCCCTATTCCCAGATCACTACTCCACTGACCCGAGACGAAGATGAGATCCAAGGTGTGTCCACCCTCATGAGTAGGGCCTAGAACTACCTGAGTCAGGTCCAAGGCTGTCATGGAAACCATGAACTCCCGAGCCACACCAGAGGTTTCACCTGCTGATGGCAGGTTAAAGTCCCCCATGACTACAAGTCTGGGGGTCTCAACCACCACCCCGGCTATAACCTCGAGCAGCATGGGCAGGGCTGTTGTTGCATAGCGAGGAGCCAGGTATACAACTAACACGCCCAACTGCTTCCCCAGGCCCCACTTCACAAGGAGGGATTCGCACCCAGTCGTCTGAGGGACTGTGGTCTCCTTTGGCTCAAGACCTTCCCTAACCATGATCGCCACTCCCCCATCCCTCCCTAAGGCCCTGGGCTGATGGAAGGCTCGGTATCCTGGTGGGCACATTTCTACGAGGGGATGTCCTCCCTCGTGGCCCAACCAGGTTTCCGTAATGCCTATCAGGTCCGGGTCCCCCTCCAACACAAGTTCATGTATGAGAGGGGCTTTTTGTACCACGGACCTGGCGTTGCATAGCATCAGCCCAAGGCCCCAGGTCTGTGGTTCTTGCTCACCTAGTCTGCGATGGGGAAAAGGGGAGTTGGAGCGCGTGACCACCTGTAACCATTGGCCATAATTCTCCAACTGATGGCGTCCATCCCCTCTCCCACCGCCCCTTCCCCTGCCCCTCCCCAAGACCGTATTGATGGCAAATACCCTAGTGGAACCGACCCTCCCTTCACTCCCCTTCGTCTTTTCACTTCCGCGTTTTGCCGGCCTTCTCTCTTGGCGTTCCCCTAATTGGTCCTCCCACCCTCCTTCCCTGGGAACCCCTAAAAGTCGAATTAGAAATTTACACAGGAATCCCCTGAGCCTGCGCTTCGCCCACCTCTTAGGATTAATTAATCCATCCTCGAGGTGTGTCCGTGTTAATTCAGGGGGCCAGACCTGCGAGAGAGGACATTCTCGCAGGCAGAGGAGCTCAGATCTAGAATAGGGTAGCATTCCATCTTGCCTCGAATACATGATAGGGTGAGGTAGAGTTGTGAGGGGGTATATTTTTGGCCAGGGAGGGAAATTTCATAAGCACGACTATTAATTGATTAGAGAGCGTAGAGTGAGGTGTAAATCAGATGACATATAAAATCCATTTGGTAGGGAAGAATTCCATTTCAGCTCATCTCAGCTCCTCTTTACATCTTTCTTGGAAACGTTCTTTCTCCAATGCCTCTCTCTTTCTCTTTCTCTTATTCCTCTTTCTTTCCTTCTCCATTTCAGCTCATCTCAGCTCCTCTTTACATCCTTCTTGGAAACGTTCTTTCTCCAATGCCTCTCTCTGTCTCTTTCTCTTATTCCTCTTTCTTTCTTTCTCTATTTCAGCTCATCTCAGCTCCTCTTTACATCTTTCTTGGAAACATTCTTTCTCTAACGCCTCTCTCTGTCTCTTTCTCTTATTCCTCTTTCTTTCTTTCTCTATTTCAGCTCATCTCAGCTCCTCTTTACATCTTTCTTGGAAACGTTCTTTCTCCAATGCCTCTCTCTGTCTCTTTCTCTTATTCCTCTTTCTTTCTTTCTCCATTTCAGCTCATCTCAGCTCCTCTTTACATCTTTCTTGGAAACGTTCTTTCTCCAATGCCTCTCTCTGTCTCTTTCTCTTATTACTCTTTCTTTCTTTCTCCATTTCAGCTCCTCTCAGCACCTCCTTACATCTTTCTTTGGAAACGTTCTTTCTCAACCGCCTCTCTCTCTTTCTGTCTTTCCTTCCCCATTTCAGCTTCTCTCTGTACCTCCTTACATCTTTCTTTGGGAACGTTCTTTCTCTAACACCTCTCTCTCTCTCATCCATTTATTCCTCTTACTTTTCTTCTCCGATTCAGCTTCTCCACGATCTTCGGACATACCAGGTTTCTTCACTTAAGCTGCCTGAGTCGAGCGGGGGCCGCACGGTCCAATTGTTTGTTGTAACGGACTCCCAACGGCCTGGAAACACTTGCCTAGCTTCCTCACTGACGCGTCCAGGCCGCGCCAAGCCGACCTGGGCCCCTCCCATCTCTCGAAGGTTTTTTGCCTCGCCGCCACAACTCCGGCTCCAAAAATAGCCCCTTTGTGGCGGCTGGCATATCTACGTGCTGGGCCAGCCCTCCAGATGTTTAATGAGGGCTGGCAACGTCCTCCCAGGCCAAAACGGCCCTCGACCCCTTCGCGGCGCTCAGAGATCGGTCTCCATACTTGCGCATGCGCAAACCCATTTTGAGAAAAATATGTCAGTTTTACCTTATAAATTATTTCAGGGCTTTCCTCTTTGGCAAATTGATTGGTTTTTATGCTGCTACCCCCCCCCCCCAAATGAATAATAAAACATCTGTCATCCTTCACCTACATACTATGCTTGCTATCCACTTTGCAAGCTTATAAAAGACATGTACATTTCCAGCACTTCATATCTGGGAATCTGCTTTTAATATCAAAAATAGAATTGGAGTATTTTTTTACCTTGATACATTATTTGCCTTTATACATTATTTGCAGTTTAATTTTATTATACTGTATTGTGCACTATACTATACTATACTATACTATACTATACTATACTATACTATACTATACTATACTATACTATACTATACTATACTATACTATTAATAATATTAATACTATATTATTATTTTTTAAACAATTATGCTGTCCATCTCACTGATGCAGTGACTCTGGGTGGCTTATAGTTTATTATGACTTTATATACATAATCTAACACCTTTCTGATGTTATTTTATATTTCTTTGCCCAATAAAATATTGTTGCTTGGGATAACACAATTAATTATAAAATCATAAAATATTTATTCAGTAGAAACTGTTGACCTTTTTCAGAGTATTTTTGTACATATATTTTCTTAAAAATAGACTGTTAAAGGTATATTTATGCATAAGAAATCACTTTTTATCTGGAAATCAGTGGCCCTTGGCTGATGTGAAAAAAATGTAAGTTGCATTTGATTAGTACTTGATTGGGAAGTCACTACAAAAGAACAGGCCTATAATATATATATATATTTATATATTTATTCAATTTATACCCTGCCCTTCTCCAAACGGACCCAGGGCGGCACACAGGAAAATTAAAATACATACAAAACATCATATAAAATTTAAAAAACTAATTCAATAGAACCTGTGCTAAAACCAGATTAAAATCCCCAAATTTAAAAACTATCTAAAAGTCAGTATAGGGGGCTACGCTAGGCCGGCTAGATGGAACAAATGTGTCTTAAGACACTTGCGGAAGAGGCGGAGGTCGGAGATGGTGCGAAGTTCAGGGGGTAAGTCGTTCCAAAGGGCTGGGCCCGCCACAGAGAAGGCTCTTCCCCTGGGTGTCGCCAGTCGCCTGAGGAGGCCCTCTCTGTGGGAGCGTATTGGTCTGAGGGATGTATGGGGCAGGAGGCGGTCTCGCATATAACTAGGCCACGAGCCATGGAGCGCTTTAAAGATGGTCGTCAGAACCTTGAAGCGCACCCGAAAGACCACAGGACCTTGAAGCGCACCCGAAAGCGCACCCGAAAGACCACAGGAAGCCAGTGCAGCTCGCGCAGGATAGGTGTTATGTGGGAGTGTCTAGGCGCTCCTGTAATCACCCGCGCGGCTGCATTCTGGACTAACTGCAGCTTTCGAGTGCACCTCAAGGGAAGCCCCATGTAGAGAGCATTACAGTAGTCGAGTCGAGAGGTCACGAGGGCCTGAGTGACTGTGCGAAGGGCAGCCCGGTCCAGTAAGGGCCGCAATTGGTGCATCAGGCGTACCTGATGGAAAGCCCCCCTGGCCACGGCCGCCACATGGTCCTCCATGGACAGCCGGGAATCCAGGAGGACATCCAAATTGCGCGCCCTCTCCACGGGGGCCGGTGTTTCACCCCCAATGGCCAAAGTTGGAATAATCTGGCTGAACCGGGGTGCCGGAAGCCACAGCCACTCAGTCTTGGACGGGTTGAGCCTGAGTTTGTTACTACCCATCCAGATCCGTACGGCCTCCAAACACCGGGACATGACCTCGACGGCATCGTTGGGGTGGTCTGGGGTGGATATGTACAACTGAGTATCATCAGCGTACAGATGATATCCCACCCCAAAACCACGGATGATCTCGCTCAGCGGCTTCATGTATGTGTTGAACAGTAGGGGCGAGAGGACCGACCCTTGAGGTACCCCACATACGAGGGGCCTCGAGGCCGACCTCTGCCCCCCTGCCAACACATATTGCGACCGACCAGAGAGGTAGGATGAGAACCATCGTAGAACGGTGCCTCCCAGCCCCAACCCCCCCAATCGGCGCAATAGGATACCATGGTCGATGGTATCAAAAGCCGTTGAGAGGTCTAATAGGACTAGGATAGAGGAATATCCTCTATCCCGCGCCCTCCAGAGATCATCAACCAACGCGACCAATGCCGTCTCGGTGCTATGCCCGGGTCGGAAGCCGGACTGGCGTGGGTCTAGATAATCAACTTCCTCCAAGTGTCGCGGAAACTGTTGGGCCACCACACTCTCAACAACCTTCACTAAAAAGTGAAGGTTGGAGACGGGACAATAGTTCTCTAGTAATGCTGGATCCAGGGACGGCTTCTTGAGGAGGGGCCTTACTACCGCCTCTTTCAAGATGGCAGGCAAGGACCCCTCACTCAAAGATGCATTGACAATGCCCTGGAGCCAGCCTCGTGTCGTCACCCAGGATGCCAGTACAAGCCAGAAGAGACACGGGTCCAATAAACATGTGGTAGCCCTAAGTCTCTTTGACAACTTGTCCATATCCTCGGTAGTAACAAAATCAAACTCCTCCCAAGCTGGTGTCTCAAGAGCAACCTCGGACCGCTCAGCTGGACCACTGTTGATGGAGGGCAGCTCGCTCCGAATCCAAGTGATTTTCTCCTGCAGATAAATCCCAAATTCCTCTGCTCGACCCTGTACAGGGGCTTCCCGCGGCCTCTGTTGAAGGAGGGAGCAGGTCACCCCAAACAGGGCGGCAGGGCGGTTATCTGCGGATGCAATAAGAGTGGCACAATACTCACGTTTGGCCACTCTTATCGCCACCAGGTAAGTCCTAATGTAGGTTCTCACTAGTGTTCGGTCAGCTTCAGAGCGAGAGGATCTCCATCTGCTCTCTAGGCATCTCTTGTGGCGCTTCATCTCCCTAAGCTCCTCGGTGAACCAAGGAGCCCGGGTGGATCGTCGCCGCAAGAGAGGCCGCAAGGGCGCGACTCGGTCCAAGGCCCCCGTGGCCGCACTTAACCATGCGGCCACTAGGTCCTCAGTCGAGTCGCGGGGCAAGTCCACAGGAATTGGCCCAAGCTCCCTTTGGAACCTTACTGGGTCCATCAGAAGCCTGGGGCGGAACCATATAGGAATATCCGGTTCCGCCTCCCCGCGATGGGGTGCAGCGATCGGAAAGTCGAGCCGAAGGAGAGCGTGATCTGTCCATGACAGGGGTGTGATGACTAAATCCCCTATTCCCAGATCACGACTCCACTGTCCCGAGATGAAGATGAGATCCAGGGTGTGTCCACCCTCGTGGGTATGGCCCAAAACTACCTGGGTCAGGTCCATGGCTGCCATGGAAGCCATGAACTCCCGAGCTGCACCAGAGGTTTCGCCTACCGATGGCAGGTTAAAGTCCCCCATGACCAAAAGTCTGGGGGTCTCAACCGCCGCCTCGGCTATCACCTCTAGGAGCTCGGGCAGGGCTGTTGTTGCATAGCGAGGAGCCAGGTATACAACTAACACGCCCAACTGCCTCCGTAGGCCCCATTTCACGAGGAGGGACTCGCACCCGGTCATCTGGGGGATCGTGGTCTCCTTTGGCTCAAGACCTTCCCTAACCATAATCGCCACCCCCCACCCCTCCCTAGGACCCTAGGTTGATGGAAGGCTCGGTAGCCTGGTGGGCACATTTCTACGAGGGGATGACCTCCCTCGTGGCCCAACCAGGTTTCTGGTTGGGCCACGAAGTGGCTAGGCAATTAAAAAAATAAAATAAAACAGTGACAACCACTTCTGTAATGCTGCCAAGTAAACTATAGGGATGTGCCACACATGTCATAAGCAGTGGACCTCAACTTGACTTCACTTACAAGTTTAAGAATGGTAATTGAGGATGTAATTGGCAACAACCTGTATCAACCTTATAGAATATCTTTTTTTTACATTATTTTAGGGAATTTTTATTTTTTAATTGTTTATAAAATATATTTACTACATGAAATGTTATTCCTTTTTGCAAATGTTTTCTTTGAGATGCAATATGTTGCTTTTAAGTGTTCAGACCAGGTTTATAAAGTGGCTGCTTTTCTATGGGCTGCCAGGTTGGTGCAAGGCAGCTTTGCCAGAAAGAGTGTGTTTCACCTTGGTTGTCTAAATAATTCTTAGGTGGTTGCTGGTTCTGTGAGCTTGTGTGTCCTTTATAATTTTCCACAATGCCTTGATGGTTTTTATTCCAGTGGCTTTGTCTCTTCAGTCCCTAAGGTTAGGGGGAAAAAACTGGTTTCATTTTCAGTCTTTTGTAGGAGGGATTCTATTTTTTGGTGTTTTCCTGGCACTGTCATAGTTTGCGTGGGTGTGTTATGTCCTGCAGCAGTTGTACACATTAATAATGATACATTTTAGTGACCTTTCCTTACATAATTGGTGTTGCCTTTCATACTTTTGGATTTCTATTTTCTGTTTCTGTTACTTAGCAATTGCTAAAACAAATCCCACGTGAAAAAACTCCCACTCCCACCTGGTCACATGGCCGGCAAGCCACTCCTATCCAGTCACATGGCCGGCAAGCCACTCCCACAAAGCAGGCCACACCCACAGAATAGGTTCCCAAATTTTTGAAATCCACCCCTGGTCCATTGTGTCATTATATACGTAATTTTATTGGCCTAGGTAGTGATCCAGGTCTGAAGAACAGATGAGCCTAATGTGTTCATGGAATCAAATCTTTAAAGAAATGAAAGCACATGCAATGTATATATCTAAGGAAACTTGGAATTTGCCTTTTCTGATTCAAATCTGAATCAGTGCCCAGCCTGAATACTCCTTGATCTGTGGTAGTAATATTATTGAAGAGGCTCATCTTTTGCTTTTATGTATACAAAAAGTACATCTGCCCATGTATATCTGGAACTAGTTGCTTGAATTATTTATAAAATCATTTACAATGTGGACATCATCCAAAAAAGGAAGTATTTCTGCATTGCACAAAAAAATAGCTGAATTTGTTATTTTCTTAAAGCTCAGTTCCAGCCCTGTTTGACATTGTACAAGAATGTAAATCAGCTGTTCAGGGATGCCATGAACTGAGAAAACACAGATATACATGTGGTTATTTAATTTTAATCACATTAAATATGTGAATTTGGGGAAAATGTATGATTTGCTCTGTTAATTACCCACTTTCTTTAAACTATAATATATACTTGCTAAGTCAGTTTTATGTTACCAGTATAAATTCTTGAAATAACCAATTGAGAAATTTTCTTCCAGAATCCTCTACGGGTAGTCATCAACTTATGACCATTTGTTCAGTTGTTATGAAGATGTTGAACAAAGGAATTTATGACCCTTATCCAAAGTTCCAAGTATTGCAGTCCCCACACAGTCATTAGCCATATATGTAATAATGGTTGTCTATATTATTGACTTTAAAATGTTCTTAAAATCACCCACATCACACTGTATTTATTTATTATTATGTTTTAGGTTCTACACAATAAACTTGTGATGGAGATGGAGCATCCAATAGTAGGGAAGATTACTGTTCCAGGTTGGCACATTTTCTTAAGATTGATATTACTCACCAAAATAAAACATTCTGCATGGGCTTGAATGAGATTCTGTGGCTGCATTTGTACACTATATTAAACCATGAATCAATAAACTAATTAGTACACTAGATTCGTCAAGATTAAATTAGCATAGTGAGTGAATAAAGCTGCTAGGTCTTTATCATATATGATTAAGCATATTGCTTGAGTCCAGTTTATATATGTAATTTCCAAAGCTAAAGATCTATCTAGCATTCAGATTTTGGAGACAGCCTCTAACACAGTGCAGACAATACTGGGTGGCAATTAAAGTGGTTTATGGTTTGGTTTATTAAATTTATTAAATTTCCCAAAAGGGACTCGGGGCGGTGCACAGGCAATTTAAAAACATATATAAACATAACAATATACAAAATATAAAACCAGATTAAATTAATATCCCTGTGCTAAAAAATTTAAATACGTTAAGACAATATCCCTAAAAACCAATTTAAAACAATTTAACTGCAGACTATGGGCTAGGTGATGTGAATTAGGCCAGGCCGGCCTGTTGGAAAAAATAAGTTTTAAGGTTCTGGCGGAAGGAGTGGAGCTCTGTGATCGTTCTCAGTTCGGGGGGTAAGTCGTTCCAGAGAGTTGGGCCCTCCACAGAGAAGGCCCTTCCCCTGGGCGTTGCCCGCTGGCATTGCCTAGTGGACGGCACCCGGAGAAGTCCCTCTCTGTGGGAGCGAATCGGCCGAAGGGATGTATGGGGCAGGATGCAATCCCGAAGATAACTAGGTCCCGTGCCATGGAGCCCTTTAAAGATGATAGTCAACACCTTGAAGCGCACCCGAAAGACCACAGGCAGCCAATGCAGCTTGGGCAAGAGTGGTGTTACATGGGAGGAGCTCCCATAATTGCCCGCGCGGCTGCGTTCTGGACTAACTGCAGTCTTAGGGTGCACCTCAAGGGAAGCCCCATGTAGCGAGCATTGCAATAGTCTATACAGGATGTCACGAGTGCATGAGTGACTGTGCGAAGGGCGTCCCGGTCTAATAAGGGCCGCAACTGATGAACCAGGCAAACCCAGGAAAACCCGGGCCACGGCCGTCAAGTGGTCTTCTAACGACAGCCTGGTATCCAGGAGGACGCCCAAGTTGCGTGCCCTATCCACGGGGGCTAGATGTTCGCCCCCAATGGCCAGTGATGGTGTCAACTGGTTGTACCGGGACGCCGGAAACCACAGCCACTCCATCTTGGAAGGGTTGAGTCTGAGTCTGTTGCTTCTCATCCAGATCCGCACGGCTTCCAGACACCGGGACATCACTTCGACGGCATCGTTGGGGTGGTTTGGGGTAGATATATACAGCTGTGTATCCTCAGCGTAGAGGTGGTACTCTACCCCAAAACCACGGATGATCTCACCCAGCGGCTTCATATATGTGTTGAACAGGAGCGGCGAGAGAACCGACCCCTGAGGCACCTCACAAGTGAGGGGTCTCGAGGTCGACCTCTGCCCTCCTGCCAACACAAATTGCGATCGGCCGGAGAGGTAGGAGGATTCTGCAAAAAAAAAATCATTTTCCCATCTTCAGCATAGTTCACTTTAAAAGCAGTTAATCATGGTGATGAATTTTTGCTGGCTAACATAGGAGAAAGTTTTGAATCCCATGGCAGCCCATAAAACAGCCCTGAAGGAAAAAGGAGAAAAACTGCAATATTTTGCTTCCAAGTCCCAATTGCTTGACCTAGCCAGAAAAATACTATGATAGACTAGGATGAATGCTCCCCCTCCCCAAATTCCAGTTCCACTAAAGACCACCAAGAAGCAGGATCAATATTATACTCTAGTTAGACAGGTTGAAGTCTCCCAGTATCATACATCTGGGAAAATTTCACTCCCGTTCCCTGAATATGATGGTGCGTTGCATTTTGGTACAGAGGCAATATTCCCACCTGCATCCTACAGCCCAATCTCACAAATAGCTTCTCAATATCACTGCAAGCTGTAAAGATCTGAATGACAGAAGCCATCCATCTGGGATTCTGTCATGACAGCTGGTACTACATTTGAAACCTAGGTGCCACATCTCCAAAAGGATTACATATCCCTCAGGGCTCATTTAACTCTTGCTTATAATAGTCATCAAATTGTGTTCAGATCAGCTATCATTTACCTCATCCAAAGATTATTTTAAAAAGAATGTAAACTAAGAAATGCAGACAGTAGTGGTGAATGAGAGTTTCTTTCCAGATTGTTCCCACTATTAAGGGCCCGGATCAGGGGTGAAATTCAACAAGTTCTGGAGAACTGGTAGCAGAAAGTTTGAGTAGTTCAGAGAACCAGCAAATACTACCTCTGGCTGGCCCCAGAGTGTGGTGGGAATGGGGATTTTGCAGGGGTGGGTTCCTGCCAGTTCTGACCACTTCTATAGAAGAGGTTCCACAAATCTACAGTGCTGTTTAGAAATGGTTCCAGCTTCCTCCCCCCGCCCGTCTTCACATCATCAAGATAAAGAACGAGATGAGAAATTCTGGGAGTTGAAGTCCACAAGTCTTAAAGCTGTCAAATTTGAACACCCCTGGGGTTTATTTTTAAGGAGTTAGGAATGCAAGGGTCTTGTAACTTGACAGCTTTAAGATTTGCGTGCTTCAAATGCCAGAGTTTCTGAGCCAACATTTTAGTTGCTAAGAAGACCGTTGTTAAGTGAGTTTCACCACATTTTACAAGTTGGCCACGCCTACCCAGTCACATGTCTGCCAAGCCACTCCCATTTGGTCACATGGCCAGCAAGCCACTCCCACAAAGCAGGCCACACCTACAGAAGAGGTTGTAAAAAATTTTGAAACCCACCACTGGGATTTTGCAGTATCCTTCCCCTGTAGTTTGGTGGGAATGGAGATTTTGCAGTATCCCCTCCATGCCCATCAAGCCACGCCCCCAGAACTCATAGTAAAAAAAATTACCACTGCCTCGAATGCTTCTAAATGAGAAAGACTTCAGGTAAAGGGGCCCTCTGTATGCTTTGGTTGTTCTGAATGACACATGAAAGTAACACGGACAGTTTGGGTAGTTTGAAGGAGGAGAATGCTTTATCAGAAGGAAGGAAGATATTCAAAGTAGTTACATAATTTTTATAGCCTTTTTTCATATGAGTGTGTGACATTCTCTATTTCCTGTCTGATTTCTGGGAACATGTAATAATAATAATAATAATAATAATAATAATAATAATAATAATAATAATAATAATAATAATAATAATAATAATAATAATAATAATAATAATAATAATTAAAAAAACAGATAGGTAGGCCTCATTTCTCCTCCCCCCCATTCCTGAACCTTCCTTCCTACCATCAAACAGGCAGTTAGGCCTCATTTCTCCTCCCCCCATTCCTGAACCTTCCTTCCTACCATCAAACAGGCAGTTAGGCCTCATTTCTCCTCCCCCCCATTCCTGAACCTTCCTTCCTACCATCAAACAGGAAGGTAGGCCTCTTTCCTGCTGTGGCTGGGCCTGAACATCTACCTGGTGCGGTTCCTACAGTTATGATATTATCATCCTTGAATCAATAATGGCTCAGCACTGAGAACCAACCCAGGCACCTACCATCACTAATGATGAGAAACGAACAAAAATCCACTTTGGATCTTTCGTCGCCCGGGTCAACAAGGACCACGTCAGATGCTACGGCTCCTGGACATCTGTCAAAAAATGGGCTACAGGGCTCAGTTGTTACTGCCAGGGAACCAGGGTGTGCAATTGCAAACCAACTGGAATGAAAGCGCAAAACTTGGACAACTGAAGAAAATAAACAAATCCTCAAATATTATTACCAGGCAGAGCCAACAGCCAGGGGATTTCAAAAAAGAATGATGCAGCTGTGGAAGGAACATCTGGAAAGTGGTGTAACTGAACAAAGACTAATGGATCAAAGGCGCTTCATCATCCGTAATAAAGTTTTCACAGAAGTGGAAATGCAACATCTAGAAATGTTGGCTAAAAAGAAAACAACAAGTGATTATGAACAAGCTGAAGAAATTGCTCCAACACCTAAACAAATTGAAAAGCCAGTGGAAGAAGCAAACATACAGGATGAAGATCCTCCTATGCAACAACTTGAAAGTGTAGAGCTAAGTGATCTAGCAAAAATGCTGAAAGAAAAAATTGAAAACCACATCAAAGAAAATGTAGAAAGAAAAAGACTACCTATCATTCGCGAAGCGCATAGCAAACAAGTGAAAGATCTTTTAACTGCCGTGAACAACATTTTAACTTCCATCCCATCCAGCACACGATATGAAACCAACCAATTAATGTATAGCACAGCCGCTGTTATAACTGCAGAACTAGGTTATAAAATGCCAAAAAAGAAACCCACTGGAACACCAAAGTGGAAAATTCGACTTAAAAATAAAATTAAAAAACTACGAGGGGATGTCAGCAATCTGAAGTACTTTGAATCTGAAAGAAGGAAAACTAAAGAACAAAAAGCTGAAAAATAGTTTACACAAAAAATACAACCTGGAGGAAAAAACAATAACAGAAATTATGGAAGAACTAAAACAACGTGTGATAGCAACAGCAAGGAAAATTGAAAGATACGAAGGACGAATAAAACAGTATCGTGAAAATGTCCAGTTCAGAAGAAACCAACACCTCTTCTACCGGTCCCTTGATGAAAGTCAAATCCAAACTTATACTTACCCATGTAAAGAAAAAACTTTGAACTTTTGGAAAGAACGGTGGGAAAACCCAGTACAACACAGCCGTGGCCAGGAGGGCGTTTTACCAGGTCCGCCTGGTTCGCCAGTTGCGCCCCCTATTGGATCGGGACGCCCTTCGCACAGTCACTCATGCTCTCGTGACATCCCGACTGGACTATTGTAACTCTCTCTACATGGGGCTCCCCTTGAGGTGCACCCGAAGACTTCAGCTGGTCCAGAATGCAGCCGCGCGAGCAATAATGGGTACCGCAAGGTATATCCATGTAACACCGCTCTTGCGCGAGCTGCACTGGCTACCTGTCGTCTTTCGGGTGCGCTTCAAGGTGCTAGTTCTCATCTTTAAAGCGCTCCATGGCTCGGGACCTAGCTACCTGCGGGATCGGATTCTGCCCCATACATCCTCCCGGCCGATTCGCTCCCACAGAGAGGGACTTCTCCGGGTGCCGTCCACTAGACTTTGTCAGCGGGCGACGCCCAGGGGAAGGGCCTTCTCTGTGGCAGGCCCAGCCCTCTGGAATGACCTTCCCCCCGACATTAGAACAACTACGGACCTCCGCTCCTTCCGTCAGAAATTAAAAACTCACTTTTTCTGCTTGGCCGGCCTAGGTTAGTCTCTACCTCAGGGGTTAGGAAATGTTAATTTTAAAATGGGAATTTTAGTGCAGGGATAGTTAGATTTAATTTGTTTTTATTGTATTTATCTATGTATATATTTTATGTTGTTTTAATTTCTCCCTGTGCACCGCTCTGAGTCCCCTCGGGGAGAGGACGCGGTTATAGAAATAAATATTCTATTCTATTCTATTCTACAACACTGCCTCCTAGATCAAAGATATTGAACAACAAACAATACAAAACAAGATTGAAAATATTGCAATAAAAACTGACATGGTGACAAAACAAGCAAAGAAGGTCAAGAACTGGAGTGTACCTGGCCTGGATGAACTGCATGGATACTGGCTAAAACATCTGACCAGCCTACATCATCGCATGGCCACTCAATGCTTCAAAATGCAACAAGCGAAGAATGGCTAACAGCTGGACGAACTTACTTGATAATGAAAGATCCAGAAAAAGGCACAGAACCAAACAACTATCGCCCAATTACTTGTCTGCCAACAACGTTGAAACCTTTTACAAGGATACTGGCAAATTCAATATTCAATCACCTGATAGAAAACAGTTTGTATCCAATAGAACAAAAAGATAGAACCAATAGAAATTACAAAAAATCAAGAGGAACAAAAGATCAGCTGCTCATAGACAAAATGGTACTAAAAAATGCAAATCGAAGGAAAACAAATTTAAATATGGCTTGGATTGATTACAAGAAGGCATTTGACTCATTACCCCACAGCTGGATTAACACCTGTCTGGAAAACTTTGGAATTAGCAAAAATATCTGTACATTTTTGAAAGCAAATATGCAAAAATGGAAAACAGTTCTAACAACAAATGGGGAGAACATTGGTGAAGTCAACATCAGACGAGGAATCTTCCAAGGAGATTCACTTTCACCACTACTGTTCAACATTGCATTAGTTCTCCCGACAATAATCCTATGGAACACAAAACTGGGATACCAAATCTCAAGACAACATGGCAAGATAAGCCATCTACTATACATGGATGACTTAAAAATGTATGCGAAAAGCCCCACTGAACTTAAATCAATACTCAACTCAGTTCAACTATTCAGCAGTGACATCAAAATGAACTTTGGACTTGAAAAATGTGCTATATTATCCATGCAGCGAGGAAAAATGGAAAAAACAGAAGGAATAGAACTGGGAAATGGAAATATAGTGAACGCAATAGCAAAGGATGATGGTTACAAGTACCTAGGCATATTGGAAGCAGATAAGATCTTGAATGAAAAAGTCAAAGAGTCAACACAAAAGGAATACATCAGGAGGGTCCGCAAAATATTAAAATCAAAGCTGAATGCCGGAAACATAATTAAAGCCATTAATACATGGGCAGTTCCAGTGATACGCTATCCAGCTGGAATCATCAACTGGACTGTGGCTGAACTGGAAAACCTGGACCGGAAAACACGCAAACTTTTGAATATATACCATGCTTTACATCCACGAAGTGACATTGACAGGTTGTACCTGCCAAGAAAAATAGGGGGCAGGGGGCTATTGCAAATCCATCAAACTGTAGAAGAAGAAAAACGAAGTTTGAAGTATGTGAACCAAAGTACAGAAAAATTGCTGCAGGCTGTAAAAATGGAGAACAGCATAAAAACAACAGAAACAAAGGCAGAATATAAGGAAAAACAGCTGGATGACAGATTAAATAGATGGAAGACCAAGGCTTTGCATGGACAGCACTTGAAAAACATTGAAGGAAAATGTGATGATAACTTGACATGGACATGGCTTAAGATGGGAACTATCAAGAAAGAAACGGAAGGTTTAATACTGGCCACTCAAGAACAAGCACTACAAACTAATGCCATGAAAGCGAAGATTCAAAAATCCACTGACAACCCAAACTGCCGACTTTGCAATAACAAAGTCGAAACTTTCACATTTAAATATATGAATGCAGCAAAATCACACAAACTGATTACAAAGCTAGACATGACCGAGTTGCTAAATTAATCCACTGGTCATTATGTAAAAAATATGGTTTACCTGTATCCAGAAAGTCATGGGAACACAAAGTAGAAAAGGCTATCGAGAATGAGAGGGTGAAGATCTTTTTTTTTTGTATAACAATTTTTATTGATTTTACAATTTTATAATTGGAAAGGGGTATGTAGGGTATTTAACAAATATTTTAGAGCTTCCATGTCAGGGTTGGTAACCTCCTCCAAGACTTCATACAAAATAATTTCAATAAAAGGTGGAAAGAAATACATACATTTCATATCATAAATTCCATGCATTCAATCATTTGTTCGTGTTAACATCCATGTAGGAGTTACAATACAAATAATAAATCATTTTTGTGGCCTTAGCCTCTTTGCTATTGTTTCTTCTTCTTCCTTACCGCTGGTGGGCGGAGCCATGGCCCCTCCCATTCCCATATCTTCGTCCTCCAGGGTTGAGGCATGTTTTTTAAGAAAGGCCTCCGCCTCTTCTACTGTTTTAATTCTAGCTCTGCCTCCCTCCCAGAACACCAACATTCCCTCTGGCATTAACTATTTGAACCACACCCCTTTTTATATAATTTTTTTGATAAGAAGGAATATTTCCTTCTTATTTCTCTAATTTTTTTAGGGATCTGTTTCAATATGGCAATCTCTTTTTGTTGATATATCTAAGGTCCTCCCCTCTTCGCTCTCAGAATCTCATCCCTTGTTGACCTTTTTACAAATTTAATATGAATCTCTCTGGGTACATTATTTATTCTGGCATATGCTGAATTGATTCTATAAATCAGGTCTATATCCCCCCAAATATGTTCTTTATTCTTTTTAGTATATTCTGCTAAAATCATGCTCATTAAATCTTTTAAATTCTCAGAGTCTGACTCTGGGACGTTTTGAAACCTTAAAGAAAAAGACATTTTTCAAAATCGATTCTTGACATATGACCAGTAATATCTGTAATATCTTTCTGAAATTCCTTCATCTCTTCCCTCATCTCAACTGCCCAACCCTCCAACCCATCAATTTTTTGTTTATTTTCTGTTATAGCTCTTTGTGCCTCCAGTAATTCCAATTTTTTGCTTATATTATCTTTCCGGATCTCTCTTATTTCCTTCATTATGCTTTGCTGCATCTCCTCTATTGTTGGTGGAGTCTCCTCCTCTCGTGATGTTTCTTTCTGGAGCGTTGTAGAAATTTTTGCCTTCTGTAGGGATGGACTGGCCTTTGTAGAAGGTGGAGCGGAGAGTGATTTCCCCATCGGAGGCTTTTTCGCTGCCATTGTTAAAGTTTTAAGTTCTTATGACAAAAGATGGCGTCGAAGGGCAGACAGTCAGTGAAGTCCAAGAGAAGGAAAAGTCTATATCAAAGTTCAAAATTTTGTACTGTTTAAAATCCAGAGAAACAATTGTATCATCCAATCCATCTAAAAAAAAAAGTAAAAAGGCTCGCAATGGGAGAAATACCAAGAGCCGCTTGGGTGGCTTTGATCTTGTAAAGGTGAAGAAATGTTCTCAAGTCAAAGAATGTTTACTGCTGGGAAGCGCCATTTTTCCGCCCCGTTAGCGGCAGTGAAGAATCAGCGAAAGTTTCATTTTAACTGTAGTGAGGCTCGGATACAAAGTTTCTTTAGCAACTCCATATATGGTAATACATTTCCCTTTCTTTATGTTAATTCAGATGTTTCACTTTCTCCTTCTCCCCGATCTCGGGGAGCATTTTAAAATGCCGCTTAATTCCGAGGGGGGTGTTCTGGCAACTCCACCCTCTATTCTTCTTTTCAAAGAGTTGAGTGCATTAAAGTCGATAACTCACAGTTCGCGCAGCTGTCCATAGTCTCGGTGCGGTCTTCCAACTCCGGCGTTTCAGCCTGTTCTCCAAACTTTCGTTGTTCCAGCACTCCTTCGGAGAGAGGAGTCTTCCCCCCGCATTCTGTCTTTCAGCTCCTGGAGTGAGATGGGCACGCCCCCCCGACCGCCATCTGGGTGGGGGCCTCCCACAACCGCCCGTATGGTGGGGGCTCTCTACAGGAGAGCCCCCACCCCCGAAGGTGCTCACCAAAAGAACCAAGTGGCGGACGTGTCAGAAAACACATCAGTCTTGTCCGGAAGCCAGAAGCGATCTCCCGAGAGGGTGAAGATCTTGTGGGACTTTCAAATACAAACAGACCGTCATTTGGAGCACAACACACCAGATATCACGGTTGTAGAGGGCCGAAGTGTACAGTTCATTGATATCGCTGTTCCTGGAGATGCCAGAGTCGAAGAAAAAGAACTAGAAAAAATCAGGAAATATTGCGACCTGGCCATCGAAACCACACAGCTATGGATGAAGCATGTCACAGTGACACCCATTGTCATCGGAGCACTTAGCACCATGTGCAAGAATTTTAATAAATATCTCAGCAAATTGCAGCTTCCTGCAATAACACCAGCGGAACTGCAAAAAACGGCGTTACTTGGCACATGTTATATTCTACGAAAATACTTGATTGATACCTAGGATGCTGGCAGCAAACTGTATCAACAATTAGCACCAGTCAATAGTATTTGTAATATGCATTTTTAAATGTACAATAGTATTTGTAATATGCATTTTTAAATGGCTGAGTTTCATGTTTTATGAATAAAGTTAATAATAATAATAATAATAATAATAATAATAATAATAATCATCATCATCATCATCATCATCATCATCATCATCATCATCATCTTTATTGTCATTGTAATAAAATAAAAAAATTACAACGAAATTGGTTTGAGTGTTGTGCTAAAATTTGCATCAGGTGGAATACAGACAGTAGTGACAACTATAACAGAAATGTTGGCAGATAAAATGGCCAACAAATGACAGTTGAGAATTCCAAGTCTGCAGCATAGTGTGTATAAGCAACTCTACTGTTAGTACACCAGTTATTATGTGTGTAAATACACAAATATATGGCAAGGTATCTTCAAATCCTACCTCTTGGCTTATGGAAAGTTCCAATAAATAAGGAAAAAATACGCATAGGTTTGATGAATGGTTTCTTTTTTCTTTTTCTTTTTTTGTTTTTTACCAATATTTCTGTTATACCATCTATAAATGCCAATCCTAAAATCACGTATCCTACAGTAGATCTTTTGAAGCTAATTGCTTACCCTGGAGTCAGTTGAACTAATCGGGGAAGGGAGAAGCTATATATATTTGGACATCTGTGTTTGTTTTAGGTTTACCTTGAGCCTTACATAAATTGTGGCCTTATGTGTTTGTATGAAATGTTAAAATATGGCTGAATCAGAAGGGCAATTTTTCCCCCTTCCACAGGAAGAAGGTAAATCTCTTGAAAGTAGCAATTTTGTTTTATCTGTGTAAGATGACTTAGAGAGATACAGAAAAATAATGTGTAATGCAGAGCAGAAGTGAGGAAACAGTGAACTGTTACAGTGTCTTACCTTATACTAGCTTTAGTTTGATAATCAAGTTACATTACTAGCTTAAGCACAGAAAGGAGAGGAAAGCAGGAAGGAAAAAGAAAGAAAAGAAGGCAGTGCTAAGTTAACTATTGCTAAGAGGAATAGGTTCCTTCCAGGAAGATATATTGACAGTCAGAAGTTCTGTTTTAAATCTTTTAAGGGAGCCAATGTTCTATTATTTTTCTTTAAATAGAATCTGATTAATCAGAAATATGTTTGTAATTTTCTAATATTCAAGTTAGATCGATGCAACATGTTATAAACTGGCTGCATTTGAAGACAATGATATTTTTAATTTACTTCAGAAGAAAACCTCACTGATTCTGTGGAGCATAAAAAGAGCCCATAGGCCAATTGAACAATGCATTTTGTATCATCTCATGGTGCCAATCAGATGATGTCTTGCCATTGGGGTTAGAGCAGATGAACTTTAAAACAAAGAGTTCTATCTATAGAAGACTAATTGGATTATGTAACTTGTTTCCATGGTGTATTTATTAACAACAGTTTCCTAAATATTTTATTTTTATAGAAATATTATTAGAAATTGCAATTTAAAAATTTAATACAAAGAATAAAAAATAGAAAGGGAAGAAAAGGGGAAAAATTGAAAGATAGAAAAAATGTAGTAAAGAAAAGAAGTGTTTAAAGAAATAACTTCACCATTTTTCACAACAAATATAAACAATTTTAGCAACTTATCACCTTCTGTTGAAATACAACTGGTTTTAGCATTCTCCCCGCAGCAATATTGGAGGGGAAATATAGGAAAACTGGTAAACAATGAGAGGGAGATATAATATAGTTTTGTTCTAAAATTCTGCCAATTTTAGAGAGACACTTAGTGTAGTTGATTTCCCATTTCCTTTCTATATTCCTGGGTTATATTCTGACTTATTTTACCTCAATTACTTATTAGACCACAAGGGCAATTCAATATCCTTAAGTGTTGCTTGGTGTACACTTTACACTTTGTGTAAATCCAGCAGTCTATGAGCTGTAATTGACAATGGCTATCTTATGTTTTACTGTAGGGCTTTTTTTCTTTTGTTCTATGGCTGTCGTAAATTTTCCACTCTCCCCCTAACCCTTTTTATAGGAGCAAATATTTAAGGCATCTTGGCTATAATTTAGGAAGTGGATATATAGCCATCAGGACAAGTAAGTCCTGACATCTAATCCTGTTTGAATTTGCCCTGTTCCCTTTTAAATTCAATCTAAATCAGTGGCTGTCATCAGATCTGATGAGAACAGTATGTATGGTTTTTAAAAATTGATTCTGAATGTCTCTACAATAGAAAAATCTCAGATTTTAACATTGTAGGAATGGGAGAAAATCAAACAGACTGTGGGATTTTACATTTTTCTCATATTTTACATTATTTTACTCATCCTCACTTTAAGCAAAAAAGCCCAAACTTTATAGTTGCTCTTTGTAGAGGAACACTTCAAATCCTGTTATCATGTCATTTCCCCCTTTGTCACCTTTCAGTTTTTCAGTTTTTGTATGTGTGGTCATCAGAAATGTATGCAGTATTCCAAGAAATATATATAAAAAACCTTCGGATTGATAGTTTTATTTTTAATTCCAGATGATTCCAAGCACAGATTTCCCACTTTTTATAGCACATTATGTTGACATTTGTGTTTCACTGTACCCCAGACCTTTTAGTTTTGATTCTATTAATGTCTAAGCAACATTTAGGCTCTTAGAACAACATGTGTCACTTTGCATTTCCTTACATTAAACTATATTTTCAATCTCAGGGCCTATTTTTATCAACTTTGAAGCCTTTCTTTTTTAAAAATATTTTATTGGATTCCTATATTTTTAATGCCAAAATTCCTTTTTGCTTTCTTTGTTTGGAAAATACTTCTGTTTTTAAAGAAAGTCTTCTTGATTGGAATAGTTTCTCTGAATTGGCTTATTAACTATTCAGGGGTCATCTTGGCAGCACCTTTTCTGATCTATACATTTCATCTAAGCTTCTATTAAAAGTAGTTCTCAACTTACAGCTATTTGTTTAACAACCATTTGGAGTTCTGACAGCCTTGAAAAGAGTTGTAAAATATTGTGCTGCCCAACCTCCAGTCATATGAGTAATTTTGGGCCTCTGGCAACCAGCTCACATTTATGACTGTTTGCAACATGCTATGATCATACCAGATTTGCCAGTTTCCAGCATTTTTATCAGTTTGCAGGCAAAAACACTCATTTGGGAAAATAGGTTCACACTTATGACCTCATGATTCGTGTAACACTTAAGCAAATACTTAAAAATGGTTGTAAGATTATGTTCAGTGACATGGTGGTTTCACTTACAATCCTCACAATGTACAGTCAATATTATGTGTTGAATTGTGGTCATAAGGACTACCTGTATCTTAATTTCATAAACATCAGGCATTTATCACTAGTTGCTCTATTTTAATCTTCTTTTCATTAGTCTTCATTTGGGAGGGAATTTGCTCTTTTGAAGCCAGGCAGATACAGAAATACAGCATTAATGCAAAATTAGGGAATCAATTTATTTGTTTGAAACAATACGGCCTGTTTAAAACATATCTCACTAATGTTAACATTTCTTTGCTGGCTTCTGTTGTTTACAGATAAAAATATTGATGGTGACTTGTAAAGCCTTAAACATTTCATACTGGCGATTTTGAAAGACAAGTTGCTTTGTATAGCTGTGTAAAGTCTTTTTCCAATCAACCTTCATTTATAAATCACTACTGGAAATAGTGGTGGAATCCTATGGCAGACTTTTCTTAGTGATATTAGTCCTATTTCTACTCTAGAATAAATAAAAAAGTATTTTATATGTAGCTTTAATGCTATTTTAATTTTTTTCCCAATGGAATCACATGCAAAACAGTGTAAACTGGACACTACAGTTCTATTCACAGTCTTCTAGGAAAATAATCCCAATACATTATTACAAAATTGTTTCCGATAAAATGAGCAGAGGGTCATTTTTGTGCAATCTTTTATTGCCACTTTTTAAAATTGCCATTTAATTACATAAAAATGAGAAACAGACTAAACATAAAGTTCAATTCTTTTTGACAAAAATATTGGACAGAAATAACTTGCAGATGTGAAAAGAAAAAGTACATGAAGTTTTCAGGTTTTATACAATTCGCAGACTTCTTTGTGAAAGAAGATACTCCTTAAGAGACAAGGTTAACAGAAAAGAAAAAATATTCCCTTTTATTTATTGCTATCAACAGAGGTGGGGAGATCTGGCAATCAATGGAATTTTTGACACAGGTAATGTCCATTTATATCCAAACTTTAGCAAGTTTAAGTTTTATTAGATTGTATTAATCTATGAGAGTACAATATAATTAAAATAAATCATTTTATTCTCTGAAAATTTATATATGATATATACTTCTACAAAAGCCTTCCTATACTGAAGCAGAAAGACAAAAGTTTTATTTGGAGAATGGGACAAGGAAAGTAGAAACATTCTCTTTTTTGCCAAATATGGATGGATAGATACTATATAAGCAAAGCCATGTGAGGTATATGTGTGTGTCACGAGTGGTAGCTATATTTCATGTAGTGCTATCCATAATTTTTATGTGAAACTCATGACCATAACCTGAATCATGCATTCAGATTCAATGGGCATCTTTGAGACTCTATTAAATCTGGAAATACTTTCCATTATTAATATCAGTTGGATCAAGACTCACTTCATTAAAGAAAGTGCTCAAATAGCCAAAAGATGGTACATGATGGGATTTTTTTTTCTAGGCAAGGGATTATCTTATCTGT
Organism: Rhabdophis nuchalis; assembly: GCA_039707465.1. Taxonomy (NCBI): domain Eukaryota; kingdom Metazoa; phylum Chordata; class Lepidosauria; order Squamata; family Natricidae; genus Rhabdophis; species Rhabdophis nuchalis. Next base: position 96,078,223 of record CM077647.1, read on the forward strand.
CTGAAATTAATTCATTGTTCTACCATTAGGAAAACTGAAGATTTACTGTTTTTTGTAACATGAATAGATAAGGAGGAGGACTCCAGGGACCAGTTTATATTTTTAAAAAGAGTAACAGCAGAATAACAAGGTATGTTTGGAATTAAGCCAAACTAGAGTGCCAAATTCCTGTGTTTTCAATAAATCTCATTTGCTCACATTTTTTGCCTACCAATCCTTTTGAAATATCGATTGGTGTTCAGAGCTATAACAAGGTAAAGCATGGCTACAATAGAAATGTTGTCAGTAGTATGTAGTACATACCGTTTTTAGTGATCCTTTGATCCCTCCCCTTTGTGACATCACATCCGCCGGCCCCCCTCTCTCAGAGGCAGAGGTGGGTTCCTGACAGTTTGGCTTGGTTTGGCCAAGCCAGTAGTGGAATGCCGGCCTGGGTCACAGAACCGGGAGTGAGCCAGGCTGGCCACACCCGCAAACCAGTTCCTTGGTCACCACTGTCACCATCTTTTTTTAAAGTTCTGTACATGCGCAGAACAATTTCCATTGAATTGTGCTCACAGCTGCATCCAGTGTGGGAGCACAGGCATGAAGCACACGCACAAGTGAACCACCAGTAAAGCTGGCTGAAACCCACCCCTGCTTGGAGGCTTATTACATCATAACCCTCCACCCCCTGCCTTATCCACAGCCCCTTTTACTGGAAGTAGTATGACATCATCACCCTTCCCCCTTTATGCCACAAAATCCCTTTCACCAGAAGCTGCATAACAGTCCTTGATCTCCACTGCAGCACCGCAAACTGGCCCACCAACTGAACCGCATGGACTTTTAACCCGGAAGTCTTGTAATAGCAGGCATGCAGCTTCACCCAGACCCACAATACCTATCATACAGAAATACAGTTCTATATTAATTATTCATCAGGGAGAATTCTAATTGGCTCATATTTGCAGGGATTGTAATTGTTAGGTTTCCTGCCTAAACGGGGGGGGGGGGTGTTTGAACTAGAAGACCTCCAAGATCCCTTCCAACTCTGTTATTCTATTCTATTCTATTCTATTCTATTCTATTCTACTCTACTCTACTCTACTCTACTCTACTCTACTCTACTCTATTTTATTCTAAATACTGTGTTTTAACTGGATACATATTTCTGTCAAAAATTTGGATAAAAAATTGTATCTCTACTCTTAAAAATTAATGTAATGGGATTTTTGGCATATTTATTTGTAACATGGACTAAGAAAATATTGAACTGGAGCTGAGTAAGTTAGTCTGTAAAAGAATTCAGCCAGACCATTCCCAGGAAATAGCTATTCAGCCTTTGTCTGAAGACTTTATAAGAAGAGAGAGCACATTGTTTTTTAAAAGATTAACTCACATTTATGCAGTTACTCCTAATGTGAAGAAGTCTGTCCCAAAGGTCATATTCTGTCCTTATTTGAGGATCAAGGCAGTTTTGTGTTCTCCATGATGATTTCTTAGCACAAAGAAGAGGGAGTCAAGCTATTCACCAAGGCACCTGAGGGTAGAATAAGAAGCAATGGATGGAAACTAATAAAGGAGAGAAGCAACCTAGAACTAAGGAGAAATTTCCTAACAGTGGGGACAATTAATCAGTGGAACAACATGCCTCCAGAAGTTGTGAATGATCCCTATTGGATCGGGACGCCCTTCGCACAGTCACTCATGCTCTCGTGACATCCCGACTGGACTATTGCAACTCTCTCTACATGGGGCTCCCCTTGAGGTGCACCCGGAGACTTCAGTTGGTCCAGAACGCAGCCGCGCGAGCAATAATGGGAACCCCTAGGTTTACCCACGTTACACCGCTCTTGCGCGAGCTGCACTGGCTACCTGTCGTCTTTCGGGTGCGCTTCAAGGTGTTAGTTATCATCTTCAAAGCGCTCCATGGCTCGGGACCTAGTTATCTGTGGGATCGGATCCTGCCCCATACATCCTCACGGCCGATTCGCTCCCACAGAGAGGGACTTCTCCGGGTGCCGTCCACTAGACTTTGTCAGCGGGCGACGCCCAGGGGAAGGGCTCTCTCTGTGGTGGGCCCTGCCCTCTGGAACGACCTTCCCCCCGACATTAGAACAACCACGGACCTCCGCTCCTTCCGCCTAAAACTAAAAACACATCTTTTTCGCTTGGCCGGCCTAGGGTAGTCTCTTTTAAGGTTAGGGGATATTATAAGGGATTTTAGCGCAGGGTTATTTGTTTAATCTATTTTTATTTAGTTTAGTCATTTATTTATATTTGTATTTTTAATTTTGTACTTTGTTGATTTTAGTTGTTTTTAATTCCCTGTGCCCCGCCTCGAGTCCCTTCGGGGAGAGAGAGAGAGGGTTAGAAATAAAAATTATTATTATTATTATTATTATTAAACACTGGAAGTTTTAAAGAAGAGATTGGATAACCCTCTGTCTGAAATGGCATAGGGCAGTGATGGGGAATCTTTTTCTTATGATGTGCCAAAATTGTGTGTGCACACCAATTTAATCCTTCCTGCCCATGCGCACATGCACGCATGCACACACAACCTCTCCCCAGGCTCCAGAGGCTTTCCTGAAGTCTGGGGAGGGCAAAAATGCCTCCCGGCCCCCTGGAACCTAAAAACAGATCTTTCTGAACTTCAGGTTGGCCTATTGGGCCAATTGTTTGGCCTCCCTAGCCCCCAGAAACTTTCCTGAAACCTGGGGAGGGTGAAAAATGGCCCCAACAAGTGAACCGGAAGTTCGGGAACAAATTTCCTGTTGTCCTTTTGGACCTGTTTTTCACTCTCCACAGCCTCCAGAGGTATCCTGAAGCCAGGGGAGGGCAAAAATGGATTCCCCCGGCCCTCTGGAAGGCTGAAAATCAGCCAGTTGGCACACACATACACACTGGAGCCTGCCACTGGCATGCCAGAAAATATGGCTCTGCGTGCCATAGGTTCACTATCATGGGTATAGAGTTTCCTGCCTAAGCAGATTGTTGGACTAGAAGACCTCCAAAGTCCCTTCCAACTCTTGTTATTCTATTCTATTCTATTCTATTCTATTCTATTCTATTCTATTCTATTCTAAATACTGTGTTTTAATTGGATACATATTTCTGTTAAAATTTGGATAAAAAAACTTAATTTGTGTCTATATTCTTAAACATTAATGTAATGGGATTTTTGAATATTTATTTGTAACATGCATTAAGAAAATACTGAACTGGAGCTGAGTAAACAATGGCTTGCAGCTGTTACTTCTTTACTGGCATGAATGGCCTGCTGCTGCTGCCTCTTTGCTGGTATGAACGGCCTGCAGCCACTGCCTCTTTGCCAGTACAAACAGCTTGTAGCTGCCACCTCTTTGCTGGCATAAATGGCTTGCAGCTGCTGCCTCTTTGCCACTGTAAATAGCCTGCAGATGCTGACTCTTTGCCAGCACAAATGGCCTGCAGGTGCCACCTCTTTGCTGGCGTGAATGTCCTGTAGCCACTGCCTCTTTGCCGATGCGAATGACCTGCTGCTGCTGCCTCTTTGCCTGCCTGAACCGAAGTTGCTGCTGCTGCTGCTGCCTCTTTGCTGGTATGAATGCCCTGCTGCCTCTGTCTCTTTCCTGGCATGAATGGCCTGCAGCTGCTGTTTGTTTGCTGGGACAAATGGCCTGCCACCATTGCAGCCTCAGTTCAGGCTGGCAATGAGATGGCAGTGGCAGGCTGTTTGCACCAGTAAAGAGACAGTGGCTGTAGGTCATTTGCATCAGCAAAGAGACAGGCTGTTCACGCAGCAAAGAGGCAGAGGAAGCAAGCCAGCAAAGATGCAGCCTCTGCAGCCTCGGTTCAGGCAGCAGTGGCAGGCCATTCACTCTGGCAAAGAGGCAGCAGCTGCAGGCAAAAAGATGCTGAAAAGAGGCAAAGGATGGCTCACCAGGCAAACAGGTAGCTGGGCTGTTTGGGAGGCAGTGGAAAATGCTGAAGGAAGGCTCGGCAGAGAGCTGGGAGGTGTGGCAGGCCTGGGCGAAGGCACACAGGTGGACTGGGCTGCAGGGGCCACATGGTCGTAGCAAGCGAGGGAGGGAGCCATAGAGCAGCAACTGCTATGCCGCAGCCAAGGCAGGTGAGGCGAGATAAGGAGTGACTGGGACAGATGGGGACGGGCAGACACTGTGTGCAGGGCCAGTCAGTGGTGCAATTAGCCAGTTCTCCAAACTGCGCAAAAATTTAACAAGAAGTTCGCTCGAACTGGTCCAAACCAGCTGAATCCCACCTCTGTACATGGGGTCCAATGGAACGTATTGTACTAGAGATGTCTAGTGGACTGGGATAATCTCCAGCCCATGACATCTTTCTCCATTCTTTCTCATCCTTGATGACTTTAGTCAATTTTAATATTAACATTTATTATTTTAATATTCTATTTTTCCCCTCATTTTTACTTGGTTGGAAGCTGCTATTGGCAAGATAGGTGGTCAAATCTATATAAATAAAAATGTAAAATAGTTTGTACGAAGCCGCTAATCTCAAAAACTACTTCACCGATTTACACCAAATTTTGACACAATGTTCCCAAGGACTTCCGATAATAGAATACGTACTAATTTTGTGCCTAGCACAAGTGTGTCATGTGCAAGGTACACAAATGTAAAATGTACCCACTGATCATGTTTTCACCTCCCTGTAGCTCCGCCCATCCGGCTGCTTTCCAACAGTCATTTCCTCAGCAATGTATGGAGGCCTCTTAGGGCCAAAAGAAGGCACTGAGATAGCAAACTCCCAGGTGGCCCATAGAGAGAGAGAGAGAGAGAGGGAGGGAGAAATACAGTTTAATAAAAGAGGGACTAGGGGAGACATGATAGCACCCTTCCAATATCTCAGGGGTTGCCACAAAGAAGAGGAAGTCAAGCTATTCTCCAAAGCACTAGAGGGCAGAATAAGAAGCAATGGGTGGAAACTAATCAAGGAGAGAAGCAACTTAGAATTGAGGAGGAATTTCCTGACAATTAGAACAATTAACCAGTGGAACAGGTTGCCTCCAGAAGTTGTGAATGCCCCAACACTGCAACTCTTCAAGAAGATATTGGATAGCCATTTGTCTGAAATGGTATAGGGCTTCCTGCCTAGGCAGGGAGTTGGACTAGATGGCCTCCAAGGTCCCTTCCAACTTTGCTATTGTATTATTGTATTGCAGTAGGTAGGTAAATAGATGGATAGATAGAGAGGGAGAAATACAGTAGGTAGGTAGATAGAGGGATAGATAGAAAGGGAGAAATAAGGTAGGTAGGTAGGTGGATAGATAGATAGGGAGAAACAGTAGGTAGGTAGATAGGTTGGTAGGTAGAGGGAGAAAGGAAGAAATATGGTAGATAGGTAGGTAGGTAGGTGGATAGATAGAGAGGGAGAAATACAGTAGATAGGTAGGGAAATAGGGAGAAATACAGTAGATAGGTAGGTAGATAGGGGGATAGATAGAGAGGGAGAATTACAGTAGGTAGGTAGGTAGAGGGAGAAAGGAAGAAATATAGTAGGTAGGTAAGTAGAGGGATAGACAGAGAGGGAGAAATACAGTAGGTAGGTAGGTAGGTGGGTAGGTAGGGGGATAGATAGGGAGAAATACAGTAGGTAGGTAGGTAGGGGAGGTAGATAGGGAGAAATACAGTATGTAGGTAGAGGAATAGAGAGAGGGAGAAATACAGTAGGTAGGTAGGTAGAGGAATAGATAGAGAGGGAGAAATACAGTAGGTAGGTAGGTAGAGGGAGAAAGGAAGAAATACAGTAGGTAGGTAGGTAGAGGGATAGAGAGAGAGAGGGAGAAATACAGTAGGTAGGTAGGTTGGTAGATAGGGGGATAGATAGAGAGGGAGAAATACGGTAGGTAGGTAGGTAGGTAGATAGATAGAGGGAGAAATGAAGAAATACAGTAGGTAGGTAAGTAGAGGGATAGACAGAGAGAGAGAAATACAGTAGGTAGGTTAGGTAGGTAGGTAGGTAGGTAGGTGGGTAGGTAGGGGGATAGATAGATAGGGAGAAATACAGTAGGTAGGTAGGTAGGTAGGGGAGGTAGATAGGGAGAAATACAGTATGTAGGTAGAGGAATAGAGAGAGGGAGAAATACAGTAGGTAGGTAGGTAGAGGAATAGATAGAGAGGGAGAAATACAGTAGGTAGGTAGGTAGAGGGAGAAAGGAAGAAATACAGTAGGTAGGTAGGTAGAGGGATAGAGAGAGAGAGGGAGAAATACAGTAGGTAGGTAGGTTGGTAGATAGGAGGATAGATAGAGAGGGAGAAATACGGTAGGTAGGTAGGTAGGTAGGTAGATAGAGGGAGAAATGAAGAAATACAGTAGGTAGGTAAGTAGAGGGATAGACAGAGAGAGAGAAATACAGTAGGTAGGTTAGGTAGGTAGGTAGGTAGGTAGGTAGGTGTATAGATCGATAAGGAGAAATACAGTAGGTAGGTAGGTAGGTAGGTAGAGGAATAGAGAGGGAGAAATACGGTAGGAAGGTAGGTAGAGGAATAGAGAGAGGAAGAAATACAGTAGGTAGATAGAGGGATAGAGAGGGAGAAATACGGTAGGTAGGTAGGTAGAGGGATAGATAGAGAAGGAGAAATACAGTAGGTAGGTAGGTTGGGGGTTATATGGTGGTTGTGTGCAGGTGTAGATCTACACACAGATTTGTTGGCCATTTAACCAGACTGGGCCACAGCAATGCATGGCCCGGTATAGCTAGTAATAAATAAACAAGCAAGCAAGCAAACAAAACTTTAGTTACTATCATGAAGTGAGAATTGTATATGTGAAATTATTTTGTTAAATTGCAAATGTAAACATGTATGTGCTATAGGTATGTATATATATATGTATGTATGTATGCACACACACATCCACACACATCTACACCCACACCCACACCCTTTTTTGGCTTCATACAGAAAAAGTTTGCTATCCTTTATTCTGGGATTTTTCTACTTCCTAATCTTGCACTGGATTTCCCAAATATCCTTCTATCCAAGTACTTATTGACCTTGATGCTTTCAGCCTAGGAAAACTAAGTGCTCCTACTGGCTGAGGTAACTAATAATAAAATTTGTTCCCTATCTGTTTTTAAATATGCAGATTGCCTCTTTGGCCTTTTTTCTTTACCGCAGTATGGCATTTGGTATGAATACTGGAAACTGGTCCCCCTTTCCATTTGGTTATCTTTAGCCTTGGTATATAACTTTCAGGGGAAAATGAACTAATTTTGGGGACATGCTTTTAGTTAAATGTTCTAGAAAATTATCTCAGTCTTTCCTGATAAATCTTGCAGTTGACTTACTTTTGGTAGGTCTTAATATAGCATAAGAAATAAATTCAACCTTAATGTTAACAGCTAAGTTTATTATTACAAAGCACTGGAGAACTAAATATTGCTTTTTGTTATATGAGTGATAATCATAAATTGTGAAAATTGCTTTGACTGAATAATTCATGGAACAACACAAGATTATGAAACATTCTATAAAAAAGAAATGTAGTTGTTTTGGTCATCAGATTAACTTTATTAGTAATATTTTTGTAAAATATTACTGACATCTGTACAAATGTCTGGAGATAAATATAGAATAAATGTGTGTATTTCTCAAATTCAAATTTTACATGTGGAATAAATTAGTATTCCTTATTTTAATATTTTTTTAGTTTTATTTTGTGATACTTTTCATTTTCAATTCAATAAATTAAGATTACTTCATTATTGTAAATAGATAATATAATACATAAGGCTTTAGAATATTTAGTATGTGTCTACTGAGCAACAACTGTCCATGCAAAGACTATATATTAATAATGCACATAAATATGTATATAAACTTTCAAGGATACAAACTTCAAGCTGATGTGTAAATTGGATAAAACAGTTTAAGACTGATGAAAATGTGAAATCAACCTTGACAGCCTAAAACAGCAGGGTATTATTAAATTCCCACAGGAGCAATAAACTCTTCCACCAAAATCATTATAAATGGGAAAGCATTTGTAAAATGTTCAGTTTTATAGTTAAATTTCATTGTATTTATTTTGTACAATGACAATAAAGACTATACTACTATAAATGAGATCAACATAGAGCTCTCAAATTCTATTCTTCCTTATATAGATTTTTACTAGGGAACAATATACAGCCAGTCAAAATCAAAAGGATAAAGAGAATCAGAAAATAGATCTTTTATGAAAGATACATATTCATATATATTTTCTAATCAATCATCTGTTTTATGAACTGTATGCTGTATGCTGATTAGCAATGGAAGGAATCTCTCTGAATTTCTTTTATTTTTTGCAAATTCTAATTACAATTGATGTACAATTTTGGAATCATTTTTTTTAATTAGTTGGATTTATATAACTGCACCCTCTCCCCAAAGCAGTGCTTCTCAATTATTTTCTGTCATGCCCCCCCTAGGAAGAAGAAAACATTTCGCGCCCCCCGCGCGACTGTAAATAGTATCATTTGTCTATAAAATTGTTATGTACACCTCTGCATAACACTGTATCCTTATTAACGTATAAGAGAATAAAAAAAGAAAGAAATGTGGATCAATTTACAACAAAGAATAGCTTTATTAACTGTAGCAGAAAAGATTTAAAGTGCATTAGAAATTTAAAAAAAATTAAATCCTTTGCCGAGGTCAAACGCGCCCCCCTTTATGGAGCCTCGCGCCCCCCCTGGGGGGCCCGCCCCACTATTTGAGAAGCACTGCCCCAAAGGGACCCGGGGCAGTGCACAGGAAATTAAAAACCACATAATATCACAAATATAAATAATTAAAACCAAATTAAATAAATTATCCCTGTGCTAAAAATTTAAAAGTATTAAAACATTTACCCCATCTAAAACCCAATTAAAACAATTTAAGGTACAGACTGTAGGCTAGGTAAACAGCTTAGGCCAAACCGGCCTGATGAAACAAGAGAGTCTTTAATTTCTGGCGGAAGGTGTGGAGGTCCGTAGTTGTTGTAAGGTCGGGGGGTAGGTCGTTCCAGAGGGTTGGGCCCACCACAGAGAAGGCCCTTCCCCTGGGCGTTGCCCGCTGGCATTGCCTGGTGGATGGCACCCGGAGAAGTCCCTCTCTGTGGGAGCGAATCGGCCGAAGGGATGTATGGGGTAGGATGCGATCTCTCAGATAACTAGGTCCCGTGCCATGGAGCCCTTTAAAGATGGTAATCAACACCTTGAAGCGCACCCGAAAGGCCACAGGCAGCCAGTGCAGCTCGCGCAGGAGCGGTGTTACATGGGAATACCTGGATGTTCCCAAGATCGCCCGCGCGGCCACATTCTGGACTAGCTGTAGTCTTCGGGTGCACCCCAAGGGAAGTCCCATGTAGAGAGCATTGCAGTAGTCTAGCCGGGATGTCACAAGCGCATGAGTGACTGTGCGAAGGGTATTCCGGTCCAATAGGGGACGCAGCTGCTGCACCAGGCATACCTGGTGGAACGCCCCCCTAGCCACGGCCATCACATGGTCTTGCATAGACAGCCGGGTATCCAGGAGGACGCCTAAGTTGCATGCCCGATCCACGGGGGCTAGATGTTCGCCTAACCCATATCTAAAAAATCTAACACATATCTAAAAAATGTCACACAGCAGTAATCTATTTGGTTCTCTGTCTGGATGAACTCTAGGTTGAGTCGAAGGGCAGAGAGGGATGACGTTAAGTCTCCTCCCCTTAAAGGGACCCCTGAACAGGAGCTGTGATAATATTCTCTCATATACATATATATATGTGTGTGTGTGTGTGTGTGTGTGTGTGTTTTCGTAGATTTTCACGGGTGTAGGTATGCTGGCATAGCTGGCTTCGGGGATTTTCCCGTGTATAAGGCATAGAAATGTTATTCCAACGTTTCGACAAGATCTCACTTGTCATCATCAGGCAGGCTTCTGTCTGTGACTGTCACAGTCACAGACAGAAGCCTGCCTGATGATGACAAGTGAGATCTTGTCAAAACATTGCAATAACATTTCTATGCCTTATACACGGGAAAATCCCCGAAGCCAGCTATGCCAGTATATATATATATATATATATATAATTGTTACCACAACTTCCTGTAAGGGCCCCAATTAAGGGAGGAGACATGCTGTTTCCCTCTCTGCCTGTCGGCTCATCACCAGAGACCATCTAGACAGAGAACCATTTTTTAGTTACGTTGTGTAATATTTTAGATATGTGCTAGTTTTTATGAGCTGATCAATAAATTTAAATTTGAGAGACCAAGATAGATCTATTTCGAGCTTATTAGCTCTCATCAGTTGGCCACACCCCACTGGGATTCGAACCGGGGCTGTAATGTATCTAAGGCAGAAGCCTAGCACTCCAGCCTAATCGGTTCTACCCTGTTTCATCAGCTAATCCAGGAGTATTTAGTATAGATAATTGTTGCCACAACTTCCTGTAAGGGCCCCAATTAAGGGAGGAGACATGCTGTTTCCCTCTCTGCCTGTCGGCTCATCACTCACCTAATATATATATATATTAGATTTTTAAGGGCTGAAAATAAAGAGACCAGGATGGATCCATTTCAGGCTTATTAGCCTTCTTCAGCTGGCCATGCTCCTTCAACTGGCCAGCTGAAGAAGGCTAATAAGCCTGAAATGGATCCATCCTGGTCTCTTTATTTTCAGCCCTTAAAAATCTAATATATATATAACACATATTTAAAAAATTTCACACAGCAGCAAACTAATTGGTTCTCTGTCTGGATGATCTCTAGGTTGAGTCGAAGGGCAGAGAGGGATGACGTTATAGTCTCCTCCCTTAAAGGGACCTTGTACAGGAGCTGTGAATATATTCTCTCATATATATGTATGTATGTATGTATGTATGTATGTATGTATGTGTGTGTGTGTGTGTGTGTGTTAGTTTTATGAGCTGATCAATAAATTAAATTAGAAGAGACCAGGATAGATCTATTTCGAGCTTATTAGCTCTCATCAGCTGGCCATACCCCTTACTGGGATTCGAACCGGGGCTATGTTGCATGCAAGGTGAGGAACCTCACACTTAAGCCAAACCAGTTCCCCTATTACATCAGCTTAGACAGGATATATTAGTATAGGTAATTGTTTCACAACAACCTGTTATTATTAGGCTCCAATTAAAGGGAGGAGACATACTGTTTCCTTTACTGCCCATCGGCTCATCGCTAGAGACCATCCAAACAGCAAGCCAAGAATTACGTTGTATAATATTTTAGATATGTGTGTTAGTTTTATGAGCTGATCAATAAATTAAATTAGAAGAGACCAGGATAGATCTATTTCGAGCTTATTAGCTCTCATTGTTTGGATGGTCTCTAGCGATGAGCCGATGGGCAGTAAAGGAAACAGTATGTCTCCTCCCTTTAATTGGGGCCTAATAATAACAGGTTGTTGTGAAACAATTACCTATACTAATATACCCTGTCTAAGCTGATGTAATAGGGGAACTGGTTTGGCTTAAGTGTGAGGTTCCTCACCTTGCATGCAACATAGCCCCGGTTCGAATCCCAGTAAGGGGTATGGCCAGCTGATGAGATAAGCTGGCCATACTCCTTCTACTGGGATTTGAACCGGTGCTTTCCAGCATTTGAGGCAAGCCTCTCTATGCCTTGAGCTATCCGGTATCCCTGATACATCAGCCAATTTACAGGACTCTTAAATGAGAGAATATTATCACAGCTCCTGTTCAGAGGTCCCTTTAAGGGGAGGAGACTTAACGTCATCCCTCTCTGCCCTTCGACTCAACCTAGAGTTCATCCAGACAGAGAACCAAATAGATTACTGCTGTGTGACATTTTTTAGATATGTGTTAGATTTTTAAGGGCTGAAAATAAAGAGACCAGGATGGATCCATTTCAGGCTTATTAGCCTTCTTCAGCTGGCCATACTCCTTCTACTGGGATTTGAACCGGTGCTTTCCAGCATTTGAGGCAAGCCTCTCTATGCCTTGAGCTATCCGGTATCCCTGATACATCAGCCAATTTACAGGACTCTTAAATGAGAGAATATTATCACAGCTCCTGTTCAGAGGTCCCTTTAAGGGGAGGAGACTTAACGTCATCCCTCTCTGCCCTTCGACTCAACCTAGAGTTCATCCAGACAGAGAACCAAATAGATTACTGCTGTGTGACATTTTTTAGATATGTGTTAGATTTTTAAGGGCTGAAAATAAAGAGACCAGGATGGATCCATTTCAGGCTTATTAGCCTTCTTCAGCTGGCCATACTCCTTCTACTGGGATTTGAACCGGTGCTTTCCAGCATTTGAGGCAAGCCTCTCTATGCCTTGAGCTATCCGGTATCCCTGATACATCAGGCAATTTACAGGACAATTTATATATATTCATTTTCACAACTTCCTGTAAGGGCCCCATTAAGGGAGGAGACATACTTTTTCCCTCTCTGCCTTTCGGCTCATCACCAGAGACCATCTAGACAGAGAACCATGTTTAGTTACGTTGTGTAATTTTTTAGATATGTGTGATAGTTTTTATGTGCTGATCAATAAATTATTTTAATTTGAGAGACCAAAATAGATCTATTTCGAGCTTAACTGATGAGAGCGAATAAGCTCGAAATAGATCTATCTTGGTCTCTCAAATTTAAATAAATTTATCGATCAGCACATAAAAACTAACACACACACACACACACATATATATTTCTGAGGTTTGTTTTCTGAGGTTTTCGCGGGTGTTTGTATGTAGGTCTTTGGTTGTTCGGGTTTTCTCCCGCGTAGAATTGGAAGTATCTTCACGATGTTTCGATGAAGTCTCATTCATCAACTTCAGGCTGGTGCTTCCGGCTTGGTGCTTCCAAGAGCAATGTGAGATCTCAGCCGTTTCCTCTTTTTAACTGTCATGGCATGCATATATATATGCATGCCATGACAGCAAATGTTATCTGTTACTTTAAATACTATAGTGAGATGTAATTGGCTGCTGCTTCCTAACTCAGCCATAAGAGGGAGCCAGAATTACAGTTAGATGCTGATCATTGAATGGAGACTGTGATGTCGGGTTAGGTCAGCAGAGCAAGGAGGTTCATGGGTTGAGGCATCTGTAAGCTAACTGTTTGAGTTAAAGACTGTATTTGCTTCAAGACTAACTATCACTGTGAAGAAGTAGTTTATTTTTCCATCACAATTAAAGTCTACTTGTTTTTACCATCAGTGTCTAATAGTCACAATTAGTGTGAATTCTAGCAATGTATCTCTTGCTGCAAATTCCGTTGCACAACTCTATGTCTCCTAATGGAGATATCCTCAACAGCTTCCAGGAGCACTTGGCAAGTCTCCCGAACCCTCTGCATATCTATTTTTGCAAAGGGAGCAGGGTTTCGGTAGGCCAAAAATGCTGTATTCAGTGTATAAGATGCACCCCGATTTTCACCCTCAGGGGGGGGTGGAAGTGTGACTTATACTCTAAAAAATACGGTAATTGAAACAACTAAGAGAAATAATAAATTTGTATTCTAGAAGTATTACCACTCCAACTTTCGCATTTGGTAGATTGAAATGGTTATGTGTTCCATGCTGGAAAAGCTGATTCTGATTCTACAAGTGATTCTAGCAGAGATTGTGTAGATTATCAAAGTAGATTAATGGTAATTTTATCCATTAAAATGTGAAATTGGTAAAATTGGAAAGTAGAGCAGTCAGAACCCTGGACAGATCTTAGTGACCAGACTTCTTTTTCAGATGAGAGTTTAGTATTCATTGAATTCTTTTATACTCCGAGACCTTATTACGGGTCCCAGATATGAGCAAGTATGCAATTCTATCAATCTTCAAGGAGTCATTTTTGGGCCCAGAGCCTGATCTTCTTCTGTTGTATTGTCTTTCTAAAATGATCAAGAATCTCAGAGAAGCATGGAGATTTTGACTTTGTGAAGTGTAAACAGCAATATGTAGACTCAGAATGAAGTTGCCATCTGCTGCTTAGATTTATCAAGTCGGGTGGGAAAAACATCACTTTGGAGCTGTAATGAAAATGTGCCATTTATTCCTTGATGTCAGACAGGACACCGCAGGATTAATAAACAGAAGCACAGCAGAGGCATAAACAACACAGAAGATTTCTATAATGAAAAACATGTACTGATAGTGATGAGGGGGATTAAGCTAACCATTATGACTTTGGAGCATACTAGTCATAGATTTGTTAGTGCTAAAACTCTTTCTGATATAGCTTTTTTTTTTTAAATGAAGGAACTTCTTGTACCTCTTCTAACTAGTATCAATGCCACAACATTTGTTCACTTGTGACCATTTGTAGTCAATTGAATCTAGAAACATATCAATACAGAAAATAACGGCATTTGATTTGCCATATGCATAGACACAGCTGCCTATACCAGATATGATTGCTGAAGCTGAAAAAGACCCTTGTCTGACTTGAGAATAATTTTCAGATAGATGTAGCTAATTCTGGGTCATGTATTTCTGTCCTCCATTAGAAATGATATCAAGAAGTATTAAATTTTTGAAATATGAACTGATTTTTAGTTAAAATATTTTGAGTCATTAGGAAAGAAAATATGATTTCAGAAATAGAGATGGTAAGCCTAAATGTTTGCAGAATTTTGTGTTATAATACGGCAGCTGAAGACTTTGCACAATGTATTTTTAGCTGAAAAATTATGAACAAAATGGTTATTCTGAAGACTAATAATTCTTTTATATATTAGTGACCCTGTAATTATTCCAAGCTTCTTGATTTAACAGATTACTAATGTAATTTCAGTAATGTGTTTCTGTGTGTGTGTGTGTTTGTATATATAATTTTTGTGATTATGATTGCTGTGATGAATTAGTGTACCATCAATAATTTTTATCTAAATTTGGATCTGAAGCTGTTGAAGTAGCAGCCATATTGATCTGTGATCAGCCCTTCTTTCATACTTCCAATTATATTATTTTATAAGCATTTGGCTAAAGTTTGATATTTCTCTTAAATGTTGGACTTCTCATTATTATTTATATTTTGTGTTGTCTTTGAATTATATAGGAACATTTCATATAATTGTGTAGAGCCACAATGCATTAGACATAGCAGAACCTTCAGCAATAGTATTGCTCTGTTAAATGATTTTGTTTTGTATACATGATTTAGCCTGTATTATCAATAGATTGCATTTAGATCTTCTCAACTCTCAGTCCATATTACTGGCTATAGTGATGGCCTAAAGCAAGTCAATTACAAGTGGGATCCTACCGGTTTAACAACTGGTTTGCTTCGCTCGCACATGCATGCACAGTTTACAGAAAACTCACCTTCCACATTACTGCGGGCAAGGAAAACAACTGGGCCACAGCAATCCACTCTGCCATGCCAATCAGCTGGGCTTTGGAAAAGGAAATATAGGTAAGTATAGTGCAGGGGTGGGTGGGCGGGCGTGCCCACTTCAAAGTCAGAACTACTGGTTCATCCAAACCGGTCCAAACCAGTAGAATCCCACTCTTAAATGTGGCCCTTTATGGGGATGGCAGGGGGAAAACCTAAAACCAGAATGCTATTTGGATCTTTTACATTCCCGGAATATGAAGTTCTGTTATTTAAGCCAGAAAATATTTGTACTGTCCTTGAAGATAATGGATTTAACCATTTTTACTATAGGATTATAAATAAAAACTTAAATCTAGCCATCCTAGCAAAAGGAAGATGTATTAGCCAACAGGTAGAAAGTAGTGTACGGTGGAAAAGACATAATGGAAAGCAGGGGGAAGAATAGTCAAATCCAAAAGCCACAAGTGCAATGGCAAAGGATAAAAGGTTATGGAGTGTTTGAGAGGAAGACACTGTTCATCTCCCAGAGACTCGTGATGGAAATATTGCATTTTTTTAAAGGCTGCTTATGATTAAAATCTCAAAACTGCCAGCCCAAGGATGTTAAAGCATTCTTCTCCAGCAGTTAAAAGGAATAAAAAAGGAACTAGTCCAAAACATCAGGAGGTGGAAAAATTCAGGGAGAATGTTGAATTGCTTTAATGAAATTGATCTGTGCACATTTGCAATGGAATATTGCTTATGCATGGCTGGTTCCAATCTAATTCTAATTTATGTTCTCAGGCTTTGTAGTTGTCTTCTTGGAGCAGTCTCATCTCTTATACAATTCCTAAGGGGGCAGGAAAAGTAAGAAAAGTGAGGTGCGAGTGGTGGTTTCCTAGCCTAATGTCTCATTTCTCTTCATGGGTGTACCAATTCTTCTTATTTCACTTGTGAATTAGATCACAATGATCTGATGCTTGCCTTTCTGGAACAGAATAGAAATCTTTAATACAGGCTACTGAAAAGTACAACCATGATAGCTTAAGATACAGGCTGCTTTACTTGGCTCACACAGACACACCCATGCAACATAAACTAAAGGCTGCTCCAGGCACTAAACTTTTTTAAACTTTTTTTTTAGAAATTTGAGATACTCCATATTGCTTTGATATTTCCCAGCTCTGTTGAGCTGAATATCACATGACCAGCATTGGCAACAGACAATGGAAAGCCAACACAATTGCTTGGCCTTCATACTGAGTTGGCATTGATCAAATTGTCAGTTTGTAAATTTGTCTGAATAGGGTTCAAATGTGTAATTTGCTCTCCCTTAACTCCTGTACAAATACTAATGGTGAGTATTCTTCAAAAACTTTAAAATTAAAATAAAACAGATGTTTGCTTGAAATGGGAGGAAGCAGCAGAAAGTGCGGTTTGCTAAATGGTAGCCCAATCTTGTGATGGCATTTCAGTTGTCCCATGTGCAAATAGGAGCTTCCACTACAGCAGCTAAAGTAGCATTGGGTACAAAATTAAGGCACAGCCATGCACACTCGGCCCTGCAAACTCAGCCCAGCTCAACATATACATTTCTGCTAAATTCCCATAGAAAGCTCCTGCATATGATTTCATAATAATGCAAAACAATTATTTTGTTTTAAGATCAGTTAGATAAATAGGAGACATTCTTCAGTTATTTCCTTGAGCTGGAAATTCACTATAACCTCTACAGGATGTTTGCATGTCACAGAATCAACTATGGTCCACAAAGCTGGACCTATGACATTTGCAAAATCTATTGCCCAGGATAATATTTTGTGTAAAGAGCATGTCTGTGAAGGCATATTTACAGAGCTTTTATATATTTGTTTATTTCACCTAGACAAAGCATTTCAGAAAAATAATACTAGCTACATTAAGAATTTCATTTCTTAAAAAAAGTAACTTCTTATATTCATCTATTGAAGTTTTATCTTTGAAAAAAATACGGAGAAGGGGGTTATTTTAGGGGTTTCCCGTCATAAAAATGCCCTACTAAATTCCTCACTAGTATTTTCTGTTGATTCTAGGTTTTTCCTCTTCCCCACATATTCATTTTTAATTAGTTGTCTTATGTTTATATCCTTGATGAATTCATTTAATAAATCAAGCACTTCAAAACTAAGTTTCCTTTCTTAGATGGGTACATTAAAAAAAAAGGAAGGAGGCATCTAACTTCATGACTGAGACATATAAAAGAGAATATTTTTAGTGGAGATCCATAGGCCAGAGAAGCAGAACCTAGTAGATGCCAAACTATATATAGTTGACAAGACCAAGAACATGAGAACGATACAGGAGATAGATTTAACCATTACTGATATTGATATGCTTATGTAAATACAGAATCTTGGAAACTAACTGTAAGAGGAATTTCTCAGTCTCAGTTATAGTGACTTAATTGGGAGGGAGTATCTTTAGGAATCACCTTTTCTCATGTCAGCAGTTGTCTTTTGAAATAAACATTCAATTACATTGTCCCATGCTTTCCCACAGTCTGTCCCAGCAGAGGACTGAGATGTATCTTGTCAATCTTTCAAAAATAGTGTTGTGTTGAAAAGCTTTTACAATTCATTTTCAATGTTTGGCTTCCTAAATGTATATATTCCTCCAACTTCCAACTGAATCACCATGCCAGATTTGATGATTTGATTCTATGTAACCTTTCTGAGATCAGGCAAGATCAGAGGTGTGCTGGTATTTAACATTAATTAGAAATTTGCAGCATTATAGTTGTCTCAGCAGGTGGCAGCACCTATCCAAACTTGACTGAACTTGAAGCCAAACTAGATCAGCTCTGATTAATATTTGGATATAAAACTACTTAGGAATTCCAGGGTTGCTGCTAGACTGGAAAGCTAAATGCATCAGAGGAAGCCAGTGACGCCCACCCACCCCCTTCTTAACTCTGCCAAGAAAACTTCATGGATACAATTACCAGGAGTTGAACTCAGCTTAAGGGCTTTTTTTAAACTACCGCTGCTACTATTATTTTAGCCTTACAGTCAAATAATCTTACTGTTATCATTAAACTTAAAAACTAACAATTTGTCCATGCTTAGTTAGAAATTATCCCTTCTTTATTTATAAGCTCTGAAAAACTCTTGAAACTTTTTACGTAACATGTAGTAGAATTGTAAACATGTTTTCTTAGAAGTAAGAAACTCTTACTTAATTCAGTGCAATTTTTAGGTGAATATGCTGATAACTACATTAATTTTTTCCCATTTACTATAAATGTGTATTGCTTTGAGTGAATTCTGGTACAATGCTTTCTTCTCAATAAGGGTGGAGATAGCATCCATGTATGGGTTAAACCTATCCACACTCTGATTGGACTGAGTCATAATATTAAATAATTAATTAATAGGCATGGTATATAACCCCCTATGGAGTAGCCACACCCAGTTTCCGACTCAGTCCAGCTCTGGGACTGTTCAGTGTTCCAACTCTTGGTGTTCGGCCTTCTGTGCTTATTTCTGTCAGGATTGGTGACATTGTGAGTAGACAGGGCCCCCCACACCTCAGCAGCAGCAAGGACTCAGGGTTGCCTGTCATTGGCAGCCACGGGCCCAGGCCTTCACTTGTCAGCCACCCCTCTAGCCTCCTGCCTGAGTCCTTCTATTGCCCGCGCCACGTCTTCTGTCTTCCAAAGCTGCTGCTGTCAAGCCAGGTGTGGGGGACGGAAGATTTCTGGCGCTCAGGAGGCGGGCCGCTCCCACAGCCCAGGCTGTTAGGCCTTGTTCGGGCGAAGAATATTAATTGATTCTGCTCTACTTACCCCTCAGGGGTGGCGTGCAGGCTTTCCCACAACTGACAAGCCTCTGTCAACTGTGAGGGCTGTTCCACTGGGTCTAAATAAATTGTGCCTGTTTATTACCCCTTTTGGAAAAGAACAGAGTCAAGTCAGCTTCTGAAGGCTGTTTTGGAGAAGGGGACAGGCGTGCGGCAGCTCTTTGCAGCAAAGCCGCTCTTTCACTTTATATTCAAGCCTCTGTCAGTGGCCTTTGGCATGAACGGCCATTTTGAAGCCTGCCTGAATCAAGAACCAAAATGGCTGCCATCTCAGGTTCAGAGGACAATGATTGGAGTCAGGTCCTCGCGACTATGACCAGCGGCCCCATGGAAGGAACAGAGGCTCCTGCAGTGGTAATTGCCCCCATGGCCACAAGGCAAAGGGGAAGAAAGAGCATGTGGAACCACAAGCCTCAAAAGGGGCCAAATTGGGGTTCAAAATCTCCTAAGCCTGGTTTAAGTATGAGAAGCAGAGGCATGAGGCACTAGAAAGCATTTATAAAAATATCAGCAGCCAGAAGTCTTCTCTTGTCCTGAGCACTAAGGTGAGGCAGTCTGCACTCTCTTCGCCTGGGAGAGCTGCAGAGGAGAATCCCTCCCCCCATGTGAGGATCCCCATTGACTCCTCAGGCCTCTGGGGTTCTAGCCAAGGTTGGCAGTCGCCCACACGCACTTCCCCATGGGGGCTTCACCTCATCCTCTTCCCTCTACATCCGCAGGGGTTGGTGCTGCTCAATTACCCCACTTGGGGGGGGGGGGGGCAATTTCACGACCTAATGTTCAGGGCTTTCCAGCAGTGCAGCATTGTTGCTTTCCAACAGCCTCAGATTCAGCCACAGGTTGCTCCTCCATCTGCAGCTCCTGTGGGGATAGATGGTCAGGAGTCTCCCCTGTTTCTTCCCAGGACAATAGTGAGTCTGAATCTGAAGAGGGCGAAATCAGAGAAGAGAAGCTTTCAGGGGATGAGGGCATACGCCCTTCTAAGCCTTCCTTCTCATTTTGTTTCAGCCTCATTGTTTAAATGTCTGCTCTTTAAAGCTAAGGCATCGGCCAAATTTGGCAAAAAGCCATCGGAACCCCTGGTGCAATCGCAGGGCTTTTTTGCCGAGACTATATTTGAGGAAAAGGCTATTGAGGCTGACACGTTCCCATCCCCAAGTCCTTTCTTGACCTGGTCAAGCGCCAGTGGGCATCTCCAGCATCTGGCTCTATGCCCACTTCCACTGGCAAAACGTTCATTAATGTGGACTAGGACATGGTTCAGGTGCTGTTGCAACCCACTATTGATGCACCTGTTTGCATGCATCTGCAAACATGGCCAGAGAACCAGAGGACCCTCTGAAGCCAGAGGATGATGATAATAATAATAGTAATAATCTTTATTGTCTTTTTACTAAAATTACAATGAAATTGACAAAAAGGGCTGACCTCACCTTACAAAGGGGTCATCAGGCTGCTGCCTGGGCAGTGAGAGCAGCTACCACTGCCTCCTTCTTTAACCGGTCTTCTTTGCTTTGATTGCAGGATCTTCAGCAGCAAACGCCAATAGCAGATTTCAGGTCACATCAGGACATCAACAAACTGGTGGCAGCCATTCAATTTTCTTCGGGCATCACTTTAGCCGCAGCAAGGTTTACCTTCAGGGCAATTGCTTCATCCATAGCATCTCGCAGGTTGCTTTGGCTGCGGCTGTGGCAAGCTGATGCGTGCCACATATGACGCCTGGCGTCAGCCCCCTTTGCTGGAGGGTCTCTCTTTGGTGCGTCTATTGACCTTTTCTTAATTGAGAATCAGGACAAACGGAAGGTGCTTCTCACAGCACCTAGGAAGGGCAATTTCTGGGCGGTGCCCTACCCCCGTTGCTCTGATTTCTGTGGTCAGGACTACGGTTCTTCATTCTGGGGTCAGGACTACAGATCTTCTTTTAAGGGGTCTGATTTCAGTCAGTCAGGTTTCAGGCTGTACCAGGGAGGCTATGCCCCCAGCCAGAGATATCAACTGGATAGGCAGCAGAGGGGTAGACAGCAGAAACAGCCCTTTCACGGGGGCGAAGGAGGAGGAATTAATTCTGGGCCCAGCTCTTCCCTCATTGGGGGATGCTTGGCATATTTCGCAGATTGTTGGGACTCCTCTACCTCTTATGCGTGGGTACAATCAACCATCAGGTCTCAAATAACCCGACTCGGAGGCGACTTATGCAAGAAGCCATTCAACACCTATTGGACATTAGGGCTAGCCAACTGGTGCCTCCAGTTTAACAGGATCAGGGTTATTATTCCATTCTCTCTGGGATCCCAAAGACTTGGGGCGGCTGGAGAACTATTTTTGATTTGAAATAGTTTGACCGCTATGTGCGTTATCGCAGGTTTAAGATGCGTTCACTGCATTCAATATTAGAGGGTATTAGGCAGGGAGATGTCCTCACATCCGTCAACCTTACTGAGGCCTACCTGCACATACCTATAGCCCCTGAATACTGACAGTTTCTCAGGTTTTGCTACCTTGGGCACCACTTCCAGTACCGAGCCTTACCCATTGGGTTGTCATCTGCGCCTCAAGTCTTCAGGTAGGTGATGGTGGCATTGGCAGCGTTCATGAGACAGGTACATGTGCAAATCCAAGGTGGCCTAGATGACCTGTTGCTACAGTCCTCTTCTGTAAGTGGTGCCCCAAGGGACTTAGACATTGCCGTGTTGACCCTGCGAGGCAAGGTGGTTTCGATCAATCTATCTATGGCCTACCACTAGGCTGATTCAAACTAGTTTGAGAGAGTTGGTTTTCCAGGTTCTCAAGGAATGTAGTGTATCCTTAGCTACTTTGTCCAAATTGTTAGGCACTATGGTGTCTGCCATTGGCATTGTTCTCTGGGCGCGCCTTAGCAATAGAGACCTTCAATGGTTTCTTTTGCCATTTCAGCAAAGGCTCATGAGCTGCTCCCAGATCCAGGTTCTTCTGCCAGCGGAAGTCTCCTGCTCTTTGATAGGTGGACATCATCTACCCTACCCAAGGGGGAATTCTTCAGGATCCCAGACCGAGTCACAGTCACTTCGGACACCAACCTACTCGGAGGGGGGTTCCAACTTCAGAGGAGAACCTGGTGGCTTAGTGGCTAAACCATCTGCCTAACATGTAATACGGCCCTGATTAAAATCCCAGTAGGGGTATGACTAGCTGATGAGTGCTAAATAGCTTGAAATAGATCTATACTAGTCTCCCTTATATGCAGATGGCACAGGGACGATGGAGCCAAGCGGAACTAGCTCACAACATAAACTGGTTGGAACTCAGGGCGGTCCACCTGTCTCAAACCATTTCGCTTTTCGGTCAAGGGCAGACATATTCTGGTCCTCACAGACAACATGGCCACCAAGGCTCATATAACAGGCAGGGGGGGACCAGGTCAAAGTCCCTCATGCTGGGGGCCAGGAGCTTGGGTCTTTGGGCCAAGAGGAATTTGCTCTCAATAACCACAGAACATATAGCGGGGGTGGACAATGTCAGGGCTGACCAGCTCAGTCAGATCGAGGTGGACAATTCAGGATTGCAGCTGCAGCTGGCTATCTTCCAGACAATTGGGGACCCTTTTGGCCGCCCAGAGGCCGACCTGTTTGCAACTCCCCTCAATACTCAGCTCCCGAGATTTTATTCCCAGTTTCCTTCAAAGAATGCAGAGGGGGTGGATGCTCTCCACTGCCAATGGCCTCGGGGGCTCCTTTATGTCTTCCCGCCTTTGCCCCTGATTCCCAGAGTCATTCAAAAGATCTTGCGGGAGGGGGCGTAGGTGGTGATGATCGCCCCACATTGGCCACAGCAGCCCTGGTTTGCCGACCTTTGATCTCTATCAGTGGACAGGCTCTGGAGGATTCCCCAAGAGATTATTTCCTTCAGCCAGGGGTCGCTGGAGCATCTGGAGCCTCAATGGCTCTAGTTGACGCCTTGTGCTTGAGCGGAGTGTCCTGAGACAAGACAACTTTTCCTCCAGGGTCATTCAGATTATTCAGGCTTCCCGTCCACCTTCCATGCAGTTCATATACAGTGCGACCTGAGGCGCTTTTTGTAAGTGGTGTTTGACGAACCACTTTGACCCAGTACAAGCCACTATCCCACAGGTCCCGGACTTTCTTCAAGTGGGCCTGGGCAAAGGGTTGACTCCTAATACCATTGAGAGACAGGTATCAGTAGTTTTTTCTGTACTTTTGTGCAGTAGGTCACAAACTTTGACTCAACGTCCTAGAGTCAAGAGATTTCTCAAGGGTGCTTTGGTACTCCTTTACATAAGGTATTGGATGCTTTGACAAGTGCCCTCTCTCGACACTGTGGAATGAGATTTTTCGGATTTGTGCAAGTTTTATGCAGACAGGGTTGTCCTGCGTCTGGATCCCTCCTTTGTCCCGAAGATGGGGTCTTGGTTCCATCGGGCTCAGGAGGTGGTCCTCCCCAGCTTTCCTGCAGAGTCTGCACAGACCTCGGAGGACCGGTGGCACTTGCTGGATGTCAGGCGTGCCTTGCATGTGTACATTGATTGTACGGCTGTTATTTGCAGGTCGGAGTCTCTTTTTGTCTCCTTTCTGCCAGGTTCCCTGGGTAAGAAGGTGTCTATCTCCTGTGTGGGATGATGGGTTCGTCAATGCATTGAGAAGGTCTATGCGGCTTGTGACAAGGCAGTTCCTTGAGGAGTCAGCACATTCTGCACGCAGTGCAACAACGACTTCGGCCTGGGCGACGCAAGCTTCTCTGGGAGAAACTTGAAGGGCTGCAGCGTGGTCTTCTCCATCCCCTTTCGTGCGGCATTATAAACGGGACACGTTTGCCTCGGCTGAGGCCGACTTTGGCCGCTGGGTTCTGCAGTCTGTCTGTCCTTGTTCATTGGGGCAGGTCTGATCTCGACCCTCCCGTGGTTCCTTTTCAGGGCTTTGGTATGTCCCATACATGGATGCTATCTCCACCCTTATTGAGAAAGAGCGTTGGTACTTACCTGATACGCCTCTTCTAATAAGGGGGGAGATAGCATCCGGCCCATCCCTTTCTCGTTCAGCCCTGCCTGTGTTTGGTGTCTGGCTCTTGTTGTTCTTGGCAGTGTTACTGTTGGATTTTTCTTGCTAAAGGAGTTGGTTCGTACCGGTGAGTCTGTATTCTTTTCTTCATCGAAAACTGGGTGTGGCTACTCCGTAGGGGGTTATATACCATGCCTAATTAATTAATTATTTAATATTATGACTCAGTCCAAATCAGAGTGTGGATAGGTTTAACCCATACATGGATGCTATCTCCCCCCTTATTAGAAGAGGCGTATCAGGTAAGTACCAACGTTCTTTCTAGCATATTTTTCATGCTTCTATATCCCGATTTTATCCATGTTTAGGGGAAAATCTTTTAAACCATTGACACTGTATCCTTTGCAGCTACTGAATCACTAGAAAGATCTCCTTATAACAATAATTTCAGCCAGAAAACCTAGCAGACTGGATCTTAGGACAGGGAAATATTGTTATTATGTACATTAATTTTCTATGTGTAGAACAAAAAGATGGCGACAACAGAATTCTAAATAGTTAAAACTATTTGCAGGAAATCATTTCCATCAGAGGAAAAATATAAAGAAGCAGTGCTCTTGAAAGATATACCTAAAAGATTTTTCCCATCAAAGTGATAGGCCTGGATGCCAGTAAAGAAAGTATCCAGGAATTGTTATAGTGCCTTATCTATTTTTGAGTGGAATATTATCAGGAATTAGCACACCAGAGGCCTTTTATAGCAATAGCACTTAGACTTATATACCACTTTACAGTGCTTTACAGCTCTCTCTAAGCAGTATACAGATTTAGCATATTGCCCCCAATAATCTGGGTCCTCATTTTACCCACCTCAGAACGATGGAAGACTGAGTCAATCTTGAGTCTGGTGAGATTTCAACTGCCAAATTGCAGGCAGGCAGCAGGCAGTAGAAGTAGCCTGCAGTACTGCACTCTAACCAGTGTGCCACCGTGGCTCATTGCTTCCATTGCTTAGTGAAAACGGTAGACAGAAGCAACACAAAACATCTAAAAAACAGGGATGGATGGATGGAAGGAAGGAAGGAAAGAAAGGGAAACTAAGAAAGAAAGAAAGAAAGAAAGAAAGAAAGAAAGAAAGAAAGACAGTTGCTATCTACAGAGACTAATGCAATAGGCATTTTATTTAATTTTTAATATACATTTTGGTGGTATTTTCCAAATTTCCCATTTTTTTTTTTTTTAATTGAAAAAGTTTTATTGGTTTTACATTTTTTAACAGGATAGGGTAATGGTTAGAAAGAAATTTTGAGAGCATTCACGTCAGAGTCGTCGGACCTTCCGAGACCTCAAAATACACATTAAAAAAAAGTTAACATAGAAAACTTTTCCATACCACTACAAGATGAAAGCAAGTACATTTACCTAAATTCTCCCTTCCATGCTGTCAGACATTTACAAAAAGTCCGGATAGAAATATTATACAAAATTGTTCAAGAAAAATCAAGGCAAAGTTATTTTTTTGATCTAAGTCTTTTGGCTATTGTATCTTCTTTCTCTCCCCCCTGGCCCCCCGCGGGCGGGGCCGTGACCCCCTCCGTCCCCCCTGGATCTTCCCCCAGGGCAGAGGAATGTTTTTTAAGAAAGGCTTCCGCCTCAGCAACTGTTTTAATCCTCACTCTTCCTCCTTCCCAGAACACCAGCATCCCTTCGGGTGTCACCCACTTGAACCAAATCCCGTGATCAAACAATGTTTTAGACAAGAAGGAAAATTTCCGTCTTGCATCTCGAATCTTTCTAGGAATCTGCTTCAAGATAGTGACCGTTTTTAGTTGGTAAATTAATGGACTTTCTCTCTGCAATTTCAGGATTTCCTCTCTGGTTGACCTTCTAACAAATTTCACATGTATCTCTCTAGGCACTTCATTCATCCTGGCATATGCAGAATTAATTCTATAGGCTAGGTCAATGTCCCCCCTGATCTCATCCTTAGGTTTTTGTAAATAGTCTGCTAAAATTGTACTCATAAGATCAGGTAGGCATTCACCAGATTCCTCAAGAACATTCTGAAATCTCAAAAAATATGTCATTCTTTCCATATCTATCCTAGACACATGCCCATTTATTTCCCCCACCTCATTAGAAACATTTTTAATCTCTCCCTTAGCCCCCTCCAGCCCTCCTTCCAATTCTTCATTCTTCTGTGTATTCTCCAACACTTGCTTCTGGGTATCCAATAGTTCCTTTTTAAAAGTACTATTTTCAGCCCTCTGGGCCTTTATTTCTAATATCAAAGTTTGCATAGAAGTTTCAAGAGAAGCCATCCTTTGTTCCAAATTTACAAGTGCTGCTTCTTGTGCCATGGTTAAAAGTTAGAGTCACTGCCACCAAGATGGCGTTTTCCGGGTGGGGCTGGTGGGGCAAACCAGGAGCTCAGTTCAGTTCAGGGCTGTGAAGTTGCAAACCATTCAGAAACCAAAAGAGACACAATTTCCCAAATCAGCAAATAATAATAACGAAGGTATTCCAGAGAAGAAGTCACAAATCCATCAAAAGAAAAAAAATTTCAAAAATCCAGAGAGAGTCCTGCTTTCAAAGAGACGCTGGAAATTTTCCTTAGTTGAAATAGTCAGGCAAGGGACAAAGTGAAGCCACTTCCACCGCCCATCTCGCAGCCAGAGGGAGAGAGTAGCAAAAAAAAGAAATTTTTTAAGCTCAGCCAGACCTAGAAACAATGTTGCAGAAAGTCACAATCCACTTTCCCTTGTTAAAGACCGTCCGGAGTGAAAGTTTCCGCTTTCTCTTTGCAGAGAAGCCATTTTAACGTGCCGCTTAAATCCGAGGGGTTTTTTTTTAAAATTAAACACCCCCCTCCCAGTCCGTTCAGCCTGGCTGGCAGCAAGGAAAAAAAGGTGTTCTTTTAAACTCACTCTCTCTCGCAGCTGAAGCCTCGGCGATCCGCCCGATCTCTCCGTTCAGCCCTCTCCATTAAAGCGAATGGCACCGACAGCCGTTGGGGAAGGAAAAAACCCCCGCTAGCATGTTCCTCTCCTCCTAGGTCGCAGAGAGGAGCGCCCTCCCCACCGCCGTGACGAGGGCCGCTCCCTCTGAGCCGACCCTGCGGGAAACCTCCGGTAACCGGAGAGTTTCGCCCCCCTGGGGGGGCAGAAAAGGCAACAAAGCGGCGAGCGAGCCCTAGGCTCGCCCGTCTCCGCTGGAGCCGGATACCAGAAGTCCAAATTTCCCATTTTCTAGTTGCCAAAGTCATTAAAGAGTTAATGAATAAAATCAGTTCAGATTAACAATAATAAATCACAGTTATGATTCTACTATTATCATTAGATTTACCTGCTCCTCCTCCCTAAAATAGACTTAGAGAGTATACATGCATCTGCTCACATGAATATCCATGTGAACTTCCTTTGGGTAATCTAGGGTATCTCTGACCACCTTCCCATTTTTGTCTGTCATCATTTTCGTCTTAAAAATCCTGCATAAAAATGTCTAGACCATAACTTTTAAAAAGAAAATAGCCCTTTCATCCTTTGATGACCTTATGTTACAAAATGTTGCTTGTAACAAAATGTTGCTTTCACTGTTTTGTTTTTAATATTTTATGTTTTAATGTGTCCAACTTTTATATATTTGGTGTCTGAAATATTGCAGTAGAATGGCACAAAAAAAAGTGATATGGAGTTAACTGCTACAGGGACAGTTTTGGTATTCTAAGTGTAATTGTTTATTTTATCCCCTTTAAGACCTTGATGAGGAAGTAATATCTGGGGTATATATCTTAACAACTTGCATAATAAGTCATAATACATATATACATTGAGGAATAATTCTTTAGTTTTATTCTTTCAGCATCCTTTAAAAAAAAATTAACACAGACCATTGCAGAAAAATTCCATCCACATCCATCTGAGATGGAATGGGACCATTCTCCTCCTACCCTTCTCCACGCCTATTTTTCCCCCAAGTTTCCACCCCCAGCCATTAACCTCTGCCATCTCCTCTCCGCTGTTAGGACCCTAACTGTTCGTTCCGGCCAATGGGATTCTCTTCTCAATAGGTGCGCTTCAAGGTGCTTGTTACCATCTTCAAATCGCTCCATGGCTCGGGGCCTAGTTACTTACGGGACCGTCTCCTGCCACATACCTCAATACGTCCGATACGCTCCCACAGAGTGGGCCTACTGAGGGTACCAACCGCCGGGCAATGCCGGCTAGCGGTGCCCAAGGGTAGGGCCTTCTCTGTGGCTGGGCAGGCCCTCTGGAACGACCTACCCCCCGAACTTCGCACAATCATGGACCTTCCCCTCTTCCGCCGCTCACTTAAAACATATTTATTTCAACAAGCTGGTCTTGCGTAAATGGTATTGATTTTATAACATAACTTCTGTCAAGAACATACATGGATTTTAGATTTAGGGAATTTTAGTTTAGGAGGGTTCCTATTTTAATATTTTTAAATTCTAGTACAGGTAATTTAATTCGTTTTTAGCTTTGTTATATATTGTCTGTTTATATGGTTTTTAATTCTTTCCCTGTACACCACCCCGAGTCCCTTCGGGGAGAGGGGGCGGTTTATAAGTCTAAATAAAATAAAAAATAAATAAAAAAATCCCTCTTTAGTCCTACACCCTTCCTCATGGGCTTTTGGGAGAAACGCTGTTCAGCCCAGGCTATTGGGCTCATGTGACAGTTCACCATCAACCAATCAGAGGAAGGGAAGGGAGAAAGAGAGAGTGGTGGAGGTCTCATTCCTCTCTGGAGGGGGGGTTGTTACTTCTTTGCATCATCCCCCAATACACAAAAGAGAGAGCCGGAGGGAGAAAGTTTTTTGTGTTGAGTTTCCAAAACATTGGGGAATAGCTAATAACCCCAAAATATTGGGGGATAATAAATCCTTTGCATTTCCCCCAACCCAAAACATTGGGGAATAGCTAATAACCCCAAAATATTTGGGGATTTTTATTTTTTATTTTTTTTACATTTGTATACCGTCCTTCTCCCTATCGGGACTCAGGGCAGTGAACAGGCAGCAATAAAATCAACAATAAAAACAAGAAATATAATAAACATGCTAAAATATATTAAACAAATAAGCCTGCTCTAAAATTCCAATACAAACCCCTGGTAAAAAAAATTAAAAACTACGCCAGGCCGGTTGCACGAAATAGGTGGGTTTTCAGGGCCCGACAGAAGAGGCGCAGGTCCGTGATTGTGCGTAGGTCAGGGGGTAGGTCATTCCAGAGGGCAGGAGCTGCCACAGAGAGGGTTCTCCCCCTAGGGGTCGCCAGCCGGCATTGCCTGGCCGACAGCACCCTGAGGAGGCCCTCTCTGTGGGAGCGGACTGGTCGGTGGGAAGTATTTGGCAGGAGGCTGTCTTGCAAGTAACCAGGTCCCTTGCCATGGAGCGCTCTAAAGGTGGTTACTAGCATCTTGAAGCGCACCCGGAAAGCCACAGGCAGCCAGTGCAGCTCGCACAGGAGAGGTGTTAAATGGGAGCATCTAGAGACCCCTAAAATCCCCCATGCAGCCGCATTCTGAACTAGCTGGAGCCTCCGGGTGCACTTCAAGGGGAGCCCCATGTAGAGAGCGTTGCAGTAGTCCAGGCGGGAGATGATGAGGGCTTGAGTGACCGTGCGTAGGGCGTCACGATCCAGAAAGGGGCTCAACTGGCGTATCAGGCGGACCTGATAAAAAGCCCCCCTGGCCACTCGGTCTTGGACGGGTTGAGTCGAAGCCTGTTTCTCCCCATCCAGACTCTCACGGCCTCCAGACACCGGGACATCACTTCAATGGCATCGTTGGGGTGATCTGGGGTAGAGATGTACAGGGAATAATAAATTCTTTGCATTTCTCCTACCCGAAAACATTAGGGAATAGCTAATAACCCCAAAATATTGCAACTTTTAAAATAAACAAGCTATTGTTTATTAACAAGATGGTAATTATTCAATATTTTGTTACTCTTTCTGATTAGCCAACTGGGACTATCAGTTCTTGAAATAAGTCAGACAAGGTTATTGTTTTTGAAAGGGCGTACACTGCTGTGACTTACATAAATTAAGAAGAGAAATGATATGTTAAGTATAGTGGTAAACAAATGAATGATGGAATAATTGTATTAAAAGAATTTTTATATATATAAAAACACACACACAGAGACACATGGATTATAACCCTAACTTTTAAAATAAACAAGCTATTCCCCAATGGTTTGGGGTGGGGAAAATGCAAAGGATTTATTATCTCCCAATAATTTGGAGTTTTTAGCTATTCCCCAGTATTTTAGAAACTCAACACAAAAAACTTTCTCCCTCCGACTCTCTCTTTTGTGTATTGGGGGGGGGATGCATTATCTGCAGCGCTAGATAAGAAACTGTGTGTGTGTGTGTGTGTGTGTGTGTGTGTGTGTTGCCTGCAGTCAGTTGTATCCTTCCTGCATTGGGATCTGGATCCTTCCTGGGTCCTTTTAAATGCCACTCCATTCCCTCCAGGAATTGGCACATAAGTCAAACTACCAGAGCAATCCTCACACCTTATTATCCTCCCAATATTTTGGTTAGCTAATCAACACAAAAAACTTTCTCCCTCCAGCTCTCTCTTTTGTGTATTTTTTTTTGGGGGGGGGGGATGCAAAAAAGTAACAAACCCTCAAAGAGGAATGAGAGGAAAATCCACACGGAACACTTTTTCCCTCCTCCTCTCTCTCTCTTTCTCCCTTCCTTTCCTCTGATTGGCTGGTGGTGAACTGTCACCTCAACCCAATAGCCTGCGGTGAACAGCATTTCTCCCAAAAGCCCATGAGGAAGGGTGTGGGACTAAAGAGGGAGGGTCCCATTGGCCGGCACGAACAGCTAGGGTCCTAACAGCAGAGGCAAGATGGCAGAGGTTAATAATAATAATATTTATTGTCATTGTACTAAAATTACAATGAGATTGGTTGGGGACAGAAACCTGGGGGTGAAATAGGCGCGGAGAAGGGGAGGAGGAGAACAGTCCTAGACCCATCTGAGACAATCTTTGCAGAAGGATTACATTTGATGATGTCAGAAGTTGGTAAGAGACCCAGAAGACTCTAGAGGGTTGAATTACCTTACTTTTGCGCTAAAACGGATAATCCTACTATGCAATCAAAACAGTTTCATTGCCACAACTAGGGCTAAACTGGATTATTGTAATGTGACTTTCAATGGGGTCCTGAACATGATCAAGGTGTTGCAATTGTGCAGAATTCATTCCTATTTTTAAGTCATTATCAATGGAGATTTGGTATATCTATGCTTAATAGCCATATTAATGCATATAAATAAGGCTGAAATAAGTGAGCAGGTTGAAGTTGCAACAGAATAACTATCATGGAAAATTGATTGCTTTAAGGACAAGAGTTGACTCAATGAATTTGAGTTACCAGGGGAAAAAATAAGAATTTTAAGAATCATATCCTGACAATGAAAATTCTTCAACAATGGGATAGGCATTGTTTGAAAGTTGTCTCTTTTTAAAGCTATATTTTTACATATACGTATTTCAGGGTTTTTTAATCAGTTGAAAGTAGGAAATTCTGTATAAGGTCTCTTCTAATATAAAGAAAGAAATTAGAAATTCTAGTAATAAATGTATTTCAGCCTTCCCTCCTTTCGAGGTAGGTAAAATGAGGGCCCAGATTGTTGGGGGCAATATGCTAACTCTCTAAACCATTTAGAGAGGGCTGTAAAGCATTGTGAAGTGATATATAAGTCTAAGTGCTATTGTTAAAAGGGCCCTGGTGTGCTAATTCCTGATAATATCCCACTCAAAAATAGATAAGGCACTATAACAGTGTATTGCTATTTGTGTCTCATAATCTGTTTACATTTCTACTATGTTTTGGAAAAGGCAGAAAAGCCCAGACTTTAAAGTAATCAGGAAATAGAAAAATACCTTTTGTCAGACCCCTTATGTGATCTGCCATTCATTTGGGAGGAGGGGGGCCTTGGAGTTAAATTACTAACGGCACCTACAACAACTGAGATTTACAACTGGTTTCCTGTTGCTGGAAAGATCCCAACATCTCTGGAGGAATGTTTATGATGGCCATGTGGAATATCTAGCTATAATGTCAAACTAGAGATAGTCATGGGAATGTAGGGTGTATTCGATTCCCATGGCAGGAGAATCAAGGGAACAGTTTCACACTTGTGTATTGGCTATAATTTGCATTTAGACAGAAGGGAGGGGTCATTATCAGTAAAACCCCACTTGCATAGCCTAAAGGCTTTTAGATGCTGCTTTGCCTTTAATGGATTACCATTCTGCTTAATAAAAAGGTTCCTTCTGAAGAATTCTGCTTCAAGAGTTTTTACTTTCTTAAGCTAGGATAGGAGTCATTACATAAAGCAACATCTGCAAATTGGTCAACCAAGAGAGTTGGCATTGGCTCTACAAAGGGGACCCTGCAAACTATGTCTGAGCACAACAGCGAACAAGGAGAATCTGATTGCTGGAGGGAGACACAAACCCTTTCCCAACCTGAGATCTTCTCCACATACTCTGTTGGAGAGAATGAGGTGAGCCTAGAGGATTCTAGGAAACCCCACTGGTCAATCAGCATCAGGACAAAAGATGGCTGGATGGGAGAACCAAGGGAGTCACTCTTACCCATGGGTGCCGAAATGCAGGGTGGGAAGTGGAGTTAGAAGTCCCCTCTGATGAGGAAGACAAAAATGAAGCCTCACTGAGAGAGGATAGCCTGAAGAGACATGCACCCCAGTTGGTGATGGAGATTTTGGAAAATCTCAACATCTGGGAGGAATCGAAACTGCAGCCAAGAGACGGGGAAGGGCAGCAACTACGGGTGACGCTAGGGGAACCAACCCCCCTCTGGGTCCTGCTGATCAAGCAGATTGCAAAGCGACAATAACTAGGAACCCAGCAAACCCTCCCACCCAGTTGGCGCAGGGATTGGGGGGCACCCCCCACCCACCCCGAAATCTGCAATTAGAAAGAAAGACTCCTTCCCTTGGAGTGAAGTTTGATGGGAACCCGAAAAAAATTGAGGGTTTTTTTGTGGCACATATGCTCATCTACATGCAAGAATATGGACCTGACTTTCAAACCCAGGGATCCCAAGTAAGAGTAATTACCCTAGCTCTGGAAGGAGCCACTGCCCGATGGATGGTGACACTACATGATGTTGATGGGCCAGAACTGCGAGACTTCGACCCGTTCATTATGGCCTTGCAACGACATTTCAAAGATGGCCTCACAAATTGCAAAGCACGTGACCACATTAAAGTTGTGAAACAGGGATGGCAGCCCGTGGCTGAATATACCGAAGAATTCCGAGACCTGGCATATTGTGTGAATTGACCAGAAGATAACCTGGTAAACTGGTTCAAAGACAGGCTGAATGATGACCTCTACAATGCCTGTGTGGCCCGAGGAACACCGAATTGCCTACATGAGCGATATATCACCGCTGAAGAGGCAGAGATCGACATGGCCAGAAACCAGTACCAAAAGGGGTGAATGTGGAAGAAATCCCCCTCCCAAGGGAAGCAAGAGCCTTTCAAACTGCAAACGGCATTTTCCCCGAAATCCTCAGCCTGTTTATAGTGTAGAAAAGAGAGGCTTTGGTGGACTCAGGGTGTACCCGCTGTTTGATCAGCCCAGCTCTGGTAAGGGAGTTGAGGATTAATATGAGGAAGTTGAAGAGCCCCATATCATTTTGCCAACTAGATGGGTCAATAGCAGAGAGGGAGAGCCAGCTTCATTTGCCACTGAGCCCATAGAGATTGACATCGGAAGACACAAAGAAACAATCACATTTATAGTGGCGCTGGACATGGAATGGCCACTAGTTTTGGGTCTTGCATGGCTGGAAAAATGGAACCCCAAAATTAATTGGAAGCAAGATACCATAAGAGTGCAGATGCATGCACCCTCTGTTATGAATCCACAACAAGAAACTGTGGGATCAGGGCACCAAGAAACAGCAATGTCCATTTACAATGTGCCAGCCCAGAGCATACCTAAAGAATACAAGGA
Source organism: Rhabdophis nuchalis (assembly GCA_039707465.1). Classification (NCBI taxonomy): domain Eukaryota; kingdom Metazoa; phylum Chordata; class Lepidosauria; order Squamata; family Natricidae; genus Rhabdophis; species Rhabdophis nuchalis. The sequence continues at coordinate 96,112,349 of CM077647.1, forward strand.
CTTGTCTGAGGTTATAGCAAAAAAGCCTTTGACGAGCTTCCCTCCCACCGCTCCACTGATTGTGCAATAGAAATTCTACCTGGGGCCAAACTCCCTAAACCCAAGATATATAGCATGTCTCCAAGGGAGCTGGAAGAACTGAGAACATTCATTGAGAAAAACCTAGCAAGGGGTTTCATTGAACCAGCCCGGCCAAAAATTGCAGCCTCAGTGTTGTTTAGAAAGAAAAAAGATGGCTCCAAATGTTTATGCATGGACTTTCAGAACCTAAATTCTATCAGTGTGGAGAATATGTACCCCCTTCCCCTCATGAAGGACATGCTAGCACATCTTGCAAAAGGAAGAATTTTTACAAAGCTGGATTTAAGGGAGGCTTACTACCATGTCAGAATTAAGAGGGGGGATGAATGGAAGACAGCTTTTAACACCTCTTTGGGATGCTCTCAATTCAAAGTGTTACCATTTGGGTTACAAGGAGCCCCTGCAGTGTTTATGCAATTAATAAATGAGGTGTTGCAGAAATATCTATATAAGGGCTGCATAGTCTATATTGATGACATCTTACTTTACTCTGAGACCAAGGCAGAACATGTAAAACTAGTCCGAGGGGTTCTGAACAAGCTTCACTCTGCCAAACTCTATGCTAAACTCTCCAAATGTGAATTCCACAAAGATAAAATCGACTACTTAGGCTTCTGCATTTCACACCAAGGCATAGAAATGAAGGTTCAGGCAGTATTGGACTGGGACCCACCAAGAACACAAACAGTAACAAAGTTTCTTGAGATTTGCCAACTTTTACTGCCAGTTTATTCCCACATTTGCCCAAAATGCTCTCCCCATCATCAAGCTTTTAAAAACGAGAGGGGAGGATAACCTGAAACCAAAGCAGCCTTTGAGCTGGACAATGGAATGCCAAGCTGCATTTGAAAAACCTTTTCAGCAGAGCCATTTCTAAAGCACCCAGACACAGAGAAATCATTCATCATACAAACGGGTGCCAGCGATGTGGCAATAGGAGTGGCACTGCTTCAGAAAAATGAGGAAGACGAATTACAACCATGTGCTTACACATCCAAAAAATTGAGTGAATCTGAGCAAAGGTGGGCCATTTGGGAGAAAGAGGCTTACGCAGTGCGGTAGGCTCTTTTAACCTGGAGGCATTTCCTACAGGGAATCAAGATCCCCTTTGAAGTCTGGATGGATCATAAAAATTTAGAAGCCCTAAAGACACACTGTATACCGTGCCAAAAGATCCCAACTGCTAAAGGGGGGTTTTTAGGGAGATTTTTAGCTAGATTTTTAAGGGGTTCCAGGGAAGAGGGTGGGTTAACAGAAACTATGGAAGTGGGTGGGGGAAAAAACCCATGGGGTATTATGTCCAGGCCAACCTATGATCCCGATGGGGAGGAGATAAGGTCCAACACTAGGGGGGGAACAGAGGTCAATTTAACAGAGGGCCATATCATCAGGACAGTGTACGGGAGGGGTAGGTTGTTGTGCAACGCCAGGTCCGTTATCAACAAGGCCCCCCTCATCCATGATCTGGTATTAGAGGGGGAGCCGGACCTGGTGGGTATTACGGAGACCTGGTTGGGCCACGAGGGGGGAGTGCCCCTCATTGAAATGTGCCCACCAGGCTACCGGGCATTTCATCAGCCACGAGCCCAAGGTCGGGGTAGGGGGGTGGCGGTTATAGTAAAGGAGGGCCTAGATCCGAAGGAGACCGCTGTGCTGCAGATAGCCGGCTGTGAAGCCCTGTGTGGGAAGTGGGCCCTGGGAGGCAGTTGGGCTTGCTGATTATGTACCTGGCTCCCCGCTATGTCTCAGCAACCCTGGCCGAGCTCCTCGAGGTGATAGCCGAGATGGCAGTTGATACCCCCAAGTTATTAGTCATGGGGGATTTCAATCTGCCATCGGTAGGTGGCAGATTGATGGCTCGGGAGTTCATGGCCTCCATGACGGCCATGGACCTAACCCAAGTAATTCACGGTTCCACTCACACCGGGGATCACACGCTGGACCTCGTTTTTATCTCCGGCCAGTGGAGGAGTGATCTGGGATTAGGGGATTTAACTATTACACCCCTGTCATGGACAGATCACTCTCTCCTTCGACTAAACTTTCCAACCGCTTCACTCCACTGCGGGGAGGCGGAACCGGAAATACCAAGATGGTTCCACCCCAGGCTTTTGATGGACCCAGAGAGGTTCCAGACGGAGCTTGGGCCAATACCTGGGACCCTGACCCGCGACTTGACCAAGGACCTAGTGGCTGCCTGGAATAACGCGGCCACTGGAGCCCTGGACCAGGTCGCGCCCTTGTGGCCTCTCATGCAGCGCTGACTCACCTTGGCCCCTTGGTTTTCCGAGGATCTGAGGGTGATGAAGCGCCATAAGAGATGCCTAGAGAGCATTTGGAGATCCACTCGCTCCGAATCTGACCGAACACGTGTTAGATCCCATTTGAGGACCTACCTCGTGGCGATAAGAGCGGCGAAATGTAATTATCTCGCTGCCCTTATCGCATCCACAGATAACTGCCCTGCCGCCCTGTTTAGAGTGACCCGTTCCATCCTTCAACAGAGGTCGCGGGAAGCTCCCCTATAGGGTCGTGCAGAGGAATTTGGACATTATCTGCAGGATAAAATCACTCAGATCCGGAACGAACTGGCCTCCAATGAGGTTAGCCCGGGCGGGCAAACGAAGGCCTTGAGACTGTTTTGTGGGAAGAGTTTGACCTTGTGACTCCAGATGACATGGACATGCTGCTGGGGCGGCTGAATGATACCACATGTTTATTGGACCCGTGTCCCACCTGGCTTGTACTGGCCTCCCGGGAGGTTACACGAGGCTGGCTCCAGGAAATAGTGAACGCCTCTTTGAGTGAGGGGTTTCTACAGGCCTTCTTGAAAGAGGCGGTGGTAAGACCCCTCCTCAAGAGGCCTTCCCTGGACCCAGCATTGTTGGCTAATTATCGTCCGGTCTCCAACCTTCACTTTCTTGTGAAGGTTGTTGAGAGTGTGGTACATTGACCTAGTCTACAGAATAAACTCAGCATATGCCAGGATAAATGAAGTACCCAGAGAGATACACATTAAATTTGTTAGAAGGTCAACCAGGGAGGGATTTTTGAGGGCGCAGAGAGGGGGTCCTTTAATTTACCAACAAAAGGTGGTCGTTATCTTGAAGCAGGTCCCCAAAAAAATTAGAGAAATGAGAAGGAAATTGTTTGACTACGGGATCTGGTTCAAGTGGGCGATGCCCGAAGGGATGCTGGTGTTCTGGGAAGGAGGAAGAGTGAAGATTAAAACAGTTGCTGAGGCGGAAGCCTTTCTTAAAAAACATTCCTCTGTCCTGGGGGAAGATCCAGGGGGGGCGGAGGGGGCCACGGCCCCGCCCACTGGGGGCCAGGCGGTAGAAAAAGAAGATACAATTGCCAAAAGACTTAGATCAAAAAATGATTTTGCTTGTTTTTCTTTTTTTTTTACTAACTTTTTTTTTATTCCTTTTGTACCAGGATGTTTGTACATGTCTGCCATCTGAGAATTGGAAATGTATTATGTATTCACTTGTCTTTATCTTGTAGTATTTTTTCGGATAAATTTCTTTACTATTGTTTTATTATGTAGCCCGGGATGGGCCAAGGACTCTGACGCAAAGGTTCTCAAAATGTTTCTGTAACCCTTACCTTACCCTCTAGAAAATTGTTAAAACTCAATAAAACTTTTTCAAAACAGATATTTTAATTCTTTGCGCTTAGCTGCCGCCGCTCTAGTCTGCCTTTAATCCTTTGGTTCCTCTGATATATCAATTAAGTCCTGAGCAGTCATCTGGATTTGACCTTCTCTCCTTGACCTGCTGAAACTTCCCCCTGAGCCACTGTCAATAACTCTTCCTTCTGTTGTTCCCTTATTTCCTTTTTTCTTTTTTCCGCTGGTGATTTCGGTGTTTCAGCCTTCAATACATTGGCATAGAAATCTCTTGCCTTCCATATTGAATTAAGTTGGTATCTCTTTCCCACTAATTCACCACTAGGCCAACTGGCACCTCCCAGTTGGAGGTGGTGGATGATCTCCTTAGTAATTAATATAAAGGATTGACTTTATATTAATTACTAATAATCTCTTAACTAGGGTAAAGAATACGAAAATTTGTTCAAGAACGATGTCAGATCACAGTCCAGTTTGGATGGAATTGGGGAATGGGAAAGGGCCTGGGAGGTCCTGGAGATTAAATGACAATTTGTTTAGGTATGAAGAAAATTTAAATGAGTGTAAAAAATTTATGAAAGTGTTTTTTGTTATGAATATGCAGAAAGGTACATCTATGGAAGTGGTATGGGACGCAAGCAAAGCATATATGCGAGGTGTTTTGATATATTTGAATAATAAATACAAGAAAAAACAGGTGGAGAAGAGAAAAGAATTAGAAGATGAGATTAGTAAACAGGGTCTTAATAGCCAATCCAATGGACAAGAAAGCTAAAGAGGTAATTAATTTACTGAAGGCCCAATTTAATATGCTAATGGCAGACCAAGTAGCAACTAATTTACAGTATGCAAAACATAATACTTTTTGTAATGCCAATAAACCAGGCAGATGGTTAGCATATCTGTTGAGAAAAAAGCAAAAATTAAGGACAATAGAAAAAATTAATTATAAAGGTAAAGTTGTTCTCAATAAGGGTGGAGATAGCATCCATGTATGGGTTAAACCAATCCGCACTCTGATTGGACTGAGTCTTATAAATAATTAATTAACGGTTCTATATAACCCCCTTAGGAGTGTTGCCACCCAGTTTCTGACTCAGTCCAGCTCTGGGACTAGTCCGGTATCATCATCGCTGTGAATTCATTTCTCTGAGGTAATCATCTAGGCCAGCCACCCCTATACAGGCCCACCTCCGTAGTGGTGCCCTTGACCAGCTAGGGACTCGTCCCACAATGCTTGGTCCGCTCCCCCGACGAGCTCAAGGTGATGAAGGTGCAGAGATGGCCTCAAGATTGAATTGAGGGGTGGCTCATGAAGAGGCCTTTTAGAGGGCGGCCAGAATCGCAGCCTTGGCTGTGAGGCCTAACTAACGGACCCCCGGGGAGCTAAGCCGGGTACCACAGGTGCTTTTGGATTTCAGAAAGAAGGAGAAGACGCACTTGTTGCCGGGTTCATCAGCCTCAGGGCTGTCGGGCCGTCGGGCCTTCGTTATAGCCGTGCTGGCCGCCGGGAGGGGTTTGGGATCCGGTTTTTTCCCCGACGACGGTTCGGGGTACGAGATCTTGACGGTTCACCCCCGACTTCTGCCTCCCGCATGGGATATATGTCGTGTCGGGAGGCCCAGCCGCTGGTATAATAGGCTGCCACTGCGAGTCTTTCCCGGACTGGCAGCGCAGCTCCCGGGGGCCGGCGTTAGCAGGTTTTTTTTTTGCCGTCTTCATGAAGGGTCCACCCCGAGTATAGGTGGCACGGGCCCTCTTTCTCCACTTTGGGCCCTCACCTCTCTTCCGCCTGCACGGCAGGATGCCCGCCCAGTGGAGATCTCTGTTCGGCTTCCCCTTGGCATAGGGACTGTTTCAACCTTACTGCTTTCCTCCACTACTGCGTTTCAGGGCGCATTTACTTCCTTCGTTACTAAGAAGGGTTCGCGTTGGGCACGGTCCGTCCTCTCTTTTGGAGACGAACAAAAGTTCCATAAGTCCCGTCCTCCCTGCTCACGGCCATTTTTAAGTTGAATATAATTGCTGTTATTAGTATTTTCTTTTTATTGTTCTGACTTTGTTGACGGTTCTGGTTCAACCTCTTCACATACTAGCAGTCCGGTCGTCAAATGATTCAGTTGCTGCAAGATACCGCAGCGGTGCTAACTATCTTCTGCCGTTCTTGGCCTTCTAGACAATACCAAGGGTGTTAATGTAAGGATCACTTGCCATGCTGCTTTTCTTCTTTCATCTCCGTGATGCTTGTGATGTCTGTCGATACTTACCTTCCAGGTCAATGCAGGCTTGTTTCATATTGCCCTTTTTCTATTGCAGTTTGGACAACTAGGTACTGGCCGACCTCTTCTACGTCAGGGGACTGTTCCGTCGGTGTCGTAGAACAGCTTCTACATTTTTGGCGGTTATTTGCCACAGGTCTGGATTATTTTTATTTGGTGGGAAGAAATCAGGAGGTGGACGGCCATTTGACTGAAAGGATGTTGGATCTCCTGGTAGAGCGGGAATTCGCCTGGAGGACCTCCTGTGTCTCTTCCGGCTCGGTTGTTCCTTGGCTGTCTCGTATTCAGTAGAGGGCCGTCTTGCAGAATTCTGGGGCCTACTGGGCGCCCACATGCTCCTTTCTTCCTTTCCTCGTCCTTCATTCCTCCTGAGGTGGTTCACGAGCTTTTGGCAGGACAGGGGCAGGTACTGCTGGTGGGTCTTCCCCTAGGCCCGGTGCCCTCATTTTTGCCCGTCCGATAGCTCTAGATCTAGGGAGTCATGAATGTCTGCCCTGGAATGAGCCCCCCCCCCTTCGGGGGTCATTGGAACATCCATCACCACAGGGGTTTTTTCTTTCGACCGACTGGTGTTTGGGCAGTTCGCTCCGATGGGCGGGGCGTCTTCTTGCGGAGCACTTGTCGCCACCTGGGCTACTAGAGGCCCAACCATATTTTACTTTTGCGCCGTGGAAAGAGCACTTTCCGTTTCTAGGAGTTGAACTCCCGATGGGATGCGGTCTTTCCCACAGGGCACCGATGTTTCCTTCTAGAGATGTTTGGAGAATCTCCATTTGGTGGCTGGTGGCGGCATTGGAGTCTACCCTTCAAGGTGGCCAAGAGGAATGTACTCTTCCCTGGCACCCGATGGTCCACGGTTTCTCTGGGCGGGCCTCTACCGGTGTCCCAGGACTGGGCATTGGTACCCTACCTGTTGATGGAGGGGTTTTCGGTTTACCCCTGCTTGGCTAGATGGCTCTGCATCCCTGCCTGTGCTTGTGACCGGGGGCAGGATCATGGCTTGCGTCAGCCCGGTTCGGCAGGGGTCACTTCTGGAGGACGCCTGCTCTAGGATGTGGTTATTGCCTTCGTGATTCTGCGGGGCTGCTAGGTGGGCTAGCTTATCCCTGCGGTAGTTGGGCATTGGAAGGTGGTTACTGCCTGATGTCTGGTCTGCACGGTTTGTCGGGGCTGTTCTCGATCCCTCCCTGGGATGCTTTCAGCTTGGGTATGTCCCATACATGGATGCTATCTCCACCCTTATTGAGAGAGAGCATTGGTACTTACCTGATACGCCTCTTCTAATAAGGGGGGAGATAGCATCCGTCCCATCCCTTATCTTATCCAGCCCTGCTTGGTGCAGACCTTGTTGTGTTGGAATTGGCTTTGGGGCTTATTGTCTGGTTGTTCGTGTTCTTGCCTAACTTGTTGGATGATACCGGTGAGTCTTGATTTGCTTCGTTCGTCAAAAACTGGGTGGCAACACTCCTAAGAGGGTTATATAGCACCGTTAATTAATTATTTATAAGACTCAGTCCAATCAGAATGCGGATTGGTTTAACCCATACATGGATGCTATCTCCTCCCTTATTAGAAGAGGCGTATCAGGTAAGTACCAACGCTCTTTTTTGAATATGAACTGATTAAAAAGTCATTTCTAGAGTTTTACTCCAAGTTGTATACTGGTGATAAAATTCAAGATATAGATATAGATAGATATCTACAGGGAGAGAGCATTTTTACAATTTCTAATGAGCAGAGAGAAAGCTTAGACCAACTGATAACTCCTGAGGAAATTTTGTCTGCTATTAAGCAATTGAAAATGGGCAAAGTTCTGGGTACGGATGGTTTGACAGCTATATATTATAAAAGTTTACAGGAGGAAATGGTGGAACCACTGAAGGAATTATTTAATAATATACAACTGGGGGGAGATGTACCTCCAACCTGGAAGACAGCATTTATCTCGTTGATTCCAAAAGATGGGCAAGATCATGCAGATACTAAAAATTATAGGCCGATTTCACTTTTAAATAGACTATAAGATCTTTACTAAAATTTTAGCAAATAGATTAATGACAACCATGCAACAAGTGATTCATCAAGATCAAACTGGCTTTATAAATGGTAGACAAATGAAAAGTAATGTAAGGCAAATTGTTAACTTAGTAGAATATTTGGGAGGGAACAAGCAGGTCCCCGCGGTGTTGGATTTTTTAGACGCCGAAAAAGCTTTTGATAGACTGAATTGGCAATTTTTATTAAAATTAATAGAAAAGATGCAATTTGGAGAATATTTTACAAAATCCATTAAGGCAATGTATCAAAAACAAACAGCGCAAATAGTAATCAATGGTGGTTTGACAGAAAATTTTAATATAGAGAAGGGAACAAGGCAAGGTTGTCCCTTGTCACCGCTATTGTTTATTTTGATGTTGGAAATTTTACTAAATAAAATACGAAGGATGGATGCAATAAAGGGAATTAAAATAAGACAGCATGAGTATAAGCTACGAGCGTTCGCAGATGACCTGGTTGTCACCTTAACCCAACCGGTAAAATCGATTACAGTTTTGATGGAAACAATTTGCTCATATGGGAAAGTGTCTGGTTTTAGAATAAATTTAGCCAAAACAAAGATAATAGCTAAAAATATGGTTAGAAGCCAGAAAGAAGAGATAGAAAGGTTAACGGAATATGAAATAGTTACAGAGGTTAAATACTTAGGGGTCCATATTATGTCTGTAAACATGAAATTATATCAGCATAATTATGAATTGTTATGGAAAAAAATTCAGATAGAGATGGAAAAATGGAAAAAGTTACAACTGTCCTTGCTGGGAAGGATAGCAGCTGTAAAAATGAATGTTTTACCAAGAATTTTATTTCTTTTTCAAATGATACCTATACTTAAAAAGGATGAAAATCTGAAGGAATGGCAGAAGGGTATAAACAAGTTTGTGTGGGCGGGGAAGAAACCCCGAGTTAATCAAAAGATAATGCAAGATACCCGAGAAAGAGGTGGTCTTAAGATGCCTAATTTAAGATTGTATTATGAAGCTGCGGCCCTCTCAGCAATTACGGATTGGATCAAGTTAACGGAGGAAAAATTACTGAATAATGAAGGATATGATCTGGTCTAAGGCTGGCATGCTTACTTAGTGTATGACAAGAAAATAGATAAGACTTTTAAAAGTCATATACTAAGAAATGCTCTATTGCGAGTCTGGAAGAAGTATAAATACAAATTAAATGATAAGTTACCAATATGGACAGTACCCAGGCACGAGATAGAGAATATAAATGTTTATTTATTTATTTATTTATTTTGAATTTATACCCCGCCCTTCTCCTGGTTAGGACCCAGGGCGGCGCACAGGTATTATTAAAAACCATAACAAAAGACAATATACATTATTAAAAATATATTAAATTAAATCCCGTGCTAAAAAACCCATTTAAAACCCTGAAAATTAAAATTTATAGATAAAAGTCAGAAACGGGGGGCTATGCTAGGCCGGCTTGTTGGAATAGATACATCTTAAGACGTTGGCGGAAGAGTTGGAGGTCCTAGTTGGTGCATAGGTTGGGGGGTAGGTCGTTCTAGAGGGCCGGGCCTGCCACAGAGAAGGCCCTTCCCCTGGGCGTCGCCAACCGGCATTGCCAGCCGACGGTATCCGGAGAAAACCCTCTCTGTGGGAGCGGTTTGGACGAAGGGATGTATGGGGCAGAAGGTGGTCTCGTATATAGCTAGGCCCCGAGCCATGGAGCGATTTGAAGATGGTCGTCAACACCTTGAAGCGCACTCGGAAGGCCACAGGCAGCCAGTGCAGCTCGCGCAGGAGAGGTGTTATGTGGACTTGCCTTGGGGCACCCATAATCACCCGCGCGGCCGCATTCTGCACTAACTGTAGCCTTCGAGTGCACCTCAAGGGGAGCCCCATGTAGAGAGCATTACAGTAATCCAGCCGGGATGTCACAAGCGCTTGAGTGACTGTGCGAAGGGCCCCCCGGTCCAGTAAGGGGCGCAACTGGCGTATCAGGCGTACCTGATAAAACGCCCTCCTGGCCACGGCTGTCACATGGTCCTCCATGGACAGCCGGGAATCCAGGAGGACACCCAAGTTGCGTGCCCTCTCCACGGGGGCCAGTTGTTTGCCCCCAATGGCCAGTGTTGGACTTATCTGGCTTTACCGGGGTGCCGGAAACCAAAGCCACTCGGTCTTGGACGGGTTGAGCTTGAGTTTGTTACTACCCATCCAGACCCGTACGGCCTCCAAGCACCGGGACAGCACCTGGACGGCATCGTTGGGGTGGTTTGGGGTGGATATGTACAGCTGGGTGTCATCAGCGTACAGATAGTATTCCACCCCAAAACCATGGATGATCTTGCCCAGCGGCTTCATGTAGGTGTTGAACAAAAGTGGCGAGAGGACCAACCCCTGAGGAACCCCATATGTGAGGGGCCTCGGGGCCGACCTCTGCCATCCTGTCAACACCCATTGTGACCGACCAGAGAGGTAGGACGAGAACCACCGCAGAACGGTACCTCTCAGCCCCAACCCCCCCAATTGGTGCAATAAGATACCATGGTCGATGGTATCAAAAGCTGCTGAGAGGTCTAATAGGACTAGGATAGAGGAGCAACCTCTATCCCGTGCCCTCCAGAGATCATCAACCAACACGACCAATGCCGTCTCAGTGCTGTGACCGGGTCGGAAGCCGGAGTGGTGCGGGTCTAGATAATCAACTTCCTCCAGGTGACGAGGAAACTGTTGAGCCACCACACTCTCTACAACCTTCGCAAGAAAGTGAAGGTTGGAGACCGGACGGTGATTTTCCAACAATGCTGGGTCCAGGGAAGGCTTTTTGAGGAGAGGCCTCACCACCGCCTCTTTCAAGGCGGTAGGTAAGAACCCCTCGCTCAAAGACGCGTTCACAATATCCTGGAGCCAGCCTCGTGTCACCTCCCAGGATGCCAGTACAAGCCAGGAGGGACACGGGTCCAATAAACATGTGGTGGCCCTAAGGTTCCTCAGCAACCTGTCCATATCCTCGGTAGTGACAAAATCAAACTCCTCCCAAGGTGTTATCTCAAGATCAGCACCAGACAAATCGACTGAATCACATTCAGTGGAGGGCAACTCGTTCCGAATCTGAGTGATTTTGTCCTGCAGAAACACTCCAAATTCCTCTGCTCGACCCTGCAAAGGGGCTTCCCGCGGCCTCAGGTGAAGGAGGGAACGGGTCACCCCAAACAGGGCGGCAGGGCGGTTTTCCGCGGATGCGATAAGGGTGGCACAATACTCACGTTTGGCCACTCTTAACGCCACTAAGTAAGTCCTAATATGGTCTCTCACTAGTGTTCGGTCAGCTTCGTATCGAGAAGATCTCCACCTACTCTCTAGGCATCTCTTGCGGCGTTTCATCTCCCACAGCTCCTCGGTAAACCAAGGGGCCTGGGTGACTTGACGCTGCATGAGAGGCCGCAAGGGCACGACTCAGTCCAAGGCCCCCGTGGCCGCACTATACCACGCGGCCACTAGGTCCTCAGTCAAGTCGCGGGGCAGGGACACAGGTATTGGCCCAAGCTCCCTCTGGAACCTTTCAGGGTCCATCAGGCGTCTGGGGCGGAACCAACTCGATGTCTCCGGTTCCGCCTTCCCGCGGTGAGGTGTGACGGTTGGAAAGTCCATCCAAAGGAGAGAGTGATCTGTCCATGACAAGGGTAAGATGACTAAATAAATCCCCTGTTCTGAGATCACTTCTCCACTGTCCAGAGACAAAAATCAGATCCAGCTTGTGTCCTCCCTCGTGAGTGGGGCCCTGAACTACTTGGGTCAGGTCCATGGCTGTCATGGAAGCCATGAACTCCCGGGCTGCCTCGGATGTTTCTCCCGCCGATGGCAGGTTAAAGTCCCCCATGACTACCAGTCTGGGGGTCTCCACCGCCATCTCGGCGATCACCTCGAGTAGCTCGGGCAGGGCTGCTGTTACATAGCGGGGAGCCAGGTATACAATCAGCAAGCCCAACTGCCTCCCTAGGCCCCACTTCACAAAGAGGGACTCACAGCCGGTTGTCTGAGGCACAGTGGTCTCCCTCGGCTCCAGACTTTCCTTAACAATAACCGCCACCCCCCCCCACCCCTGCCTAGGGCCCGAGGCTGATGAAATGCACGGTAGCCTGGTGGGCACATTTCCACAAGGGGTAAACCCCCCTCGGGGCCCAACCAGGTCTCCGTAATTCCCACCAGGTCCGGGTCCCCCTCTGACACAAGGTCATTTATGAGGGGGGCTTTGTTCACCACGGACCTGGCGTTGCAGAACATCAGCCTGGGCCCCCGGCTCTGTAGTCCCTGACCGCCTAGCCCACGAGCGGAGCACAGGGGGTTGGGGCAAGCGACTGCTCGTAACCAGCGACCACGAGCCCCTGACCCATGGTGGACATCCTGTCTCCCACCACCCCTGCCCCTCCCCAAGACCGACCGAATGGGACGGCCCTCGACAGAAACGACCCCTGATCCCCCCTCCCTAATGGACCCATCCTTTATCCTACTTCCGCCGGCCAGCCCTATATTTTGACCCCCCTCTGACTGAATAAACCCTCCCCCCACCCCAGAACCCCTTAAAAGCCGAATTAAAATTTTATTTAAAAACCCCCTAAGTCCGCGCTTCGCCCACCTCTCTGGATTAATCCATCCCTCATTGAGGTGGGCCCTTGATGAACCCGAGGGCCAGACCTGCGAGAAGGGAGACTCCCACAGGGAGAGGAGATCAGTCCTTGAGTACAGATTGGGTGGTAGATATTTACAAGGAACCCATAATGGCCATGGGGGGGGGGGAGTCGCCTAGATATTTGTAGCAAGATAGTTCGATTTCAGAGGGGAGATGTTTTAAATAAAAAAGGGGGGGCATCTGTCCACTAGAGGGGGGGAGTGGGAGGAGGGGTAGGATAAAAAAAGACCCTGGGGGCTGGTTCTTCCATGCCATCCGCACCTACCTCTTCCATGGGCCCTGCCAGCCACTCTCCGTAGCTCCATGTGCTGGAGCGGCCCTGGATGGCGGTGGGGCGAATTGCCTACTACGCCAGCCCCCAAAGATGGATCTTGGGGCTGACGGTATCGCACGCGGCTCCGCAGTCTGTGGTTGCCTGCTGAGCCAGCCCCACTGGTGGACACTGGGGCTGGCGGTGTCTTGGGGGCCGAGCAGGCCACATCCATCGCATCGGCCTCCTTCCGCCGCTCTGTGGGTCTTCATCTCGTCCTTCTGCTCCCATGGCACCTCGCGGGGCCAGAATAGTCCGAGGCCAGGCAGGTCGAGGCAGTCGCAAATGTGGAGCTAAGGCAAGAGAGGATTACTTACAAGGAACTCCTTTACAAAGAAGGAGTTAAACTACAATTAAAATCTAGGGAGCAATTAGGAGAAGAAGGAATTATTAGGACTTGGTTCCAGTATGAACAGCTGCAGGCCAGATGGAGAGAAAACCAAAAAAATTGGTATTTTGCAGCAGGATGAGAATTTTATAAAGCAGATAAGAGACAAAAGTCAAATGCACATAAAAAGGTTGTACAGTGTACTGGTGGAAATAGACTCAGAAACTGACCTAGTTAAAGACTGCATGATAAAATGGGCACAAAATATAGGTGAACCAATAATGTTGGAGACATGGGAGAAGATATGGGTTAGAAATGTAAGATTCACACAAGCCCAAAACTTAAGAGAGAACTTTTATAAAATGTTCTACAGATGGCACTTAGACCCAAAAAAGCTATCTTGCATGTATCCAAGTGTACAACCCAAATGCTGGAGATGTGAGTGTGAAGACCCCACGTATTTTCACATATGGTGGACCTGTAAAAAAATTAAGGCTTTTTGGGTTAAGATATGGTCGATTATTCAAAATGTTTTAAGGAAAAAAATTAAATTTACACCACAGTTTTTCCTGTTGGGAATTGTTACGGATTGCACAGCAATAGAAACTAAGTTGATTTTGAACTTGATAACAGCTGCCAGGTTGCTGGTGGCACAGTATTGGAAGAAGCAAGATCCACCCACTACAGTGGAATGGACTTTAAAAGTTGTGCATTTGGCTGAGATGGCAAAAATTTCATCGTATCTTAAAGACCACTCAAATGAAAGATATATATTAGAATGGAGAAGATGGATCGATTATATGCAAAAAAATGTATCCAAATAAGAAGGTTTATATAGCATATGAATGAAATATTTTAAGTAGTTTATGTTTAAGATGTTTTGAGTTATAAGGAGTTAAAGAACTAGGGATAATATGTATGTATTATTTTGTTAAGATATTTTAGTTCTATGTTTGTGAATGTTATACCCTGTGCTTGTTCTGGGAAGTCTGGGGAGGGGGGAAGAGGTTGGGGGGGGGAGGGGGGAGAAAATGTTCGTAATCTTCATAAAATCTTCTAATAAAAAAAAGGTGTTAGTAACCATCTTCAAAGCACTCCATGGCACGGATCCTGGCTATCTGCGAGACCACCTCCTGCCACATACCTCCCTCCGACCTGTCCGCTGCCACAGAATGGGCCTCCTCACAGTGCCATCTGCCGGTCAATGCCGTCTGCCGGCCCCCAGGGGGAGGGACTTCTCTGTGGTGGATCCGGCCCTCTGGAACGACCTGCCCCCTTCGCACCATCAGGGACCTACGCCTCTTCCGTCGGGTGCTCAAAACACACTTTTTCCATCTGGCTGACCTGGCGTAGATTAATGGTTTAATTTTAAATACAACATTTTTTACAGTTTTTAACTACTTTTAGCACAGACTTAATTATTTAATTCTATTTTATATTTATATTGTGACTTTGTTATGGGTGTTTTTACTTTTTCTGTGTACCGCCCTGAATCCCACCAGAGAGATAGGGCGGTATATAAATCTGAAAAATAAAATAAATAAAATAAAAGTTTAGCCAAGCTTTTTCTAATACACATTTACCACCTTCATGGAGCCCCGCAGAGGATCATCTCCCATAGAGGAGTTCAATTCACCTCAAAAATTTGGGGAGCATTTTTAAACTTACTTGGCACCACCCAAGGGCTGAGTTCCAGTCACTATCCTTGTACCAATGGACAATCTGAAAATCGGAACATGGTTCTAGAACAATACCTAAGATGTTTTACTAATATTCAACAGGATAACTGGGCTGACCTTTTATCTTTTGCAGAAGTAGCTTTCAATAATGCTGTAAATTCAAGCACTGGTTTCACCCCTTTTAGAATAACAACAGGTCAGGAGTTCAGCCCCATGCCTGAACTATCCACAGAAGAACCCATTATCCCCTCACTTAAAGAGTGGATAGACAACCTACGAAACACATGACCAGTAGTTAGATTAGCTTTACAGGAAGCTAGAGAGACTTTTAAAATTCAGGGTGACAAAAAAAGAATAGACCCCAGACCTTTTCATGTTGGTGATAGAGTATACATCTACAAAATACCTGAAGTCATTGCAGCTATCTAAGAAATTAGGACCAAAGTTCATCGGACCTTTCCCGATCACCAGAGTTATCAACCCAGTAACAGCAGAATTACTCCTTCCAAAGACACTCAGACAAGTCCATCCAGTTTTTCACATTAGTTTACTCAAATGAGAAGTATTCTCTCAACTCAGACCTCCTGCACCCACGCCTCCTGTTCCTATCATGATAAAAGGCGAACAGCATTTTGAAATTAAGGAAATCCTGGATTCTAGAACGCACAGGGGGGAAACCCAATACTTAGTTGCTTGGAAACATTTACCTTCATCCCAAAATGAATGGATAGCAAAACACCATGTTAGGGCACCTATCCTATTGAAAAAATTTCACTCCCAATACCCTGGCAAACCTCGTTAAAACAAAAAGAGGAAATTTTTGTTTATATCTTTGCACAGGTGGATCTCTCTTTTTTCTAAGGAACGGGTGACATGTCAGACCCCTTTCATGATCTGCCATTCATTTGGGAGGAGGGGGGCCTTGGAGTTAAATTACTAACAGCACCTACAACAACTGAGATTTACGACTGGTTTCCTGTTGCTGGAAAGATAGAGGATCCCAACATCTCTGGAGGAATGTTTATGATGGCCATGTGGAATATCTAGCTATAATGTCAAACTAGAGATAGTCATGGGAATGTAGGGTGTATTCGATTCTCATGGCGAGAATCAAGGGAACAGTTTCACACTTGGTGTATTGGCTAAAATTTGCATTTGGACAGAAGGGAGGGGTCATTATCAGTAAAACCACATTTGCATAGCCTAAAGGCTTTTAGATGCTGCTTTGCCTTTAATGGAGTAACATTCTGCTTAATAAAAGGTTCCTTCTGAAGAATTCCGCTTCAAGAGTTTTTACTTTCTTAAGCTAGGATAGGAGTCATTACACCTTTAGATTGATGTTGCATTTTAAGTATCTATTTCTTATATTGAATAATAGTGTTTACAGTAGAAGCACTTTCTATAGCAGTTCTGGAGGATATTATGCACAAAATTAATAATAGTTTTTTTTTTCAACAGGACCAGCTGTAAGGTATAACAAGTTTGAAGTGTCAGATCCTAAACCACCACCTCTGCTTGGACAACATACACTGGATGTATTGAAGAGTACATTGGGATATAAGGATGATGTTATACAGGACCTGTTTGATGCTGGGGCAATAGCTCAGCATGAATTCAAGTGAATTGATTTGATTTCAATGGCTGATTTCATGGATCACATTGAATATCTTCACTTTGCATAGTGTATTAATTGAAGTATGATTAAATTCTTTTTTTTAATAATCTGAAATTTATATGTCACAAAAGCATCAACTTTTACACTTTTTAATAAATTTGATTTACTATCAGGAAATAAATATTTTTGTAAAGCTCAGATACTATCGCAGTATGGTTCATCACTCCCAGAAGTTTTAATTGTAGATAATCTCATGTTTATTATAATTGCAATAATGCCAGATGACTTTCAAAATATATTTAAAGAAATTAACACTTGAATGTTATAGCTGAAGGAGAATTTCTTTTGAAAATATTTTAACATAAACATCATAATATTGAGCAAATAGGTAGTTTCATTATTCATCTTAAATAGGAACCTTATTAACTTGCTACTATCTTACATGAGTCCCAGTGAAAGAGGCTTTTACAAAGTTGTATTTAAATTCAGATTACCATATTTGCTCTTGTAATCATTTGGTTTCCATCACATTACTATTAAATAGCAGCTATATTAAAGTTAAAATGCTAAGTATCTTTATGTTTGTAAGAACATATTTAATCAGCTATGTATTAAACAGTGAATGAATAATGCTAGTGATTTTATTTTGAAAGTTCTTATATTTTGCTAAATTTATTGTGTGTTAATTTCTTTCTTTCTTTTGAATAAGTTTATTTACAATTTTAAAAAGACAGATTTTTCCATTATGCATACTCCAACAATATATTGCAACAAGTGTGTATGAATATACATCCATTAAACCAATAACTTCCAAACAATAGTTAGGACTATTTTTGATTTCCCTTTCTTTGTTTCATCCAATTATACCATAAGTTCCAGCAGTTATAGTAATCCGTATCCTTCTGGTTCCTGAGTCGTTTCCTTAGACAATCTGCTTCTGCACATTCTGTAATTTTCCAGATCAGTTTATTTTCTGAAGGTAGCAACTTGTTTTTCCATTCCTGCGCAAATAATATCCTAGCTGCTGTGGTGATATGAAGGGTCCGATACCGTTTGTCCTTGTTTATTTTATCGGGTTTCATTCCCAGTAGAAAGACCTCTGGTTTCATATCAATTGTATATCCTGTAACCTCTATAATCCATTTCCTAATCTTGGACCAATATTTGCCTGCTTTGGGACAAGTCCATCATTGGTGGTAGTAAGTCCCTTTATTATTTCCACATTTCCAACACTCTAGGGACGTTCCTGGATACATTTTAGCAATCCTTGCCAGTGGAAGGTGCCAGCGATAGACCATTTTATAAATATTTTCCTTATAGGAGGTTGCCAATGTGAGTTTCATATTTTTGGTCCAGATCTCATCCCATTTATCCCGGTTTGGAGAAGACCCTAAATTCTTTCCCCAGGCCACCATAGAATCCTTAATTACTTCCTCACCAATCCATCGTTGTATCAGAAATTGATAACATCTGGACAATAATTTCTTTTCTGATCCCAATAAGATGTTATCCAATTCCTGTGCTGTTCTATAAATTCCTTCCTTCCATTTATCCCTTCTAGTTCTTGGTTGCATTTGAGCATAAGCCCACCAATCTATCTCTATACCTGCCTTAGACATATCCTCCCGCGTTTTTAGTTCCCCTTGGGCGTCTAGTAAGTCCTGGTAAGTCAGTGGTGCTTCTTTATTGTATAGTGTTGAATATGTCACGGCCTCTAGTGGAGCAAATCAAATCAGAGCCATTGAGTAATACTTAAATCTAACTGTTTCCCATGTTTCCAATATAATTCTTCTAAGGTAATGCTTCTTAAAATGCCTACAATTTCCCCCCCTGTATCTCCACATAAAATGATGCCACCCTTGTTTTAGAACATGTCCCTCTAATGTAAGTACCCATTTCCTTCTCAACAATATCCAGTCTCTAACCCAAGTCAGGTTTGCTGCCTGATAATAAAGGTCCCATTTTGGTAACTCAAATCCTCCTCTGACTGGCGATTCTTGGAGCATTTTCAATTTACTTCTAGCTTTCTTCTTCTGCCAAATAAATTTCCTCACATATTTATCTAATAGTTTGAGGAAGCTGTTATCTAGTCTCACCAGGGCAGTCTGAAATAAATAAATCCATTTTGGAAGGATATAAGTTTTGATTGTTGCTATCCTACCAAGTAGGTAGAGTTGTAGGTTTTCCCACTTTCCTAAGTCTAATTTCATTTGAGTCAAAAGTTTTAGATGATTGTCTGCCTTAATTGAAGTACACTTGGAAGTCAGCCAAATACCTAAATACTTTATCTTTTTCACGATCTGGAGGCCCAATTTTATTTCTAACTAGCTATACCCGGCCACGCATTGCTGTGGCCCAGTCTGGTTAAATGGTCAACCAATCTGTGTGTAGATCTACACCTGCACACATACACACAACTACCATATAACCCCCAACCTACCTACCTACTGTATTTCTCCCTCACTATCTATCCCTCTACCTACCTACCTACCTACTGTATTTCTTCCTTTCTCCCTTTATCTACCTACCTATCTACTGTATTTCTCCCTCTCTATCCCTCTACCTACCTACCTACTGTATTTCTCCCTCTCTCTCTATTCCTCTACCTACCTACCTACCTACCTACCTACCTACCTACCTACCTACTGTATTTCTCGCTATCTATCTATACACCTACCTACCTACCATATTTCTCCCTCTCTATCTATCCATCTACCTACCTACCTACTGTATTTCTCCCTATCTATCCCCCTACCTACCTACCTACTGTATTTCTCCCTGTTCTTTGTGGCAACCCCTGAGATATTGGAAGGCTGCTATCCTGTCTCCCCTAGTCCCTCTTTTATTAAACTGTATTCTCTCTCTCTCTCTCTCTCTCTCTCTCTCTCTCTCTCTCTCTCTCTCTCTCTCTCTCTCTCTCTCTCTCTCTCTCTCTCTCTCTCTCTCTCTCTCCATATTCTATTATTGGAAGTCCTTGTGAACATTGTGTGAAAGTTTGGTATAAATCGGTTCAGTAGTTTTTGAGATTAGTGGATTCGTACAAACTATTTTACATTTTTATTTATATAGATTCATTTAGTTGTTTCAATACCATATTTTTTACTATAATCTTTGTCTTATCCTTATTAATTCAGAAACCTGCAACTCTGCCATATTTCTCTATCTATTAATTCACTTCCTGAATCTAAGGGATCTTCTAAGATGAAGGCTAAATCATCTGCAAAGGCCTGGATTTTATATTCTTCCTCTCTGACTTTCAGTCCCTTTATCTCCCAATTACTCCTGATTTCTCAAAGAAGTGGTTCCAATGTAAATATGAATAGGATCGGAGATAGTGGACACCCTTGTCTCGTCCCCTTTTTAATTGTATGTGAATTTTCAAAATATACACAGCAGCATTTTCCCAGAAACATGATTCTATCTGCAGACATTGGGATTTACTTGATTTGAGATCCTTTTTAGAGTTCTTTTAACAAATAAATAAAAATAAAAGCTAACTTTTGTTGCAATTATGATTTTCCAGTTACAAGAATAAAAAATAATGGAAAAAAGAAAATTTGTTCTTTCCTTCCTGAATATAAAAAACTAGCCAAAAGATCTCAAACATCATATATTAACATTTAGAAGGTTTTGCAGAGGTATACTTGTCAAGCAGTCATATTCCTTTATGGATCTTTGACCTGCCACACACTCTATTATTTTACTATGCTGTTTCATTAGTGGGTAAAAATTGGGAGCGGGAATAGTAAAGAGTAGAATGTGTTGCTGTTCAAAATAAAATTCCATTCTAGAAGCCAAGGTCATCTTTTGTTCTCTACACCTCTGAGCTTGACCGGAAGTGGATGGGTGGAAGTGCCAGCGTGGCAGTAGAAGATTGGACCATGTGATGGACTTGTGGGTATGGGGGCAAGATCATGAACTTTCAACTGGGTGGGGAAAACCAGGAAGTTTTCAGATTTGGGTTTCTACAGATGTCCCAACATAACTCTCTCAATAAATTGGAACTTTGAGGAATCTCAGTTCTGACCCAACCCTGGGCAGCACAAAATTTCAGTGAAGATGGAGGAAGAAAAGAAAGTAGCAGAGAAGGCCAAAGATATATTTGCCTGTATTTGTCAAGACCATTTATGTGCCTTCTAAAGAGGTAGTTGAAGCCACAGAAGCTAAAACAGGTGAGCATCAACTGGGGGCCCGGCAAAAGGAACCGACCCCTAGACTTCCCTCATAGACGGAACTAGCTCTGTGAGATGAAGCCTCGGGATTTATGACACCTAAGGAATTTCTGCTGGGAAAAGAGAAGGGTGCCAGGAAAACTCTGACACACAACTGGAAGATGGCCAGCAAATCTGATGAATGGAGATCTCAGCCACCCTCATGCAATCATTCTCTGACAGGCCCCCCAGACCAATTTGGATGGCTAAACGTGAGTGGAATCGACCCCCTCCTTCCCTCAGGATCACCTAATTGGACACTGGCCCAGCCCACATTCTCCTTCCCTAGCAGAGAAGCTGCTATGCAATGAAATGGAGATCTTGGCTCCTTTCACACAGTGACTAGCGAGTTGAACCAACCCCTTGCTGCTGGAACAAAGCCAATGTCAACACCCTTCCCTCCTGGAGTGCAGGTAGGCCCTCTACTGAAATGGGAAATTCAATCCATCCAGCAGAGAGGGGCCTGCGACACACCTCCCCTTCCCCAGCTACCAAGGATTGGCCCACAGCAAGTACCACTGGGGTGGACTTTCTTCCTGGGTCACAGATGGGCTCAATACCAGTGGACACTTGCCCCTCCTTAGCAGATGATGCCAGTTCAGATAACTGCCCCTTGGCAGAGCCAGAGACTGCAGGCCCCACTGGGTTCAGCCCCCCAGCAATGCCTCAACAGGCTTTTGACCAACATCCACCTATAGGTGCGGCTCAACAAGGGGGCTTACCACCCCAAGAGCCAGCCAACGGGTTGCTCTAATTCAACCACCAGCCCCCCTGGCTCCCACACCCCCATGGTTTTGGGCAATGTTTGATGGGACCCCAGAGAAGCTGGCTTACTTCCTGAATCGAGTCTGGACATACATTGATCAAGTTGGGGCACAATACCCTTCTGATAGAAAGTTGATTCAAGATATAGTTGAGGGGATGAATGAAGGGGAGGTTGCACATTGGATAGTGGAGCTCCATAAGGAGGAGGCTCCTGAGCTAGAAGATGCAGCTGGGTTGTGATGCGTGGCCGGCTTAGTGATGTGGCCCAACATGTGGAAGCAGAAGAGCAGATCCAGAAATTGCAACAGGCTGGTCATCTTGTGAAGGAGTTAGTTTGGGAGTTCTGGAGGATAGCTGGAAGACTATGATACTGGCCAGAAGGTCTCTTGGTTTACACATTCAAAACACCTTAGATCCAAAACTGAGGGAAGCTTGCAGCATAAGGGGGGTCCCAGAACAAATCCAAGATTGGTACACCACTGCAATCATACTGGACCATGAGGTTAACCCTCAACTGCTAGACGACCTTTGGGCCGGTGAATGCAGATGCAGCGAGCTGAGAAGCCTCCACCCTCCTGTCCCTTGGGGGGGCAATAAAATGCTACTGATGTGATTAACTTGGCCACAAAGCATCAGAATGCCTGGCTCTGTCCCCGGTTCCACAACTGCAGCCACCACCTGTCAGCACAATGAAGAACCTCCCCCCCCCGAAAGCCACCAGAGAAGAGTGGTCTAGTACAACAACTAAAGAGACAGAGAGCCCTGCCATGAGGGAAGCCCTGACCACCTTGGAGGAGGAGGAGGAAAATGCAGAAGATGACCCAATGGTGAGTGCACCCATCTGCCCCTTTACTATAAAACCCAAACTCCAAGTGCCAGAAACGGGGAAGGGAAAATTGGGGCAATCATGGACACCAGCTGCACCCAATGCTTAATCAGTATGTCAATTGTGGAGCAACTAGGCATACATACAAGACCCCTAACCCATCCCATTTGGTTTGAGCAAGAGGATGGAACACTGGTGGGAGGGGGGCAGTCACGAAAATCACCAAATTAGTAAAATTAATGATAGGTCACCACTATAAATTCCTGAGATTCATTATAGCTTCAAGAATGCAGGAATCAATTATCTTGGGGCTTGCATGGCTGCACAAGTGAGTGCCTACAATAAAGTGGAGGATGGTGTTAGGAAATTGATTATCGCTTTGGGCCATTACCACCGGTGGAGCCAAAGGGCCATCCAGGGATGATTGAACCCAACAGTCCAGACCATCTGGAACCTGCAGCACCTGCAGCAGACACCAAACTGTCAGGGGTCCAACATGTACCAAAAGACTACTGGGACTTGGTGGAGGTGTTCAATGAGGAAGATGTCAACTATCTTCCCCCTCAGCGGCCCACAGATTATGCAATAGACTTCAAACCTGGGCCTATCCTACCAAAGCTGAAAATGTACTCCATGACTCTCAAGGAGATGGTTGAATTAAGGAAGTACATCGACATCAATGTGAAACAGGGCTTTATTGAACCAGCAAAGTTGAAAGTAGCAGTACCGGTGCTCTTCAGAGAAAAGAAAGATGGTGATGTTCAACTCAGTGTTGATTTGTGACCCTTGAATGTGGAATGCGAAAAGAACACCCTTCCCCTCATGAAAGATATGTTGAACCACTTGGCTAAAGGCAAAATCTTCACCAAGCTGCACTTGAGAGAGGCGTATTACCGCATACGAATCAGAGAGGGACATGAGTGGAAGATCACTTTTAACAACCCCCTTGGCAGTTTTCAATACAAAGTCATGCCATCTGGACTACAAGGAACACCTACAGTCTTCATGCGGTACATAAATGAGGTGCTATATGAGCACCTGTACCGCAGAGTGCTCATTTATTTTCATGACATCTTGATTTTCTCTGAAACCCTGGAAGAACACATGAAGCTGATATGGTAAGTCCTGAAAAAACTTCTAGCTGCAAAGCTATATGCAAAGTTGTTGAAGTATGAGTTCCACAAGATCTTACTAGATTACCTGGGTTATTGCATCTCCAACAAGGGGATAGAAATGGATTGAGGAAAAGTGAAAGCTGTGTTAGACTGGAAACCTCCAAGTACTCACAGACAACTACAAAGCTTCCTTGGATTTGTCAATTTCTAGAGGCAGTTCATTTTGACTTTTGCGGAAATTGCCCTCCCATTGACTGAGCTATTGAAAACGGGGCATTCCCCAACAAAGCCAAAAGCAATCCCCAAAGTGGATAATGGACTGTCGAAAAGCCTTTGAGAAATTAAAATCCTTCTTTGCCCAAGAGCCCATACTGCAACACTCCAACCCAGAGCAACAATTCATAATCCAGATGGATGCCAGTGATGTAATGATAGCTGCATTGCTACTGTAAAAGAATAAAGAAGGCCACTTCTTGCCATGTGCTTACATCTCACCACTACTGAAAGCAGGTGGGCCATTTGGGAAAAAGAAATTTACCGAGTATTTTATTGCAGCTTGTTGAAGTCAGTACTTGGGTCCAGCATAAGACCATCCAGCCAAGCTCCCCCTCCTCCTGTAGTGATAGAAGAGGAAACACATTATGACATACCTCCATACCTCCACAAACACATACCTCCACCAGACCAGTCCGCTCCCACAGGGAGGGTCTCCTTAGGGTGCCGTCCGCTGGGCAATGCCAGCTGGCGACCCCCAGAGGAAGAGCCTTCTCTGTGGCAGGCCCCGCCCTCTGGAACGACCTGCCTCCCGCCCTCCGCACAATCACAGACCTTCGCCTCTTCCGCCGGGCATTAAAAACATATTTCTTTCATGCGGCCGGCCTGGCATAGCTGATGTAGCTATGTTACTATTTTAACTGGGTTTTTAAATCATGCTTTTAGCACGGGTTAACCTTATTTAATACTAGTTTTAATTTTTGGATTCTTTTATTTTTATATTTTATAATTCCTGTGCACCGCCCCGAGTCCCATGTTCGGGAGAGAGGGCGGTATATAAAACTAATGAATAAAATAATAACAACAATAATAACAATAATAACAATAACAATAACAACAACAACAACAACAACAACAATAATAATAATGTGGAAAAAATCTTAGATTCTAAGCTATATAGGGGTCGCTTACAGTACTTAGTGCATTGGAAGGGGTACCCTTTGTCTGAAGCTACTTGGAACCTAAAAGCAGATACGTTAGTAAAACAATTCCATCATAAGTTCCCCCATAAGCCAAAGGGTCCCTCCGGGTGGGGGGAGAGGTGGTTAATTCAATTATGTTAACCCCTACATCAATTTCTTTCAGGTATTGTATTCATTTTGAGGAGAGGCCACCTGTCAGGCCTGCAGTCATATTCCTTTATGGATCTTTGGCCTGCCACACCACATTATTTTACTATTCTGTTTCATTAGTGGGTAATTGGGAGCGGGAATAGTAAGGAGTAGAATGTGTTGTTGTTCAAAATAAAATTCCTTTCTAGAAGCCAAGGTCATCTTTTGTTCTCTACACCTCTGAGCCTGACAAAACTGGATGGATGGACTTGTGCCAGTGGGGCAGAGGAAGATTGGACCATGTGATGGACTTGTGGGTGTGGGGGCAAGATCATGAACTTTCAACTGGGTGGGGAAAACAAGGATGTTTTCAGATTCAGGTTTCCACAGATGTAACAACATGACTCTCTCAATAAATTGGAACTTTGAAGAATGAATGCTTTGCCTTGGACTCTGATTTAATTTTGGATGTTATTTCGAATGCTGAAAATAGCAACGGTAGATTCATTGTCTAGTGCTTCCTGAAATGAGGGCCATATTTTAACTTTATGAACTTTATTTTAATAATTTTTTACATTTTAGAAAGTAAATCTGAGACTTCTCTATTCTGAAAATTAGGGAAAGAGAAAGGATGTACCATCCCATTATGGATTTAAAAAGTTAAATCTTGGAATTTACTCAAAACAAGATATGTGGTGAAATTCTGGGTAATTACTATTATTGAGTTTTATAATTATTGAGCTAAATCAGGTTTGACTCATTTTGCTTCAAATTAATATATTTAAATGTCATGATGTAATCAGAGTAAGAATTAAATTTCTCATTCAAGTTGCCTGTGGAAACTTCCAAACTCAACAGAGTAAGTCAGGAACCAAGGTGGTATTCAGCAGATTCTGACCAGTTCAGGAGAACCAGTAGTAGAAATTTTGAGTAGTTCAGAAAACCAGTAAATACCACCTCTGACTGGCCCCACCTCCATCTATTCTCTTGCTCCTGAGTCCCAGCTAATGAGGGGATTTAGCTGGAAATGAGGATTTTACAGTAACCTTCCCCTGGAGTGGGTTGGGAATGGAGATTTTACAGTATCCTTCCCCTGCCATGCCCACCAAGCCAGGCTCACCAAGCCATGCCATGCCCACCAAACCATGCCCACAGAACAGGTAGTAAAAGTTTTTGAATTGCATCACTGGTCAGGAACTACAAATTTAAGAGTGTTCAAGCAGCAGGACAGGACTCTCTATGCCTGGCTTGAAGATAGACATAAAGAAGTTCATTTTCTTTTCTTCGTCCAAGAAGCCTTTCAACTGACTATCACAAAAAGCAAGAAGTTATAACTCTTAAGCACACCATGGATACTGATGTTGTAAAATAAAATCCATAGTCTTCCCATCACCATGTTTTCCGTAGTGCTCTTCCCTGGAAATACGTTGATGAATTTTAGAATATCTAACTTTTATGCTAAGAGAAACTAATTGGTAGTAGAATCTAGACCATAATTAACAGCACACGATACATGAAAGGAAAACCACTTTTTGTATACAAAGCAATATGGCATTTCTTCAAAAGCATAGAGTGGGAGGAGGGCATTACTGTCCAATCTTGCAGGCATATAATTTAGATCAGACATAAATCCTGAATAAGATAATTCCATGGATTTTGTGTGTGTGCGTGTGTGTGCATGTACTAAAATGAGCCATTTATTTCCCTGAAACTAAATAAAACTAACCCAAACTGACATTCAACAAATAATGAACATATTTCATTCAAAGGATTGCTCATAAGTGGCCTGTCACTTTGTTTCTAGTTTAACAAGTAACATCCTCTGTGCTAGATTTGAAGTTAGCAACTATATGTTGCTTTACACACAAACACACACACACACACACACACACAAGCAAGAATATCATTATATAATTAAATTTAAATGGATCTGCTCTTGTCTTTGAAGTTATGTGCAGGGGCTTTCTTTGTTAGCTTAAATTGTGTATCGTTATACTCATATTTTTTAGATTTTCTACTAATGTTTTCTTCGTTCTCATGTGTATACATGCACTCACATCTACACATAACTTACTTGTGCTGTTGTAGTCTCAGTATCAGAGTAAACCATTTGTCTATATGCTAAATCCATCATGAAATTCTAATGCAGAAATATTTAGAACTTGGAGCAAGAGCCAGAAAGAATAAGGGCAAAAATAGGTTTCAGGGTTGGAAGTACAATTATATAATTCAACTTTAATTCAAGAAGAGCAGCCAAGGTTAATGAAAGAAAGAATGTTAGGAAGTCACTTTTAGATAACATCATCAGTTCCCTAACTGGCAATTATAGTAATTTATTCTTTCAAAATAATATTTACAAATAGATATAATGATTTCACTCAGTGAAGGCCATCTCTTCCTCATTTCCAAGAATAAAAATATTTAAATTAGAGTCAGCTTTGTTCAAAGTCTCTGAAAATAAACCATCTTTGGCTGAGGTCAAGGCTTCTGAAAGTATCTTTTCAGTAATTTCTCAGGCCTACTGGTTTAATTTTTTTTTATTTGGCTCAGTACATTTATTAAAAAAACACATGTGAACATGATATCCACAATTTGCTTCTTAAAATAAAGATGTATGTACACATATAGGCTTCTTGAATTGCAAGAACTTTCTATCTAGTTTCATCAGAAGCAAATAATAGCTTGATTAAAGCTGTAAGAATGACTTGGAATTTATTTTCTGAACATTATTTTAACAATTTGAATGGTTTGCTTACAAATTGTTAATTTTTCCCTGTTCAAATCTAGAAGCCATAGTTGGTGCCATTTCCAAGCTAAGAGGTTATACTTCCTTTTTTGAAAACTTGCAAACAAGCCAAATCAACATCCATTGAAAAAAGCCAAGAATTTAACTGTAAGGTAAAAGTTCACTTGATCTGCTTAAATATCTGATTAAAGTTTCTAAAGTTTAATTCCCTTCTCAGATAATTGGCGTTGGTCTTGAGTGCTTAGCTCCTTCAAGTGTATGAACCTTAAAGAGGAGTTACTATACAATTAAAGTACCTGAAGATCAAATTCGCATATGCTATATATGCTATATATATATGTGTGTTTTCGTAGATTTTCACGGGTGTAGGTATGCTGGCATAGCTGGCTTCGGGGATTTTCCCGTGTATAAGGCATATAAGGCATTTCTATGCCTTATGGCTTTTTTGCAAATGAGCTGTATTTGAAATGGCAGTTTTTCTGTAAGTGGAGGTGGGAGGGGTTGGAATGTTGGCTCTGCTACTTTAAACCGATTGGTTGGCTGATTTGCCACATCCTGATTGGTAGATGGAGTTTGTTGAGAGTGATTGATGATGGTGTCAGTGTTTGTGGCCGGGACTTGTTTAGTGGCTGGGACTCGTTTAGTGGCCGGGACTTGTTTAGTGGCCGGGACTCGTTTAGTGGCCAGAGCTGGTTTCAAGATGTCTGGCAGGCGGGAGGCATCATCGCGTCTGTTCATGTTGTGGGGATGTTTTTCTATTTCAATAGCTTCCATAATCATTCTCATATATATATGAAGTGGATATATTGTTACAGCTTCCTGTTAGGCCTATTTAAGGGAGGAGACAAACTTGTCATCCTTCTCTGTCCTTCGACTCAACCTAGAGAACATCCAGACAGAGACCTATTAAATTGCTGCTGTCTTTTTAGATATGTGTTAAATTTCTTTAAGGGATGGTTAATAATAATTAATTAAGAGACCAGGATGGATCCATTTCGGGCTCCTTAGCCCTCGTCAGCTGGCCATACTTCCCTACAGGGATTTGAACTGGTGCTCTCCAGCATTCGAAGCAGGCTGTAGAAAGGATGATGTAATCAGGGAAACTGGTTAGCTCAAGGCATAGAGAAGCCTGCTTCGAATGCTGGAGAGCACCAGTTCAAATCCCTGTAGGGAAGTATGGCCAGCTGACGAGGGCTAAGGAGCCCGAAATGGATCCATCCTGGTCTCTTAATTAATTATTATTAATCATCCCTTAAAGAAATTTAACACACACACACACACACACACACACACACACACATATATATATATATACTCATTTTGTGCCTAGCACACATCTGTCATGTGCAAGGTACACAAATGTAAAATGTACCCACTGATCATGTTTTCACCTCCCTGTAGCCCCGCCCATCAGACTGTTTTTCAACTGTAATTGTTGGAAGAGACCTCATATGGAGGCCTCTTAGGACCAAAAAGGCACTGGGATAGCAAACTCCCAGGTGGCCCATAGAGAGGGGGGGGGGGAGAAATACAGCTTAATAAAAGAGGGACTAGGGGAGACAGGATAGCAGCCTTCCAATATCTCAGGGGTTGCCACAAAGAAGAGGAAGTCAAGCTATTCTCCAAAGCACCTGAAGGCAGAACAAGAAGCAATTGGTGGAAACTAATCAAGGAGAGAAGCAACTTAGAACTGAGGAGAAATTTCCTGACAGTGAGAACAATGAATCAGTGGAACAGAAATTGCCTCCAGAAGTTGTGAATGCCCCAACACTGGAAGTCTTCAAGAAGATGTTGGATAGCCATTTGTCTGAAATGGTATAGGGCTTCCTGCCTAGGCAGGGAGTTGGACTAAATGACCTCCAAGGTCCCTTCCAACTCTGCTATTGTATTATTGTATTACAATAGGTAGGTAGATAGGGGAATAGAGAGAGAGAGAGAAATACAGTTTAATAAAAGAGGGACTAGGGGAGACAGGATAGCAGCCTTCCAATATCTCAGGGGTTGCCACAAAGAAGAGGGAGTGAAACTATTCTCCAAAGCTCAAGGAGAGAAGCAACTTAGAACTGAGGAGAAATTTCCTGACCGTTAGAACAAATTTTTTCATTTTTTTTCATTTTATTGGACTTCTTTTTTTTTTTTGAATAGATATTTTTATTTTATTTTCGATTTTCAAAGTAAATAACAACATATATACTGTTACATAGCCAGCATCATATTATATTATTAAATGTTTACATCATTCCATTTTACCATCATTTCATTTTACCATCAACACCCAGAAAACTCCCAGAGGGCTCTTCTGCTCTCCATACACCATATTTGTGCCTTATCCATCATTTTCTTTCCCCTTTCTCCTCCTCCTCCCTACCTCCTTTCTTCCCTCTAACGCCCTCCCCTTCTCTACTTCCCCTTCTTCTCTCCTTCTCCTCTCTCCCCTTTCCACTCCTCCTTTCTCTTCTCCTCTTCTCCTCTTCCCCCTCTTTGCCCTCTCTCCTTTCTCTCTCTTCTTCCCTTACCTCTCTACTCAACACTCTTCATCTCATTTACATGGTGTATTTCGGCCTCGGAGCCAGTTCTATTTTGTGTTGATGATATTTTATAATTTCAGATTTAAGATTTATCGCTCAATTTTCATATCAATTATTACAATTCTTATGTCTCAGTCCCAAATCTTGCTAGTTGTTTTAATACCCTTTTAAGTAAAGCCTAATTGTATAATAATGTTCTATTTATAAAACCAAACAAAAAAGAACAAAAAACAGTATAAATAAATTTAAATAAATTTAAATATAAGAAGGCCTAATCGGGTATCCATAAATTCTGTGCCTTCCAGGAGTGGTTATTATTCATGGGTTATCTCATTTTATTAATTTTAAATCTAACAATTTATCCTGTGAGTCAATATCAGTATCCACAAGTCTTATCAAGTATTCTAGCCTCAATCTATTTTTTCTTTAATAATATCTTTAAATCCTATTTACTATTAATATCCCTTATTTAATCCCTTCATATCTCTATAGATTCCATATAATTATCTAAAATTTTATGTAACTATTAATTGATTGATCATTTACCAAGAGTGATAGTATTCTATAACCATCTTAATCGCCTAATTCCCCATCTATAGATAAGCAAATATATATCATTCACTAACACATAATCTTTCTATAACCATCTAAATAGCATAGTTCCCCATCGATAAATAAACAAATATATATCATTAACCAAAACATTTACCAAGAGTATTCTATAACCATCTTAGTAGCATAATTCCCCATCTATAGATAAGCAAATATATATCATTCACTAACACATAATCTTTCTTTAACCATCTAAATAGCATAATTCCCCATCGATAGATAAACAAATATATATTATTAACAAAACCTTTACTAAGAGTATTCTATAACCATCTTAATAGCATAACTCCCCATCTTAGATAAGCAGATATATATCATTCATTAACACATCATTTTTCTATAACCATCTAAATAGCCCAATTCCCCATCTATAGATAAACTAATATATATCATTATCAAAAACCTAATCTTATTATAAGCATCTATAGTTATTACTAACAATCAATTAATTAATAATCCTTGATGGTAATTTAAACCCAGCCTAGTTATTGCTCATCAAGGGATAAAAGTTCCTCTTTTCAGCCGTTGTCTCTCCAAGGATGAATTAAATTTGCCTCTTTTAAAATCCACATTCTCCATCGACTTTTTTTCCTCTTCTCATGTTCTTTATAAACTTCCATTGGCACATTGTGATCCTGTATAGCTGTATAATCATAGTGCTGACCAATTCTTTTCCTCAAATTTGATTTATTTTCAAATATCAAGTGTAACTCTGGTGTGATTTCCTCTATCTTTTGTTCTCCTTTTCCTTCCTTTTGCCAGACAGGTTGAAATTCAAATTTCTGATGAGGTCTTGATCTTATCTCCTCTCCTGGATCTTCTCCCTTGTCTTCAGTTAAATCCAGTCCACAAACAGCCTCATTTCCATTTTCTTCTTTAATTTCTCTAATCTGTTCAATTTCTTCACTTGGTGTAATGTCGAGTATTGCACGAAATTCTCTCAATTCCCTCAAGATTTCAGCCAAAAGCTCCTGGTTTTCTGCAGTGTATATATCTATGTGCGTAGACATTTTGGCGAATCCGCGAACTAGGAAAAAGTAGCTCCAATTACCTTGTTAACACTTAGTTTATCTCTGTTAGTTTGTTTCTAGACAATATTTCCAGTAAATCTGTTCATATATGTCCGCCCACTGTTTTTCCAAGAGCGATACGATGTAGGAAATAGTTTAAATAGTTTCAAAGTGTTACAGTCCTTTTTGTTGGAAGGAAAACAGAGACAAAAAAAGGATAAGATATAGTCCTTATTTAAGTTTAAAGATGCGCAATAGAGTGTCCAAATAATTGTAGGATTGTGGAAGTGCTCCAAGTTTCAAAGTTTTGAGTGAAATAAATCAAAAAGACAGAAAAAAAGAATGAGAAAAGTCAGTCACAATCCAATCCTTTTCAGCGCAAACATAAGTAACACTTATCAGTTCAGTCGGCCATTTCAAAACATTCTGTGAAACTGAGGAATCTCACACTTCAATCCAAGCTCGCCGCTTATCTTCAACTTCAAAGCTTTGATAAAAGAAAAAGGTTTCCCAGCAGAGTGTTTCAGAGACCAAATAAAGTACCTTCCCGAAGTATTCCAGCAGATTTTTCCCTTTCTTGTTTCAAAGATTCTCCTTCGCCTATGGTCCACCCTCCAGAAAGGGGGGGGGGATGCGATTCGTCTCCCTTCAGAGATGTTGCTTCATGTCAGGCAGGGATCTTGCGTGGTCCCTGCACCCAGCGAAGATTTATCTCCTAATCACCACCTCTCCGGGGCGGCTTAGATTCCTTATAGAATCACGGGGGAGGCGAATTCCAGCCGGGTCCCTGCAGTTTAGGGAGCCCGGTTGTGTCGGCTCGGGAGGCTCCGCCTTCTTCCGTCCCATTTTATTGGACTTCTATACCGCACCACTCTCCCAAAAAGGGACTCAGGGCGGTGAACAGGAAACTAAAAACATGAATATAAACATATACCAAAAAGAATAAATCTATCATAAATAATCGATAAAATCTTATTAAATTAAACTATACCCTGTGCTAAAAACAGTGTAAAAACCCATTTGTTAAAACTTAATTTAATTTAATTTAAAATCAGTCGGTAAAATAATCTTGGGGAATTAGGCCAGGCCAGCTAAACGAAAGAAGTGTGTCTTTAGATGTTGGCATAAGAGGCGGAGGTCCGTGATGTTCCTGAGAGCGGGGGGCAGCTCATTCCAGAGGGCAGGGCCCGCCACAGAGAAGACCCTTCCCCTGGGCATCGCCAGCCGGCATTGCCCGGCAGATGGTACCTAGAGAAGACCCTCTCTGTGGGAGCAAATCGGTTGAAGGGATGTATGAGGTAGGAGGCGTCACGCAAATAGCTAGGCCCTATGCCATGGAGTGCTTTAAAGATGGTGATCAACACCTTGAAGCGTACCCGAAAGGCCACAGGCAGCCAGTGCAGCTCGCGCAGGAGAGGTGTTACATGGGAATGCCGGGAGGCGCCCAGAATCCCCCGCGTGGCCGCATTCTGCACTAGCTGTAGTCTTCGGGTGCACCTCAAGGGAGCCCCATGCAGAGAGCGTTTCCATAGTCCAGGCAGGATGTCACGAGTGCATGAGTGACTGTGCGAAGGGCGTCCTGGTCTAGTAAGGGGCGCAACTGGTGGACCAGGCAAATCTGGAAGAAGGCCCCCCTGGCCACGGCCATCACATGGTCATCCATGGACAGCCGAGAGTCCAGGAGGACGCCTAGATTGTGAGCCCTTTCCACGGGGGCCAATGACTCGCCCCCAATGGCCAGTGTTGGTGTGAACTGGCTATACCGGGACGTCGGAAACCACAGCCATTCAGTCTTGGACGGGTTGAGTTTGAGTTTGTTTCTCCCCATCCAGCCCGTACGGCTTCCAGACACTGGGACATCACCTCAACGGCATCATTGGGGTGGTTTGGGGTAGAGATGTACAACTGGGTATCATCAGCGTACTGATGGTACTCTACCCCAAAACCACAGATGATCTCACCCAGCGGCTTCATGTAGGTGTTGAACAGGAGTGGTGAGAGGACTGACCCCTGAGGTACCCCACATATGAGTGGCCTCGAGGTCGACCTCTGCCCCCCTGCCAACACAGATTGCAATTGACTGGAGAGGTAGGAGGAGAACCACCATAAAACGGTGCCTCCCACCCCCACCTCCTCCAGTCGGTGCAATAGGATACCATGGTCGATGGTATCAAAAGCCACTGAGAGGTCTAATAGGACCAGGATAGAGGAACAACCCCTAACCCGAGCCCTCCAGAGATCATCCACCAACGCCGTCTCAGTGCTGTGCCCAGGCCGGAAGCCAGACTGGCGCGGGTCTAGATAATCAATTTCCTCCAGGTGACGAGGGAACTGCTGTACCACCACACTCTCTACAATCTTCGCCAAAAAGTGAAGGTTGGAGACTGGATGATAATTTACCAACAACCCTGGGTCCAGGGAAGGCTTATTGAGGAAGGGTCTCACCACCGCTTCTTTCAAAGTGGGCGGCAAGAACCCCTCGCTCAGAGATGCCCTCACTATTTCCTGGAGCCAGCCATGGGTCCAATAAACATGTGGTGGCCTTTAGCCGCCTCGTCAACCTGTCCATATCATCGGGAGTAACAGAGTCAAACTCCTCCCATAAAACTGTCTCAAGACCTGCCTCGGATAATCCTCTCGGGCTATTTTCAGTGGAAGTCAACGTGCTCCGAATCTGAACGATTTTATCCTGCAGATACTCTTCAAATTCCTCTGCTCGCCCCTGTAGAGGGGCTTCCCGTGGCCTCTTAACCAGTGGAACAGCTTGCCTCCAGAAGTTGTGAATGCCCCAACACTGCAAGTCTTCAAGAAGATGTTGGATAGTCATTTGTCTGAAATGGTATAATAATAATAAAACTTCATTGCCGTCATAGACCAAAAGACAAGATAAACAGATCACATGTGGATGTACAGCCGGGCCCTACTGAAGGGTGGGGGACAACAGGCAGAATCGATGGCAAGGGCCATTCTGTCAACCATACCATCTAACCATTATAGGGATCTAAATCTATGGTTTGGGAGTATGATCAATTCGAATTGAGCGTAAATAGAAGGTACCATGTAAAAATTTACATGCGATCTACATGTCGGCACTTGATGCGGTCACCAAGTGGTATGCTGCAAACAATCAGCACAACTGGCCTCAGCTAGTAGGACCAGCCCGACCCTTCCCACGGTTCTTGCAGGCTAAGACCGCACCAAAAAAGTTGCAACCTTCAATGTGGTACTCGAGTCAGTGTCCTGGAGAAGAAGGCGAAGACTCTGATTTCCGGTAAGTTCGGGAAATCTTTGGCAAATAGGGGAGATGAGTTGTAATCTTTTCTCCTGGTAGTAGGGGCATGTGAATACTATGTGAGCTAGTGATTCCAAGGATCGGCTGTCACATGAGCAGTGGGTGGACTTTACACCCCCGGAAAGTCTGCTATCTAGGGCATTCGAGGAGATCACATGAAAGCGTGCCTTTATGAATGCCAGCTTGTGTTTGATGGAAGATAGCTCAGAGAGATATTTAGGGGGGTGCATTAGGGGAATAATGCCGAGAGAGAATGGAGAGCAAATTCCTACACCAAGTGCCAGGTTCTGTTGCCTTTCGATGTCATCCAATCGTTGGAATATCAGTGATTTGGCAGTGGCGGGGCCAAGTGTAAAGGTTTCAATAGGGGAGATTCCTATCTTTATGAGCTTGGTGTGGATGTTACGGGCCCAAGGGCTGTGGAAGTCATCCCGCCATAAGCACTGTCCCAAGTAATAGGCTGGGAATCTGGCCCATAGGGCCAGCCAGTAGCCAATTGTACGTTTCCACAAAATGGTGTCAAGCGATGGTATGCCCAATTCCAGATGGATTGCAGCATTGCTCACACAAAGGGGGACTCCCATTAAGCGGCGTAGGAACTGGCTTTGGACAGACTCAAGACAGGAAATGTTAGCAGGGACCCAAAGAGGAGCGCCATATGAAATGGCAGCTATCACCTTTGCCCTGTATACTTTTAGTACTGAGGGAATATGGTGGGCGCCCTCTGAGTAGAAAAAGTGCAGGACAGCATACAAGGAGGTCTTGGCCTTGTTGCGAAGGAACTCAACCTGTGAAAGCCACTTGGCATTAGATTGGTAAAAGATGCCTAGGTATTGAAATCTGTGGACCTGTTCCACAGGTATGCCATCAAGCTTCCATTGGTGGAGTTTCCTGCTCCTCGAAAAGATCATGATCTTAGACTTGGAATGGTTGATGAGCAGTTGGTTCTTGGTGCAATAAGTGGACAGAATTTTAAGGGCCCTAAGCAAACCTACCCGGGAAAAGGAGAGGATTGCCGCGTCATCTGCATAAAGCAGAAGCGGGCACCTATAGTCGGCTAGTCTAGGGGCATGTATGTAATCTAGTTGGTTCATTAGCACCCTTCTCCAATCACTGATGTATAGGTTAAAGAGAAGAGGTGCTAGTATTCATCCCTGCCTGACTCTTTGTTAACGGGGATGGCATTGGAAAGGTCCCCTTGGGGGGCAAGGCGCACTTTTAATAATAATAATAATAATAATAATAATAATAATAATAATAATAATAATAATAATAATAATAATAATAATAATAATTTATTAGATTTATAAACCCCCCCCCTCTCCCCGAAGGGACTCGGGGCTGTGTACAGGAAAAATTTAAAAACCATATAAAACATACAATATATACAAACTTAAAAACGAATTAAATTAACCTGTACTAAAATTTAAGAACATTAAAATACAACCCACCTATGCTAAAATTCCCTAAAGTCTAATATCCATATACGTATTTGGCAGATGTTATATTAAGAGAGTCAAAACTGTTACGCAAGACCAGCTTGCTGAAAGAAATAGGTTTTAAGTGAGCGGTGAAAGAGGGGGAGTTCCGTGATAGTGCGAAGTTCGGGGGGTAGGTCGTTCCAGAGGGCCGGCCCTGCCACAGAGAAGGCCCTACCCCTTGGCACTGCTAGCCGGCACTGACCGGCGGTTGGTACCCTCAGTAGGCCTTCTCTGTGGGAGCGTATTGGACGTAGGGAGGTATGTGGCAGGAGACAGTCCCGCAAGTAGCTAGGCCCCGAGCCATGGAGCGATTTGAAGATGGTAACAAGCACCTTTTTTAAAAAAAAATAATATTATTTTTATTATAATTTTCCACAAATTATACATCTACACATAAAATTTACTTTTTTTTTAAAACAATAATCCACCCGGTGCTATACAAAACGAAAGGAAGAGTTGGTTCTTTGGATATCTTCAATTGTCTTTAAGATCTCCAAAATCCGCGTTCCCTGGGTACAGGTGTCGAGGCATCCAAAGTTCCAAGTGCATAGTCCACAAATGGGTTCCAAGTCTTCCAGAAAATGTCTTTTTTATAGACCCCCTCTCTGAATTTAATATCACAAGTCATTTTATCATTTAAGGCTAATTTCCACATTTCACAATACCATTCTTCTATTTTAATATTTACCTCTATTTTCCAGTATCTTGCTATTATAATTCTACTCATTATAATCATAATTCTAATCAGTTCTTTCTCATATTTTGTTAATTCTAATTCCTTAATTATCAGTAATAATATAGTTTCTGATCTCAAAGTTATTCTTTTCTTCATCATTTCAAACATCATTTCCTCCAATTGTTGCCAAAACTTTTTAATTTTTTCACATTTATACCACATATGTTCATAAGTTCCCACTTCCATATTACATCTCCAACATTTATTACTAATTTTTTTGTCTATCAATGATAACCTTAATGGAGTCCAATACCATTTCCAAACAACCTTAAAGTTGTGCTCTTTAATCCTTATAGACATAATCCTCATAATTCGACTTTTCCAATTCACATTCCAATCCGAGTTTAATATTTTAATCTTAAATTCTTCCT
Organism: Rhabdophis nuchalis; assembly: GCA_039707465.1. Taxonomy (NCBI): domain Eukaryota; kingdom Metazoa; phylum Chordata; class Lepidosauria; order Squamata; family Natricidae; genus Rhabdophis; species Rhabdophis nuchalis. Next base: position 96,150,004 of record CM077647.1, read on the forward strand.
CCCAATTCGTCTTCATTACCATTTGTGGATTTCCATCAAAGTTTATAATCTTATATATCTTACTAACGAGTCCCTTTAACCCAATTTCATCCTTGATAATTTGAGATACTAAACCTTCAAATTCAGTTTTACTTCTGCCTATTTTACATGTTCCTCTTACTTCCATAGACCATTTTTCTACCTGTATTTTTTCAAACCAATTCAACTCCAATTTTTCAACAAGCACCTTGAAGCGCACCCAGAAGGCCACCAGTAGCCAGTGCAGCTCGCGCAGGAGAGGTGTTACGTGGGAGTAATGAGAAGCTCCCAGAATCCCCCACGCGGCTGCATTCTGAACCAGCTGGAGCCTCCAGGTGCACCTCAAGGGGAGCCCCATGTAGAGAGCGTTACAATAGTCTAAGCGAGACGTCACGAGTGCCTGAGTGACAGTGCGGAGGGCATCTCGGTCCAGAAAGGGACGCAACTGTCATACCAGGCGGACCTGGCAGAATGCCCCCCTGGTCACGGCTGTCACATGGTCGTCTAGGGACAGCCGGGAATCCAGGAGGATGCCCAAGTTGCGAGCCCTTTCCGCGGGGGCCAATGACTCGCCCCTGATAACCAGCGATGGAGTAAGCTGGCTATGCCGAGACGCCGGAAACCACAGCCACTCGATCTTGAACGGGTTGAGCCGAAGTTTGTTACTTCCCATCCAGAGCTGCACGGCTTATAAACACCGGGACATCACTTCGACGGCATTGTTGGGGTGGTTGGGGGTAGATATGTACAGCTGGGTATCATCAGCGTACAGATGGTACTCTACCCACAACCACGGATGATCTCACCCAGCGGCTTCATGTAGATGTTAAACAGGAGGGGTGAGAGGACAGACCCCTGAGGCACCCCATAAATGAGTGGTCTCGAGGTCGACCTCTGCCCTCCTGCCAATACAAATTGTGACCGACCGGAGAGGTAGGAGGAGAACCAATGCAAAACAGTGCCCCCCAATCCCAACCTCTCCAGCTGGTGCAATAGGATACCATGGTCGATGGTATCGAAAGCCGCTGAGAGATCTAATAGGACCAGGATAGAAGAGAAACCCCTATCTCTGGCCCTCCAGAGATCATCCACCAACGCGACCAATGCCGTCTCGGTGCTGTGCCCAGGTCGGAAGCCGAACTGGCATGGGTCTAGATAAGCAGTTTCCTCCAGGTGCCGAGAGAACTGCTGTACCACCACACTCTCTACAACCTTCGCCAAAAAGTGAAGGTTGGAGACCGGACGATAGTTAGTTAGCAATGCTGGGTCCAGGGAGGGCTTCTTGAGGAAGGGTCTCACTATCGCCTCTTTAAGGGAGGCTGGCAAGAACCCCTCACTAAGAGAAGCATTCACAATTCCCTGGAGCCAGCCTCGTGTCACCTCCCAGGAGGCTAGTACCAGCCAGGAAGGACACAGGTCCAATAAACATGTGGTGGCATTCAGTCGCCTTGGCAAACCTGTCCATGTCTTCGGAAGTAACAAAGTCGAACTCGTCCCATAAAACGGTCTCAAGACCTGCCTCGGACGGTCCGCCCAGATCTATCGAAATGGAGGCCAAGTCGTCCCGAATCCGAGCGATTTTGTCCTGCAGATAACCTCCGAACTCCTCTGCTCTACCCTGCAAAGGAGCTTCCCGCGACCCCTGATGGAGAAGGGAGCAGGTCACTCTAAACAGGGCGGCAGGGCGGTTATCGGTGGACGCAATAAGGGTGGCAAGATGACTACGTTTTGCCACTCTTATTGCCACTAGGTAGGTCTTTGTGTAAGACCTCACTAGTGTTCGGTCGGATTCGGAACGAGTGGCCCTCCATCTGCTCTCTAGGCGTCTCTTGCGGCGCTTCATCACCCTTAGCTCCTCAGAAAACCAAGGGGCCAGGGTGGATCGGCGCCGCATGAGAGGCCGCAGGGGCACGACCCGGTCCAAGGCCCCTGTGGCCGCACTATTCCATGTGGCCACTAAGTCCTCGGTCGAGTCGTGGGTGAGGGTTACAGGCATAGGCCCAACTCCGTCTGGAACCTCTCCGGGTCCATCAGGCACCTGGGGCAGAACCATCTGGGAATCTCGGGTTGCGCCTCCCCGCGGTGGGGTGTAGCAGTCGGAAAGTCCAGCCGCAGGAGCGAGTGATCTGACCATGACAGGGGTTCGATGACTAATTCCCCTACTCCTAGATCACTCAACCACTGGCCAGAGGCAAAGATTAAGTCTAGTGTGTTTCCCCCTGTATGAGTGGGGCCTTGAATTACTTAGGTCAGGTCCATGGCCATCATGGAGGCCATGAACTCCCAAGCCACCTGAGACGAATCGCCTACCGATGACAGGTTGAAATCCCCCATGACTAAAAGTCTGTCTGACTAAAAGTTTGCCTCTGTCCCCTCATGCAGTTGGGAAATGAGCCAAAGTAGCCTTTTGTCAATGCCCCAGGAGGAAAGTTTGCCCCACAGTTTTTGTCTGGATATGCTGTCAAAGGCAGCCTTTAGATCTATAAAGGCAACACAAAGTCAGCCTTTCCTGGGGGCAGAGTATTTTAAGGCTAGATGGTATAAGATCAGGGCATGGTCGATGATGGAATGATCTGGTCTAAACCCTGCCTGCTCGTGTCCGAGAAGGCCTGTCTCCTCGACCCAGTGCTCCAGTTTGGATAGGAGGAATCGGGCGTAGAGTTTCCCCAGTACTGACAGTAAGCTGATATTTCTAAAGTTGCCTGCATTGGAAGGGGAGCCTTTCTTGTGGATTGGGATAATGATGGCGTCCTTCCAGATCTTAGGGATAATGCCCGTTTGATTAATTGCATTGAATACCTCCGTAAGCACAGTGGCCCACCAATCCTTGTGGGCTAGAATGGCCTCAGCAGGGATAAGGTCAGGACCGGGGGCTTTTCCAGGTTTAAGTTGCCCAATTAGCTTCATGGTAGTGGTGAGGTTGACAAGAGGCCATTCAGGGAGGTGGTCGGGGAGGAAATCGGATGCCGTAGAAGATGGCAGATCTTCCTCATAAAAGACTCGACGTAAGAAGAGTTCCCATGTGGGAGCTGAAATGGAGTAAATAGGTTTACTAATTGGCCTTCTGTTTAACAGGTTCCAAAAATCACGAGGGTTACGGGACTGTGCGGCAACTAATAAGGCATTCCATCTAAGTCTTTGCCAGTTTAGTTCGGCTCTTAGCAGAGTAAGCTTATATGTCTTCTTGGCCTCAAAATAAGCAGGGTGGGACTTCAACAAGTCAGTTCTTTTATAGGCAATATATATGGATCTCAGCCGGTTCCTGGCTTGTTTACACTGTATGTTAAACCAGGGGGCTCCCTTCCTCCAGGAGACTCTACTGGGGTTGCAAGTAGGGTACTTTAAGGAGGCTAATAAATCGCTCGAACATTTCTTAAAGGCGGTCAAGAGTGCACTGGGGGGGGGGGGGCTTGGAACTGGTTAGACCTAGGAGATTTTTGGCGGATTCTTGTTCATAAAAGCGTGCGTGGGATAGAGCCAAGGAGTTCAACCATTTCAGTAGCATCGAAGATCCTTTGGTATTGGCCTCAATTGAGGCAACATGGGAAGGGCGATCTTGAGGACTATTCAAACGTGCATTCAGAGTGAGGGGAAGATAGTCACTGAATATCATGTCATCCACTTTAAAGGAGGAGATATGAGGTAGAAGGGCACTTGAGACCAGGGCATAGTCTATAACACTATTTCCCTTTTTGGCTATATGAGTAAATTCCCCGGGAACATGAAATGGTATAGGGCAGTGACGGCTAACCTTTTTTGGCTTGCGTGCCAAAAGCAGGGGGAGTGCAGGGGTGATGTGCACAGGTGTGCCACATCCATAATACTATGTGCATGACCCCCTGCATTTGGCATGCTTTTTATGTCCTCCCCAGGCTCCAGAGGCTTTATAGTAGCCTGGGGAGGGTGAAAACAGCCTTCCCCCACCTCCAGAGGGCAAAAAACAGCCTCAAAAGAAGGCCTAAATCAGCTGGCCAGGGCACACATACACACTGAAGCTGACAGGGCAATACCTCGTGTGGCCTAAGGAATGGTTTGCCATCATGGATATAGGGCTTCCTGCCTAGGCAGGGAGTTGGACTAGATGACCTCCAAGGTCCCTTCCAACTCTGCTATTGTATTATTGTATTGCAGTAGGTAGGTAGATAGAGGGATAGATAGAGAGGGAGAAATAAGGTAGGTAGGTAGGTAGGTGGATAGATAGATAGGGAGAAAGACAGTAGGTAGGTAGGTAGGTAGGTAGATAGGGTGATAGATAGAGAGGGAGAAATACAGTAGGTAGGTAGGTAGGTAGGTGGATAGATAGATAGGGAGAAAGATAGTAGGTAGGTAGGGTGATAGATAGAGAGGGAGAAATACAGTAGGTAGGTAGGTAGGTAGGTAGGTAGAGGGAGAACGGAAGAAATATAGTAGGTAGGTAGGTGGATAGATAGGGAGAAATACAGTAGGTAGGTAGGTAGGTAGGTAGATTGGGGGATAGATAGAGAGGGATAAATACAGTAGGTAGATAGGTATGTAGGTAGATAGAGAGAGAAACAAGAAATACAGTAGGTAGGTAAGTAGAGGGATAGACAGAGAGGGAGAAATACCGTAGGTAGGTAGGTAGGTAGGTAGGTAGGTAGGTAGGTAGGTGTATAGATAGGTAGGTAGGTAGGTAGGTAGGTAGAGGAATAGAGAGAGAGGGAGAAATACAGTAGGTAGGTAGGTAGGTAGGTAGGTAGAGGGATAGAGAGGGGGAAATACAGTAGGTAGGTAGGTAGATAGAGGGAGAAAGGAAGAAATACAGTAGGTAGGTAAGTAGAGGTATAGATAGAGGGGGAGAAATACAGAAGGTAGGTAGGTTGGTGGTTATATAAATAAAATAAATAAATAAATTTTTTTTATTTATAACCCGCTCTCGTTCCCCAAAGGGACTCTAGGCGGGGCACAGGAAAATTAAAAACAATAGACACAAACAGAGTACAAAATTTAAAATCACAATTAAACATATCCTGCGCAAAAAACATCTATAAAAACTAAAAACTGTCCCTAAAACCCCTTAACATTATAACTTAATTAAAATTACCCTAGGCCAGCCAAACGGAAGAAATGAGTTTTTAAAAGCTGTCGGAAGGAGCGAAGGTCTGTGGTTGTTCTGATTTCGGGGGGAAGGTCATTCCAGAGGGTCAGGCCCGCCACAGAGAAGGCCCTTCCCCTGGATGTCGCCCGCTGGCACAGCCTAGTGGACGGCACCCGGAGAAGTCCCTCTCTGTGGGAGCGAATCGGTCGCAGGGATGTATGAGGCAGAATGCGATCCCGCAGATAGCTAGGTCCCGTGCCATGGAGCGCTTTAAAGATGGTAACTAACACCTTGAAGCGCACCCGAAAGACGACAGGCAGCCAGTGCAGCTCGCGCAGGAGCGGTGTTACATGGGAGAACCTAGAGGCTCCCATAACTGCCCGTGCGGCTGCATTCTGGACTAGCTGAAGCCTTCGGGTGCACCTCAAGGGGAGCCCCATGTAGAGAGAGTTGCAGTAGTCCAGCCCGGATGTCACGAGGGCATGAGTGACTGTGCAAAGGGCACCCCGATTCAATAGGGGACGCAACTGGCGGACCAGGCGAACCTGGTAAAACGCCCTCCTGGCCACGGCTGTCACTTGATCTTCCATGGACAGCCGGGCATCAAGGAGGACGCCCAAGTTGCGTGCCCCATCCACAGGGGTAAGGTGATCGTCCCCTATGGCCAGTGATGGAGTCAACTGGTTGTACCGGGATGCCGGAAACCACAGCTACTCGGTCTTGGACAGGTTGATGGTGGTTGTGTGTATGTGTCCAGGTGTAGATCTACACACAGATTGGTAACTCAAAGCTTGTGAAATCAGTTCATGATTCATAAAGCCCACTGGATAAATTTGTAGAACATAATGTGGGATATATTTTCATACAAGGGAGTGTTTTAAGTTTCTTGTCAAGGACTCCACATGGAATGTACTTAAATGTAATTGGAAGAATAATATGCCATGGGTATCTGTCTTAATTAAATCGTATTGAATAAGCAGCAGGGCATCTCGTTATATATGGTAGGTTTTTTTTTCTTTTTAAGCATACTGTGATATCAAATGTTTACTTCTATTTTATAGTTCTCAAAGGAAAACCAAAGACTTGGCTCTTGAAAAAAAATGTTGTAAGTGCTGCTGTAATCCTTAGATTAGAATAGTATAGAATAACACTGCAAAATTAACCTCAAAGAAAGCATTACATTATTTTAAAAATTGGTATTGACACACAAAAGTGATGTATTCTCAGATTGCAATTATTGTGTAACATGCGCCCAATCTAATTATTTCAGTCCCAAACATCAAAAATCACATTTTCCAAATCCCCCATTTACTGAAACCAAGCATAACTTTCTCAGTTGCCATATTGTGAAAGACCCAGAAATCGACCAAAACATTACTAAAAGCATTTAAAGTATTTCCCATCTCTCTCTCCTCCTCCCCACTCAAACAATTTACAATAAATTTATTTCAAAATGTTTGCAAGACTGTCATCTACTCAAAGAACAGTGGGAACACTGATTAAGTTAGTTATTACTTCAAAACTTCATAAACAAGATTAATTCACTATTACTTCTCAACCAACTGTTATAGTGATCAACTTGGTTGTTTTACATGTTACAAAAATTGCATATTACTAGCTGAACAACATGAGAGAAAATTAAAGAAAGTGAAGAAAATACTAACACTCATCTGAGTATTATTTCATTTATTCATTCATTCCTGGCAATAAGAAGATGGAAAAAGCAGGATGTTAGGAAAGCTAATATGAATTGCTTAAGAATTACATATTTGAAAGAAGCAGTAATCCGGAAATCACTCTGGATTTTGTGAGACTGAGTTAACTTGATTTGTACTACTTTATGAAATAAAGATTAGAAACTGTCTTTTGATCTCATTCAGATTAGAGAATATAATTATATCTACAATAACCAAGCATTTCTGTAGAGTTACAAATCCAAAGTGAGGATCATAAATTTGCTAAAATTTAAATGTTTTGCTATTTAGATGATTTTGTAATATTCCACATCCATCTAAGAGTTCATGTTCTTATCCTCATTCATATTCAGACTATTTGTGTATTCCTTTTTAGTGTTTGAGAAGGAATTTTGTTGTTTATCTATTTTCTACTTTTTTGAAAGGCCTGTGCCCAGAACTCTTTCTGAAATCTAAAGTCTTACAAAACATTTGATCAATTAAAGAAGTGTTTAGCAGAAGCCTTAAACATGTTTCATGCAACTAGATATGGTGACTGCTGACCCTCTTCAGTTTTTTACGATCATCACAATGGGATTAAAAATTGAAGAATTCACCTGTAAAAAGTAGAACAAGATTTATGTTAACTCACAGATGGCTGCTTGGGAAAAATTACATTATAAAGAAGTCTGAGTTTTTATTGTGGCCTTTGCGATGCAAAAATAGGTGATTAATAACCTTTTTGTATGAAGGTGAACATGTTTGTCACATGACTGGCAATATGACATTCTCTCAAAATCTGTTGAGATTTTCATGGTTGTCCTGAAGGTGCTTTTTCAGAAGGCAGCTGGATTTTTTTATTTCTCTTTAAAGATGTTTCATTTCTCATCCAATCAGCCTCTTCATCTCTGACATCAGAGATGGGCTGCTGCCAGTTCAGACCAGTTTCGGCAAACCAATTGTTACAATTCTGTGCAGTTCAGTGAACTGGAAAATCCCACCACAGGCTGGCCCCGTCCTGCTCTGCCCCATCCCACCCACTCTATCTCACCTCACCCGCCTTAGCTGGAGGCTAGAGTCACACCCACACCTAGATACTCTCTGGCTTGCTTGCCCAGACTATAGCTGTTTTCCATGCCTCACACGCTTGCCTGCCTTTGCTGTGGCCTACCACGCCAGCCATGCAGCCCAGCTGATCTCCATGCTTCATCTGCTCTGCTCACCATGGCTGCCTGTGAAGGTAAGGCTCTCGGCCAAAGGGCCCCTTTGTGCTGGGCACAGCAAGGCTCGGCCACCTTTTGGGTCTGGCTCTCGCCATCCTACCATCTGCATGCACCTGTTTGCCCTTCATCTCTGGTCAGAGGATGTGCCAGTCCCTGCCTCCGGCCTTCCCTGGGCTGTTGGCCACATCCTCCCCTCTGGCCTCAAACTATGCCACCCCTGGGCCAAAACAATTTACGGTTTACGGTTTATTGGATTTATATACCACTCCTGTCTCCAGATGGACTGAGGGCGGTGCACAGGGAATTAAAATACCACAATAACAACAATACATACCATACAATAATAAAATAAATTAAATTAGAATATCCTGTGCTAAAAATTAAGCTAAAAATATTAAAATCTCAACCAATCCCCTAAAAATCCCAGTTCTAAAATCTAAGCTAAAACATAGGCAGAAACTAACTCTAAGCAAGGCCAGCAAGATGGAACAAGTGTGTTTATAATGAGCGGCGGAAAAGGCGAAGGTCCGTGATGATACGAAGTTCGGGGGGTAGGTCGTTCCAGAGGGCCGGACCTGCCACAGAGAAGGCTCTTTCCCTGGGCGTCGCCAGCCGGCATTGACCAGCTGACAGCACCCTGAGGATGCCCTCTCTGTGGGAGCGGACCGGTTGAAGGGAGGTATGTGGTAGGAGACGGTCCTGCAAATAACTAGGCCCTATGCCATGGAGCGTCTTAAAGATGGTCACCAACACCTTGAAGCGCACCCAGAAGGCTACCGGCAGCCAGTGCAGCTCGCGCAGGAGAGGTGTTATGTGGGAGCACTGTGAGGCTCCCAAAATCCCCTGCGTGGCCGTGTTCTGGACCAGCTGGAGCCTCCGGGTGCACCTCAAGGGGAACCCCATGTAGAGACCATTACAATAGTCTAGGCGGGACGTAATGAGTGCTTGATGACTGTGCGGAGGGCATCCCGGTCAAGGAAAGGGCGCAACTGGCGGACCAGGTGAACCTGGTAAAAAGCCCCCCTGGTCACGGCCGTCACATGGTCATCCAAGGAGAGCCATGAATCCAGGAGGATGCCTAAGTTGCGCGCCCTCTCCACGGGGGCTAATGACTCACCCCCAATGGCCAGCATTGGAGTCAGCTGGCTGTGCCGGGGCACAGGAAACCACTGCCACTCGGTCTTGGACGGGTTGAGTCTGAGTTTGTTACTCCCCATCCAGACCCGCACGGTCTCCAAACACCGGGTCATTACTTCAACGGCATCACTGGGATGGTTGGGGGTGGATATGTATAGCTGAGTATCACCAGCATACAGATGGTACTCCACCCCACAACTGCGGATGATCTTGCCCAGCGGCTTCATATAGGTGTTAAACAGGAGGGGTGAGAGGACCGACCCCTGGGGCACCCGACAGGTGAGGGGCCTCAACGTCAACCTCTGCCCCCCTGCCAACACAAATTGCAACCGTCCGGAGAGGATGGAGGAGAACCACCGCAACATGGTGCCTCCCACTCCCAACCCCTCCAGTCGGCGTAATAGGATACCATGGTCAATGGTATCGAAAGCTGCTGAGAGATCTAACAGGACCAGGATAGAGGAACAACCTCTATCCCAAGCCCTCCAGAGAACATCCACAAGCACGACCAATGCCGTCTCCATGCTGTGCCCGGGCTGTAAGCCAGACTGGTGTGGATCCAGATAGGCAGATTCCTCCAGGTGTCGATGGAACTGTTGTACTACCACACTCTCAACAACCTTCGCCAGGAAGTGAAGGTTGGAGACCAGATGATAATTTAACAACAATGCTGGGTCCAGGGAAGGCTTCTAGAGGAGGGGTCTCACGACCACCTCTTTCAAGGTGACCGGCAGAAACCCCTCACTCAAGGAAGCGTTCACTATCGCCTGGAGCCAGCCTCGTGTAACCTCCCAGGAGCCCAGTACCAACCAGGAGGGACACGGGTCTAATAAACATGTGGTAGCATTCAGCTGCCTGAGCAACCTGTCCATGTCTTCAGGAGCAACAAAGTCAAACTTGTCCCATAATATGGTCTCAAGACCTGCCTCGGACGGTCCGCCCAGACCTGTCTCATCAGAGGCCAACTCATCCCGGATCCGAGCGACTTTATCCTACAGATACTCTCCAAATTCCTCTGCTCTACCCTGCAAAGGAGCTTCCCGCGGCCTCTGTTGAAGGAGGGAGGGGGTCACTCTAAACAGGGTGGCAGGGCGGTTATCTGTGGATGCGATAAGAGTGGTGAGATGGTTCCATTTCGCTACTCTTATCACCACTAAGTAGGTCCTTAAATAGGACCTTACCCGTGTTCGGTCGGATTAGGAGCTGGTGGACCTCCAAGTTCTCTCTAGCCGTCTCTTGCGGTGCTTCATCTCCTGTAGCTCCTCAGAAAACCAAGGAGCCAGGGTGTATCTGCGCTGCGTGAGAGGCCGCAAAGGCACGACCCGGTCCAAGGACCCCGTGGCCGCACTATTCCATGCGGCCACCAGGTCCTCAGTCGAGTCGCGGGTCAGGGTCACAGGGATTGGCCCAAGCTCCCTTAGGAATCTCTCAGGATCCATCAGGCGCCTCGGGCGGAACCATCTTGATGTCTCTGGTTCTGCCTCCCCACGGTGGGGTGTAGCGGTTGGAAAGTCAAGCCGCAGGAGAGAGTGTTCTGACCATCACAGGGGTTCGATGACTAAATCCCCTATTCCTAGATCATTGAACCACTGCCCGGAGGCGAAAATTAAGTCTAGTGTGTTTCCCCCGGTGTGAGTGGGGCCCAGAACTACTTGGGTCAGGTCCATGGCCGTCATGGAGGCCATGAACTCCCGAGCCACCTCTAATGCCTCGCCTACTGATGGCAGGTTGAAATCCCCCATGACTAAAAGTCTGGGGGTATCAACTGCGCCTCCCAAGACCCCACTTAACACAAAGGGACTCGCAACCGACTACCTGGGGCACAGTGGTCTTCCTTGGCTTAAGACCTTCCTTAATAACAACCGGCACCCCCCCACACCCCTGCCCTGGGCCCTCGGCTGATGGAGTGCCAGGTAACCTGGGGGGCACATTTCCACGAGGGGAGTTCCTCCCTCATGGCCCAGCCAGGTTTCCATAATACCCACCAGGTCCGGCTCCCCCTCCAACACAAGGTCATAAATGAGAGGGGCTTTGTTGACCACGGACCTGGCATTGCACAGCATCAGCCTAGGGCCCTGGCTCTGTGAATCCCGACCACCCAGGTTGCAGGACAAGCTCAGGGGGTCGGGGCGGACGACCGCTTGTAAGCAGCGGATACGGTGCCCCCCCCGACGATTGATGTGGCCCCCAGCTCCCATCATACCTACCCCTCCCCAAGACCATCCTGATGGGAAGGCCCTCTATTGGAAAACCCCTGTCCCTCCTCTTATGTCAGACCCTCTAGCTTTCGCATCGCCGCCGTCAACTGGCCTAGCAGTATTGCCTATTGAGCTAATATTAGAAAACCCACCCACCACCCTGGAACCCCTTAAAACCCGATTTAAAAAACTACTTAAAAATCCCCTTAACTTGTGCTTTGCCCACCTCTCCAGGTTAATCAACCCGTCCTCGAGATGGGCCCTCGTTAAATTTGAGGGCCAAACCTATGAGAGGGGGACTCTCGCAGGGCGAGGAGGATAGCCCTTGAATACATTTATCCAGCCTGCAACCTGCCGTGCTTGGCTGAAGAGCTGTGGGGGGAAGCATGGGTGCAGGGGGCATGGGGGGGTGTCGAAACAGTTTGGGTAAGGTTCTTACTTGTAAGAAGTTCCATTCAGAAAGCACTGCAGCAAAGAGAAGCAGCTGGGTTGAATCTCTGCCATCTTTGCAGCTCTTCTGGCCCTTGGTGTTGGGCAAGCCTCAGTCACTTACAAAGATGCTCCATAGACTCCATGGGACATCAGCTATTTCTCTCCACTGCTGCTCTTGCCATGAGGCATCTTGTGCAGCACAGCAAAATTTAGCAGACGTAAGTCCCATATGAAAAGCATTGGGTCTTGTAAGTCCCATATGGAAAGCAGTCTGTGGCAGCAAGAAACAGTATTCAAGCTGGCTGCTTCTCTCTGCCACAGTGCCTTCCGGGTGGGACTTAGAGGTAAGTCTCTCTTTTTAGATTGGGGTTAGTTTTAATATGGGATTTTAGCGCAGGGTTAGTTTAATTTCATTTTATTATTGTATACTCTTTGTATTTTATATGTATTTTAAATTCCCTGTGCCCCGCCTCGAGTCCCTTCTGGGAGAGAGAGCGGGTTATAAATTAAATTATTATTATTATTATTAAGTGGTGGCTCATGGCTGCTAAATTTCGCTGTGCTATGCAAGGTGCTCTGCCAGCAAGAGCAGCAGCAGAGAGAAACAGCTGCCAAGATAGAGAGCACATGGAGCCTCTCCCTGAGCACCCAAAGAATGCCCAGCTCCAACAAGGGCCACAAGAGGTGGCCACAAGATCAAGCAACATCTTGATGGGTGGGAGGCCTGAGAGAAATTCCTCTCTCAAAAGCTGCCCACCAGAGCACTGCTGCCGCCACTCTGGAACTCACCTTTGGGACAGATCAGCAAGTTCTTGCTTTGCGGTGGTGGGAGGAGAGTGTTGCCTGCAGTTCTTGCAGCCAAAGCCAGGATGTCTGCAAACTTGCGTATGTATGAGGTCTTCTGCCTTGAGCAGAAAGTTGAGCTATAGGATCTCCAAGGAACCTTCAAGCCTGTGATTCTAAAGACTCAAAAACAAGGGAATTTGCTTAAGTTGAATGTGCCTGTGAGAGAGAGAGAGAGAGAGAGAGAAAGAGAGAGGGAGAGAGAGAGATAAATAGATGGATGTGGCTTCTTGGAGGGGTGTATTTTGGAGAAGTATCAAGAGAAATGCTACGTAAAAGGTTAATCAGGTTGGGATTAAATTCCCAATGAAATTGGGTCTTCAGAGTAAGGAGACATGAAGAATTTACAACTACGGGTTTCTAAAAATCTTATTAAAATGAATGCCTAGTGCAGTGATGGTGAACGTTTTTCTGCTCAGGTGCCAAAAGGGTGCATGCATGGGCAATACCCTCCCCCCGTGCATGCACACTTCCCTGTACCCTCCCCACATGCACACAGGCCTCACTGAAGCCTCCAGACTTCCAGTAGGCCCATTGGGCCCATTTTCTCCCATCTACAGGCTCTGGAGGCTTTCCTGAACCCTGGGGAGGGCAAAAAACTGCCTATCGGGACTATCAGAAGTTTGGAAATGAATTTCCCACTGGGCTATTTTTCTCCCTTCCCAGGCTTCAGGAAAGCCTCTAGATCCTGTGGATGGGGGAAAAGAGGCCTAATGGGCCTACCAGAAGTTTGGAAATGAACTTCCGGTTTGCCTGTTGGACCCTTTTTCACCCTCCCCAGGCTTCAGGAAAGCCTTTGGAGCCTGTGGATGGCAAAAAACAGGCCCAATGGGCCTACCAGAAGTTCGGAAATGGCTTTCCTGAAGCCAGGGGTGGGCAAAAAGTGGCTCAACAGACAAATCAGAAGTTCATTTCCAAACTTCCAGTAGGGCCATTGGGCCTGTTTTTCACCATCCACAGGCTCCGGAGGCTTTCTTGAAGCCTGGGGAGGGCAAAAACAATCTCCCCCACCCTCTGGAAGGTTGAAAATCATCTGGCCAGTGTGCACATATGCACTGGAGCTGACATAGGGTAAAGCCTTGCACATAGGGTAAAACTCATGCCCTTAGATATGGCTGCAGGTGCCACCTGTGGCATGCGTACCAAAGGTTCACCATCATGGGTCTAGATGCAGCTCTTTAACTCATTAGTCCAGAGGGAGCAAAACAGATTAGGCAAAGAAGCAATGTCAAGTTGATCACGCCCACACAATCACATGACCACCCAGCCATGCCCTACCCATTCAGTGATTGTTAAAAAATTTGAAGCCCATCGCGTCCGACAGGATATGGAAGGATTTATATCCTTGCAGACTGTTGGTCATTTGCATCCTTTTAGAGCAGGGGTCCCCAACCTTTTGGGCACCAGGGACCAGTTTCATTTTAAAGAAAATACCGCTGACCGGTGGGCATGGCTCGGCTGGCGGAGGGGGGGAGGGGGAACAGGTGGCGCATGCGTGCACAGGAGGTTGAGTCGGCTCACTTGCCCCTCTCGGCGCCCAACGGCACCAGTGGCCGCGCCTGCGCTCTCCTGCTCCTGGTGCGTGCTCTGCCCAGGGGGCTGCTCCCTCCTCCCCGGCCCTGTGGCCTGGTTCCTATCAAGCCACGGACCGGCACCGGCCCGCGGCCCAGGGGTTGGGCACCCTTGTTTTAGAGGATGATTTGGTCATTTGCATCCTGCAAGATGATTAGAGGACTGGAGACTAAGACATATGAAGAACGGCTGCAGGAACTGGGTATGTCTAGTTTGATGAAGAGAAGGACCAGGGGAGACATGATAGCAGTGTTCCGATATCTCAGAGGGTGCCACAAAGAAGAGGGAGTCAAACTTTTCTCCAAGACACCTGGGGGCAGGACAAGGAGCAATGGGTGGAAACTAACCAAGGAGAGAAGCAACTTAGAACTAAGGAGAAATTTCCTAACAGTAAGAACAATTAACCTCTGGAACAGCTTGCCTCCAGCAGTTGTGAATGCCCCAACCCTGGAAGTCTTTAAAAAGATGTTAGACAGCCATTTGTCTGAAATGGTATAAGATTCCTGCCCATGCAGGGGGTTGGACTAGAAGACCTACAAGGTCCCTTCCAACTCTGCTATTGTATTATTGTATTATTGTATCATGAAGGTTTAACTTGGAGGTTTAACTGTGTCCTTAGGATCACCCAGGAGGTAACCATGGTGACCATGAGGACACAGATAAACCTCCAAGTGGAGGTTTCTTGGACAAGAAGGTAAACATCTTCAAAGAAAAAATAAAGTCCAGTTGCCTCCTGAAAAAGCACCTTTGTGACAATCTCTCAAAGTTTGCATCCTTATGGAACAAAAGTCCAATATTTATAGGATATTAAGTAAAGAGCTAAGCAGCTGCTACTACCTTTATTATTTATTTATTATTTATTTTATTAAATTTATAGACTGCCCCCTCTCCCCCATGGGGACTCGGGCGGTGCACAGGAAATTAAAAATCCGGACTCTTGAGGCTTCCGGTGATGTCAGGGCGTATGGTCGGTGGTGGAGAAAATCCCTCTCCTCCTAGCTGACCCTTTTCCGTGGCTGGCGGCGATTTATTGCCATCGCGAACCACCGGGGGGGGGGGGGGCTCACAAAAGAAAGAGGATATTTTTTTTTTATATTGAAAAAGTTTTATTGGTTTAACATTTTTTCTATAGGGTAGGGTAAGGGATACAAAGAAATTTTGAGAGCATTCACGTCAGAGTCGTCGGCCCTTCCGAGACCTCAAAATACACAATAAAAAAATAACAAAAAAAGCATTTTTCATAACACTACAAGGTAAAAGCAAGTACATATACCTAAATTCTCAGTTCGATGCTATCAGACATTTACAAAAAATCCAGATACAAATATTATGCAAAATTGTTCAGAAAAATCAAGGCAAAGTTATTTTTTCGATCTAAGTCTCTTGGCTATTGTATCTTCTTTTTCTCCTCCCTGGCCCCCAGCGGGCGGGGCCGTGGCCCCCTCCGTCCCCCCTGGATCTTCCCCAAGGGCAGAGGAATGTTTTTTAAGAAAGGCTTCCGCCTCAGCAACTGTTTTAATTCTCACTCTTCCTCCTTCCCAGAACACCAGCATCCCTTCGGGTGTCACCCACTTGAACCAAATCCCATGATCAAATAAAATTTTAGACAAGAAGGAAAATTTCCTCCTTGCTTCTCGAATCTTTCTAGGGATCTGCTTCAAGATAGCAACCTCTTTTTGTTGGTAGATTAATGGACTACCTCTCTGCACTTTCAGGATTTCCTCTCTGGTTGACCTTCTAACAAATTTCACATGTATCTCTCTAGGCACTTCATTTATCCTGGCATATGCTGAGTTAATTCTGTAGGCTAGGTCAATGTCCCCCCTGATCTCATCTTTAGGTTTTTGTAAATAGTCTGCTAAAATTGTACTCATAAGATCAGGGAGGCATTCACCAGATTCCTCAGGAACGTTCTGAAATCTCAAAAAATATGTCATTCTTTCCATATCAATCCTAGACACATGCCCATTTGTTTCCCCAACCTCTTTAGTAACATTTTTAATCTCTCCCTTAACCCCCACCAACCCCCCTTCCAATTCTTCAGTCTTCTGTGTGTTTTCCAGCACTTTCTTCCGTGTGTCCAATAGCTCCTTCTTGAAATTGATGTTTTCTGCCCTCTGGGCCTGAATTTCTTGTACCAAAGTTTGTATAACAGTTTCAAGAGAAGCCATCCGTTGTTCTAAACTTGTCAGTGCTGTTTCTTGAGCCATGATTAACTGTTAAAGTCAGTGCCACCAAAATGGCGTTTTCAGGGTGGGGTTGGTGAGACTAACCGGGAGCCAAAAGTTCTGATCAAGGTTGAAACGTTGTAAAATTCAGGAACCAAGAGAGAGACAATTTTCCAACTCAATAGGTATAATAGCGAAGGTACTCCAGAAAAGAAATCACAAATCCAGCAAGAGAAAAATTCTTCATTAATATCCAGAGAGAGTCCCAATTGCAAAGAGACGCTGGGAATTTTCCATAGTTAAAATAGTCAGGCAGAGACAAAAAAAAGCCACCCTCCACCGCCCATCTCAGAGCCCAGAGGAGAGAGTAGAAAAATAAATTTTTTATCCAGCCAGACCTAGAAACAATGTTGCAAATAGCCGCATACCACTTTCCCTTGTTAGAGACAGTCCGGATTGAAGATTTCCGCTTTCTCTTCCAGAGAAGCCATTTTAGAGTGCTGCTTAAGTCCGAGGGGTTTTTTTTTTGAAAACAAACACCCCCCTCCCAGTCCGTTCAGCCTGGCTGGCAGCAAGGAAAAAAGTTTTTTTTTTAAACTCACTCTCCCTCGCAGCTGAAGCCTCGGCAAGCCTTCCGATCTCTCCGCTCAGCCCTCTGCATTGAAGTGAATGGCGCCGACAGCCGTTGGCGAAGGAGAAACCCCCCGCAGCATGTTCCTTCTCACCTAGGTCGCGGGGGGGGACCGCTCTCCCCACCGCCGTGAAGAGGAACGTCCCCTCCGAGCCGACCCTACGGGAGACCTCCGGTAACCGGAGTGTCTCGCCCCCGTGGGGGGGCAGAAAAGGCAACAAAGCGGCGAGCGAGCGCTAGGCTCGCCCGTCGCCGCTGGAGCCGGAACCGGAAGCCAAAAGAAAGAGGATATTGAGGTGTGTGAGGAGGTGGCAAATTCCACACACTGAAATCCCTCTAAGGCACTGCCGCAGGAAGAGGGCGACGTGGGTCGCCCCGAAGCTGAGACTGATCCTTTTGGTTGGGGAAGCCGCTGTCACAACGCAATTGCTCTCTAGATGGACTGATCGGAGGTGATCCTCTTAACTTTCTTTTGCCTTTTTGCTGCTGGAAGATCGGTCGTGGTGAAGTAGAGACAGATGTCGGATTGGAGTGAGTGGCCATTTTTACTTGTTGCTGGGTTAGCTGTCTTTTCGACTGCCATACCGGAGGTGTTTGATTTGTGACGGAATTCTCTTAGTTAATTTACTTCTCTCTCCTCCTGCTGGGAGTTCTAATATTCTGGACCTCCCCTATAACTGGATTGCAGTGGAGTAGATTGGACTGCCTGCTGAGTTTCACTGAATTTGAACTAAGAAACTTAAACATACTGGGGTGATGATCTATTAAACGTCTCTTCCGGCTAAACGGTAAATGCTGTGGACTCAGAATCGAGGAGATTCGAAGAGTTATATCACCATCCAGTGGTCTCTTTGGGTAATACGGTTATGTCTACAACTTCCATCGCCACTAGGTCAAGAACGAAAATCCTTCCCTCCTCTGCAATCCCAAGCCCCAAGGGGATATCTACTAGATCATTGGAAGACATGTCGACTTCTGGCAAACCCCCATCTATGCAAGCCCTCCAGGGGATGATGCAGGCTATACAAGACTCGATGACCAAAAACTTTGCAGATTTACGATCGGATGTAAAATCTGAAATGGGAGGGGTCAGGGAGGAAATTAAACAGTTGCGTGGAGATATGCGAGAATTTCAGCAGGCTTTGGTAAAGCAGGAGGAAAAGACTCGGGAGGTGGAGTTAAGAATGGAAAGATGCGAGGGATGTATGGATTGATGGGAACAGAAACAACCAATGGTTAATAAAAGGTTAATGGACGAGATCTCCTTTTTAGAAATGGAAAGATCTTCCTTCTTCCTCAGACTTCAAAATGTGGTGGAAGAGAGGGATGAGAACTTGGAGGAAATTGTGGGAGACATGGTGGCAGAGTCTCTGGACACAGCCTGGAGTCAGGTCCAGCAGGATATAGATCAGGCTTTCAGGGTGTTCACTGGGTATGCGAAGCGTAACAATCTCTCTCGAGAAATCCATGTGCATTTCAGCAAGAGAGCGCTATGTGAGGAATTCTTCAAACGCACTAGGAACCAAACTTTAACATATAAGGGGCGACAGATCACTATTTTGAGGCAGGTTCCGAGATGTGTCCGGGAACAGAGACAAGAATACCAATTCCTTACTTTATTATTAAGGAGAAATGCTATCTTGTATCGATGGATGCTACCTGAGGGTTTACTAATGACATGGAGGGAAAAAAAGTTTAGGATTAGGAATCTACAGGAGGCAAGGGATTTTGTACAGCAACAATTTAATCCAACAGACTTGGAAAGAGAAGGAGAAGTAGAAACGGAGAGTAGGAGTCAGGAGGAATCGAAAGAAGACGATATGGGGACAGATAATATAGGGGGAGGAGAGGAAATTGAAGGGATAAGAGAAGGGGAAGGAGGACCAACACTAGCAACACAGAGAGAAACAAGGCAATCCAAGAAAGCTACAACCAAAGGGCAGCAAAGAATAGGAAGGACAGGTATAATGGGGGAATGTATATGTTTATTGTTGGTAAATATTAACGGCTTAAATGGCCCCTCTAAACGAAATAGAATTCTGAATAAATTGACTAAGCTCAAATATGATATTATTTGTTTACAAGAGACTCATATAAAAAAGGATCATGCGCATCTACTAAGACATCGGAAATTGGGTAATATGTTTACTATCTTAGCAGAACAAAAAAAGAGAGGTTTAGTGTTTTATGTGCAACACCATTTGAAAGCCCAACAAATATTTGCTGATCAGGAAGGTAGGATCTTAATGATAGAGATAGAGATTGGACAGAGGAAGTGCCTTTTGGTTGGTATATACGCCCCCAATGTCAATCAAAGGGCCTTTTATGAAGATCTGTATGGGAGACTGGGGGAAGTGGAATATGATCATATCTGCCTACTGGGGTTTTTTAATGCGGTGGTGGATAAAACTCAGGATTATATCCGGGGGGGGGGGGAATCAAGGGGGTTTGAAAGAAATAAGAAAAACCCTACCAAGGATATGTCATAAGATAAGGGAGGAATTCGGCCTACAAGATGTGTGGAGATTACACAACCCTGGGAAAAGGCAATACACTTATTTCTCCCCCAGACACCATTCCTGGACACGTTTAGACATGGTCTGGATGTCTCCAGAACTGAGGGGAATGGTATCCGGAATAGAAATTGGTACTAATGAATGGGCAGACCATAGTCCTATAAGGCTGACATGGAAGATCCCTGGATACAGGCAAACTAGATGGAAAATGTGGGTGGGGGCTTTGCAAGATGAAGACTTTATGGGGTCTTTTAAAAAAGAGATGAGTTTTTTTATCCAAGAGAATAAAACCGAAGACACATCCATTTATAATACTTGGGACACTGCTAAGGCAGTTATGAGAGGTTTATTGATTAAATACGGCGCTAACTGTCGCAAAATTAAAAGAACACAACGGAAAGAACTCCTGAATAATCTGAGTAGAGTTGAGCGGAGAATGCAGGAAGGGCAAGAGCAGGAACACCTGGTTGAGGAAAGGACGTTCTGGCAACACCAGATTAGCTTGCTAGATAAAGAAGAGTTAGCCTCTAAGATTAAATGGTCTAAACAACATTATTTTGAGAATGCCAATAAGCCAGGCAGGTGGCTCTCATACCGCCTAAGGAAGGAAGGCGAACAACGTAGGATAGAGGGGTTGAAGGATTTGGATGGAAACTTCCATACTACTAAGGAAGGGAAAAAGAAAGTGGCACAAGAATTTTTTACCAAATTGTATGAGAAAGGGGGAGAAGAGACACAAGGAAATCAGACAGTTTTTGATTAAATCTGACCTACCACAAGTCCCTGAATCTATGAAGCAGCTTCTTAACGCTGATATAACGGAAGGGAAAGTAGAAGCAGCCATGATGAAACAAGCCAATGGGAAGATCCCGGGTACAGATGGGCTACCGATTGAACTATATAAGCCGATGTTTGGGGTACTGGGTAAATATATGACAGAGTTGTATATCAGAGTGATGAGGGACACCCAGATTCCAGCATCGTGGTCTGAAGCATTTATTTTCATTATTCCTAAGGAAGGGACTGACTTGTCACTTATTAGAAACTATAGGCCAATTTCGCTGCTAAACTCTGATTATAACTTTTTTGCGGCAGTGTTAGCAGCAAGACTTACCTGCTTTCTTAATACCTTTATACACTCAGATCAGAATGGCTTCCTCCCCAACCGACACCTACGGGATAATTTGAGGATGATTATGAATACCCTGGAATATTTTGAGGCCTGCCCAGAGAAACAGATGGCCATAGTTTTTGTTGATGCCCAAAAGGCATTTGATCGGGTCTCCTGGGGCTTTATGATATCCCAGATGGATTATATAGATTTTGGCACAAAATTCATAGGGGCAATTTAGGCCATATATCAAAAGCAAACAGCAAGGGTATTGATTGAGGGAGACCAAACAGGGAAGATCGAGATACATAGAGGTACAAGACAGGGTTGCCCTTATCTCCGCTCTTATTTGTCTTGACTTTGGAACCTCTACTGAGAGAAGTAAGACGGAAAAACGAGATAAAGGGACTGAGGATTAGACGGGAGGAGGTTAAGGTACAAGCCTATGCTGATGATCTGGCCTTCATTCTAGAGGAACCAAGGGAATCAGGACCGCATTTGTTAGAAGTAATTAGGGAATTTGGGAGCGTTGCAGGTCTACTTCTTAACGAAGATAAGACCAAAATGCCTGTCAAAAATATGACCCTAAGACAGAAACACCAACTTGAAGAACTAGTGGGTCTGAAGATCGTAAATAAAATCAAATATTTAGGAATATGGCTGACAGGGAGATGTAGCTCCATAAAGGAAGATAACTATGTTCATCTTTACAAACAGATGGTCCAAGATTTCGGCAGATGGAAGAACCTGCAACTCTCCCTCATGGGGAGAATAGCAGTTATTAAAATGTGTACCTTCCCCAAATGGTTATTTCTATTTCAATCGGCCCCTGTAAGATTGGAAAAGAAATTCTTTAATGAAATGAATAGAGCCGTCTCAAAATTCATTTGGCAAGGTAAAAAAACCAGAATTAAACTGAAAATGATGCAGGAACCTAGAATCAGAGGAGGATTTGGCCTCCCTAATTGGCAGCTTTATTATCAGGCGGTTTTATTAATTTGGATAAAAGAGTGGATAACCCTGAGAAGAACACGGCTCCTGACAATTGAAGGCTGGGGCCTACAGTATGGTTGGCACTATTATATTTGGCCCGGTTCAGAATGACCCAAACATTTCAATGACCATCTTGTGCATAGGACCTTGAGTTATTTTTGGGAGAAGTTGAGGAGGAAGTTATATTTGAAGGTGCCATGCTGGATCTCTACTCAGGAAGCCCTTGTCTACCCAGCACGATATAGAGGGGAGAAGATCTTGACATATGAGGAGATCTTAGATCCACAGGGGAATTTGAAGACCAGGGAAATATTAACCTCACAAGGATACCATATCGACTGGTGGCCATACTCCCAGATATTCTCAAGGTACGAAAAAGATCAGAAGACTGAAGGGATATATCCCTATAAACAAGAACTGGACATGGTTCTTTTTGGGAAAGAGAAAGGGATGCTTTCCAAGTGTTATAGACATCTATTGTTATTAGACGTAGGGGAAGAAGTGGTCAAAGACTGCATGATTGCTTGGGGACGGAATATAGGACGCACACTGGACTTTCAAAGTTGGGAAGAAATCTGGTTCAAAAATATGAAATTGACAATGGCAGCCTCATATAAGGAAAATACATATAAAATGATATATCGGTGGCATTTACCCCCGGCAAGACTTGCCAGAATGTTCCCTGGGACCATGCCTAATTGCTGGAAATGTGGTCACAGAGAGGGGACCTATTTCCATCAGTGGTGGACCTGCCCAATGGCGATTAAATACTGGAAAAAGATCAGGCAGTGGTTAATAGAAATCACCCAAAATCGATTAGATTTGAAACCTGAAACCTTCCTGTTAGGACTTAAACCCCCAGATATCAACATGGAGATATGGTTTTTGGTGTTGCACATAATTATTGCGGCAAGATTGGCATTTGCCCAGGAATGGAAGAGTGATCAAATACCGATGGATAGGGCAGTAATAAACAAAATTAATGAGTGCGCAGAATCGGACAGATTAACAAAATTAATTAAAGGAAAAAAGGACTCAGAATTCTATAACTCGTGGAAGAGGTGTTATAACTGGATACGGGAACGACCGAATAATAACAACTGAAGCAATAATATATGTTTAAATCAGATATTGGTAAATAATATTAATCAGAAATTAAAGGACGAATAAGAATTGATGAAGTAGGTAGGTTAACTAGATGGGCTCTATATAGTGTAAATGTTGGTGTTAAATATTAGGCCTACTATTAGGACGGTAATGTTAAGTTTGGTTATTTAAATGTTATCACTTTCTCGCACTGTGACGGCAATATGTTTAAAATTATGTTTGTATGATTTTATTTTTATAAGAATAAATAAAAAAAAATATTTAAAAAAGAAAGAAATTAAAAATCCAATAAATACAACAATATACAAAATATTAAAACTGAATTAAATTACCCCTGTGCTAAAATCAATATTAAAACCCCTAAAACGCTAACAATTACCCTTTAAAATTCTGATTAAACAATTTCTTTCTGCGGCTAGGTATATAAAAAATTAGGCCAGGCCGGCCTGATGGAAGAAGTGTGTTTTTAACTTCTGGCGGAAGGAGCGGAGGTCCGTCGTTGTTCTGATTTCAGGGGGTAGGTCGTTCCAGAGGGTTGGGCCCACCACAGAGAAGGCCCTTCCCCTGGGCGTTGCCCGCTGGCATTGCCTAGTGGACGGCACCCGAAGAAGTCCCTCTCTGTGGGAGCAAATCGGCCGAAGGGATGTACGGGGCAGGATGCGATCCCGTAGATAACTAGGTCCCGTGCCATGGAGCGCTTTAAAGGTGGTAACCAACACCTTGAAGCGCACCCGAAATGCCACAGGCAGCCAGGGCAGCTTGCGCAGGAGCGGTGTTACGTGGGCAAAACCTGGAGGTTCCCAGAACTGCCTGCATGGCTGCATTCTGGACTAGCTGCAGTCTTCGGGTGCACCTCAAGGGGAGCCCTATGTAGAGAGCATTGCAGTAGTCCAGACGGGATGTCACGAGTGCGTGAGTGACTGTGCGCAGGGCGTCCCGCTCCAATAAGGGCTGCAACTGACGTACCAGGCGAACCTAGTAGAACGCCCCCCTGGCCACGGCTGTCACTTGCTCTTGCATGGACAGCCGGGTATGAAGGAGCACGCACAAGTTGCGTGCCCTATCCACGGGGGCTAGGTGTTTGCCCGCTATGGCCAGCGATGGAACAAACTGGTTGAACCGGGGCACTGGAAACCACAGCCACTCGGTCTTGGATGGGTTGGGTCTGAGTCTGTTCCTTCCCATGCAGACCCACACGGCTTCCAGACACCGGGACATCACTTTGATGGCATCATTGGGGTGGTTTGGGGTAGATACATACAGCTGAGTGTCATCAGCGTACAGATGGTACTCTACCCCAAAACCAAGGATGATCTCACCCAGTGGCTTCATATATGTGTTGAACAGGAGCGGTGAGAGGACCGACCCCTGAGGAACCCCACATGTGAGGGGTCTCGAGGTCGACCTCTGCCCTCCTGCCAACACAAATTGCAATCGACCAGAGAGGTAGGAGGAGAACCACCGTAAAATGGTGCCCCTCACCCCCAACCCCTCCAGTCGATGCAATAGGATACCATGGTCGATGGTATCAAAAGCTGCCGAGAGATCTAATAGGACCAGGATGGAGGAACAACCCCCATGTCTGGCCCTCCAGAGATCATCCACCAACGCGACCATTGCCATCTCAGTGCTGTGACCGGGCAGGAAGCCGGACTGGCGCGGGTCCAGATAATCAATTTCCTTCAGGTGATGAGGAAACTGTTGTGCCACCACACTCTCTACAACCTTCGCCAGAAAGTGAAGGTTGGAGACCGGACAATAATTTACTAATAATGTTGGGTCCAGGGAAGGCTTCTTGAGGAGGGGCCTCACCACCGCCTCTTTCAAGACGGTAGGTAAGAACCCCTCACTCAAAGAAGCATTCGCAACTTCCTGGAGCCAGCCTCGTGTAACCTCCCAGGATGCCAGTACAAGCCAGGAGGGACACGGGTCCAATAAACATGTGGTGACTCTCAGTCGCCTACGTAACCTGTCCATATCTTCAGAAGTAACAGAGTCAAACTCTTCCCATAAGGATGTCTCAAGACCTGCCTCTGACAAGCCCTCTAGACCACTTTCGGTGGAGGTCAACTTGCTCCGAATCTGAGTGATTTTATCCTGCAGATACTCTCCAAACTCCTCTGCTCTGCCCTGCAGAGGGGCTTCCCACGGCCTCTGTTGAAGGAGGGAGCGGGTCACCCCAAACAGGGCGGCAGGGCGGTTATCTGCGGATGCAATAAGGGTGGCACAATGATGATGTTTGGCCACTCTTATCGCCACAAGGTAAGTCCTCAAATGGGATCTTGCTTGTGTTCAGTCAGACTCAGACTGTGTGGATCTCCATCTCCTCTCTAGGCATCTCTTGTGGCATTTAAACCCCCTCAGCTCCTCGGTAAACCAAGGAGCCTGGGTGGCTCTCCGCTGCAAGAGAGGCCGCAAGGGCGCGACCCGATCTAAGGCCCCCGTGGCCGCCAAACTCCATGCAGCCACTAGGTCCTCCGTCGGGGTGCGGGTCAGGGTCGCAGGTAGTGGCCCAAGCTCCGTCTGGAACCTCTCAGGGTCCATCAGGCGCCTGGGGCAGAACCACCTAGGCATTTCTGGTTCCGCCTCCCCGCGGTGGGGTGTAGCGGTCGGAAAGTCGAGCCAGAGAAGTGAGTGATCTGACCATGACAGGGGTATGATGGCTAACTCCCCTTCACCAAGATCACTCATCCATTGACCAGAGACAAAAATCAAATCCAGCGTGTGTCCACCCTCGTGTGTGGTGGCCTGAATTACCTGGGTCAGGTCCATGGCCGTCATGGAGGCCATGAACTCCCGGGCTACCTCGGTTGATTCGCCGACCGATGGCAGGTTAAAGTCCCCCAAGACTAAAAGTCTGGGGATCTCAACCACCACCTCGGCGACCACCTCGAGGAGCTCGGGCAGGGCTGCTGATACGTAGTGGGAAACCAGGTACACAAGCAGCAAGCCCAACTGCCTCCCAGGGCCCCATCTCACGTAGAGGGACTCACAGCCGGTGGTCTGTGGTACAGTGGTCTCTCTCGGCTCCAAACCTTCCTTAATAATAACCGCCAAAACCCCCCCCCCTGCCTAGGGCCTGAAGTTGATGAAATGCACGGTATCCTGGTGGGCCCATTTCCACGAGAGGTAAACCCCCCTCATGGCGCAACCAGGTTTCCGTGATCCCCACCAGGTCCGGCTCCCCCTCCGACACAAGGTCGTAAATGAGGGGGGCTTTATTAGCCACAGACCTGGCGTTACATAGCATCAACCTGGGGCCCTGGCGCTGCAAGCCCTGACCTCCTAGATCGCGGGGGGAGCACAGGGGGTTGGGGCAAGCAACCGCTCATAACCAGTGGCCGCGGTCCCCCTCCTGGTGGTGAGATTCCTGTCTCCCATCGCCCCTACCCCTTTGCTATTGTGGAATAATCATGGATGAGGGGGAGATGACTCTCTAGCCCAGGAGTGCCAAACTCAAGGCTGGTGGGCTGGATGTGGCCCATGGGGCCACCCTGGAAATCAGCCCGCAGTGCCTTTGCCAGTGAAAATGGAGTTTGGGTGCAGGTGCATTTTCACTGGTAGAGAGCTGCAAAAGGCCAAAAATGGGGTCTGGGGGCTACGCATGGCCCTCCTGAGCACAGTTTTTGCTGGCAGAGGCCTACCAAAACAAACTAAAAACAAAACAAAGGGAGAAATGTTTCCCCCTTTGCATTCGAGCATGCAAGAAGGGATGAGAAAAGGAAAGAGGAAAGAAAAAAAAGGAAATGGGAAGAGAGCAAGGAAGGAAAATAAGGAAAGGGAAAGGAAGAATAAAGGAGAAGGAAGAAGGAAGGAAAAAGAAGAGATGGGAAGAAGGGAAGTAGGAAGAGAGGAAGGAAGGAAGAAAGGATGGAGATTATAATGAGAGTAAGGGAGGTCTGAGGGAAGTCCTGCCTTAGCACTTGGTCACCACAGATGCCCTTGACACAAATGACCTTGAGCTGGCCACGCCCACCCCAGTCATGACTATCCCAGCCCCCAAAGTCCAACACAACTCTGATGTGGCCTTCAATGTGTTAGATCAGACAAAGGATTCCGACTCAGGCATGGTCAAAACAACAGGAACGTTTATTCACACTATTTACAACACACACAAGATTCAACTGGCAAGGTTTCTTCTCTGGCAACCTCTTATATAGAGTTACCAGGCAGGAAACTCCTAGCAATGCACTTGCAACATTGTAACTCCTTTCCAGACAGATTCCAGACAGCTTGTCTCTGTTAATCACTGCAGCTTCTGGCTCAGCTCCGGAATGCGGTGACTCATAGGTTACCAGACGAGCTGTCTGGGACATAGGCTTGGGGACTCAACACAATGCAATCAAGTTTGACACCCCTGCTGTAGCCAGTGATCTAACAGAGTTTGATGAATGTGACTATGCATTTTGAAAAATAATGAACAAAACTCCCACAGTCTTTAGAAGAACTTTTCTGGAGGAATGATGCTGTACAGTAAAGTACTATTCAGTCTAGCTTCTGTAGCTTTTTCATTTGAAGTCATTCAGATGCTGCTACAGAATCTCCAATAATGAGTGCACTAGTAATAAAGAAACCCTTTTTTCAATCACTCCTCATTCTTCTATCGCTGTTGCAAGCATAGTTTTTACTCGAATTAGCAAACACCTAGAAGCAAACAAAATAATAGCCAAAAGCCAAAAGATGTTGGATAGCTATTTGTCTGAAATGGTATAGGGCTTCCTGCCTGGACAGGGGGTTGGACTAGAAGACTTCCAAGGTCCCTTCCAACTCTGCTATTGTATTGTATTGTAAAATACTGCATTTCTTTTCACTAGCAGGGTGGGCTACTGATTATAAGAATTCTATTTCAACAAGTTGTCCTTGGCAGTTTTTTTTTTATGATCAATTGAATTACTAAACAGGTACAGAATGCAATTTTCCTTATCAGCTGGAAGAACATTTTGAACTTTCTGACTCTCCCCTCTTCTGTGTTAGTAATTATAACTACATAAGATTCTGATTTGCAGCTAGCAGTAACAAGGGTTTCAGAGGAAACTGAGAGGTTTAGGTTATTTCCCCATTAGTAATTTACAGTGTTAGAGTCATCCAAGTTTTGTCATGCCAAAATAATAGTGATGAAGATAGGCTTTCACCATTGCAACAATGGTTGGGCAATGTTATGAAGTCATAGTGAGGAAATGGCCTGAGTTTATGGGAAACCAGTTTCAAGAAATTTAAAGATGAGAGGTCAATATTCACTAAGACTGATGTTTACTTACTTTAGGCATCATCCAATGCTATGGTTGTTTTTTTAAAAGCTCAACAGTTACTTGCAATTTCTACATGGCATTTATAAAAAAAGTGAATAGCTGTTTCTTCAAGTTTAATTTTTCATTTGAAAGACTATGGCAGTGATGGCGAATCTATGGCACGGGTGCCACAAGTGGCACGGGGAACCATTTCTTAGGGCACGCGAGGTGTTGCCCTGTCAGCACTAGTGTGCATGTGTGCACTGGCCAGCTGATTTCGGGCTTCTTTTGAGGCCATTTTTCGCCCTCTGGAGGCTTTAGGGAAGCTCTGATGCCTCTGGAGGTTGGGAGGGGGAGGCTGTTTTCAGCCTCCCCAGGCTCCTAGAAAGCCTCTGGAGCCTGGGGAGGGCGAAAAAATGGTGCCAAAAACAGAGGGTCATGCACATAGCATTATGGGTGTGGTGTGCCCATGCACGACCCCCCTGCACTCCCTTCGCTTTTGGCATGCGAGCCAAAAAAGGTTAGCCATCACTGGACTATGGAAATAAGATATTATTTTTATATTAATTATTATATTACCTTCAAATTCATGTTTCTCAAAAGAACTTGGAAATGTATATGAGCTAATATTTTCTCAGAACACATTTATTTTTGATAGGGGTCTTTCCCCACTTTCACTTGCAAAGACGATGATGACATGATCAGAATGCTATTTATTATTTTGAATGCAGATTGACTGTACATGTTTTTATCAAGAATAATCTTTTACTCAAAATTTTTTGCAGGATCCACCAGATTCATTAAAATGATAACTTGAGCATCATGCCATGTTGCCATGTGCCATGCCTAACCCTAATCAATTGCAGTGTAAGACTTCCTGCTTTTTTATAGGCAAACTGGAAACAGTTTGCCTATAAAATTCTGCAACAGTGTGCAGTGTTCTGCAACAGTGATTTTGCAACAGTGTGCAGTGTGAAACTGCAACAGTGTGATTCTTGTTTTGTGCCCCTTTAAGGTCTATTTCTGCTGTTTTTTAAAATACCTTTATTCAGGGGTGTGATTCAAAAAATTTAGTAATTGTTTCTCTGCCCAGTTGCTGGGTTGGTGTAGCCATGGTGGGTGTGGCCTACTCGGCCTCCTTCACCATAGGCGGGCGTTTTCATCCTCCCCAGGTTCCTAAGGTTTTCATCAAGCCTCTGGCAGGGCAAAAATGGTGGCCCCCTGGGCTCGGGAAGCCTTCCAGAGGCTGGAAACAGGCCTGATTCTGGACTTCCAGAACTTCCAGGAGGCCCATTTTTCACCCTCCCAGAGCCTCCGCAAGGGCCCTGCACTTACCTGGTATGCAAAATGGGCCACATAGAGACTTCTGGGAGGGGAGGGACAGGGTGGGTGGGTGGGTGGGTGGGGCCAGCCAGTCCTTGCAATTACTGGTTTGGTGAACCAGATATAAAATTAGCATCTGGTTCACCAGTATTGGTGCAAACTGGCTGAATCCCACCTCTGCCTTTATTGAATTATTCAATAATTATTGAATTATTAGAAGACACATCTTATAATGGAAGACACATCTCCTTCTAATGCAATGCAAACTGTTTTATCCCTTTTAAAATGAGGCCTAGAAAAAGCAGCAGGGCCAATGTTTGACCCAGCTGTGGCATAAGCTTATATTATCCAGTTTTTTAAAATTCATGGGAGTTTTTAATTTGCACTGCTCTCAGCCTTTTGAATAAATTTCACACATAGTTTATCTGGCAGCCAAATCTTTCAATCTTTCCATCCAATTTCTCAATTCCTGAAGAAAGAGGGTGTTGGTACTTACCTGATACGCCTCTTCTAATAAGGGGAAGATAGCATCCAAGAATGGGTTATCACCATCTGTCTCTGATTGGACTGAGTCTGATTACTAATTATTAAGCTTCTATAAAACCCCACCCAGAGGTGCTTAATCCCAGTTTTTCATCAAAGGAGATGAAAACAGGCACACTGGTGTTATCCAACCAATTCAATAAATTCAACTACATGCAGCCTGTTCACAATCAATAGTCAGTAACGAGATGTCAGACAAAAGACAACAGCAGAAAAGAACAGGGCGGGATGGATGCTATCTTTCCCTTATTAGAAGAGGCGTATCAGGTAAGTACCAATGCCCTTTCTCAATAAGGGGAAGATAGTATCCAAGAATGGGATATACCCAAGCCCAAAAACGTCCCATCCAAGGATGGGCCAGAACTTAATCCGGAAGACTCTTCCTGACCCACGGCCTGCAACATTCAGTGACCAAAAGATGCCTCCTCAGAGGCGAACCTGTCCAGTTTGTAATTCCTGATGAACAGCTTCGGGAACGCCCACATCGCCGCCCTACAAATTTCCTCCAAAGAGGCCTGAATAGCCCATGCTCTGGTGGTGGCAGCAATCCTCGTAGAGTGTGCAGTAATTCCAGAAGGGACCCCCTCACCCCTTGATTGGTAAGCCAGGGCAATACCCTGTCTTACCCATTGACCAATGCAGGAAACTGAAACCTTGTGACCAAGAGAAGGTTGGAAAGAGACGAAGAGGGCCTCTGTCTTATGAAAACCTGCCGTGCATTGGATGTAAACCTCCAGAGACTTGACCACATCAATCCCCTGTTGCCTGTCCACCTGTTGATCCCAACAGAAAGGGTAGAAATCAGGTAACACCACCTCCAGTGCCCGATGGAACAAAGAGCCAATCTTAGGCACAAAGGAAGGATCAAGCCTGAGAACTACCCTATCCAGATAGAACCTACAGAGGTCCTCCCAGATAGACAAGGCCTGGAACTCTGAAATGTGATGTGCTGAGGTAACAGCCACCAGAAAGGCCACCTTCTAGGAAAGGACATTCAGGGGAATGTCATGAAGAGGCTCAAAAGTTGGACTAAGGAAGGCCTCCAGAACCCAAGGGAGATCCCAAGAAGGGTAATGGTGGACCACTGGTGGATGTAGGTTCGTGGCCCCCTTGACAAACTGTTGAACCATGGGGTGCTGTGACAAGGACTGACCACCACCCATGTTATAACCATACCCAGGGCCACCACTTGATGCCTGATGGTATTAGGCTAGAGACCTCTATCAAGAACATCCTGCAAAAACTCCAGGACCTGTGGAACAGAGGAATCCTCCAGTCAGAACCCTCTAATCATGCACCAGGAGGTGAAAATCTTCCATGTGGCATTATAGATGTACATGGTAGACTGCCGCCTAGATGCCTGGATGGTACAAATGACCCTATCAGAATATCAACCACTCCTTAGGGTGAGCTGCTCAACCTCCACGCGGTCAGTTTGAGCCACTTGGAGTCCGGGTGTTCCAATGACCCCTGGCGGAGAGTGGACCTGTCCATAGGAAGTCGCCACGGTTCCTCCGACGATAGGTTCCGAAGGTCGGCAAACCAGGGTCTCCACGGCCAATGGGGCGCGATCAGGATCACCTCTGCTTGTAGATCGATAACCCTGCATGTCACCCTGGGGAGGAGTGGGACCAGCGGAAAAGCATAAAGCAGACCCCGCGGCCAAGGGGTGCGCAACGCAACCACTCCCTCCATCCCTGGGACGGGGAATCTCAAGAAGAACCTGTGGAGCTGGGTGTTGCTGGGTGTGGTGAAGACGTCCGCCACCGGTGTTCCAAACCATCTCGAGACCTCCTGAAAAACAGAAGGGTTTAATTCCCATTCTGCCTGATCCATCTTCACCCTGCTGAGCCAATCTGCCCTGGTGTTAGCCACCCCCAAAATGTGTTCAGCTCTTAACAAACACAAATTGACCTCCACACAGGCCCCCAAGAGTCTGGCCTCCTCCACAACGACTCCGGACCGAGTGCCACCCTGCCGATTTACATGGGCTTTGGTAGTGATGTTATTAGTTAATACCAGTACGTGCTGATCCCTCACGAGACTGTGGTGACATGAGTGCCAACCTAATGGCCCTTAGCTCTAGTAAATTGATGCTGAGTGACCACTCCAGCAAGGACCATTGCCCCTGAATCTCAAGAGAACCCATGTGAGCTCCCCAGCCATACAGACTGGCGTCTGTGGTAATAGTAAGCCTTGCACTAACTCTAAAGTGACACCCCCTCAGAATGGCTGGAGACCTCCACCATTGAAGGGAACATCAAACCTCTGCTGGCAATGTCACCCAGATCAAGGAGTGGCTGATTCTCCTCCTCTGAAAAGGCAGCATAAACCACTGGAGATCCCGCAGGTGGAGTCTGGCTCAGGGGACGATGTCCATGGTGGGGACCATCTTACCCAATAACCTGGACAAAGAGGCTAGGTGAGGCTTACAGTCCTCCTCTACTTCTCCCACCAACGCTTGTAGGCTAGAGGACCTGTCCTCAGAAAGAAACACCTGACCCACCACCGAGTCTATCCAGGCCCCCAAATGGAGGATTCTGGTAGTGGGGGAGAAGTGGCTCTTGGCTTCGTTGATAGAGAAACCATGGAGCTGAAGGACCCTGACAGTGGCGGACAGATCTCTGGCAGCACTGGACTCAGAGTCCGACTGAACTAAAATGTCATCTAAATAAAGTTAGACTCTGATTGGAATTGAGTGCAAATGGGCCACAAGTGCAGCCATAACCTTAGTAAACACTCTGGGCACAGAAGAAAGACCAAATGGCAACGGCGTGTATTGAAAATGCATAGAATTGTAACAGAACCATAAAAACTTTCGATAACATGGTGAAATGGGAATATGTAAGTAAGCTTCGGTGAGGTCAGTCGATGACAAAAAGTCAACTGCTCGAATCCCCTCCAAAATGGAATGCAGGGAATGCATTTTAAAACGCTTATAGATAACAAAACTGTTCAAACGTTTAAAGTCAAAAATGGCCCTCCAGCCCCCATTGGGTTAAGGAATCATGAACAATAGAATAGAACCCCTGCCTGACCTGGTCAAAGGGGACCACCTCTATGGCCTCAATCTCTAGGAGGTTTTGGATAGCAGAATCCATTAAAACCTTCCTCTGGGGGTTAGTAGGGACCGGACAACTAATGAAAAAAATTGGTGGGGAGGTCAGAAATTCCAGGGCCAGACCACACCTGACCATGGATATGACCCAAGCATCCGAGGTTGTGTTTTCCCATTGGTCTGCAATATGTTGCAGTCTGCCCCCAACAGGAAAATAGCCCTGCGGTAGTAGCGGTTAGCGGACCCATGAAAGAGCCGTTTATTTATTTTTTATATAAAATAATTTTATTGATTTTACAATTTTATAGTAGGAAAAGGTTAAATAGGGTGTTTCTTAACAATATTTTAGAGCTTCCATATCAGTGCTGATGACCGTCTCCGAGGTCTCTCACAATATCAATTCAATTAAATAATAAAAAAAGAAATTGGAAAGGGTACATACATTTCAAATCGCAAATTTCATAATCTAAAAATTCATACATTCAATTACTTTGTTTCCATAAACATCCTTAACATGGATTACTGTATATAAGAAAAAAAGCAAAAAAAAAATCATTTTTGTGATCTGAGTCTCTTTGCTATTGTTTCTTCTCCCCCCCCCCCCAGTAAGCAGAGCTGTAGCCCCTCCCGTTCCCGTATCATCATCGTCTAGGATTGAGGAGTGCTTTTTAAGAAAGGCCTGGGCCTCATCTACCGTTTTCATTCTAACTCTTCCTCCCTCCCAGAACACCAACATTCCTTCAGGCATCAACCATTTAAACCAAACCCCCTTTTAATGTAATTTTTTAGATAAGAAGGAATATTTCCTTCTTATGTCTCGTATTTTTTTGGGGATTTGCTTTAATATGGCTATCGAAAGAGCCATTTAGACTGCCCCACATGGGACTGCTGAAACGGTTGCTGTCGCTGAGACCAGAAGCACTGATTAAATCCTCACTGCTGTCGGAACCCCAATTGAAGGTAATCCACCCTATAAGATCCGCCATAATCCTGGGTGCCAAAAGATTGGCATCTAGGATAGGAGGCAGGCCGATTAAACCCCTTCTTGGGGTTGGATGAGAGGACTTTGCGCTTGTCGTTACCCTCCACGAGGAGAGGGTTAAGAGCATCACCGAAGAGTGAGTCCCCTTTGTATGGTTCCGATGCCAACTTCCATTTATGTTTCACATCAGACTGCCGTTGATGCAGCCATAACAGTCTGTGCAAAGAAACTGTGAAGGCCATAGCCCTGGAGGCTAAACGAGTTGAGCTCAATGTGGCATTAGCTATAAATTGAACTGCAGCGATAATCTTATTTAGGTCCTGGTGGGACCTCGCATCCCCCGCTGGGATGCGGTCCTGCAACTGCTGCAGCCAGAACATACTGGAGCAGACAAGGAATGACAACTGCCCAGGATGATGCCTGATGACTGCGCTGGAGGACCTGGTCAGCTCTGTGGTCCTCCGGCTTCAAGAGGTCCTTCTGGCCCCCTGGGAAAGCCATGTTAGAATACAGTGTGGTGACAGGAGTGTCGACTACAGGCCAAGACAGAGTCTTCTCCAACGCCTCGGTCACATTGTAATAGCGCCTATCATTGGCTGTTGGGGCGGGACCCGACGCAGGAGTCGACCACTGCCTTGGTACAGTGTCGA
Organism: Rhabdophis nuchalis; assembly: GCA_039707465.1. Classification (NCBI taxonomy): domain Eukaryota; kingdom Metazoa; phylum Chordata; class Lepidosauria; order Squamata; family Natricidae; genus Rhabdophis; species Rhabdophis nuchalis. The sequence continues at coordinate 96,184,466 of CM077647.1, forward strand.
TGAAGATCTGAGGCATAGGGATGGCGTCTGCCTCCACCTTATGCTCTAGAAAGAGGACCTTTGCTGAGGGGGGTTGTGCCGGGGTGGGGGCTACCAGAGCAGGTGGCTCCCAGTCTAAGGCCACCTTGGCCAGCAGTGGCTTAAACAAAGCCGGCAGGAAGAGGCCCATGTTTGTCGGCTTCTCAGGCACAGTGTCCTCGTCGCCAGAGAGATCACCATCTTTAGTCTCCCCTTCCTCCGAATCCAGCAGGGCACTATTGTCCGGATCGGGAGGTGGTAAGGCCTCGGCTAGATCAGAAGTCATGCTAGACCACATCCCGGCTTGGTGATGGCTGACTGGGGCTGCTTGAGATTTGCTTGTAGCCCAGCTGCGATCCCCTGTTTAATTGCCTCAGTAATAAGGGCCTGGATATCCGGGACTGCTGGGACCACCGAGGTCATGGATGGAAGCGGTGGTGGTAGCATGCCCTGCATATCTAGTCTCACCCCAGCAGCCATAGGAGTGTAGGTAGCCTCGGCTTGCCATGCCAGTGGCCTACCTGGTGTGCTCCCCCAAATGCCTGAGGTGTCTATGGGGAGCATGGGGCTGAAAGGCCCTGGCATGGTTTCAAGGCCCAGGGCCATCTGTGGAGCCAGGATAGGCTTTGGAAAGGGTGACTGGAGGTACAAGGTCAAGGCCCCAGGCTCCCCTGCCACAGATTCCTTGGAGGCCGGCTTGGCCTTCTTAGACTTTGAAGTCTTGCAGCCTGATGAGGAGGATGTATGGGTCTTGGCCCCAGCCTGGGTCTTGGCAGAGTCCCGGCCTGCGGGAGCCAGTAAATGGGGAGACCATAAGTATGCCTTGGGCAGGGCCCTGTAGGCCATTGCAGGCCTCCGCCCTGCTGTCATGGGCTCCATGGCTTGACATTTTCAAAATGGCGCCCACATGAAAAAACGGCCATTAAAATAGGCACTGAGAGCGCTCCGCCCCTCTCACTGACCTCTCTTTGTGCCCTTTAAATGCTGTGAACAAGGCCGGAGCCCTCAAGAGGCTGTAGGCTGGGCATCTCTACTGTCAGCAGGCATGCTGGGCCTTTCTGACGAAACTGCGGTGTCAGGCAAAGCTGAACAAGGCCGATGCAACGTGAGGCCTCCAGAGCGTGTGCGGAACAAGCACCACTCCTCCTCGAAAGGCCAGGAAAGGCCGCCAGGCTTCACAGGCCAGCTGAGCGATCCGTGTGGGATCAAAGGCAGCCACTGCGGTGTTGAGGAAGCCCACCGCCAGATCTTCAGCACGTTTTCCCATGATGGAAGAGTGCACCCACACCTCTGAGGCAGAAGGAGGTGTGAAGGAAGCAGGGAGGCAGAGCGATGAAAGGCCTCAGTGAGTGAGGCACAGCACACTGGCCACTAGAGTGAGGTCCAGGCCACTGAGGAGGAACTGTCCAAGCACTCACGAAATTAGAGGTAAAAGAAGTCCACCCATTTTACTGACAAGACCAAGTTGGATAACCCGAAAAAGTCCCAGAGTGGACTGAATCGGAAAACTGGGATTAAGCACCTCTGGATGGGGTTTTATAGAAACTTAATTAATTAGTAATCAGACTCAGTCCAATCAGAGATGGATGGAGATAACCCATTCTTGGATGCTATCTTCCCCTTATTGAGAAAAGCTTGACTTCTCTCCTGTAACATATTATAAGCAATATGACCAAATCCATATCTTAATATTTATTTATTATTTATTTATTATTTATTTTATCTAATTTCTAGACTGCGCCCTCTCCCCACAGGGACTCAGGGCAGTGTACAGGAACAATTAAAACATCTAAAAGCACGACAATACATACATAATTAAAATTGGATTAAATAACCCTGTACCCATTTGTAACACATTAAAACGATATCCCATTTAAAACCAAATAGAGCAATTTAAGTTAACAGACTGGAGCGGGAAGAGTAAATTAGGCTAAGCCAGCCTGATAGAACAAATGAGTCTTAGGTTTTTGGCGGAAGGAGCGAAGGTCCGTGGTAGTTCTAATATCGGGGAGTAGGTCGTTCCACAGGGTCGGGCCCATCACAGAGAAGGCCCTTCCCCTGGGCGTCGCCCTCTAGCATTGCCTAGTGGACGGCACCCGGAGAAGTCCCTCTCTGTGAGAGCGAATCGGCCGAAGGGATGTATGGGGCAGGATACGATCCCGCAAGTAACTAGGTCCTGTGCCATGGAGCGCTTTAAAGATGGTGACCAACACCTTGAAGCGCACCCGAAAGGCCACAGGCAGCCAGTGCAGCTCACGCAGGAGCGGTGTTACGTGGGAGTACCTGGTAGCTCCCAGAACTGCCCGCGTGGCTGCGTTCTGGACCAGCTGTAGCCTTCGGGTGCACCGCAAGGGGAGCCCCATGTAGAGAGCATTGCAGTAGTCTAGACGGGATGTCACAAGCGCATGAGTGAATGTGCGAAGGGCGTCCCGGTCCAATAGAGGACGCAACTGGCATACCAGGCGAACCTGGTAGAATGCCCCCCTGGCCACAGCTGTCACATGGTCCTCCATCGACAGCTGGGCATCTAGGAGGACGCCCAAGTGGCGTGCCCGATCCATGAGGGCTATATGTTCACCCCCTATGGCCAGTGATGGAGTCAACTGGTTGAACCGGGGCGCCGGAAACCACAGCCATTCGGTCTTGGATGGGTTGAGCTTGAGTCTGTTCCTTCCCATCCAGATCCATACGGCTTCCAGACACCGGGACATCACTTCGACGGCATCGTTGGGGTGGTTTGGGGTAGAGATGTACAACTGAGTATCATCAGCGTACAGGTGGTAATCTACCCCAAAACCACGGATGTTCTCACCCAGTGGCTTCATGTATGCATTGAACAGGAGAGGCGAGAGGACCGACCCCTGAGGAACCCCACATATGAGAGGTCTCGAGGTTGACCTCTGCCCCCCTGCCAATACAAATTGCGATCGACCGGAGAGGTAGGAGGAGAACCACCGTAAAACGGTGCCCCTCACCCCCAACCCCTCCAGTCGATGCAACAGGATACCATGGTCGATGGTATCAAAAGCCGCCGAGAGGTCTAATAGGACCAGGATGGAGGAGCAACCCCCATCTCTGGCCCTCCAGAGATCATCCACCAACGATTTGATACTCATATTTTGTTTTCACTGTCCTATTGGTCTGCTTGTGAGAGCACTGATTGGTTCATTCTTTCTTTTCTCAGTGCTTCATGAAAACTGTTTGCAAAAATGTCTTCCAAACCTTTTTGAAAATTTGAAAGCAAAAATGGTACCATGAGGAAGTGAGTATCCCACAGAGACATGCAATTAAAGTACATTATTATTATGGTTGGGCACACAATCAGATATTTAGGTCAGATTTGGCATTTTATCAATCTATCAAGTTCTTATTATTAAATTTATTTGCTACCTATGTCAAATAAATAGGTTGAGTTGACTCTGAGAGACATAACATTATCATGAATAAAAGATATTTTATTAGGAAAATCAGAAATTCAATCCCTCTCCCTCTCCCTCCCTCCCTCCCTCCTTCCCTCCCCCTCCCCCCTCTCTTTACCCAAAGTTTAATTAAAGTGTTCATTTCTGTAACTTTTAAACATGTTTTATAATTCAAGAAACCCATGAAAAATCCTTGCATTTGTCTTTGAGCTTGTCCTTTCACTCCTGAAAGGAACATCTGAGAAAAGGTTGCCTTATTTTTGAATTTAGATTTTTAAAAGTGTAAACCAGAAGAGTGTCTTGACATGAAGGAGTTATATTATTATTAGACCAGTAGTTACGGGAATATTGGTATCTTTTGATTTTTCAATCGCATTTCTCCTGGCTGACACCAATTCTGAAAAACCAGATGGCACAGAAACCAAACCAAAAGGCACAGTGTAGAATGGAGATCATATAATTAAATTCCATGGGAACATTGCAAAAGGATAAATGAAAAAAAGAAAGTTAAAGTTGACATTTTGGCCTGATATTTCAGCATTAAAAGAGATTCAAAGGAAGCTGTCATTTTATATATCTTTCTATTTCATGTAGCTATTCAAATACAAAAACATATAGTCAGTTTTACCTGCCCCACATTTTTTCATTATAATTCTTTGCTTCAAAATTTTGTTAGTGGAGTAAGTTTGATAATTTGGAAGAGTTTACAGTAGAGCATATTTTATGGTTATTGTTCTTGAGATGTGTCCAATATAAACCCCTTCAAACAAGCTGTATTCTGCAGCTTAAATTCACTTTTGCAGAATAGATGCTTTCTGACTGGCTGAACTGGATTATCTATGAGGAATGTTGTTTAACTTAGTCTGTGTTGTACATGGGTTCACTTATGGTACTTATTTATCATTGCAACCATCCTGTGAGATAGTTGAGTAATAGATAGTGACCTATTCCTCCCTCCCTCCTTCCGGTTCAAGATGGAGGAGGGCTGAGGATGAGCTGCGCCAAGGGGGGGATTTTGCCTCGTTGGCTTCTCTAAGGTGGGACCCCCAGCCCCCGGTTCCATCGGAGGGGGCTGAGCTGAATAGACGGGACAGACTGGATAAAAAATCTGGAAGCCCGTGGGAGCCAGCCATGAAAGCCGGTTTCCGCTGCCGCGGGGGACGCTACCACAGGGGTACGCTGGAGGCTCAGCTGAAGTCTTGAGGCTAGGCTCCCAACGTGGCTGCGCGGCTTGCACGGCTTCCGACCATTGTTACCGCCACACTGCTGGTTCATCGTTAACGTTCCAACGCTTCCAACGCTCCACTGTCCATACTGCTCTATCGCTCAGCTGTCCTTCCGTCGCCTCCCTCGTGTCGTTGTCCTGTTGTTTGGTAGATGTTGCCCGTAGCTTTGTTCCTGCTTGTTCCTGCTCGTTGTTCCTTCATCTCGCTGTATTTCTTTGTTTGCTGGTTTGCTTTGTTTGCTGGTTCGTCTGTTTGCTGGTTCGTCTGCTTCGCTCTCTGTTGCTATGCTGTGTGTTGCTGTGTTCCCCCTTGTCGCCGGCTGTTTTGTTGCCTGCTTATCTCGGCTACTGCTCTGCTGACCTTCCGACCACCCGGGTTTTCCTCGTTGTTATCTACATTGCCATCATCATGACTGCTTCCATTGCTTTACTGCCGTCCTCAGTGTTTGTTGTTTGCCTATTGTGCCTTTTTATTTATTTATTTATTTTATTCAATTTATATCCCGCCCTTCTCCAACAGGACCCAGGGTGGGATATAATTTGTTTTATCCCCTGTGCTCTTGCCTCCTTGCCTTTGCCTTCCTGCCTCCATTTCTCTATCACAGAGGCAGGTTCTATAGCCTTAAGATGAACAGCCTAATTTCAACATCTTGGTTTGCTGCACTGGCCTGCTGCTTTTGCATGGTGACTCCCATCATTCACCATTACTCCCCATTGACTGACGGTCTTCCCTTGCATCTTTTCAGCTGATAAATGCTGGATACCATCTTTAGACAAATTGTTGATTTCCATCTAGGGACCATGGCTAAGCCACACCTACGGATCCCAAGGTTAATTCCATCATGGCAATGCCCCCCCCCGGCAACGTATGTACTCAGTAACGGACATCCTCGCTCTGCGAGATTCCCCTCTCTCGCAGGTTTGGCCCTCAACGTTAACGAGGGCCCACCTCGATGACGGAATTTTAAATCCCGAGAGGTGGCGAAAATGGAACATAAGGAGCTTTTGGGGGAACTTTTTAATTCAGTTCTTAAGGGGTCCCAGGGAGGGGGGTGGGTTACATGGGAAAATAGATGTAGGTAAAGGACTTGCCCCACAAATTAACATCTCCAGGCCGGTTTGCGATCTCGATGGGGAGGCTGTTAGGTCCGATATTGGGAGGGGGGCTAGGGTTGAGTCAACAGGGGGCCTTCCAATCAGGACGGCCTGGGGGAGGGGGAGGTATGGCGGGAGCGGGGGATCATTGGGAGGGCGCTCCCGCTGCTTACAAGCGGTTGCACGCTCTCATCCCCAGGGCTCTTCCTGCAATCCAGGAGGTCAGGGATTTCAGAGCCGGGGCCCTAGGCTGATGCTATGCAATGCCAAGTCTGTGGCCAACAAAGTCCCCCTCATCTACGACTTAGTGTCGGAGGGGAGCCTGGACCTGGTGGGTATTACCAAAACCTGGTTGGGCCATGAGGGAGAAGTACCTCTCGTAGAAATGTGTCCACCAGGTTATCAGGCATTCAATGAACCACGGGCCCAGGGCAGGGGTGGGGGAGTGGCGGTTATCATTAAGGAAGGTTGTGAGCCGAGGGAGACCACTGTGCCGCAGACAGCCAGTTGTGAGCCCTCTATGTGAAATGGGGTCATGGGAGGCAGTTGGGTTTGCTGATTGTGTACCTGGCTCCCCGCTACATCTCAGCAGCCCTGCCCGAGCTCCTCGATGTGATCGCTGAGATGGCGGTTGATGGCGGCTTTTAGTCATGGGGGATTTCAACCTGCCATCGGTAGGCGAGACATCTGAGGTGGCCTGGGAGTTCATGGCCTCCATGATGGCCATGGACCTGACCCAAATAATTCATGGCCCCATGCACACCGAGGGACACACTCTGGACCTTGTTTTTGCCTCCGGCCAGTGGACGAGTGATCTAGGATTAGGGGAATTAGTCATCGAATAATAATAATAATAATAATAATAATAATAATTTAATTTCTATCCCGCTCTCTCTCCCCAAGGGGACTCGAGGCGGGGCACAGGCAATTAAAAATACAAATAGACCACAAACAAATACAAAATACAAAGTTAAAAATAAATTAAATAAATCCTGCGCTAAAACCCATAACTAGACTAAAAATTACCCCTAAAAAACCCTGACCTAAAAAGAGACTACCCAAGGCCGGCCAGACGAAAAAAGTGCGTCTTTAATTTTAAGCGGAAGGAGCGGAGGTCCGTGGTTGTCCTGATATCGGGGGGAAGGTCATTCCAGAGGGCTGGGCCCGCCACAGAGAAGGCCCTTCCCCTGGGCGTCGCCCGCTGACAAAGTCTAGTGGACGGCACCCGGAGAAGTCCCTCTCTGTGGGAGCGAATCGGCCGTGAGGATGTATGGGGCAGGATCTGATCCCGCAGATAGCTAGGTCCCGAGCCATGGAGCGCTTTGAAGATGGTGACTAACACCTTGAAGCGCACCCGGAAGACGACAGGTAGCCAGTGCACCCGGAAGACGACAGGTAGCCAGGTAGCCAGTGCAGCTCGCGCAACAGCGGTGTTACATGGGCAAACCTAGAGGTGCCCATAATTGCTCGCGCGGCTGCATTCTGGACCAACTGAAGCCTCCGGGTACACCTCAAGGGGAGCCCCATGTAGAGAGAGTTGCAATAATCCAGTCGGGATGTCACGAGAGCATGACATCCCGACTGGATCGAACCCCTGTCATGGTCAGATCACTCTCTCCTCTGCCTTGATTTTCCAACCACTGCACCCCACCGTGGGGAGGTGGAGCCAGAAGTGCCAATATGGTTCCACCCCAGGCACCTGATGGATCCTGAAAGGTTCCAGACGGAGGTTGGGCCAATACCTGAATCCCTGACCCGCGACCCAACTGGAATAGTGCGGCCATGGGGGCCCTGGACCAGGTCGTGCCTTTGCGGCATCTGACTCGGCGTTGATCTACCTTGGCTCCTTGGTTTTCCGAGCAGCTGAGGGAAATGAAACGCCAGAAGAGATGCCTAGAGAGCATCTGGAGGTCCACCCGCGCCAAATCTGACCGAACACGGGTAAGGTTGCATTTGCGGACCTACCTAGTGGCGATGAAAGTGGCGAAATGAGACCATCTCGCCACCCTCATCGCATGCGCAGATAACCACCCTGCTGCCCTGTTTACGGTGACCCGCGCCCTCCTTCACCAGAGGCCGCAGGAGGCTCCCTTGCAGGGTCATGCAGAGGAATTTGGATCCTATCTGCAGGATAAAATCGTTCAGATCCGGAACGAGCTAGCCTCCAATTGGACTAGTCTGGGCGGGGTGACAGAGATAGGCCTTGAGACCACTGTTTGGGATGAGTTTGACCCCTTGACCCTGAATGGCATGGACAGGATACTGGGGCAATTAAAGGCCACCACATGTTTATTGGACCCGTGTTCCTCCTGGCTTGCACTGGCCTCCCGGGAGGTTACACAAGGCTGGCTCCAGGGGGTTGTAAATGCTTCTTTGAGCGAGGGGTTCTTGCTGGCCATCTTGAAAGAGGCGGTGGTGAGGCCCCTCCTCAAGAAGCCCTCCCTGGACCCAGCTTTATTATCCAACTATCGTCCAGTCTCCAACCTTCCCTTTTTGGCGAAGGTTGTTGAGAGTGTGGTGGCATGACAATTCCCCCAGCACCTGGAGGAAACTGCCTATCTAGACTCGCGCCAGTCCGGTTTCCGGCCCGGACACAGCACGGAGATGGCATTGGTCACGTTGGTAGATGATCTCTGGAGGGCTCGGGATAGGGGTTGCTCCTCTATCCTGGTCCTGTTAGATCTCTCAGCGGCTTTCGATACCATCGACCATGGTATCCTATTGCACTGGCTGGAGGGGTTGGGGTTGGGGGGAACCGTACTTTGGTGGTTCTCCTCCTATCTCTCCGACTGGTCGCAATTTGTGTTGGCAGGGGGGCAGAGGTCGACTTCGAGGCCCCTCACTTGAGGGGTGCTGCAGGGGGTCGGTCCTCTCGCCTCTCCTGTTTAACATCTACATGAAGCCGCTGGATGAGATCATCCGTGGTTTTGGGGTAGAGTGCCATCTATACGCGGATGACACCCAGTTGTACATCTCTACCCCTAACCACCCCAACGATGCCGTTGAAATGATGTCCCGGTGTCTGGAGGCCGTGTGAGTCTGGATGGGGAGGAATGGGCTACGACTCAACCCGTCCAAGACCGAGTGGCTGTGGTTTCCGGTGCCATGACATAGCCAGTTGGTTCCATCTCTGGCTATTGGGGGCGAGTCATTAGCCCCCGCAGAAAGGGCTCGCAACTTAGGCGTCCTCTTGGACTCTCGGCTGTCCTTGGATGACCATGTGACAGCCGTAGCCAGGGGGTCCTTTCATCAGGTTTACCTGATATGCCAGTTGCGCCCCTTTCTGGATCGTGATGCCCTGCGCACAGTCATGCAAGCTCTTGTCATTTCCTGTCTAGACTACTGCAATGCTCTCTACATGGGGCTTCCCTTGAGGTGCACCCGGAGGCTCCAGTTAGTGCAGAATGCGGCCGCGCGGGGGATCCTGGGAGCACCAAGACACTCCCACATAACACCTCTGCACTGGCTGCCTGTGGCCTCTGGATGTGCTTCAAGGTCTTGGTGACCATCTTTAAAGCGCTCCATGGCATGGGTCCTGGTTATTTGCAGAACCGCCTCCTGCCACATACCTCCATCCGACCTGTCCGCTCCCACAGGGAGGGCCTCCTCAGGGTGCCATCCGCTGGACAATGCTGACTGCTGACTCCCAGGGGAAGGGCCTTCTCTGTGGCGGGTCCAGCCCTCTGGAACAACCTGCCCCCGACCTTCGTACTATCACGGACCTTCATCTCTTCCGTCAAGCATTAAAGACCTACTTTTTTCATGCGGCCGGCCTGGCATAGTTTGTTTTTACTATCGCTTGTTTTTACCATCATTTTAATAGGGTTTCTTAATATTTTAGCATGGGTTAAATTTGTTTAATTTAGTTTTAAATTTATTTATTGATTGTATTATATGTATTATATCTTTTTAATCTTTTATTATCCCTGTGCACCGCCCTGAGTCCCAACGGGAGAGAGGGCAGTATACAAATTAAATTAATAAATAAATAGAGTAACATTTCCTTTATAAAGGAAAAGTTTCCGGACTTCGCTTCCGGTTTTTGACAGCGATGGACATGTCTGTCCGCCGCTTGCCTTTCTTCTGGGCTCCTTCGGGGGCACAAAGAGTCCTGGAGGGATTCTTTGCTGAAACGTGCAGCTTGTTGGAAGCCCCCAACCTAGCGGCAGCTGGGGGGGTATTTCCAGCCTCGCCCTAGGACCGGGAAGGCATAAAGGGGGGGCAAATCCTGCCTCTTCGCCTGATGGATTCCGGAGGAAACATTTTAAATTGAACATGTGGCTGGAACGCCGACGATGGAGGGCTCTCCCAAGTTTCCGGTTTGTTGATAAACAACAGAAACAACGTGAGTTTTGTTCAATCAACTCAAATGGAAAATAGATGGGGAGGTTTTTCCCCCTCTAATCCCTCCGCAGAAAAAGCGGTGCTTAAACGAGCTCTCCGATGGGGAGAGAACAAGGACTAATTAACTTTGCCATTGGAATCAACTACTTTGAGGGAATGGCTTTACAACAGCAACAATTTACCATGGGATAATTTCTAAAAAACAAATTGTAACTTTCAATTTCCTACCTGGGGAAGGGCGAGTAAAATGGCTTCTCTTTGTTCTCTTATCAAAACTTTCCCACGCCAGTGGAAACAGCCCCGGGCAACCATCTGAGAAGAGTCTTTGGTGTCTTTGTGTGTCCCTCCTGGGTGCTCTCTTCACATCTCCCGTATGTGTATTCCCTGAATGTGGATTACAATATTTCTTTTTCTTCTCTGTAACTTGGACTAACGAATTTGGATTTCTCCTGACATCCCGACCCCTCCCAGCTGCTCATTCTTTTGATGCCATTTCTTTTATCACTTTTGAACTGAGACAATGGGTCCCAGAAAGCCGCCAATGGGGAAATCTGCATCTGCACCCCTTTCAGCCGGCTCCAGCCTGGCAACTCAAACAAAAATTACCACCTTACTACAGAAAGAAACAACTGCAGAGGCTTCACAAGAATTATCGGTTACCCAAATGTTCCAGGAACTTTTGAAAAGTATAAATGATATCTGGAAGGAAATGGCAGATTCCAGAGCAGAGCTTAAAGATGTTAAGCAGAGTACAACAGAAAATAAAGAAAGGATTGAGTCATTGGAAGAAGGGGCAGCGGGGGTGGGGGGGGAGGTTAAGGAGTTACAAAAACAAAATTTAGAGTTACAAAACTATATCTTAAAAACAGAACTTGAAAGAATATCCCTTTTTCTTAGGTTTCAGAATATACCGGAAGTAGAAAATGAAGACATTAAAGATGTTATGAGTGTAATATTAGCTGATTATCTTAAAAGAGAAAAAGACCAAATTTGGTGGGATATAGATTTGGCATATAGAATCAACTCAACATATGCTAGAATTCATAACCTTCCAAGAGAGGTTCATGTAAAAATTTTCAGGAGATCCACGAGGGACGAGGTGCTGAGGGCACAGAGGGGGGGGGGCACTGAGATATCATGACAAAGAAGCCACTATTTTGAAACAAATCCTGAAAAAAATAAGAGAAACAATGAGGAAATTTTCCTTCCTGTCTAAGAAGTTATATAATAAAGGAATTTGGTTCAGATGGTTGCTGCCAGATGGAATGCTGATCTTCTGGGAGGGAGGTAAGATTAAAATTAAAACAATAATTGAGGCAGAAGTCTTCCTGAATAAGCACTCTTCCCTCCTAGAGGACAGAGATAGTGGAGCTGGAGAAAAGACAGAAGGAGCCATGGCCCCTCCTGGAGACAGGGAGGGGGAGGAAATGATATCGAAAAGACTTAGATCACAAAAATGAGCTCAGTGGAACCATTATCATAACTGTTGATACAGAGAAATGGCAAAGAAAGAAATGATTGAACATACGACTGACATAATGTGAAAATCTGTTTTTGCTTATCCTTTACACTATTTTTAAAATTGTAATTTTGTATCCTTAAAATATTTTTAAAATTGTAACCTGTGAGGTATGGGGGGGCCACCATTACCGGCATGAAACCACCAAAATTTTCTATATACCCTATTCCTTTTTCCTATGTATATTTTAAAAACCAATAAAATCTTTATTCAACGAAAAGTTTCCAGTCAGATCCTGACTGTGGTAACTTTTTCTGGTATCTTTTTCGCAGAAAAAGATGCGCCTGGGTAAGGTGACCAGATGTCCTGCTTTTGGCAGGATAGTCCCGCTTTTGAAGAAAGTGTCCCGCGTCCCATGGGGTTTTTAAAAAGTCACGCTTTTTGCCTGGGGCCGTGGCGGGGGGTGAGCGGGCACTCTGCACACTCTCAGAGGCAGCTTGGGGCCAGGGCAGTGGTGCGGGATGCAGGCAGGAAGTGGCAGCCAGAGCAGGATGTCAGGCAGGCGGGTGGGGCGGGCAGGTGAGGGAGGAGCGAGCCAGCAGGCAGGCAGGCAGGCAGCAGGCGGAGGAGGAGGCGGAGGAAGAGGAGAGCTGTGCGGGCAGGGCTGCAGCTGGAGCCTGCGTGGCCCTGAACTTTGCGCCAGCGCTGCCACCTCGATGTGCTCTGCTATCACAAAAGGCCGCTTAACCTGGAAGAAATGTATGGAACTTTATGATTAATTGATATAATTTTTATGATTCATAATTTGTAATGGAAGATGGCTTCTTATGTTCTTCTTTAACTTTAACTTTATTCGCATTTATATACCGCCCTATCTCCCTTGTGGGACTCAGGGCGGTGCACAGGCAATAATAAAATACTATAAACAATAAATACAATAAAATATCTTAAAAATAAATTAAACTAAGAGACCTGTGCTAAAATTTCAATAAAAACCCCTACTAAAACCAAAATTAAAAACTATGTAAAAACTATGCCAGGCCGGCCCAAAGAATAGGTGTGTTTTCAATGCCCGGCAGAAGAGGCGCAGGTCCGTGGTTGTATACAGGTCAGGGGGTAGGTCATTCCAGAGGGCTGGACCCGCCACAGAGAAGGCTCTCCCCCTGGGAGTCACCAGCCAGCATTGTCCGGCAGACGGCACCCTAAGGAGGCCCTCCCTGTGGGAGCGGACAGGTCGGTGGGAGGTATGTGGTAGGAGGCGGTCCCGCAAATAACCAGGTCCCATGCCATGGAGCGCTTTAAAGGTGGTTACTAACACCTTGAAGTGCACCTGGAAAGCCACAGGCAGCCAGTGCAGCTCGCCCAGGAGAGGTGTTACATGGGAGCATCTCGAGGCCCCCAATATCCCCCGCGCGGCCGCATTCTGAACTATCTGGAGCCTCCAGATGCACCTCAAGGGAAGCCCCATGTAGAGGGCATTACAATAGTCCAGGCAGGAGATGACAAGGGCTTGAGTGACCGTGCGCAAAGCGTCACGATCTAGAAAGGGGCGCAACTGAGGTATCAAGTAAACCTGATAAAAAGCCCCCCTGGCCACGGCTGTCATATGGTCATCCAAAGACAGCCGAGAGTCCAGGAGGACACCCAAGTTGCGGGGCCTCTCCACGGGAGCCAGTGACTCGCCCCCGATAGCCAGAGATGGAACCAGCTGGCTATATTGTGATTCCGAGAACCACAGCCACTCGGTCTTGGATGGGTTGAGTCGAAGCCTGTTCCTCCACATCCAGACTCGCATGGCTTCCAGGCACTGGGACATCACTTCAACGGCATCGTTGGGGTGGTCTGGGGTAGAGATGTAAGCTGGGTGGCATCAGCGTACTGATGGAACTCTACCCCAAAACCATGGATGATCTCACCCAGCGGCTTCATATAGATGTTGAACAGGAGGGGTGAGAGGTCCGACCCCTGAGGCACCCCACATGTGAGGGGCCTTGACATCGACCTCTACCCTCTTGCCAACACAAATTGTGACTGGTCGGAGAGGTAGGAGGACGGTGCCTCCCAACCCCAACCCCTCCAGCCGGTGCAACATGATACCATGGTCGATGGTATCGAAAGTCGCTGAGCGATCTAATAGAACCAGGATAGTGGAATAACCTCTATCCCGAGCTCTCCAGCGATCATCTACCAACGCGACCAATGCCATCTCTGTGATGTACCCAGGCCGGAAACCGGACTGGCACAAACCAGATAGACAGTTTCCTCCAGGTGCTGGGGGAGCTGTCACGCCACCACACTCTCAACAACCTTCGCAAGGAAGCGAAATTTGGAGACTGGACGGTAGTTGGCCAACACAGCTGGGTCCAGGGATGGCTTCTTAAGGAGGGGTCTCACCACCACCTCTTTCAAGATGGTCGGTAAGAACCCCTCACTCAGTGAAGCATTGACAATTCCCTGGAGCCAGCCTTGTGTAACCTCCCAGGAGGTTACACGAGGCTGTATGTCTGCCTTATTTGTGTTTTCCCCCCAAAATAAATAAAAAATTACTGCAAACCCCCCCCCCTCGGCAATGGTGTCCCACTTTACCAATATTAAAATCTGGTCACCTTACGCTTGGGAGAGAGGGAATTAAACTCTAAGATCCTTCAAACTATGCTCCTCTCAAATAAACACCTGATGATCAGCAGATGATGGGGAGACCAGCGACAAAGAACAAGTGGGCCAGGGCCAGCAGGCCAAAATAAACTGAGGCTGCTTCTGCTTTACCTTTTTTTCTTTAGAAACATAAGTAAAAAGTGGATTTAAAAAGTCAAAATGGCACCTTATCAAAATATCTGTAGATTGGTGAAAAAGAATATTGGTTTTTTTTCTGAACTTGAAAATCTTAAATTACTTAGCTTTACCACTGGCCTCATTATTGTAGCCATAAAAACCCTCTCAAAATAGTAGCTTGGACTTATAAACAGAGAAGAAAATTATTGAAAGTAATCCTAAACCAAGGAGTAGGTCCAAAGTAGTTTAAAAACCACCAATTTGTGATGATTCATGATGATTATTCATTATTCAAAAAATAGGCAACACAACTGACGATTTTTCCTGGTTACTTTTTTTTTTAATGTACATTTACAATTTATCTTATGTAATTAATTTCAAAAATTAATAATAATCCAGTCCTATCATAATAGTTTAATAATAATAAAAATTCATAATGATACAGCCAATTAGTAGTAGTAACTGTGAGAGGGATCTTGGAGTCCTAGGGGTCAATCACTTTAATATGAACCAGATGAGGGCTGCAGCAACCAATGAGCCAATGACGTCCTAGGGATAGACTCAAGATCACATGAAGTTGTTAGTGTTAATCCCACTTTATAATGCGATAAGGCTTTGCCTCTCCTCTCTCTTCAAGAAAGAACTCTTGAAACAAGCATTATTTCAAAAGGAAACTTTTATTGAGAGAAAGCAATAGCAGTAAAGCAAGGCAGGATCTGAAGTAGCCTTGGGAAGACCACACTGGGAATATTGCATCCATAATATAAAAAAAGATGTTGAGACTCTAGAAAGTCTACAGAGAAGAGCAACAAAGATGGTTAGGGTGAAAACATATGAAGAATGGTTGAATGAAAAGGACAGAGGTGACATGATAGCAGGGTTCCAGTATCTCATTGGTCGCCACAAAGAAAAGGGAGTCAAGCTATTCTCCGAAGCAACTCAGGGTAGAACAAGAAGCAATGGGTGGAAACTAACTAAGGAAAGAACCTAAGAAATAATTTCCTAACAACTAGAAAAGTAATTCGTGGAATGACTTTCTCCAGAAGTTATGGGTGTTCCAACACTGGAGGAATTTAAGAAGAGATTTGACAACCATTTGTTTGAAATGATATAGGTCTCCTGCTTGGACCTCCAAGGCCCTTTCCAACTGTGGTATTCTGTTATATTTTAAAATTATGTAACCTTGTCTTTACAAATATTATGTATTGATTTTATCTTACTAATTACAAAAATTGGGATGCATATAAGCTATATAAAAATGTCACAGAGTAAATATGATTAGAGGATCAATTCTGGAGTGCAAATATCCAGCTAGCCACTAGATGGCAGCAGAGACCATAAAGTTCAACTCTGACATCTAATGGTCTAGGTCAGTGATGGCGAACCTATGGCATGCGTGCCACAGGTGGCACGCGGTGCCATTTCTGAGGGCATGCGAGTTGTTGCCCTGTCAGCTCCAGCACACACATACTGGCCAGCTGATTTTCGACCTTGATTTTCAGCAGTTTTTTGTCCTCTGGAGGCTTCAGGAAAGCCTCCTGAAGCCTCCACAGAGAGGAAAACAGACTTACTGGGCTCACCGGAAGTTGGAAAATGGGCCGTTTCTGGCCTCTCTAGGCTCTAGGTACAGATCTGGCAGCTTTACTGCAATCTATATTTAATTGTGTTGCCTTTTAAGAGCTGAAGAATTGAAGAATTCCTTTCATATTAACTTCTATTTTCTTACTTCTGTCACCACTTAGATCAGAGATGAAATAAATAGAAAGCTGGGCACCTACAAACATTATAAATCTCTTCTTTAAAATGTGGGAGAAATTGTATATTTCATTGAAGCAAGCAACAGAATAGAACAACTAAGAGAAAACCTCTCAAATGTGGGCAGGCTTGGATCATGACTCACATCTAATGTGATGCAAAAAAACATAAGGTAGCTGATTTCAATGAAGTGTTAATCCAGTTCTACTTGTCAGAACCTTGCAAGTTGACTTTTTCTCTTCTTGTCCAGGCAATCTTTGCTAGGATGGTTAGTGCTGCCTCACACTGATGACATTACATACCTGCTGTTTGCTTCCCTATGGTGATCACTGAAGAATGCTGAGCAATGACTGGAGTGTATGCCAGCCTGGCCATACATGGTTACCCTTAACCTCTCCTCCTTTGTTTCCAGGCATTCCTCTGGCAGTAGTCATCCTAGGAATTAATTTTTCATCCAAAAAGAGGGCATTTGTTTTCTGTAGCAATGCCACAACCAAATCCAAGTGCAAGCAATTGGGAATTTAACCAGAAATACAGATCCTCTGCATGAGAAATTAGCCTCAAACACAATCTTGATTGTTCATTGATACCTTTTAAATGACTACAGTATAGGAAAGAAGTCAATATATATGGGATCCATGACTCAGGATATTGCTGCAATCTTGAAATGATGTCGTACTTTTACCATGCAGAAAGTTTAAAAAAGGAAGATTATTGCTAATGATGTAGAATTATGGTAGTGCCAATGGAGAATGGCCTGCTTAGAAAGTGATTCAATGATTGAGATCTCACGGCTTTTCATGTGCTCCTTGAATAAACATTCCACATATTTTCTTTGCTGTTTTTTAATCCATTATTGTTAATCTGTGACTTTTGAAAACATGTTTTGGAAGAATCTGCAAAAGTTGGCAAAGAAGTCTAGCCCTTCATGTTTCAGAAAATCTTCAATCAACCTAGAGAAATGAATGCACATTTCTTGATCAAAATTAGAATGAGATAAACATAGTCCAGTGATGGCTAACCTTTTTTGGCTCACGTGCCAAAAGCAGGGGGAGCAGAGGGGGGTCGTGCATGGGCATGCTACACCCATAATGCTATGTGCATGACCCCCTGCTTTTGGCGCACTTTTTTCGCCCTCCCCAGGCTCCAGAGGCTTTCTGGGAGCTTGAGGAGGATGAAAACAGACTCCTCCTCATCTCCAGAGGCTTCAGGAGCTTCCCTGAAGCCTCCAGAGAGCGAAAAACAGCCTCAAAAGAAGGCCTAAATCAGCTGGCCAGCGCACACATGCACACTGGAGCTGACAGGGCTACGCCTCGCATGCCTTAAGAAATGGTTCCGCGTGCCACCTGTGGCACCCATGCCATAGGTTCGCCATCACTGACATAGTCCTATGCCTTCCACAGTTGCTCACTTTCAGTTCTATCAGATAAAGATAGACTTAAGGTTTTATATTCATAATGTCCATTTAATGATACCTTTTTTAAAAACAAAAGACAAGGCATCTAAACTTTCATATCTGTTCTGAATGGATGTGAATATGAGAAATAAATAATTTCACAATCTGAATTATGAATTAGAATTATTTGCGAATAAGCCAAACAAGTTTTGAATAAATTAGCTTCCACACATTTGTCAGGGTATACAATTTAGTTTTAAGGTTTTTAATTAAAGATAGAAAGGCCCTAGAATGATTTAGTACACTCAAACATTTGAGTTCCCCGAGGTGAAGATGAGAAATGGTTTACTGAAAAAAGAAGTGAGAATTTTTATTTGACCTAAAAATGACTTCTGAACAGTTAATAAGATTATCTACTGCCAGAATCAGCAATAAAGAGTTTTGACTGGGGGAGTGGTTGATTGACTACAAAAGTTGTGGAAATAAGACATTTGTAAATTCTGTGTTTTCACACAGCAACCTTTTCCAATCTGACATCCTTAACCTTCTGTATAATGCCCATAATTTTATTTTGAGCAGAATTACTGCAGTTTTTTTTAGTGTTCCAATCATTATGTTGTTAATGACTGTACAACACATCCTTTGTAGAGAAATTTCTATTGTCATGTTATTCTGCAAAAGATCCAAATGCTCATGTTTTCCCCATATGTAAATAACCAAGATTTCTAGATGCCTTACATAAGAATTACTGCTATAAATTTGATCTATCAAATACATATGGAAATATAACGTTCCTAAATTAACCTTTAAGCAAAATAAGCATGTGCTTATGAGACAAAGAAAATAAGGGCTTCACAGAGATTACTTCCCACTAGTTATTATGTTTTTAACACTTTCACTGATAAACTCAAGTTTTTCAGTAATTATTGTGCCTTTATGTCTTATGTTAAGCATTGGGAGGACTGAGGGGCACCACTGTTGTGTTGTAATTAGAAACACAGTTGGCTCTATTAGTAAATCAGTTGGCTTTATAATCCATAAATGGTGCTAAGGTTTAATTCTGTCAGATGTTATAACTAATGTTATTTCAAAGTTTCCCACCCTAGGTAAATGGATATTGTTTTATGATTCTACCTCCTTGGAATTAAAATTAACTATATTGTTTATAATGATATTTAATAAATCTAGTAAATTCATATATCTGTTTCAAAAGGTCAGACCATTTTTTATGTAGCAATGACATAATGTAATGTTTTGCCCCCATTTTGGAAAACTTTGGATTTTGCTATAACGTTTCCGGTTCCCGAAGGCGACAGACGTGCCCTGTGCGCTGTCTGTCGCTTGCTGTATCGGTGGCCTCTTCGGGATCACAAAAGACCTCAGGGGGGTCTTTTGCCATAGGGGCGGCTCGCTGGAAGCCCCCAGCCTGGCAGTGGCCAGCCGGGATGCCCCCAGCCTTGACCTAGGAGCTGGCGAGCAAAAAAAAAAAGGGGGGGGCGATCCTGCCTCTTTGCTGGATGGATCTCGGAAACAGAAAGCAGAATGAGAAGAGCATCTGAAAGACCGGAGGTGAAGGACGCTCCCAAATCTCTTGAGCTATTGATGGATAGCGATAAGACATTGTAAGTTCCAGTTCAATCTATTTTAAATGAAGATTGGAGGGGGGAATTCTTAACCCCCCATCGGACTAAGCGGCAAGCAAACAAGCACTCTTCATTTGAATGGAGAGAGGAAAGGACTAACTTGCTATTTGAGCTAGCTATGGAAAGAATTATATTGTATCACATTTGCAACAATTGTTTTTTGTTTTTTATTTTTATTGAAAAAGTTTTACAAAAACATACATTTCCCCCTTTCCCCCCTCCTCATACATGTAAAATAAATCAAATACAAGTACTATTACCCCCCCTCATCCCAACCCTCCTAATATGAATTACTCACAAAATAGTATTATCCAAATATCCTCATCTTCTAAACTAACTATGCAAATATATTTCCCTCCCCTGACCACCCTAACCCTCCCCCTACCTCCCAATCCAACCCACCCCCCTGACTTCCACTATACACCACTCTGATATTTCCAAACAACCCAGATATTATCTTCTAAGTCATATAACCTAACACGTTGTAGAACTTAAACCATATATCCTAACTCAAATTTGCATCCTTCCTGCTTCAAAAGGTTTGTTATTTCCCCCCCCCTCCATTTGCTTAATTGCCCACTTAACAACACAAAAGATGTAAAGATTACTCTGGTATTTGAAAAGAGCAAAGTTACGTTCTCCTTACATAAAAGAAACAGAGGTGGTATAGAAGGAATTTAAATCCTATCACAGGAAGGATGCAATGGATTACAAACATATATCTCCACAACAATATAAGATGCTAGAACATAACAGATAGCAAGTTTCTAGTTAAATGCAGCAAATATGTGAAATAACTAATTTCTACTTCAATACATACATGATGATAATTTCTTAGGATCTAGATACCATCTATAAAATGTATTATAAACTTCTTCCAACAGATGTTCCAAACCAAAAACATAATAGAATAACAACTGCGAATGCTCTAGTGCTACATACCTTTTGCCTTATAGCTATGCCATTTAAGAAGTTCAGGTCCCAAATTATATTCAGCAAGACTTCTAAAGATAAAATATATAACATTAGAAATAATAAACCTTGCCCAAATCCCTTATCCATTCCCCCCCCCCCCCAAGTCTTGATTAGAGAGTTCCGGTTAATTCACTCGTAGGCCTTTTCCACATCCAAAAAAAACCAGCATTGCAGAGATCTACATATTTTTATCTAGATAGTCAAATAAAACTATGAGTTGCCTTACATTCTCCCTCATAAATTACCTCTTAAATAACTGGCATCAATCTATTGGAGTAAACACCCATACCTGCTAAATTCTCCCTGCCAGCATTTTAATTAACCATTTGCAACAATTGTTTATGGAGTTCTTTTAAGAAAAGAAAGTAAATGGAATGGAACTTTCTCTTTTCTTCCTGTCAGGAGGGGGGGGCAAGATGGCTTCTCTTTGTTCTCCGCTTGTAACTTCCCTGCGTGAAGTTTATTCTCTCTACAATTAACAATGAAGGACTTGAAACTTTCTCTTTCAACATTCCTCCCAGAGGCCCTCAGATCTCTCCCAATATGTGTATTCCTGGATTTGGACTGTAGAAATTCTTTTTTTTTTCCATTTTCAAAAGTGAATTCTTAAGACTGTTCTTCCGTTAGGAGTCTCTGACACCTCCGACTCTTCCCGGCTGCCTGTTCTACCAGCACCATTTCTTTACTAACTGACATAATGGCTTCGAGAAAGCCACCAGCGGGAAATTCACTCTCTGCACCATCTTTGGCTGCTTCCAGCCCGACTACACAACCAAAGATTACACAACTTTTGCCGAAGCAGCCTGCTGAAGAGGGATCACAGGATCAATCAGTTGCAGAAATGTTTCGCGAGATAATGAAAAAGCTAACAGATTTAACACTTGAACTCAGGGAAACAAAAGGGATACAACGGAAAATAAACAGAAAATTGCGAAGCTGGAGGAGGGGGCGGCTGAGATGGGGGGGGGGTTTAAGGAGATCCAGAGGGAAGGTCTAGAATTAGGAGCTCACATAACTAAAATTGAATTTGAAAGAATGTCTTTCTTCCTCAGGTTCTAGAATTTGCCCGAATCAGATAATGAAGATCTTAAAGATATTATGAGTACAATATTAGCAGAATATATTTAAAAAATAAAGATAAGCTAAACCAGGGATATGGACCTGGTTTATAGAATTAACTCAGCTTATGCTAGGATAAATAATGTACCAAGAGAAATTCATGTTAAATTTCTCAGAAGATCCACAAGGGATTAGATATTGAGGGCCCAACGGGATGGAACCTTAAAATATCAGGACAAAGAAATAACCATCTTGAAACAAATTCCAAAAAAAATTAGAGAAATTAGAAGGAAGTATTCCTTCCTGTCTAAGAAACTATATAAGAAAGGAATTTGGTTCAAGTGGTTGTTGCCAGAAGGAATGCTGATATTTTGGGAAGGGGACAGGGTAAAAATCAAAACATTAACCGAGGCGGAGACATTTATTAAAAAACATTCCTCCCAGTTGGGAGGTGAAGATGGGGGAACAGAGGAAGCAACGGCCCCACCTGGAGACAGGAGGGAAGAGTCAATTGCGAAAAGACTCAGGTCTCAAAAATGATTTTATTTGAAAGTTTATTGTAATTGTTGATATACGAGAAAATGGCAAAGAAAAAAAAAGATTGATTATATGGATTGTAAGATGTAATATTTCTATGTGCTTATCCTTTATTTTTCAAAATTGTATATTCATGAAGTTTTTTGGGAGGGACATCACCAACAGCAGTGAAGATGCCAAAATGTTATTTTCACCTTGCACCTTTTTCCCTGTAAAAACTTTAAAAACCAATAAAACTCTTAAAAGAAACGTTCACATGCTGCTTTTCTTTCCTCACACATTTCTTTGAAAAAGCTTAGATGAATCCCATGGTTTTCATATCCCATTTTACCCTCAAAGCAACTCTGAAATAGAAAAGGGCACATAACTTAAAGTGTTCTTTTTAATAGATCAAATCTCTTCAATAAGGATATGGGTGATATATAAATTTGATCAAGCAAGCAAGCAAACAAGCAATGGGTTGGGATGAGGAAGGCTAGAAGAATACATATAACCATCATATACTAAGAAATAATAATAATAATAATAATAATCTTTATTGTAATTGGTAGACTTTGTAGATGTCTTTCTCTAATTTATGAAGTTTAGCATAAGCAGATCAGATAAGCTGATCGGATCTGCTTTACCTGTCTGTAGCCCCAATCCAAGGTTTTTAATGCACTTTTTTTCTGATGTCATTCCCCTCCCCCCAAGTTTCTATCTCTATCATATGTGGTCTTGTTTCAGACCTTATTTTGTAGCTTTTGAGAGAGAGGGAGGGAGGGAGGGAGAAAGAGATTTTGTTTTTGTTTTGCTTTTACTCTTACCTTTGCTGCCATGTATTGCAAACAGAGTGTTTAAATTTATATCAATAGAATATACAGTATAATAAAATATTTAGTCACAACATTGACTTCAGTGGCACATTATCTAGTCAGGATTCCATCATTCTAATCCACCATTTAAATTTACATAGCATTCTGGATCTCCTTTATAGCATTTGGCATTCACTCTATTATTAAATCTATTATTAAATTTGGGGGTTCATAGCTCCCTTATTCTAGTAATTCTAGGTAAGTAATAATAAAATAATTATGCTAACCTGTTCTTTCCCATTTAAAAACATCTTTGCTTCCAGGACACATGCAGAGTTTGACTAGACTTCCTGGAAATACTTGCAAAGTTTCTTTTCTCAATTAAGCTACTTGCAACTCATGACATTCTTTTATTACTGTTTGTTTATTTGTAGCTTCTGCCATTTTCTGTGTGTTGGCCTCTACTACTTTTCCTGAAAAATAAGAGGATAAAAACATGTTTTGAGAAATATAATTGAAAGAGTCTGTATAGAGGGATTGTTTCTATAATGAAGCTTTTCTCCTAGATTGTTCTTAGATTTTTAACATAGAACCTTTATCATTATAATATATCAGATTATTGCTGATAAGTGGTTCTGGCTGAAGATGTTTGCTGAGTGTATGCTGTATGTTATAAAGTCATTCATCAGCTGGTGGATATGTGTTGTTAATATGAAATGGGCTTAATGGTGAGGGTTACCAGTTGCCAAAATAACACAGGATTTCTATCAGTATGACTTCATTTTTATAATTATATGAAGTTACTGAATAGGATCAACTGAGAATCTGAAGTAATCAATGCACAGATGATATTCCCTTTCAACTTTATTTCTTTGCACTGATTTTAAGGAATCAGGTATTCACTCAACTGTTTGTTTGTTGATATAAAGGGTATGGCCACCCATCTTACAAAAATATGAATTTGTGTAAATATCATAAGATTAAATGAAACTAAGATGAACAATAAATAGGGAAGAATCAGCATACTACAATATAAAACAAGATTAAAATAGACAAAACACTGAGCATTCAAAATCCTAAAGCATTTTTGCAGATTTTATTTATTTAGAAGATGTATATAGCTACTTATCTTGTACATGATATATCCTAGGTAGCAAAATTCCACAATAGAATAGTTACAAACCCACAGAACTCCACAAAAAAAAATCATATTTCATCATTGCACTGTATTATCCCACCATATCTACATCTGTTGAGCTTCCATCCCAGTCCATTGCCTGGGTGAAGAGCATTCTTCAAGGATAACTTAATATATAGTTTGTTATACTAATCAAACAAGAGGTGACTAAGGTGTGAGTGACTATTCACAAGTCTCTATGTCTTTAAAAAAAGGTGTAATTGGTACACAAGGTGAAACTGTGCAAAGGTCTCCTAGCCATGGCTGCCACCTGCTCATTGATTCATAGGTCCAGCAGTGTACTTTGTGAAAGAGTGCTATCCCATTGGGAGTCAAAGATGAAAACTTACTGGATCCCAGGGATCGACTCTGGAAAGCCACCCTATCTTGCAAGTGGTTGAAATCAGTAACTCCCCATCCAGACTCTTACTCCAGGCACTGAGTAAGTACTTGAACAACATACACTGCCCAGCATTAGGTTGAAATTTATAAGTCATGATACCACACCTATACTGTGAAATGACATAACCTAGTGGCCTCATGTTGATGTTACATATTAAATAGGACTTGCAAGAGACTGGAGCACTGGTCATATCAGAAAGGCCAAGATATGAACTTCTCTCACTCTACCAACCCTGACTAGATTTGGGCCAGTCCATAAAGTGAATTACCAAGAAATTCAAGTGGACCAGGATGGTCAACCATCCCTATTTTGACCCCTAAAAGGGTCACTCAAAAAATTGACTAATCAAATGCCTTAATCTAGTGTTTGGAGAGAAAACCACATTTTTAAAGCCTTATGGAAGACCAGGAGGTCACACACTTTTTTGGGGGGGATGTACTTCTTCAGATGGCAGGTCCCACAACAAAGCAAGATCACTATTGGTGCCATCAGGGGAATTTAAGCATGCCATAATAATAATAATAATAATAATAATAATAATTTTAATTTATATCCCGCTCTCTCTCCCCAAGGGGACTCGAGGCGGGGCACAGGCAATTAAAAATACAAATAAACCACAAACAAATACAAAATACAGAGTTAAAAATAGATTAAATAGATCCTGCGCTAAAACCCATAAACTAAACTAAAAATTACCCCTAAAAAACCCTAACCTAAAAAGAGACTACCCAAGGCCGGCCAGACGAAAAAAGTGCGTCTTTAATTTTAAGCGGAAGGAGCGGAGGTCCGTGGTTGTCCTGATATCGGGGGGAAGGTCATTCCAGAGGGCTGGGCCCGCCACAGAGAAGGCCCTTCCCCTGGGCGCCGCCCGCTGACAAAGTCTAGTGGACGGCACCCGGAGAAGTCCCTCTTTGTGGGAGCGAATCGGCCGTGAGGATGTATGGGGCAGGATCCGATCCCGCAGGTAGCTAGGTCCCGAGCCATGGAGCGCTTTGAAGATGGTAATTAACACCTTGAAGCGCACCCGGAAGACGACAGGTAGCCAGTGCAGCTCGCGCAACAGCGGTGTTACATGGGCAAACCTAGAGGTGCCCATAATTGCTCGCGCGGCTGCATTCTGGACCAACTGAAGCCTCCGGGTACACCTCAAGGGGAGCCCCATGTAGAGAGAGTTGCAATAATCCAGTCGGGATGTCACGAGAGCATGAGTGACTGTGCGAAGGGCGTCCCGATCCAATAGGGGGCGCAACTGGCGTACCAGGCGAACCTGGTAAAACGCCCTCCTGGCCACGGCTGTCACTTGATCTTCCATGGACAGCCGGGTATCCAGGAGGACACCCAAGTTGCGCGCCCCATCCACAGGGGCAAGATGTTCGCCCCCTATAGCCAGCGTTGGAGAGAGCTGGTTGAATCGGGCAGCCGGAAACCACAGCCACTCGGTCTTGGTCGGGTTGAGCCTAAGTCCGTTACTTCCCATCCAGATCCGCACGGCTTCCAGGCACTGGCACATCACCGCTACGGCATCGTTGGGGTGGTTTGGGGTAGATATGTACAGCTGGGTGTCATCAGCGTACAGGTGGTACTCTACCCCAAAACCACGGATGATCTCGCCCAGCGGCTTCATGTATGCGTTAAACAGGAGAGGCGAGAGGACCGACCCCTGAGGCACCCCGCATGTGAGGGGTCTCGGGGTCGACCTCTGCTCTCCTGCCCGCACAAATTGCGATCGGCCAGAGAGGTAGGAGGAGAACCACCGTAAAACGGTGCCTCCCACCCCCAACCCCCCCAGCCGATGCAATAGGATACCATGGTCGATGGTATCGAAAGCCGCCGAGAGGTCTAATAGGACCAGGATGGAGGAACATCCCCCATCTCTGGCCCTCCAGAGATCATCTACCAACGCGACCAATGCCGTCTCGGTGCTATGCCCGGGCCGAAAGCCGGACTGGCGCGGATCTAGATAGTCAACTTCCTCCAGGTGACGGGGAAACTGTTGTGCCACCACACTCTCAACAACCTTCGCCAAGAAGGGAAGGTTGGAGACTGGACGGTAGTTGTTCAAAAGAGCTGGGTCCAAAGAGGGCTTCTTGAGGAGGGGCCTCACCATGGCCTCTTTTAGGGAGGCAGGCAAGGAACCCTCACTCAAGGATGCGTTGACAACCTCTTGGAGCCAGCCTCGTGTCACCTCCCAGGATGCCAGTACAAGCCAGGAGGGGCACGGGTCCAATAAACATGTGGTGGCTCGCAGTCGCCCACGTAGCCTGTCCATATCCTCGGAAGTAACGGAGTCAAACTCCTCCCAAACAAGATCTCTCTCGTGGCATCCCACTGGGCCATGAATGGGGGTTAGCTCACTCTGTATCTGGGCGGTTTTCTCCTGCAGAAAAATCACAAATTCCTCTGCTCTACCCTGTAGCGGGGCTTCCCGTTCCCTCTGTTGAAGGAGGGAGCGGGTCACCCTAAACAGGGCGGCAGGGCGGTTTTCTGCGGATGCTATGAGAGTGGCACAATGATGCTATCAGACCTCTGGGATGACATAATCAAATATATGTAATCTGCAAATGCATCCTATTTTCTGTATCATGAATGGCTTTAAAGATAATAAAGAGATGTCACTTTGACTTACATTCAGAAATCTATAGGAAGCAATTACAATTTGCATAACTACCAGCACTGCTGCTTTATATACCAATTGTAACTTCCAGGTGGTATTCAATTCCATCATTCCAATATATTTTTTCAGATGCAACATGGTTCTTGCTCTTTTTTATTCTCCAGACAAATTTTTATTTTATGTTACTTATACATATCAATGAGTGAATGGTTTAATACCTGGGTTTCATACATTTCAATACAAATAAGCATTAAATTGTTACTCATAATTATTACATTTCATTTTTATTATTTCAGATTGTTTACACATACCCTTACTACCACTCTTCAATTACTAAAACACCTTCTTATTCTTTTTTTATATTGAAAAAGTTTTATTGGGTTTTTACAATTTTTCAAAGGGTGGGGTAAGGGTTACAGAAAACATTTTGAGAACTTTCACGTCGGGATCATTGGCCCTTCCCGGGCTTCATAATAAAACATCGGTAAAACATTTATCAAAAATACTACAAGGCTAAGATAAGTGCATATATCATAAATTCCCAATTCTCTGCTGACAGTCATGTATAAACATCCCGGTACAAAAGGATTAAAACATGTTAATAATAATTAAAAAAAAGCAAGCAAAGTCATTTTTTGGATCTAAGTCTCTTGGCAATTGTATCTTCTTTTTCTCCCCCCTGGCCCCCAGCGGGCGGGGCCGTGGCCCCCCCTGCCCCCCTGGATCTTCCCCCAGGGCAGAGGAATGTTTTTTAAGAAAGGCTTCCGCCTCAACAACTGTTTTAATCCTTACTCTTCCTCCTTCCCAGAACACCAGCATCCCTTCGGGCATCGCCCACTTGAACCAAATCCCGTGGTCAAACAATTTTTTGGATAAGAAGGAAAATTTCCTTCTCATCTCTCTAATCTTTTTTGGGATCTGCTTCAAGATGACGACTTCCTTTTGTTGGTAAATTAACGGTCGCCCTCTCTGTGCCTTCAAAATTCCCTCTTTGGTTGACCTTCTAACAAATTTGATATGTATCTCTCTGGGTACTTCATTTATCCTGGCATATGCAGAATTTATTCTGTAAACTAGGTCAATGTCCCCCCTGATCTCATCTTTAGGTTTATGTAAATAATCTGCTAAAATTGTACTCATGAGTTCAGGGAGACATTCACCAGGTTCCTCAGAAATGTTCTGAAATCTTAAAAAATATGACATCCTTTCAAAATCCATCCTAGCCATATGCCCAGTTAGTTCTCCAACCTCACTGTTAACATTTTTAAGCTCTCCCTTTGCCCCAGCCAGCCCCCCTTCCAACTCTTCAGTCTTCTGTGTGTTCTCCAGCACTTGCTTCCGTGTTTCCAGAAGTTCCTTCTTAAAGTTGCTGTTATCTTCTCTCAAGGCCTTAATTTCTTGCACCAAAGTTTGTAACACAGATTCCAAAGATGACATTCTTTGTTCCAAACCTGCCAGTTCTGATTTTTGTGCCATGGTAAAGTCAGTGTCACTAAAATGGCGTTTTTTTTGGGTGGGGCCGTTGAGGCAAATCAGGAAATGAAAGTTCAAATCAGGGTTGTAAAAAGTTCAGGAACCAGAAGAGAAACATTTTTCCAAATCAATAATTATAGTAGAGAAGGCACTCCAGGGAAGGAATCAATTAATCCAGAAATTTCTTCATTAATAGCCAGAGGGAGTCCAGATCACAAAGAGATGTTGGTAATTTTCCATAAATAAAATAGTCATTCAGGAACAAAGGGAGCCATCTTCCACCGCCCAGACTGAGAGCCAGCAGGAGAAAATAACAAAAAAGAAATTGTTTCAAGCCAACCGGACTTCGCTACATTGTGAAAAAAAAACAAGCCGCAAAACCACTTTCACTTGCTTTCACTTGTTTCCAGGCAATCCACATAGAAAACGTCCGCTTCCTCGCAACGAGGAGCTATTTCTAAGCGCCGCTTTAAATCCGAGGGGGGGGTTAACAAACAAACACCCCCCTCCAAGCTCTTTAATCCAGGCTGTCAGCAGAAATAAAGTCAAAATCACTCACTCTTCACCTCGCAGCCAAAGCCCCGGGAGAGCCTTCCGACCCGAACATCCAGCTCTCTCCAAATTCACCATGAGTTGCCGTTCTCCAATGGCGAAGGGGAAACCCCCCGCAACATGCCCTTCTTCGCCTAGGCTGAAGACAAGGGCCATTTCCCCGCTGCCGCAGGGGTAAACTGACCCAGGCAAGCCAGCCCTATGGGAGACCCCCAAAAAGGGGTGTCTCGCCCCCATGGGGGGGGGCAGAAAAAGGAACAAAGCGGCGGACGAGTCCAGGACCCGTCCGTTGCCGCTGGAAGGCGGAAGCGGAAGTCTACACCTTCTTATTCTTGAATAGATCATCTGTGTGTGTGTGTATGTGTGTGTGTGTGTGTATGTATGTATGTATGTATGTATGTATGTATAAGATATAGATATAGATTTTATTTATTTATTTATTTATTTATTCGAATTTATACCCCGCCCTTCTCCTTGTTAGGACCCAGGGCGGCTATATATAGATATAGATAGAGGTATAGGTATAGGTATAGGTATAGGTATAGATATAGATATAGATATAGATATAGATATAGATATAGATATAGATATAGATATAGATATAGATATAGATATAGATATAGATATAGATATAGATATAGATATAGATATAGATATAGATATAGATATAGATATAGATATAGATATAGATATGTTAGGTTTTTGAGCTGATCAATAAATGTGACACAAGTATGTGTATTTTGAATTTTGAATTTATTTATATTTATATCCCGCCCTTCTCCACAAAGGACCCAGGGTGGCGCACAGGAAATTTAAAAACATACAAAAATAAATACATAATTAAAATAAATATTAAACTATCCTAATCCTATGCTAAAAACCAAATTTTAAAATACCCAATTTAAAACTTCCTAAAAAGTCCCCGTGGGAGGTTAGGCTAGGCCGGCTTGTTGGAAAAGGTATGTCTTTCGACATTGGCGGAAGAGGCGGAGGTCGGTGATGGTGCGTAATTCAGGGGGTAGGTCGTTCCAAAGGGCTGGGCCCGCCACAGAGAAGGCCCTTCCCCTGGGTGTCGCCAGTCGGCATTGTCCGGCCGACGGCACCCTGAGAAGGCCCTCTCTGTGGGAGCGTATCGGTCTAAGGGATGTATGGGGCAGGAGGCGGTCTCGCATATAACTAGGCCCCGAGCCATGGAGCGCTTTAAAGATGGTCGTCAGAACCTTGAAGCGCACCCGAAAGGCCACAGGAAGCCAGTGCAGCTCGCGCAGGATCGGTGTTATGTGGGAGCATCTGGTGGCTCCCATAATCACCTGCGCGGCTGCGTTTTGGACTAACTGTAGCTTTCGAGTGCACCTCAAGGGAAGCCCCATGTAGAGAGCATTACAATAGTCAAGTCGGGACGTCACGAGAGCTTGAGTGACTGTGTGAAGGGCAGCCTGGTCCAGTAAGGGGCGCAATTGGCGCATCAGGCGTACCTGATGAAGCGCCCCCTGGCCACGGCCGCCACATGGTCCTCCATGGACAGCCGGGAATCCAGGAGGACACCCAAATTGCGCGCCCTCTCCACGGGGGCCAGTGTTTCGCCCCCAATGGCCAGAGTTGGAGTAATGTGGCTGAACCGGGGTGCCGGAAACCACAGCCACTCAGTCTTGGCAGGGTTGAGCTTGAGTTTGTTACCACCCATCCAGATCCGTACGGCCTCCAAACACCGGGACAGCACTTCGGCGGCATCGTTGGGGTGGTCTGGGGTGGATATGTACAGCTGAGTGTCATCAGCATACAGATGGTACTCCACCCCAAAACCACGGATGATCTCACCCAGCGGCTTCATATATGTGTTAAACAGGAGGGGCGAGAGGACTGACCCCTGAGGAACCCCACATAAGAGGGGTCTCGAGGTCGACCTCTGCCCTCCCGTCAACACATATTGCAACCGACCAGAGAGGTAGGATGAGAACCACCACAAAACGGTGCCTCCCAGCCCCAACCCCCCCAGTCGGTGCAATAGGATACCATGGTCGATGGTATCAAAAGCCGCTGAGAGGTCTAATAGGACTAGGATAGAGGAATAACCTCTATCCCGCGCCCTCCAGAGATCATCAACCAACGCGACCAATGCCGTCTCGGTGCTGTGACCGGGTCGGAAGCCGGACTGGCGCGGGTCTAGATAATCAACTTCCTCCAGGTGTCGCGGAAACTGTTGGGCTACCACACTCTCAACAACCTTCACCAAAAAGTGAAGGTTGGAGACCAGACGATAGTCCTCCAACAATGCTGGGTCCAGGGAAGGCTTCTTGTATATATATATACACACAAGTATGTGTATATATATATACACATACTTGTGTATGTAGGTCTTTGGTTGTTCGGGTTTTCTCCCGCGTAGAATTGGAAATATCTTCACGACGTTTCGATGATGTCTCATTCATCATCTTCAGGCTGGTGCTTCCGGCTTGGTGCTTCCAGGAGCAATGTGAGATCTCAGCCGGTTCCTCTTTTTAACTGCCAGTGGGGGTTATATATATACACAAGTATATATACTTGTGTACATATATATATACATGGGATTCAAACCGGGGCTGTATTACGTGCCAGGCAGAAAGCCAATGATTTATTGATCAGCTCAAAAACGTAACACACATATAAAAAAAATTACACAACGGAATTCATGGCTTTCTGTCTAGATGGTCTCTGGTGATGAGCCGAAAGGCAGAAAAGGAAAGCAATATGCTTCCTCCCTTAATTGGGGCCCTAACAGGGTGTTGTGGAACAATTATAGATACTTATCCTCCTGTCTCAGCTGATGCAATAAGAGAACCTGGCTGGCTGAATGGCTAAAGGCTCTTGCCTGATATGCAATACAGCCCCGGTTCGAATCCCAGTAAGGGTATGGCTAGCTGATGAGAGCTAAAAAGCTTGAAATAGATCTATACTAGTCTCCCTGATTTATTTATTGATCAGCTCGTAAAAACTAACACACACACACACATACAATTATTCCTCTCTTATTTCTATCTCTATTTAACCTTTCCCCTATACTGCTATATTATTCAAAGACATTTGTTTTCTATTTTCATCTTCAATGTACACTTCTAATACCAGTCCCAATCATTTAAGCATTTAAAGTATATCATATTCTTTCCAATCCTCCTATTTGTGTAGTTCTACTATTAATACATATGTTTACATTAAAATATATTCTTTCATTTTCTAATCGTTCATTGTTTAATTTTATTATTTCACTGCTAATCATATTTTATAGATGTTTAATAATACTATCATTCAAACTCTCATTTTCCAATTAATGCTTATTTCTTATTCATAATTTTTTCATAATTTTCCTTTTTCACACGTCATATTTATTTGTATTCAAATATTTATCCTAATGTCGATTGCACTACAACAAAATAATTACCCAGCCAATATAGTTCTAATAATATACATTAATACTTAATGTTAATGTATTAATTAAGTCCTTAATACTTTGAAGCATTAGCTTCCTTCTGTTTAGATCTCCAGTCACTTTCACCTTGTGTTGCCTCTTTATTTAATAATTCTCTTTTTTAGCCAATTGTCTAGGAATTGTTGATTCAAAAACAGAGCTTCTAAGTCACAATTTTAATGTCTCAGCAATGGTAAATCAAATCAATTTAAATACATCAGGGATTATCCATGCTTCCTCAAGTCACTTTTATATGTTCGATAATATTCATGGGTCTCTAAACAAAAGTTCTTATTTGATGTTCCAATCTCTAGTGGTTGTAAGGTAGATAGATATAATTCAATAATTTTTTAAAAGTTCTTTAAATGTTTATTCTCAGGTTGCATAATTCCCCTTTCATCTGTTTCAATCTGCTTCAGCCTCGCTTTGTTGTTGACAAGTCCAATTTAATTATTTTACTT
This sequence comes from Rhabdophis nuchalis, assembly GCA_039707465.1. NCBI lineage: Eukaryota > Metazoa > Chordata > Lepidosauria > Squamata > Natricidae > Rhabdophis > Rhabdophis nuchalis. Next base: position 96,217,079 of record CM077647.1, read on the forward strand.
ATTTTGAATTATAAATCCAGTAAATGAACCATATTAATAAAAAAAAATTGGGATCATAAATCCAGCATTTTAATATGCCTTCTTAATATCACATCTTCTTGCTTTGAGAGTTCAATTTTCTATTTATCTTTTAAAACAAATTTTATCTTCTTAAATTCTCCAGTATTTTCCCCCCCAAAGTGCTTGTATGCTGCTATGACAAATCATTCTAAAATATATTCCCCTTGGATTTTTTGGGATCAACTATTCTCTCACCCAGTTCACACACCATTCACCATCTTTCCACTCCTGCATTCTCTTAGGTGTTCAGACTGACCCCAGCTTCATGGCAGCCATTTTTGCTGCCGCTGCTCCTCATCTTCAGATGAGGGGGCTTTCCGAGTCAGAGAGGTGAGATGCGGATCTCCTTGACCTCCAAGGCGGTCTCCCTTTACTTCACCACACTTTCAGGGTGGCTATGACTCCAATTGGAGCCTTCTGATGGGGAGAGCTCAGAACCAGACTGCGGAGCTCATGGTCCTTGCTTCCAATAGCACCGGAAGTAGAGCTGGTCCTCTCCATCATTCCAATACTTTTATTGCAACATTTCAATCCAAGGTAGAAAGTGTTGCATTCACCATGCAGGAGATGAACGGAGCTTCCAGTCTAGGATCAACTGCAATTGGTACATTTGGTGAACATTTTCTGCCTTTACAGATGGAGTTCTGTAAAGGCAGGAGCTGTAAAGGCCAAGAATTCAACATCCATTGTCTGGTGAATGCAATTCAACCAGGAGCTAAAGATTAAACATTTATGGATCCCTGAAACAATAGCCATTCATCCTTATTTGCGTTCAGCCAAAGTATCTTCTTCCCACAACTTACACACACACACACACACACACACACACACACACACACACACACACAAACACACTATATGTATATATAAAATTTATACTTTTTTTTCTTCTTTAAAATATATGTGCTTATTAAAGAGTGTATTGCCTGGATCAATTTACTTATAAAAGATATTAATAAAATACTAGTAGTAATAATAGTAATAATAACAACCATAATAATACTAACTTTATCTTATATATAATAAGATTCTTACATCATTTACTTATACATATTTCTGCACAGTCTAATATTTTTCTAATTATACTTTCATCTTTAGGTGTATCCTCATTTTTCCAATATTTGACTTGAAAATAAAATTAAAAGACTATGAGGGGATATCAGCAATCTGAAGTACTTGAAAGAAGGAAAACTAAAGAACAAAAAGCTGAAAAATAGTTTAGACAAAAAATACAACCTGGAGGAAAAAACAATAACAGAAATTATGGTAGAACTAAAACAACGTTTTACACGTGTTAAATTGTTTAATAGTAGTTTTAAATTTTGTAGAATTTGTACTATTTGTATTGTTGGATTTTAAGTTCCTGTGCGCCGCCCTGAGTCCCTTTTTGGGAGATAGGGCGGGATAGAAATTTAATAAATATATAAATAAATATAAATATATAAATATAAATATAACGTGCGATAGCAACAGCAAGGAAAATTGAAAGATACGAAGGATGAATAAAACAATATTGTGAAAATGTCCAGTTCAGAAGAAACCAACACCTCTTCTACCGGTCCCTTGATGAAATTTGAATCCAAACTTATATTCACCCATGTAAAGAAAAAACTTTGAACTTTTGGAAAGAGCTGTGGGAAAACCCAGTAGAACACAACAACACTGCCTCCTGGATCAAAGATATTCAACAACAAACAATACAAAACAAGATGCAAAATATTGTAATAAAAACTGACATGGTGACAAAACAAGCAAAGAAGGTCAAGAACTGGAGTGCACCTGGCCTGGATGAACTGCATGGATACTGGCTAAAACATTTGACCAGCCTACATCATCGCATGGCCACTCAATTTGATCAAATGCTTCAAAATGCAACAAACGAAGAATGGCTAACAGCTGGACGAACATACTTGATAATGAAAGATCCAGAAAAAGGCACAGAACCAAACAACTATCGCTCAATTACTTGTCTGCCAACAACGTTCAAACTTTTTACAAGGATACTGGCAAATTCAATATTCAATCACCTGATAGAAAACAATTTGTATCCAGTAGAACAAAAAGGAAATTATAAAAAATCAAGAGGAACAAAAGATCAGCTGCTCATAGACAAAATGGTACTAAAAAATGCAAAACGAAGGAAAACAAATTTAAATATGGCTTGGATTGATTACAAGAAAGCATTTGATTCATTACCCCACAGCTGGATTAACACCTGTCTGGAAAGCTTTGGAATTAGCAAAAATATCTGTACATTTTTTAAAGCAAATATGCAAAAATGGAAAACAGTTCTAACAACAAATGGGGAGAACATTGGTGAAGTCAACATCAGACGAGGAATCTTCCAAGGAGATTCACTTTCACCACTACTGTTCAACATTGCATTAGTTCCCCTGACAATAATCCTACGGAACACAAAACTGGGATACCAAATCTCAAGACAACATGGCAAGATAAACCATCTACTATACATGGATGACATAAAAATGTATGCGAAAAGCCCCACTGAACTTAAATCAATACTCAACACAGTTCAACTGTTCAGCAGTGACATCAAAATGAACTTTGGACTTGAAAAACGTGCTATATTATCCATGCAGTGAGGAAAAATGAAAAAAACAGAAGGAATAGAACTGGGAAATGGAAATATAGTGAAAGCAATAGCAAAGGATAATAATAATAATAATAATTTATTAAACTTGTTGACCGCTCCCTCTCCCCAAAGGGACTCGGAGCGGTGCACAGGGCTAATAAAACAATAAATATATACATATAGTTAAAAAACAAATTAAATATTTCCCTGCTCTAAAAATCCAATTAAAAACTAAAATCCCCATCTAAAATTTCTAGCAGCCCCATCGAAGAGAGACTATCCTAGGCCGGCCAAGCAGAACAGATATGTTTTTAGTTTTAGACGGAAGGAGCGGAGGTCCGTGGTAGTTGTAATGTCGGGGGGAAGGTCGTTCCAGAGGGCTGGGCCCACCACAGAGAGAGCCCTTCCCCTGGGCGTCGCCCGCTGACAAAGTCTAGTGGACGGCACCCGGAGAAGTCCCTCTCTGTGGGAGCGAATCGGCCGTGTGGATGTGTGCGGCAGGATCCGATCCTGCAAATAGCTAGGTCCCGAGCCATGGAGCGCTTTAAATATGATGACTAGAACCTTGAAGTGCACCCGGAAGACGACAGGCAGCCAGTGTAGCTCGCGCAAGAGCGGTGTTACGTGGGTACACCTTGCGGTTCCCATAATTCCTCGTGCGGCTGCATTCTGGACTAGCTGAAGTCTCCGAGTGCACCTCAAGGGGAGCCCCATGTAGAGAGAGTTACAATAATCCAGTCGGGATGTCACGAGAGCATGAGTGACTGTGCGAAGGGCGTCCCGATCCAATAGGGGGCACAACTGGCGAACCAGGCGAACCTGGTAAAACGCCCTCCTGGCCACGGCTGTCACTTGATCTTCCATGGTCAGCCGGGCATCCAGGAGGACACCCAAGTTGCGCACCCCATCCACTGGGGCAAGATGTTCACCCCCAATGGCCAGCGATGGAGTCAGCTGGTTGAATCGGGCAGCCGGAAACCACAGCCACTCGGTCTTGGTCGGGTTGAGCTTGAGTCCGTTTCTTCCCATCCAGATCCGTACGGCTTCCAGGCACTGGCACATCACCGCTACGGCATCGTTGGGGTGGTTTGGGGTAGATATATACAGCTGAGTATCATCAGCATAGAGATGGTACTCTACCCCAAAACCACGGATGATCTCACCCAGCGGCTTCATATATGTGTTAAACAGGAGAGGTGAGAGGACCGACCCCTGAGGCACCCCACATGTGAGGGGTCTCGAGGTCGACCTCTGCTCTCCTGTCAACACAAATTGCGATCGGCCAGAGAGGTAGGAGGAGAACCACCGTAAAACGGTGCCTCCCACCCCCAACCCCCCCAGCCGATGCAATAGGATACCATGGTCGATGGTATCAAAAGCCGCCGAGAGGTCTAATAGGACCAGGATGGAGGAACAACCCTCATCTCTGGCCCTCCAGAGATCATCGACCAACGCGACCAATGCCGTCTCGGTGCTATGCCCGGGCCGAAAGCCGGACTGGCACGGGTCTAGATAGTCAACTTCCTCCAGGTGACGGGGAAACTGTTGTGCCACCACACTCTCAACAACCTTCGCCAAAAAGGGAAGGTTGGAGACTGGACGATAGTTGGTTAATAAAGCTGGATCCAAAGAGGGCTTCTTAAGGAGGGGCCTCACCATAGCCTCTTTTAGGGAGGCAGGCAAGGAACCCTCACTTAAGGATGCGTTGACAACCTCTTGAAGCCAGCCTCGTGTCACCTCCCAGGATGCCAGTACAAGCCAGGAGGGACACGGGTCCAATAAACATGTGGTGGCTCGCAGTCGCCCACGTAACCTGTCCATATCCTCGGAAGTAACGGAGTCAAACTCCTCCCAAACAAGATCTATCTCGTGGCATCCCACTGGACCATCAATGGGGGCTAACTCGTTCTGTATCTGAGCAATTTTCTCCTGCAGAAAAGTCACAAATTCCTCTGCTCTACCCTGTAGCGGGGCTTCCCGCACCCTCTGTTGAAGGAGGGAGCGGGTCACCCTAAACAGGGCGGCAGGGCGGTTGTCTGCGGATGCTATGAGAGTGGCACAATGATGACGTTTGGCCACTCTCAGCGCCACAATGTAAGTCCGTAAATGGGCTCTTACCTGTGTCCGGTCAGATTCAGATCGGGTAGACCTCCATCTTCTCTCTAGGCATCTCTTGTGGCGTTTCATCACCCTCAGCTCCTCGGTAAACCAAGGAGCCAGGGTGGCTTGGCGCCGCAAGAGAGGCCGCAAGGGCGCGACCCGATCCAAGGCTCCCGTGGTGGCAGTATTCCATGCGGCCACGAGGTCCTCCATCGGGGCGCGGGTCAGGGGTACAGGAAGTGGCCCAAGCGCCGCCTGGAACCCATCAGGGTCCATCAGGCGCCTGGGGCGGAACCAGATAGATGACTCAGGTTCCGCCTCCCCGCGGAGGGGAATAGCGGTTGGAAAGTCGAGCCGGAGAAGTGAGTGATCTGACCATGACAAGGGCGTGATGACTATATCCCCTATACCCAGATCACTCTCCCATTGGCCAGAGACAAAGATGAGATCCGGTGTATGTCCACCCTCGTGAGTGGGGCCTTGAATTAATTGGGTCAGGTCTATGGCCGTCATGGAAGCCATGAACTCCCGAGCTACCTCGGATGATTCGCCCACCGATGGCAAGTTAAAGTCCCCCATGACTAAAAGTCTGGGGGTCTCAACTGCCACCGTAGCGATCACCTCCAGGAGCTCGGGCAGGGCTGCTGCTACATAGCGGGGAGCCAGGTATACAACCAGCAAGCCCAACTGCCTCCCTAGGCCCCACTTCACACAGAGGGACTCACAACCGGTGGTCTGAGGCACAACGGTCTCTCTCGGCTCAAGACCTTCCTTTACAATAACCGCTACCCCACCACCCCTGCCTAGGGCCCGAGGCTAATGAAAAGCGCGGTAACCTGGTGGGCACATTTCAACGAGGGGGAGTCCACCCTCGTGGCCCAACCAGGTCTCCGCTATTCCTGCCAGGTCCGGCTCCCCCTCTGACACAAGGTCATGGATGAGGGGGGCTTTGTTGACAACGGACCTGGCGTTACAAAACATCAGCCTCAGGCCCTGGCTCTGTATTCCCTGACCACCCAGCCTGCAGGGGTTGTGACACCTGACCGTATGCAACCAACGGCCACGTGTCCCCAACCGGGAGGATGGAACTTGCCTCCCCTCGGACCTGCCTCTCCCCACGACCGTCGGGATGATGGTTACAAGTACCTAGGCATATTGGAAGCAGATAAGATCTTGAATGAAAAAGTCAAAGAGTCAACACAAAAGGAATACATCAGGAGGGTCCGCAAAATATTAAAATCAAAGCTGAATGCCGGAAAGATAATTAAAGCCATTAATACATGGGCAGTTCCAGTGATACGCTATTCAGCTGGAATCATTAACTGGACTCTGGCTGAACTGGAAAACCTGGAACGGAAAACACGCAAATTTTTGAATATATACCATGCTTTACATCCACGAAGTGACATTGACAGGTTGTTCCTGCCAAGAAAAATAGGGGGCAGGGGGCTATTGCAAATCCATCAAATTGTAGAAGAAGAAAAATGAAGTTTGAATGATTATGTGAACCAAAGTACAGAAAAATTGCTGCAGGCTGTAAAAATGGAGAACAGCATAAAAACAACAGAAACAAAGGCAGAATATAAGGAAAAACAGCTGGATGACAGATTAAATAGATGGAAGACCAAGGCTTTGCATGGACAGCACTTGAAAAACATAGAAGGAAAATGTGATGACAACTTGACATGGACATGGCTTAAGATGGGAACTATCAAGAAAGAAATGGAAGGTTTAATACTGGCTGCTCAAGAACAAGCACTACAAACTAATGCCATGAAAGCGAAGATTCAAAAATCCACTGACAACCCAAACAGCCGACTTTGCAATAACAAAGTCGAAACTGTTTCACATTTAATATGCGAATGCAGCAAAATTGCACAAACTGATTACAAAGCTAGACATGACTGAGTTGCTAAATTAACCCACTGGTCATTATGTAAAAAATATGGTTTACCTGTATCCAGAAAGTCATGGGAACACAAAGTAGAAAAGGTTATCGAGAATGAGAGGGTGAAGATCTTGTGGGACTTTTGAATACAAACAGACCATCATTTGGAGCACAACACACCAGATATCACGGTTGTAGAGAGCCGAAGTGTACAGTTCATTGATATCGCTGTTCCTGGAGTCGAAGAAATAGAACTAGAAAAAATCATGAAATATCGCGACCTGGCCATCGAAACCACACGGCTATGGATGAAGCACGTCACAGTGACACCCATTGTCATCGGAGCACTTGGCACCATGTCCAAGAATTTTAAAAATATCTCCGCAAATTGCAGCTTCCTGCAATAACACCAGCGGAACTACAAAAAACGGCGCTACTTGGCACATGTTATATTCTATGAAGATACTTGATTGATACCTAGGATGTTGGCAGCAAACTGTATCAACAATTAGCACCAGTCAATAGTGTTTGTAATATGCATTTTTGAATGTTCAGTTGGCTGAGTTTCATGTTTTATGAATAAAGTAAATAATAATAATAATAATAATAATAATAATAATAATAATAATAATAATAATAATAATAATAATAATAATAATAATAATTCTTCAATATATAGTTCCTTTATTATAATTTTCTGGTAATATACCTAATGAAAATATTCCTGTTTTTAAATCCATATGTTCCTTTATCATTTTCTCTAAACATGTATGTATTCTCTTCCAATTTGTTTTGCCTTTAAACATGTCCATCACATATGATAATAAGAACCTGGTAACTGATTACATTTCGACGTTTAGCAGACATATTTTTAAACATCTTTGCTAGTTATGCTGTTGGCAAATGCCACCTATGAAACATTTTATACAAGTTTTACTTATAATTGGTTGCCATTGTCAATTTATAATTTCTATGCTAGAGTTTTTGCCACTTATCTAATTCTATGGTATATCTAAAGTTTTTTGCCCAAACTATCATCGTTTCTTTCACCTAGATACTAGAAAGTAATAGTGAGTGCATCATCTGACACAGGTTAGAGAAGTAAAGCTGCATGTCTTCTAATGATACCACCACTTAATCTTGTGCCAACAAGCATGCAGCTTCATGTAACTATTAAAGAAAAGCAAAGAGAAAATGAGTAAAGCCTCAAGGAACCCCGTTAAACAAAGATATGAGGCTAGTCCTCTTATCTCTCATAACACTGATACAAACCAGTTTCAGAGAAAGAAGCAATGCAATCACATCGTACAATACATTGTATTGTCACTCCAAATATTTAAAGCCAATCCAAAAGAATATCATGATTGATGATACTCAAACCATATCACTTCCATCCTTATCACCCCCACTGGTCATCTGAACAGAGCTTTTGGTGGACAAAATAACCACAGAAAAATAAAAGTTCATCATTTTTACTGCCAACAAAATAATCCTTAATAACGTTCTCAGAGTCTTTTGTAATTTGAAGGTTGATATATTACGTTGTATTGTTTTTATTATGTTGCACTTTAATTCTAATACTTTCTGCCATAGTAAATCAGGTTCAAGAGAGTTTGGATGTTTTAGAATAAAAACCAAAACTATGCACAGTTTTTTTTTTGCTACTGATTCTGCTGCTGAAATTGAAGTTTTGATAAACATAGAAGAGCAAAATCAAAACATCAGTTCAGTTATGTTACATTTTGGTCCTTTGTGTGTGTCAGAGAAGCATGAAAAAATATCTTGTCAAATCCCTGTAAACCGGACCTTTTTATGCTAGTCTATTATCTTAATAAAGGTTTGATTTGCATCCTTTATTTGTTTTTATTTTATGACAAAGCCTCCTAGAATCTATATGACAAAATGTAACTAACTAAATTTTGCCATAGACAGATTATTTTTACTCCACTTCAAATTGATTATTATGGTTTTCTAGTTAAAATAACAAAATTATTCCATGAAGAGAAGTTTATTTTTAAAAATATCTGGCTTCAAAAAATTCTTATTATTATCTTTATATTATTATTGGGGGGAAATCCAATTATTGAAAGATCAGTGTGTACCTTTGTTCACTGCTATGCTGATATCATTCTGTTCATGTAGAGATTTTCCATGTGGAATATAATGCTTATATTAATTATTAAGATCTTAATAGTGCAACCAATGATACCCTCTGTATCAGTGATGGCACACCTTTTTCACCTCAGGTGGCAAAAGCACAAGTGCATGCACTATTACACATGCTCGTGTGCCCACCCTATAATTTAATGCCCCCCATGCCATGCCCCCTGTGCATGTGTGCGTGACCCCCCCCCCCCGCTGCCCCACACATGCATGCATGGCTTTCTTGGAGCCTGGGGAGGCCAAAGGCCTGTTTTCTGACTTCCAGTAGGCCCAGGAGGTCCTGTTCAAGCTTCAGACGCTTTCTAGGAGCCTGGGGGGGCAAAAACAGTCTCCCTCGCCCCACAGAGACCCTCTGGAGGCCAGAAACATCCCATTTTCTGACATCTGGAGGACCCATTTTCTGCCCTCCTCAGGTTCCAGAGGCTTTATAGGAGCCCGGGGAGGGCAAAAATGGCCTCCCCCACACCCAGAGGCCAGAAATGGCCCATTTTCTGCCTTCCAGTTTGCGTGTTGGGCCATTGTTTTCCCTCTGGAGGGTGAAAAATGGCCCAACATGCAAACCAGAAGTTTGGAAACAGGGTGGGTTTCAAAAATTTTACTACCAGTTCTGTGGGCGTGGGTTGTGACAGTGGGCATGGCTTGTTGGTCATGTTACTGAGTGGGTGTGGCTTCATGATCATGTGACTGGTTGGTCATGGGGCTGGTTGGGCATGGGACTGGGTGGGCATAGTTGGTTGGTCATGGGACTGGGTGTGCATGACCAACTTGACATCACTCATATCAAGGGGCACCTTGCCGGGCCTATCCTCATCTCAAAGACCTCATTGAAATACAATTTCTCTATTTATTTACTACTTCTGAACATCCAAAATATATCATTTAATCCTATGTATATATGCTTTATGTGTACATATATATTGCATAGTATAGAGTGTGTATAGGCACATAAAAAGATACATTATCTATTATATACTGTATGTGTATGTGCACATACACACACACACATACACACAAACACACACAGATCTTCCAAAACTATACACATTCAACCTAACTTACTGCATTTTGAAAAGCACACCCAGAGTCCACTTTCGGCCACACATGGCAATTAGAACCAGAATATTTCATGCATTGAGTAAAATGTGCTGAAGCTCACTTAACAACACTCTTGTTTAGCAACCAAAATTTTTGGGCTCGGGTGGCTTTCCAGGTGTGCTTCAAGGTGCTGGTCACTGTTCTGTTCGCAGAACAAGTGTGGGTGCCGAATAACTGAGGCTCAGGCAGAGGAATAAATTGCTAACACGTTTATTCCTAACGAACGGCAACAACAAGTAACTTCAGCTCTCTGACAGGCAACAGCTGCGGCTGCCGTCTGACAGCTCGCTTTTATAGCGAGCTGTCAGATGGCTCCACCAATCCGCTGGCTGCATGAACCCCGCCAAAACTGGTAACTGCTGCGCAGGCGCAGCTCATGACAGCTCAGAACACAACACTCCTTCCCACCACTTTTGCGCATGCGTAATCTTGGAGGTACGCCGGCCGGCACCTGACTCTTCTGGAGCGCCGTAACTCAGGCCCGGCTTCCGCGGCTGGTGGAAGGACTTCGCTCCCTGCTCCGGCCTGGGCCCCTGTCACTGGATGTTGACCGATCGGATCCGCGTTTGCAGGTAAGATGCCGGCCGCCGGTTCTGGGCGAGTTTCGCTGTCTCCCCTGCCGCTCTCGCTGTTGCTCCTGCGTCTGGGTTCTGGGTGCCCCTGCACCCTCGGGTCGAACGGTGACGGCCCACGTCTCGTTCTTAGCTGGTCGCAATGCCGGCGCCAAACGCGCCCGTCGGCAACTGTCACCCTGTAAGAGCAGGGTCCAGTTTGATCAATGACGGTGCCCGGCAACCAGAGGGGGTAACCAATAATTCCTAACATACACTCGTTCCCCGGGGCTAAAACTACGGGCCGCTCCAGAGGAGTCAAGGGGCTTGTCTTGCGAGTAGGAGGGGTGTAGCCTATCTAGGCACGTCCGGAGCCTCCTTCCCATGAGGAGCTCGGCAGGACTCCTGTTGGTGGTAGGGCACAGGGTAGCGTGATGGGCAAGGAGGAACGTATCAATGCGGTCCGGCCAACTAGCGGGTCCCATTTTAGCGAGCGCCTCCTTGGCCGAGCGCATCATGCGTTCGGCCAAACCATTAGACGTGGCATGATACGGGGCGATGAGAGCGTGTCGGATGCCCAAAGAAGCTAGGAAACCCTCAAAGGCAGCGGAGGTCAACTGGGGCCCGTTATCTGAAACGAGCACATCGGGCAGCCCATGAGTGGTGAATAAATGCCGGAGCGCCCGTATTACGGCATCGGAAGTGGTGGATGTCATTTTAATAACATCCAGCCATTTGGAATAGGCGTCCACCACGACTAAAAAGACCTGGCCCTGGAAGGGGCCAGCAAAATCAATATGCACGCGAGCCAATGGAGCCGAAGGCCATTCCCATTCCCTGGGCGTTGCTTTGGGGGGCATGGGGTGGGACTCCTGACATTGGGGACACGAGGCCACCCAGTCGGCTATGTCTTGGTCGAGTTTCGGCCACCACACGTAACTGCGCCCCAGGGCTTTCATTCGTACGATGCTTGGGTGGCTACAGTGGAGAGTTTTTAACACCGCAGGCTGTAGAGGTGGAGGGACAATGACCCTATGGCCCCATAGTAGGCAACCGCTCTGAGCGGAGAGTTCTGCCAGACGATTCTTAAAAGGCTGGAACTCGGCCGGTAAAGGATCCCTAGGCCAACCTCGTTTAACCCAATCTAACACCCGGCAAATTACCTTATCCTTGGCCAATTGCCGGGCAATGTCAGCAGCCGAGATAGGCAGGTCGAGCTCCGAAATCAGGAACACCGCGGAAGCAGGGGCTGGATCTTCGAGATCTTCTGGCAAGGGGCAGCGACTGAGAGCGTCAGCATGGGCAATTTGCTTCCCTGGGCGGTGAAGAAGGATGTACTGGTATGCGGCGAGGAAAACGGTCCATCGGGTCATCCTTGGTGATAAGACTTGAGGCGTTTGCTTGTCCCCTGCTAGCAGTCCTAGCAGCGGCTTGTGATCAGTAATGATTTGAAATTCACGGCCATAAAGGTAGTGGTGGAATCGCTTTACGCCGGCCACCACTGCCAGCGCTTCTTTGTCGATCTGCCCATAAAGTCTCTCGGCAGAGGAAAGTGTTCTAGAGAAATAAGCCACAGGTACTTCAGACCCATTTGGTGGCTGATGGCAGAGGACCGCACCCACTCCGTAGGGAGAAGCGTCGCAGGCTAGGACGAGCGGCAGGTTTTTGTTGTATTGGGAAAGGACCGCATTGGAGACCAGTAACTGTTTGACAGCTCTGAAAGCGGAGTCCTCCCGGCGGCCCCAATGCCAGGCAGTGGATTAGTCCAACAGCCTGTGCAGAGGTTCAGCCACTGAAGCCTTATGAGGCAAGAATAAGGCGTAGAAATCAAGGAGACCTAGAAAGGCTTGAAGTTCCTGCTTTGTCTTGGGTGTAGGAGCGTCTAAAATCGCCCTGGTTTTCTCCTTAGTTGGGTGCAGGCCGGTAGCATCCACCAAGTAGCCGAGAAATTCGACCTGAGGAGCAGCGATCTGGCATTTTTCGCGTTTTACCTTGAGACCGGCGGAGTCGAAACGGGTTAGGACTGCACGGATGCGTGACATCAATTCTGGGGTGGATTTAGCTGAGATGAGGACGTCGTCGAAATATGGGACGACGCCCTCTAGTCCATGTAGCAGCCTTTCCATTAAACTTTGGAACAACCCCGGGGCGATGCTGACCCCAAATTGTAGTCTTCGGCACTTGAATGCTCCTCGATGGGTAATAATTGTTTGGGCTTCCGTGGCCTCATCATCGACCAGCAATTGCTGGTAAGCTTGGGCTAAGTCCAATTTGGCGAATATAGAGCCTTCGCCCAAGGTGTGCAGAAAATGGTGAATGACAGGAACGGGGTAGGCATTGGCAGGTAGGGCGCGGTTCAACGAGCACTTGTAATCGGTGCAGATCCTCACACTGCCATCCGACTTCACGGGCACCACGATTGGGGTCTCCCAACGTGCGTGGTCCACAGGCTCCAGGACCCCTTGAGCGATTAGACGGTCTAATTCGGCATCTACCTTCGGTTTGAGAGCAAGAGGAACCCTGCGAGGTTTTAAATGGACAGGTTGCACCAGAGGGTCGATGTTGAAAGACACGGCCGTGCCTTTGTAGGTGCCCAACTTCCCGTCGAACACAGCAGGGAACTCACTTACGAGCGTGTCGAATTCGGCTGCCTGGAGGTGATGAATGCCGTCTATTCAGAGACCTAGGGCATCAAACCAGTCCAGCCCCAGGAGACTAGGCAAAGCTCCGTCTACCACAATCACTGGGAGCCACCCCTTGAATTTTTTAAACTGGACGGCCACCGTTCGTGAGCCTATGACGGGAATACGGTTTCCCTGATAGTCTCGCAATGTCATATTGCAGCCGGGAATACCACGTTTAGACAGCTGGGGCAGCAGTCTCTTGATGGTGCTCCATGATACAATGGATGTGGCCGACCCGGTGTCGACCTCCATGGTGCACGGCAGTCCTTCAATTAACACAGTCATGTTTATCTTCTTTTTGAGCGAATGACAAGAACGTACAGATTGTATGTCTGACAGGACTTGATCTGAGGACCCTTGTGAATAGTCGTCATCCACATAATGTTCCTTTCTATTTGTCCGTCTTCTGCTGTCATAGTGGTCGGTGAGAGCACTCAAGGGCTGAGGAGCTCGGCAAACTTTAGCTATGTGCCCTCGTCGGCCGCAACGCTAGCAGAACGCCTGTTTAAATTTGCATTCAGCTCTAGGATGGCTGCTACCGCAACCCATGCAAACAGGTCTGCCCGTGCTACGGCCTTTGGGCCAGCTCTTTTTCTTTTTCGCCTCTTTAAAGCGAAGCCTCACCGGACTCGGATCCTGTGCTCACTTCCTCTCGATGCACGGAGAACCCTTCAGCTCCCTTGGGTAACACCAATGTAACTTGATTGGCGAGTTCTGAGGCGCGCGCCTCAGCCAAGGCTGATTCGAATGTGAGATCAGCTTTTGCTAGTAGCCGTCGCTGTAACTTTAGGTCTTTCAGGCCGCACACCAGTCTGTCTAGCAGAGCGTCATCCAGATTCTTAAAATCGCAGTGTAGGGCTGCTTTTCTCAGAGCGGCCACGTACTGATGCACTGATTCGCCTTCAGCTTGATTCCTCCTATGGAAAGCGTGCCTGTGGGCTATCTTCAGAGGCGAAGGCGCATAGTGGCTCTTTAGTTTCGCCATTAACTGCTCCCATGGTACAGCTTTAATGGCTAGCGGGGCTGCAAGGGCCTGCGCGGTCTCAAAAACTTCCGAGCCGCACACGGAGAGAAATTGGGCGCAACGCCGTTCTTCATTTCCCTCAGCAAGGTTGTGGGCCACTAAGAAACACTTGAATCGGAGGATATATGACTCCCAAGACTCGGAGCTCAGAGAGTAGGGAGGAAACTGGGCTGTCGCCATGCTTAATAGCCTGAATCACGACGTTTCGTCGTGGAGTGACCAGCTCTATTGTGGCTTCAGCTGTGTTGACCATCGTCCTGGCCTCAGTACGGCGATCCCACCTTCGTCGCCAGTGTTCTGTTCGCAGAACAAGTGTGGGTGCCGAATAACTGAGGCTCAGGCAGAGGAATAAATTGCTAACACGTTTATTCCTAATGAACGGCAACAACAAGTAACTTCAGCTCTCTGACAGGCAACAGCTGCAGCTGCTGTCTGACAGCTCGCTTTTATAGCAAGCTGTCAGATGGCTCCGCCAATCCGCTGGCTTCATGAACCCCGCCAAAACTGGTAACTGCTGCGCAGGCGCAGCTCATGACAGCTCAGAACACAACAGTCACCATCTTTAAAAAGCTCCATGGCACAGGGCCCAGTTATTTGTGGAACCGTCTCCTACCGCATACCTCCCTTTGACTGGTCCGCTCCCACAGGGAAGGTCTCCTCAGGGTGCCGTCTGCCAGTCAATGCCGGTGGGCGGTGCCCAGGGGGAGGGCCTTCTCTATGGCAGGCCCGGCCCTCTGGAATGACCTGCCCCCCGAACGTCGTACCATCACGGACCTTCGTCTTTTTCGCCGTTCACTGAAAACACACTTCTTTCACCTAGCTGGCCTAGCTTAGAGCTTAGATTTTAGATTTTAGCTTAGACTTTAGCCTAGATTTTAGACTAGAAATAATTTAACTGTATTTGGTAGGGGATTCTAAAAGTTTTTAGTTATATTTTAGCACAGGCTAGTTAATTTAATTTCATTTTAACACTGTATTGTATTTATTGTATTGTTTTATATTTGCCTGTGAGCCGCCCTGAGTCCCTTCGGGGAGATAGGACGGGATATAAATCCAAATATATCACCTATTTTTTTGGCCTCCTTTCACATATCCCCACCCCCAGAAGCAATAAGCAGACGAAAACCAGGCAAAAATGGCTCCTTTTTTGGCCTCCTTTCATCCTACCCCAGAAGCAATAAGCAGATTGAAGCCTGAAGGACAGACAGCCTTTTGCAGGGGCAGGAGGAAGCAGTGGATGCACATGGCGAAGGCAAGGCAGGGTGAATGTCAGAGCAGGTGGACCAGTTTGGGGGTGTGACCAGCCAACCGTCACTACTGGTTCTGCGACCCAGGCCAGCATTCCATTACCAGCTTAGCTGAACCAGTCCAAACTGGTAGGAACCCACCTTTGTTCTGGAGGGAGAAAAATAGCCCAACACGCAAACCAGAAGTCAGTTCCCAAACTTCCGGTTTGTGTGTTGGGTTGTTTTTCACACTCCAGAGGCTTCAGGGAAGCCTCTGAAGGGCAAAAAATGGCTGAAAATGAAGGCCAAAATCAGCTGGCAAGTGCATGCATGCGGAGTTGACAGGGCAATGTCTCACGTGCCCTTAGAAATGGTTCTATGTGACACCTGTGGCACACATGCCATAAGTTCGCAATCATATGGCCCTATATCATTCTATGAAGGAAAAATTGGATTTCAAAGAAGCGATATAGAAAGAATATTGATGCTTTTGAATTTTGATATTCGGGAAGATTACTGAATATACCGAAAGAAAGAAAAAAGAAAAAGAATTTTAAAATGGATTACCAAGCAAATTAATCCTTGAAGTACAAATGACCATACTCAAATAATATTGGATATATTGTCTAAAACCTTTACTTGGAGGAAATTCGATTGCTAGAAAAGATAAAAGGAAAAAGAATAAGAGGTTAACTATCAATCAGTTGGATGGACTCAGTTATAGTGGCAATGGTTACACCATAAGAAGATTTTAAGAGCAGGTTATAGCTAGATAATCATGGATGAAATGTATCTATATAGTTGCAAGAACCAACATTGGTTTGATGGCAAATAATTGATCAAGCAATATTACTGATTACATAAATTATCTTTCAAATGTTTTAATAATTTACCTTGAAATTCTTATACAGTTTGTAACAATTTGCTTTATCTTTATTGGATTGTTTTACTTTCCTAAAGTCCATCAGCAGAGTATACCAGAAATTGACTGCAAAATCACAATGATCTTTTCAAAACATGTTGTTTGCTTGGAATGACAAAAACTGAAAGTTTTGGTATATTTTTCATGTCAATGTCTGGCAAGCCATAATACCTTGCTGTTGTACAATTCTCAGGTGAGCAGATTGCAAGCAACAAAACTATAGAAAGGAATAATTAAGTGGTGGGATTCACATTTTTTTTCACACTCAGTGCCAATCACTTGCACTTAAATGCATCTCAAAGCAGGTAAAGATGACAAATCTGTTCTGTCCGAGGCTTTCAAATAAACAAAAATACAGGCTTGGCTGTTGGCCACTGTTAATTGAGCAAGATAACAAGTCTTTTGGCTGAGATCCCAGAACATTCATGTCACAAGCTTAACTCTGCAGCAACCTTTCACACAGACCTTCAAAACTCCTTCACAAAACAGGCACGAGCTGAATTCACAGACAGACATTCATGACTCCTTTCCAAATGGTTGTTTCCTGCAAATGTCCCCTCCCATCGCCTCCCCTAAAAGCTCTCTTGGGAGGGGCCAATCAACAACCACCTGGTGCTTAATCACCTTCTGTGAACCTGCCTACGGAGTTGCTGCTTCCGTTTCTCAGCCCTTCTCACTCTAGCATCATAGACAAACTGCCTTTGATCCTCCCCACTGCTCCATGACTCAGGCACCTCCTGGTGGCCAACCAGCCTCTATGGTTTCTGCTCTGACTCTGAACACCCCCCAGGGTCTTCCTCAGCTTCCAGGGCAGACTCACATTGTTCCTCACTATCAGAGTCCACCAGCAGCTCAACCAGTCCCTGCTGGGCCACAACACAAATCTATCTGAAAAATCTGGAACAGTTGCCCTTTTCCTGCAACCATAAATTGGGATAATATATTTTATAAACATTTCTAAACTTTATATTCTGTAGTAAAACCAAGATTATTTAACATTGTTTTTACACTGAGTCTCAAAGATGCTAATTTTTCCAGATGTAACAAGACTTTCTGTGTTTTGGTTGAAGACATTTCACATCTCATCCAAGAAGCTTCTTCAGCTCTGACTGAATGGTGGGGAATGGAAGGATTTATACTCCTTGCAGTCAACTGCTCATTTGCATTCTTTTAGAGCAGTGGTTCTCAAACTTTTAAAGTCCACTGCCCCCTTGGTGCTACAAACTGATCCTCAGTGCCCCCCCCAAGTGGTAGAGTTCAATGTTTTAAAACTACCGGTTTTGTGGGAATGGCTTGGTGGGGGGGCTGGGGGGGGGGTCATGTGACTGGGCAGTTTGCACGATGGAAGGAAGGTAGTAACAGTAAAATTCAAAACTGTAACAATGAATTGCACATTTATTCAAAATCCAATTTAAAAACCTTTTTAGCTAATGTTAATTCAACAAAATTGTTGAACATGATCCAGTGATACCAGGTTTTCAAAGTCTGATAGTCATTTATCAAGAACCTTAGTAACTAGTAACTTAGTAAACTCAGTAAAATTTAATAACTACTTCACTGTTCAGTAAATTCTTAATGTGATGGATTGGCTTAATGAATTAATACAAGTTTCCCAATGTCTGGTTTTAAGTCACTTAGCAGACTGCAATGTTTCCTAACCTTGCAACTTGAAGATGTCTGGACTTCAACTCCCAGACTTCCCCAGCCAGGGAATACTGGCTGGGGAATTCTGGCTAAGGAATTCTGCGAATTGAAGTCCAGATATCTTCAAGTGGCCAAGGTTGAGAGACACTCCTCTAAAAGCATCAGAACTGTTTTTCCTCTCCTCTCTTATTACGGCATCAGAGGAGCCTTTTCAGTGGCATTATCTCCTGGCTCTAGTTTCCAATAGTTTTGGGTGATGGTTTGTCTTAAAAGACACTTAAAAAGAGTGGCCCGTTTCCTACAAATTTGCCCCTGGAGTTCATGCAAAACTTGTTTCGTCATCACCCACTTTGAAATTCCCTTTGGCCATTGCCACACTGCCCCCTTCCCACCCAAGGAACACCACCCACCCACCCCTTTTTTTTGTCGCTGGAGGATTTTAGTTGCCACACACACATATAGGGATCCCCGGTCCTGGGATTGCCCTTCATGTGCCCACAGAAAAGGGGGCTCTCTGCCTGTGGAATGTGGTACTGCCGCTCTTGGCACACAGTGCTTGGATCGATGGAGCACATGCCGACTGACTGGCTACCCCAAGGAATGTGCAGTATGCAAGAGGCCAGAAGCAACCATTCAACGGGATGGGGAGGGGGGAGGATGGGAGCGGCCCATGTCTGCGGTGGGCTCAGGGAGTATGCCATTCCGAGCCATGGTGCTTGGTCCAGAGAAGGGGGAAAAGCCATGAACAGTGTGTGCCTAGTTGCCACGTGGGGGCGGCTCGGTGTCTTCCAATTTAGTTGTTTCGACTCCCCCCTCCTCTGCTCGGTTGAGTGCTCTCTGTATGTTCTCTCTCTCTCTCTCTCTCTCTCTTGCTCGCTCTCTGGGCAGTAGTTGATGCTGCTGGTAATTAGGATTGGTTCTGCTGTTGCTTAAGTTGCTGCAGTGGACAGCAGCAGCAGCAAGAAGCAGCAGTGGTAGTATCGAGTAGATCAACGAAGAAGGGGCATTTATGGCAGGCTGGCCAGCTAAAGCTGTAGGTTCAGCACAGCTCCTTCTCCGCTGCCTGCTGCCCCCCTTGCCTCTTAGCCCGCCCCTAAGTTATCCCCCCAGGGGGCGGTACCACCCACTTTGGGAACCACTGTTTTAGAATCATTGAGGCCACTTGGAGGTTTATCTGTCCTCAGGGTCACCTGAGTAATGCAAATGGGTGTGGAGCCATCTTGGAACTGTTGAAAGAACTGTGATGTAAACTGGAGATAGATGATGTATCCTTCCCCCTCTGTTGAGAGAGGCCTGTTCAATTTTGACATAGATGGCCTCTTTCAAACCAGCAATCATCTCTGTCCAAAATGTGGATTTGCTGTCTTCAAAAGAGTGTCCTTTATCTTTTAAATGCAAATGGACTGCTGAATCTAGTTCTGATAGATTTGTTCTATGTTGTGTCATGCTATATTGTGCCATACTATGATCAGCTGTCTGCAAGGAATATAAATCTTTTGATTCCCCACCATTCAGTCAGAGCTGAAGAAGCTTCTTGGATGAGAAGCGAAATGTCTTCAAAGAAAAACCAGAAAGTACAGCTGTCCCAAAGCACCTTTGGGACAACCTGAATGATCTGGATGACTGAGAACCTTCATAAATATTTTTCACATTATGCTTTGATTATTTGGTAATTTGGGATGATGGATGAAGTAAGAGTAGATTTAAATGACTGAACCTATGAATAATGCCAAAATTTCTAATTATATAATAGCTGAATTATTTTATATATTTATTAATTACCATGACAATTGTACAAATGTCACTAGTTGTTGATATGAAAAATTCTGGTTTTACATTGCTTTGGTGCAATCAAGGATAGATTCTACCATGTATTTGCTTATCTTGAAGACAGTGTTCCAGAAACTGCAGCTGTAGACAGGGAAGGCTCACAAGAAATATTTCATTCCTGTTTTGGTCACTGATATAATCTAGGACAAAACTGAAAGGGCGTTAAAGATCTCCATGATGTGAGATTTGTGTACTTTCATGAATTCACCCCATGCTGTGTTTTGATTTAAGATGGAGCCAAGAGGTACCTGAGGGTAGAACAAGAAGCAATGGGTGGAAACTAATCAAGGAGGGAAGCAACTTAGAACTGAGGAGAAATTTCCTGACAGTTAGAACAATTAACCAGTGGCGCAGCTAGCATCCAGAAGTTGTGAATGCCCTAACACTGCAAGTGTTAAACATCTTTGAAAAGATGTTGGATAGCCTTTTGTCTGAAATGGTATAAGGTTCCTGCCTAGGCAGGGGATTGGACTAGAAGACCTCCAAGGTCCCTTCCAACTCTGCTATTGTATTGTATTGTAAGAACCAGTGCCATTGGGCAAGCCAGAAATCAGGGTCAAAAATAAACCAAACTTTAGGGACACCTTTGTTTAGATAAATCATATTCAAAACAGGAAATATCCTTATACTACTTTCTTATCTCATTGCCATTTTAAGGCCAATATTTCACATGGTTCCAGCAGCATCCGAACACTGATACCTTTTATTTCATAGGCATAGATCTGTTAAAGTATATGCATATTGATAGGCATTCCTTTATTAACAGGTCTTACTAAAATAGAATTTAGAAAAACTAGTAAATATTAAAAGAGAAACTGAATGTCCCCAAAATGAAATAAGTCTAAAAGATAGGCAACATGAGAAAAAGTAATAAAACTGTCATGATGCTAGAGGCATCTGGAGGCTCATATAAGATAGCCCAAAGCTGAGACTTCCTGTGGTGACATCATCATGCTAGGGTTGAGGAATGGCAGCTCATGTAACCTGAAACCCAAATTTCTTCGTTTGGGCTCACTTTTGAGCACTGTGGAACCTGAAGGTATCAGCATTTTCAGGGGGAAAGGGCGTTGGTACTTGATATGCCTCTTCTAATAAGGGGGGAGATAGCATCCATGTATGGGTAGATTCATCCACGCTCTGATTGGACTGAGTCTTGAATATTAATTAAGTAGACTGGTATATATAGCCCCCTCAGGGGCCACCATACCCAGTTACGATGAAGGAAAGAAAACACAGACTCAATGGCGAAAATTCAACTGCTTTTAGTCAAAAATGCCAACTCAAGGAAGAAAACAATACAGGTGGCAAGTAAAAAAAGAAACACGTAAGCCAAACAGCGGCTGAACGAGAACAGTGGTGGGCCGGATGCTATCTCCCCCCTTATTAGAAGAGGCGTATCAGGTAAGTACCAACACCCTTTCTCAATAAGGGTGGAGATAGCATCCATGTATGGGACATACCCAAGTCCATAACATCACAGCAGGGCGGCTCGAGTTCAGTCCTGTTCAGGGTTAGTAGGACACACCGCCTGCAGCATGCGGCGCCCGAAATTAGCGTCTGCCGACGTGAACTTATCCAGCTTGTAATGTCTAACGAAAGGCGAATGGGAAGTCCAAGCAGCCGCCCTGCAGACCTCCTCTATTGACGCCTGCGTAGCCCAAGCTGATGTAGTTGCAGCGCTGCAAGTGGAATGCGCTGTAATTCCGCAAGGGGCCGCTTCGTCACACGACGCGTAAGCTCTTTCAATGCACTGCCGAATCCATCAGCCCACAGACGCCACTGAGACTTTCTTGCCAAGGGAACCTGGCTGAAACGAAACAAACAGGGATTCCGACCTATGGATGGCCGACGTTCGGTTAACGTAAACCTCCAGAGCCCGGCACACGTCCAGGGTATGCCAAGCTACCACTGAAGCCTGGGCCGGGGCCGGGCAAAAGGTGGGGAGCACGACCTCTTGAGCCCAATTAAAAAGGGAACCCACCTTAGGCAGGAAGGACGGGTCCAACCTGAGCACCACCCTGTCCGGATAAAATCTGCACAGATCCTCTCTTACCGACAGGGCATGGTGCTCCGAAATTCTTCTGGCAGAAGTGATCGCCACAAGGAACATGACCTTCAATGTAAGGAACTGCCAGGAAACCTCGGTCAAAGGTTCGAAGGGAGCCTTGGTGAGCGCCCCCAGAACCTTGGCTAGATCCCATGTGGGGTACTGATGTACCGGAGGAGGGCGCAAGTTAGAAGCCCCCTTTAGGAAATGGCGAACCGTCGGGTGTTGAGAAAGGGGAAGCATCCCCCCCGGTGAGGACCGAGCCCAGAGCCGCTACCTGATGCCTAATGGTGTTAGGGGAAAGCCCCTTGTCCAAACTGTCCTGCAAAAACTCCAGCACCTGAGGAACGGTGGCAGACTCTGGCTCCACCAGGTGAGTTGAGCACCAGCAACAGAAAATCCTCCACGTCGTGTTGTAGATGCGAGTAGTGGAGGCGCGCCTGGAGGCCTGGATCGTTAGAATAACCCTGTCCGAATAGGATCCCCCCCTTAACCAATTTCATTGTAATTTTATTACAATATTATTACAATGACAATAAAGATTATTATTATTAGAGCGACCCGCTCAACCTCCAGGCGGTCAGCTGAAGGAATTGAGCCTCCGGGTGCTGCATCGCCCCCTGCATTAAGACAATCATGCTGGATGGGATCCTCCAAAGGTTGCGTGAGGAGAGAGTCCGGAGATCGGCGAACCATGGTCGCCTCGGCCAGAACGGCGCCACCAAGATCACCTCTGCCCTCAAGTCGATGATACGCCGGATGAGCCGGGGTAAAAGGGGAATAGGAGGAAAGGCATACATCAGGCCCGTGGGCCAAGGGCTTCGAAGAGCATCCACTCCTTCGGTGCCTCGAGCCGGGAACCTGAAGAAGAACCTGGGGAGCTGGGCGTTCACAGGAGTGGCGAAGAGATCCACCTGAGGAGTCCCGAACCGCCGACAGATCTCCTGGAAAATAGAAGGGAGTAAACACCATTCAGAATGGTCCAGGTGCAACCTACTAAGCCAGTCCGCCCATGTGTTATCCTCCCCCGAAATGTGGTCGGCCCTAATGGACAGCACATTAGTTTCGGCCCAAGACAACAGCATATCCGCCTCAGCCATGAGTGGCTGGGACTTAGTGCCCCCCTGCCTATTGATGTGTGCCTTGGCCATCATGTTGTCCGTCAGGACTAAGACCAAGGCATCCCCGAATTCCCAGAGGCTCAGCCTAATGGCCCTAAGCTCCAGCAGCTTGATAGGAAGGGAAGTCTCCTCAGGGGACCACAGTCCTTGGGCCACCCTGTCCCCCATATGCGCCCCCCAACCCTGGAGGCTGGCATTAGTGGTCACGACGATGCGGTCAGAGGCTCGGAAGTGGCAGCCCTTGGTAATGGCTGCGGACGTCCACCACTGCAGGGATCTTCTGACATCCGGGGTAAGCCATGCCCGCATCATGGAGTGGCTCACTCTCCTCTTCTGGAATGGGAGAAGAAACCACAGCAGATCTCTCAAGTGGAGTCTGGCCCAGGGGACAATTGAGATGGCCGAAATCATCTTACCCAAAAGCTGTGATAGGGAGGCCAAGGTGGGCTTGTGCGACCCCTCTACCTGCTGTACCGACTGGGCTATGCTCGAGACCCTGTCCTCGGAAAAAAAGACCTGGTCGGCCACAGAGTCGATCCACGCCCCAAGATGCAGGAGCCTGGTAGACAGTACCAGGCAACTCTTGGCCTCGTTGACCGAGAACCCATGGGATTCTAGGACCTCGATGGTGGAAGAGAGGTCCCTAAGGGAGGCCTCATACGACCGGGAGAGCACCAAGATGTCATCTAAATAAAATTGTGCCCTGATGGGCATCGAGTGGAGGTGAGCCGCCAGAGTGACCATGATCTTGGTAAACACCCTGGGGGCTGAAGAGAGGCCAAAGGGGAGAGCGGTGTATTGATAGTGGGAGGACCCATAACAGAACCGCAAATACTGCTGGTGGTCAGCATGGATAGGGACATGAAGGTAGGCTTCCGTGAGATCAATGTAAGTGAGAAAATCCCTGGCCCGAACTCCCTCCAGGATGGAAGAAAGAGAATGCATTTTAAAGCGCCTGTATTTAATAAAAACATTCAAACGTTTCAAGTCTAAAATGGCGCACCAACCACCCGAGGGTTTGGGGATTACAAATAAACGGGAATAAAAACCTTGACCAACTTGATCCGAGGGAACAGTTCGGATAGCCCCAATGTCCAATAAATGCAAAATGGCAGTACACATTAACAACCCCCCTCCCGGGCTGCCCGGAACAGGGCAAGTGACAAACGAACTAGGAGGGGGGGGCACGAACTCCAAGGTCAGGCCGTCCCTGACCGTGTCAAGAACCCAGGAGTCAAAGGTTGTGACCTCCCACTGGGCAATGTACAGGCGGAGCCTGCCCCCAATGGGGGGTCGGCCCGAGCCCGGTCAATAACGGTGGTAGAGATGGCTTCTGCTGCCCCGAAAGGGCCGTTTGGATCCTCCCCCGTGGGGTGGCTGATAACGGGGCTGGTTCTGGTGGGTTCTCAGCCCGTACCCTCCCTGAGGGCGATACCCCTGATTTTGGAACTCCGAGCAGAAAGAACCCCCATACTCTGGGGTTCTGAAATTCTGCCGCCTAGGGTAAGGGGCTGGTCTGGAGGAGCCCCGTTTGGAGCTGGGGGGAAGGGTTTTCTTTTTAACTTTACCCTCTATCAACAGAGGGTTCAGGGCCTCTCCAAAAAGGGTCTCCCCGGCGTAGGGTTCTGAAGCCAACTTCCACTTATGCTTTAGCTCCGACTGCCACTGTCGGAGCCACAGCAGTCATCTAGCCCCCACGGTAGAAGAGACGGCTCGGGAGGAGAATCTGGCCGCACTCAGGGTGGCGTTGGCCGTAAATTGCACGGACGCCATAATTTTGTTCAGGTCCTGGTGTGCCCTGGTGTCAGAAATCAGGATGCAGTCCTGTAACTGCTGCAACCAGAACAGGCTTGACCGGGTGAAAAATGACGCCGCTGTAGATGCGCGGATGGACCACGCAGCGGCCTGGTGGCATTTGTGGAGGACCTGGTCAGAGCGGCGGTCCTCAGGCCTGAGTAAGTCCTCTTGGCCGCCCGGCAGAGTGGTGGTCGAGTAGAGGCCGGCCACAGGCATATCCACAGTAGGCCAGGCTAGCGCAGACTCAAGCAGGGGCTCCATGGCAAAAAACCACTTCTCGGTGGCAGTAGGTCCCAGACCCGATGTTGGAGTGGACCATTGGCGCCGGATCATGTCCACGAACCCCTGAGGGGTCGGTATGGCTTCAGTGTGAATTGTCGGCTCGGTGTACCACGATCTTGGGGTCTGCGCAGTGGCTGCAGCTGTGGCGGCGGCAGCAGCTGGGTCGAACTCGGACGTGGCCTTAGCTTTGGCTAAGAGTGGCCCGAACAAAGCTGGAGGAAAAAGCCCCGTGGAGCCAGGCTTCTCCGCAGTCTGCCCCTCATCTCCCGACAGGTCTGCCTTGCGGAACTCAGCGTCCTCGGAGGAAGGCGAGGGGCTCGCCTCAGCCTCAGCTGGCAACAGATGGACCAGGGGTGCTGGTGGTACAGGCGGGGCGGCCGGGGCGACTGGCGCTGAGGATGGGATTTGGGCCCTTTCATGCATCCCTGCTGCGAAGCTCTGCCTTATCATCTCTGCAGAAAAGTCTTGCATGCCCGGCATTGCTAGAGGCTGCTAAAAGGCCGAAGCCTGAGGGGCTGGTGTGGATATCCCCGCCATCCAGGAGGCCTCGGGCCTGAGGCCAGCCGCAGTGAGCGTGAAGGTGGCCTCAGCCGTGTGGGAGACGGGCCTGGTAGTAGCCGGGCCCCAAAGGCCCGAGGTGTTTATCAGCAAAATCGGGCTAAAGGGCCCCGGGTTGAGGTCAACCTGGAGGGGTCCCAGGGTGGGGGCCTGCTGGATGGGGGCAGAATGGTCGCCCACAGGACCGGTAGTGGCCTGGGCCTGCATGCTGGGAGCCCTCGGGGAGGCGAGGCCGATGAGGCCCTAGCCGGGGCCTTGCTCTTTGAGCCCTTCTGGGCAGAGGAGGAAGAGGGCCTGTAAGAGGAACGGGCCTTTGCCTTACTTTGTGGACCCTGTCTGGTAGAGGTCCAGGACTCACTGTGAGGAGGCCGTCGGTTGCGGCCCTGTCCATCTCGGCCCGATCCGGTGATCGCCTGGAGGCCATGTGGTTCAAAATGGTGGCCACTGGAGGGACGAGCTCCGTGCGAGGCGTTTCAAATGGTTCCAGGCCTCAGGCAGCCGATGGGAGGCCCGCGCGGCGTGAAAACCGGGTGGAAGGCAAGGTCGCGGCCCGGAGAGGCAGCCAGGAGCCTCGGGGGGAGAGAGAAGCCTTGTGGCAAGCTCCCCTGGCAGCGTGGCACAGTTTGGGCCCAAGGGGAATGCAGGTCGGCTCGGATCGGAGGCAAATGGCCGCCGGCGCTAATGTGCATGCGCGCCCCTTGTTGCTGGGCAGATCCCCGTTGCTGGCTTACAGGCACGTTCCCTTCTCCATTGGAAAACGCTAGGCCTCACAGCCGAAGCTGCCCCGCAGGCCGCCTCCCTGGACCAGGCTTCTTCCACCCCCTCACTTGAGGACAGCAGCGAGAGCGCAGGACCCCAGAGGGCCCAACGACAGCTCAGCAGGGAGGTCTTAATGAGATCAGCAGTCGGAGTCCAAGGCCCGTGACTGGTAAGAGAATGCGCTGAGCTAAATCAGCTGCTGTCGAGGGGGGGACTGGTCTACTCACAAGCCAGAAAGGTTCAGAAATCCTCATTCAAATAACTCAGGAATCCAAGCAGTTGGATGCCAAATGTCCAAGAGCTGGACTGAGTCGGAACTGGGTATGGTGGCTCCTGAGGGGGCTATATATACCGGTCTACTTAATTAATATTCAAGACTCAGTCCAATCAGAGCGTGGATGAATCTACCCATACATGGATGCTATCTCCACCCTTATTGAGAAACTCTGAAGACACTGAGGTGGTAAGGCAAATCCCCCAGTGAGTAGGAGATACCTACTAAACTGATGATCTATCTTGTCATTTGGACAGGACTGGAGTGATAGCAGCCACATAAGAGGGAAGCAAATAAAGAAAGCAGTTGAAATCGAGGCATTTATTATCATCAACAACCCAAGAAAGGAGGACAACATGAAATTGGGAGAGGAGGTGAGCTGGAAAGAAAAAGGCTCTGTGGTGTAGACTGTTTTTACAGTCTGGATTGGTGCCAAAAAGCAGTGAGAGCTGAGGTGGGGAGCGAAAAGTGGCAGTGTGAATAATAGAAGAGAAATGAATGTAGAGGGGAACCCGATAGGAGAGTGAAGAGAAAATAGAAAAAGACAGCATTTATAATGGGATCAGAATATATTAGCTGTTGAGAAGACCTGACAGGCACACAAAGGATTGTATAAGAGTCGGGCTGGTTGTTTTTTTGTTCTTTTTTGTTCCAAAGAATAGCCAAACTTTGAACAGAGTTTTAATCATGAATAATAAATCCAGGTAACGAAGAGCTCAAGGTTTTTTTTGGGGGGGGGGGCACTTTATAAATATATAGCACCATATTTTTTGGAGTATAAGACTCACCTTTTTCCCCTCAAAAAAGAGGCTGAAAATCTGAGTGCATCTTATGCACTGAATACAGCATTTTTTGTCTCCCAAAACTCTGCCCCCTTCACCAAAATGGCTGTGCATAGCTTTTATAAAGCTTTCAGCGAGCTCCTGGGGGCTGGAGAGGGCAGAAACGAGCAAAAAATGGCCCATTTCTGCCCCCCCCCAGCGGCACTCTATAATAATAATAATATTTAATAATATTTAATATTTATAAAACCGCACCCTCTCCCCACAGGGACTCGGGGCGGTGCACAGGTAGAATAAAAACAATAAATACATACAAACAATTCTAAAAACAAATTAAACATAACCTGCACTAAAATTCCCCATTAAAACTAAACAGTCCTAATTTCCCAGTAAAAAACCCAAAGACAGAGAGACTTATCCTAGGCCGGCCAGACAGAAAAAGTGAGTTTTTAATTTAAGACGGAAGGAGCGGAGGTCCGTGGTCGTCCTGATATCGGGGGGAAGGTCGTTCCAGAGGGCCGGGCCAGCCACAGAGATAGCCCTTCCCCTGGGTGTCGCCCGCTGACAATGTCTAGTGGACGGCACCCGGAGAAGTCCCTCTCTGTGGGAGCGAATCGGCCGTGAGGATGTATGAGGCAGGATCCGATCCCGCAGATAGCTAGGTCCCGAGCCATGGAGCGCTTTAAAGATGATAATTAACACCTTGAAGCGCACCCGGAAGACGACAGGTAGCCAGTGCAGCTCGCGCAAGAGCGGTGTTACATGGGTAAACCTAGCGGTTCCCATAATTGCTCGCGCGGCTGCGTTCTGGACTAGCTGAAGTCTCCGGGTGCACCTCAAGGGGAGCCCCATGTAGAGAGAGTTACAATAGTCCAGTCGGGATGTCACGAGCGCATGAGTGACTGTGCGCAGGGCGTCCCGATCCAATAGGGGGCGCAATTGGCGAACCAGGCGAACCTGGTAAAACGCCCTCCTGGCCACGGCTGTCACTTGATCTTCCATGGACAGCCGGGAATCCAGGAGGACACCCAAATTGCGCGCCCCATCCACAGGGGCAAGATGTTCACCCCCTATGGCCAGCGATGGAGTGAGCTGGTTGAATCGGGCAGCCGGAAACCACAGCCACTCGGTCTTGGTCGGGTTGAGTCTAAGTCCGTTACTTCCCATCCAGATCCGCACGGCTTCCAGGCACTGGCACATCACCGCTATGGCATCGTTGGGGTGGTTTGGTATATATATACAACTAAGCTTCCTAAAGGCTATCCATGCCCTTTTTTTGACAAAAAATGCACCACCTTTTGTGAAAAACTGGCTGTTTTTTGCTTGTATTTGAGCCTTCCACCCCCCAAGAGCACTCTACAAACCTCCTAAGGGCTATTCATGCCCTTTTGAGGGGGGGGGGGAACAGGGCCATTTTCACAAAAATGGGCTGTTTTGGGGAGGTTTGCAGAGTGCAGATACTTTTTCTTTAATTTTGCTCTTCAAAACCTTGCTATGTCTTATACTCTGGTGCATCTTATACTCTGAAAAATACAGTACTTCTTTTCCTTGGGAGCTGGAACTGGACAGGGAACAGTAGAAAAAGCATTGTTTTGGAACTGTTGGAGAAATCTCTTCTCTTATCTCCTCTTTTGTTCTGTCTTTGCCCCCGGGCCATGTTGTGATTACTGACTGTGATTGATGGAATGAACAGTGATACTAAGAAGAGGGTGACATCTAGTGGATTATAAATTTGAGCTGTAAAGGCTGATGCAAGAACAATTGACAGTGACAACAGATAAAAAAAAGCAGACAAACAAGGCGGAGAAAGATGTAATTGAACATTAATATTAACTGATAAGGGAAACCCAGCTACTATTGATACTATAAAATTCATATATATATATATATTTTCGCTGGTCTTGTTGTATTCGGGTGTTTTCCCGTGTAAACATGAGATTGTTTTTGCAACGTTTCGGCAAGATCTCACTTGCCATCTTCAGGTTTCGGTCGGAAGATGGCAAATGAGATCTTGCCGAAACGTTGCAAAAACAATTTCATGCTTACACAGGAAAACACCCAAATACAACAAGACCAGCATACCTACACCCATGAAAATCTACGAAAACATATATTGATCAGCTCAAAAACCTCACACACACACACACACACACACACACACACACACACCGTTTTATGGGACGAGTTCGACTTTGTTACTTCCGAAGACATGAACAGGTTGCCGAGACGACTGAATGCCACCACATGTTTATTGGACCCGTGTCCCTCCTGGCTAGTACTGGCCTCCTGGGAGGTGACACGAGGCTGGCTCCAGGGAATTGTGAACGCTTCTCTTAGTGAGGGGCTCTTGCCGACCTCCCTTAAAGAGGCAATGGTGAGACCCCTCCTCAAGAAGCCCTCCCTGGACCCAGCATTGCTAACTAACTATCGTCCGGTCTCCAACCTTCGCTTTTTGGCAAAGGTTGTAGAGAGTGTGGTGGTACAGCAGTTCTCTTGACACCTGGAGGAAACTGTTTATCTAGACCCGCGCCAGTCCGGCTTCCCACCTGGGCACAGCACCGAGATGGCATTGGTCGCGTTGGTGGATGATCTCTGGAGGGCCAGAGATAGAGGTTTTTCTTCTATCCTGGTCCTATTAGATCTCTCAGCGGCTTTCGATACCATCGACCATGGTATCCTATTGCACTGACTGGAGAGGTTGGGATTGAGGGGCACTGTCCTACAGTGGTTCTCCTCGTACCTCTCCGGCCGGTCGCAATTTGTATTGGCAGGAGGGCAGAGGTCGACCTCGAGACCACTCACTTATGGGGTGCCTCAGGGGTCGATCCTCTCACCCCTCCTGTTTAACATCTACATGAAGCCGCTGGGTGAGATCATCCGTGGTTGTGGGGTAGAGTACCATCTGTACGCTGATGATACTCAGTTGTACATATCTACCCCAACCACCCCAACGATGCCGTCGAAGTGATGTCCCGGTGCCTGGAAGACGTGCGGCTCTGGATGGGAAGTAACAAACTCCGACTCAACCCGTCCAAGACCGAGTGGCTGTGGTTTCTGGCGTCTCGGCATAGCCAGCTTATTCCATCGCTGGTCATCGGGGGCGGGTCATTGACCCCTGCGGAAAGGGTTCGCAACTTGGGCGTCCTCCTGGATTCCCGGCTGTCCCTAGACGATCATGTGATGGCCGTGACCAGGGGGGCATTCTACCAGGTTCACCTGGTACGCCAGTTGCGTCCCTTTCTGGACTGAGACGCCCTCCGCACTGTCACTCAGGCACTCATGACGTCTCGCCTAGACTATTGCAACGCTCTCTACATGGGGCTCCCCTTGAGGTGCACCCGGAGGCTCCAGTTGGTTCAGAATGCGGCCGCGCGGTGGATTCTGGGAGCTTCTCGCTACTCCCACGTAACACCTCTCCTGCGCGAGCTGCACTGGCTACCGGTGGCCTTCCAGGTGCGCTTCAAGGTGCTTGTTACCATCTTCAAATCGCTCCATGGCTCGGGGCCTAGTCACTTACGGGACCGTCTCCTGCCACATACCTCCCTACTTCCGATACGCTTCCACAGAGTGGGCCTACTGAGGGTACCAACCGCCGAGCAATGCCGGCTAGCGGTGCCCAGGGGTAGGGCCTTCTCTGTGGCTGGGCCAGACCTCTGGAACGACCTACCCCCCCAAACTTCACACAATCACGGACCTTCCCCTCTTCCGCCGCTCACTTAAAACATTTTTATTTCAACAAGATGGTCTTGCGTAAATGGTATTGATTTTATAACTTACCTTCTGTCAAGGACATAAATGGATTTTAGATTTAGGGAATTTTAGCTTAGGAGGGCTCCTATTTTAATGTTTTTAAATTCTAGTACAGGTAATTTAATTCGTTTTTAGCTTTGTTATATATTGTCTGTTTATATGGTTTTTAATTTTTTCCCTGTACACCGCCCCGAGTCCCTTCGGGGAGAGGGGGCGGTTTATAAGTTTAATATTAAATTAAAATAAAATAAAATATGTGTGTGTGTGTGTGTGTGTGTGTGTGTGTGTTAGGTTTTTGAGCTGATCAATAAATAAGTCAGGAGACAGGTATAGATCTATTTCGAGCTTTTTAGCTTTTGGTTTATTCGGGTCTTTTCCCATGTAAAATTAAAAGTGTTTTGGCAACGTTTCGACGGGATCACACCCGTCATCATCAGGCTGATGCCTTTGGTTTCTTGCGAGTGAACTGTGATCGAAGTGGCAGTTTTTCTATAAGTAGAGGGGGGGGGGGTTTGGAATGCTGGCTCTGCTGCTTTAAACAGATTGGTTGTCTGATTTGTCACATCCTTATTGGTAGATGGAGTTGATGTTTGTTGAGGATGATTGGGGATGGTGTCCTGTGTTGTTCTGTGTCTGCTGTCAGTTTTTGTGGCTGGGACTCATTTAATGGCCAGAGCTAGTTTCCAGATGTCTGGCAGGCGGGAGGTATCATTACGTTTATTCATGTTGTGGGGGTGTTTCTCTATTTTGATAGCTTCCATAATTATTCTCTTGTTGAAGTGTTCAGTTTTGGAGAGTAATTTGGTTTTTTCAAAATTAATTTCATGTCCTGTTGCTTTAAGGTGTTGGAAAAAGGAGGAAGTTTTTTCTTGTTTTTTGACAGCATTCTTGTGTTTTGCAATGCGTGCATTAATTCTCCTATTAGTTTGTCCAATGTATGTGGCTGGGCACATATATATATATGTTCGTTTTATATATATATATATATATATATATATATATGAAGATACTATGTATCTTTTAAATTATTAATCTATTAAATTATTAAATAATTTTTTAAAATTATTAATCATTCCTTTAAAAAAACATTTAACACATATCTAAAAAAGACAGCAGCAATTTAATAGGTCTCTGTCTGGATGATCTCAAAGAGGAGTCGAAAGACAGAGAAGGATGACAAGTTTGTCTCCTCCCTTAAACAGGCCTAGCAGGAAGCTGTAACATAGTATCTTCATCTATAAAGTCCTGTGGAAAGGATGATGTAATCAGGGAAGCTGGTTAGCTCAAGGCATAGAGAAGCCTGCTTCGAATGCTGGAGAGCACCAGTTCAAATCCCTGTAGGAAAGTATGGCCAGCTGACGAGGACTAAGAAGTCCAAAATGGATCCATCCTGGTCTCTTAATTAATTATTAATCATTCCTTTAAAAAAACATTTAACACATATCTAAAAAAGACAGCAGCAATTTAATAGGTCTCTGTCTGGATGATCTCAAAGAGGAGTCGAAAGACAGAGAAGGATGACAAGTTTGTCTCCTCCCTTAAACAGGCCTAGCAGGAAGCTGTAACATAGTATCTTCATCTATAAAGTCCTGTGGAAAGGATGATGTAATCAGGGAAGCTGGTTAGCTCAAGGCATAGAGAAGCCTGCTTCGAATGCTGGAGAGCACCAGTTCAAATCCCTGTAGGAAAGTATGGCCAGCTGACGAGGACTAAGAAGTCCGAAATGGATCCATCCTGGTCTCTTAATTAATTATTAATCATTCCTTTAAAAAAACATTTAACACATATCTAAAAAAGACAGCAGCAATTTAATAGGTCTCTGTCTGGATGATCTCAAAGAGGAGTCGAAAGACAGAGAAGGATGACAAGTTTGTCTCCTCCCTTAAACAGGCCTAGCAGGAAGCTGTAACATAGTATCTTCATCTATAAAGTCCTGTGGAAAGGATGATGTAATCAGGGAAGCTGGTTAGCTCAAGGCATAGAGAAGCCTGCTTCGAATGCTGGAGAGCACCAGTTCAAATCCCTGTAGGAAAGTATGGCCAGCTGACGAGGACTAAGAAGTCCGAAATGGATCCATCCTGGTCTCTTAATTAATTATTAATCATTCCTTTAAAAAAACATTTAACACATATCTAAAAAAGACAGCAGCAATTTAATAGGTCTCTGTCTGGATGATCTCAAAGAGGAGTCGAAAGACAGAGAAGGATGACAAGTTTGTCTCCTCCCTTAAACAGGCCTAGCAGGAAGCTGTAACATAGTATCTTCATATATATATATATTTATTGATCAGCTCATAAAACTAACACACACACATATATATATATATATATATATATATATATATATATATATATATATATATATATATATATATATATATATATATATATGTATGTTAGTTTTATGAGCTGATCAATAAATTAAATTAGAGAGACCAGGATAGATCTATTTCGAGCTTATTAGCTCTCATCAGCTGGCCATACCCTTTACTGGGATTCGAACCGGGGGTGTATATATAACCACTGATATTTTTGATAAAGTAGAAGTAAAGTTGAACTTGTATGCAACTGTGGGTGAGGATAAATAGAGGGATAAAGATGGCAACTAGTACTACTTTAACGAAGACAGAGAAGAGAACAACATCCAACCCTGCATCAGCAGCATCCTCACCCTCAACCAAAGATCTATTGAGAGTGCATTGGGGCTGGAGAAAGGCGGATCAACAGCAGGAACAGTGGGACTGACACAAACCATGCAAAGTATGCAATTGATGCTCCAGATGATACAAGAGACAATAACAAAAACCCAAGAAATGATAACTACAAATCATGAAGAGACGAGGAAGAACCATGAGGAAATTAAAAACGAAATGGGAGAATTGAAAGGAGATATCAAAAACCTGGATAACAAAATTGAAAAGATACAGAATGCCATAACAATCAACAAACAGAAAATCCAGAATATTGAAACAAAAATAGAACATACAGATCAGAGGATGGAAAGAATGGAGTTGAAATATTCACAAGTTAATAAAGAGTTAGAAGAATCTGGGATCTGGCAGGGTGAGAGCTGGAAACCACAAACACAAAACTTTTGCTGTGTCCCAGCATAACAGATATAGCGCCCTTGCTGATCTTAATGGGGACACTAAAGTGACAGGTCAAGGTAGTTGTAATAATGACGACTCAAATAATAATTAATAATAATAATAATTTATTACATTTATAAACCGCCCCCTCTCCCCGAAGGGACTCGGGGCGGTGTACAGGAAAACTAAAAAAACATCTAAAAACATACAAGACATACAAAGTTAAAAACGAATGAAATTACCCTGTACAAGAATTTAAAAACATTAAAATTATAACCCATTAAAACCAAATAGATAATTTGCAAAAAACAGACCGGGGCAAGAAGTGTCGATTAGGCCAAACCGGCCTGATGGAATAAATAATTTTTTACTTTTTGGCGGAAGGTGCGGAGGTCCGTGGTCATTCTAATATCTGGGGGTAGGTCATTCCAGAGGGTCGGGCCTATCACAGAGAAGGCCCTTCCCCTGGGTGTCGCCCACTGGCATTGCCTAGTGGACGGCACCCGGAGAAGTCCCTCTCTGTGTGAGCGAATCGGCCGAAGGGATGTATGGGGCAGGATACGATCCCGCAAATAACTAGGTCCTGTGCCATGGAGTGCTTTAAAGATGATAATCAACACCTTGAAACGCACCCGAAAGGCCACAGGCAGCCAGTGCAGCTCGCACAGGAGTGGTGTTACATGGGAGTATCTAGTAACTCCCATAGCTGCCTGCGCGGCCGCGTTCTGGACCAGCTGTAGCCTCTGAGTGCATCTCAAGGGGAGCCCCATGTAGAGAGCATTGCAGTAGTCCAGACGAGATGTCACAAGTGCATGAGTGACTGTGTGCAGGGCGCCCCGGTCCAATAGGGGACACAACTGGTGCACCAGGCGGACCTGGTAGAATGCTCCCCTGGCCACGGCTGTCACATGATCTTCTATTGACAGCCGAGAATCCAGGAGGATGCCTAAGTTGCGTGCCCGCTCCACGGGGGCTAGATGTTTGCCTCCTATGGCCAGTGATGGCGTCAACTGGTTGAATTGGGGAGCCGGTAGCCACAGCCACTCAGTCTTGGACAGGTTGAGCTTGAGTCTGTTCCTTCCCATCCAGATCCACACGGCTTCCAGACACCAGGACATCACTTCAACGGCATCGTTGGGGTGCTTTGGGGTAGAAATGTACAGCTGGGTGTCATCCGCGTACAGATGGTAATCTACCCCAAACCCACGTATGATCTCGCCCAGCGGCTTCATATATGTATTGAACAAATAAGCAGGGGATTGTGGTCCAAAGTGAGCAACTTACTTCAGAAATGCAAAATGTGAATCAGGTATCATGCATCAGTCACATAAGAAGAGCAAGGTATCCAAAAAGAGAAGTCACCTTCTGGTTGGTACTTAGGAAAGGATATGGAGGTTCTGAAAGATGTCAGGTGTCTGCCTGGTGCTACAGTCAGCAGAGACAAGAGGCGTATTCTTAAGATAGTCAAGAATGCAAGTAAGGACTGTGAAGTTGATGCTATTATACATCTTGGAACAAATGATCTGTCCCAAAAAGATGTACTTTCTGTGCAGAATGATTTCCAGAGTTTGGGGTACAAACTTAGTAGTACAGGTTGTAGGCTTATCTTCTCAGAGGTTATACCAGTATACAAGGAACAAAAGGGGAAGGGCCAGCGCATAGCAGAGTTTAATGTGTGCCTAAAGGAGTGGTGTAAAAAGGAAGGCTTTGGTTTTATTAGTCATGATGCCTGCAGCTGGTCCAATGAAAAACTGTACAAAAGAGATGGTTTGCACCCATCCAAGAAAGGGACTGAGTTACTTGGCATTAAATTCACAGATTTTCTGGATAAGCATTTAAACTGAATAGTGGGGACAGAGAATTAATAGATAAAGAACATTTCTGTCCCCAGAAATATAAAATTCATAGCATTATCAATGCAAGTAAAATAGATGTTTGTGCGGGTAATATTATCACCACTGCTGTCAAGCAAAACCAAACATTTAACAGTGAGTGCCATACCATGTGCATGAACCATACAAGTGGCAAAGAAATAGGGTCAAAGAGAACCATAGTCAGGCGTAATACAGGCTATGTAGACAGTAAACACACAGTCAATCAAAATGGACTCAAATGTCTATACACCAATGCACAGAGTATGAGGAATAAACAGGGTGAATTAGAAATTCAAGTAAAT
This sequence comes from Rhabdophis nuchalis, assembly GCA_039707465.1. Taxonomy (NCBI): domain Eukaryota; kingdom Metazoa; phylum Chordata; class Lepidosauria; order Squamata; family Natricidae; genus Rhabdophis; species Rhabdophis nuchalis. The sequence continues at coordinate 96,253,493 of CM077647.1, forward strand.
GAGGGCAGATATGATATTGTTGCCATTACAGAAACTTGGTGGGATGAAACCCACAAATGGAACATACAGCTAGAAGGATTTAAATTATTTAAAAGAAATAGACCAAATAAAAGAGGGGGTGGAGTTGCACTATATATAAAAATAATTACATCTTTACAGAAATAGAGCACAACAATGATAAGAACTATCTTGAATGTATTTGGGTTAATATTAAAGGTTGGGGGGGAAATGACATTGCCATAGGTCTATACTACAGGCCACCCAACCAAGCAGAGGAAGTGGATGAACTTTTTGCTAACCAGCTAACTAAGGTATGTAGGAATCACACTACAATAGTAATGGGGGATTTTAACTATCCTGACATCAACTAGGAAACAAACTATGCAACTAGTGAAAGATCCAGCAGGTTCCTATCAAACCTAACAGACAACTTTGTTTCCCAAAAAGTAGAGAAGAGAACAAGGGGATCAGCCATATTGGACTTAATTCTCACTAACAGAGAGGAAATGATAGAAGGTATTGAAGCCACAGGAACACTGGGGGCAAGTGACCATGCAATATTGGAATTCAACATTATGCAAATGCAAGTAGTAGAACAAAGTCAAACTAGAGTCTTGGACTTTAAGAGAGCTAATTTCAATAAACCTAGAGAGAGCTTGGGAAGGATTCCATGGATGAGAATCCTCAAGGGGAAAACAACTCAAGAAGCTTGGGAAATTTTGAAAAATGAGATTACAAAAGCCCAGTCTATCGCAATACCAATGAAGAAAAAAAATAACAGTTCCCAAAAGAAACCAGCATGGCTGCATAAAGAACTCTCTGACAAATTGAAAGACAAAAAAGATAAATATAAAAAATGGAAAGAGGGAGACATAACTAAGGCAAAATATCAGCAAATAGCCCGAGCCTGTAAAGATGAAGTGAGGAAAGCTAAGGCTCGCAATGAAGAAAGGCTTGCCAAAAAAGTAAAAAATGACAAAAAAAGTTTCTTCCAACATGTTAAAAACAAGAAAAAAGTTAAGGAAACAATTGGTCCACTGCTGGGAGAAAATGGCAAGAGGATGATAAGCAACAGGGAGAAAGCAGAACTATTTAACTCATTTTTTGCATCTGTCTTTACACAAAGGGGTAGATGTGGTCCCCATCTTCAAAAAAGGGAAAAAAAATAGATCCAGGAAACTATAGACCCATCAGCCTGACCTCAATACCAGGGAAGATTCTGGAAAAGATAATTAAGCAACAAATAAGTGAATACCTAGAAGCAAACAAAGTAATAGCCAAAAGCCAACATGGGTTTGTCAAGAACAGATCATGCCAGACTAATCTAATTGCATTCTTTGACAAAGTGACAAAATTAGTGGACCAGAGCAATGCTGTCGATATTTACTTGGACTTCAGTAAGGCATTTGATAAAGTAGACCATAACCTACTATTAGATAAAGTAGAAAAATGTGGGTTAGACAGCATCACCACCAGATGGATTCGCAACTGGCTGACCAACCGCACTCAACGTGTAGTCCTCAATGGAACTGCATCTACATGGAAGGAAGTATGCAGTGGAGTACCCCAAGGCTCTGTTTTAGGCCCAGTACTCTTCAACATATTCATCAATGATTTGGATGAGGTGATAAATGGGGAACTCATCAAATTTGCAGACGACACCAAGCTGGCAGGAATAGCCAACACTCCAGAAGATAGGCTTAAGATACAGAAGGATCTCGACAAACTTGAACATTGGGCACTATCTAACAAAATGAAATTCAATTGTGAAAAAAGTAAGGTTCTACATTTAGGCAAGAAAAACAAAATGCACAGGTACTGTATAGGTGGTATCTTGCTCAATAGTAGCAACTTTGAGAGGGATCTTGGAATCCTAGTGGACTACCATTTAAATATGAGCCAGCAGTGTGCAGCAGCTGCCAAAAAAGCCAACACAGTTCTAGGCTGCATAAACAGAGGGATAGAATCTAGATCACGTGAAGTGTTAATACCACTTTATAATGCCTTGGTAAGGCCACACTTGGAATACTGCATACAGTTTTGGTTGCCACGATGTAGAAAAGACGTGGAGACTCTGGAAAGAGTGCAGAGAAGAGCAACCAAGATGATTAGGGGACTGGAGGCTAAAACATATGAAGAATGGTTGCAGGAACTGGGTATATCTAGTTTAATGAAAAGAAGGATCAGGGGAGACATGATAGCAGTGTTCCGATATCTCAGAGGGTGCCACAAAGAAGAGGGTGTCAAACTATTCTCCAAGGCACCTGGAGGCAGGACAAGAAGCAATGGATGGAAACTAATCAAGCAATTTAGAACTAAGGAGAAATTTCCTGACAGTTAGAACAATTAACCAGTGGAACAGCTTGCCTCCAGAAGTTGTGAATGCCCCAACCCTGGAAGTCTTTAAGAAGAAGTTGGATAGCCATTTGTCTGAAATGGTATAAGTTTCCTGCCTATGCAGGGGGTTGGACTAGAAGACCTACAAGGTCCCTTCCAACTCTGCTATTGTATTGTATTGTATTGAATCAATAATCTTCCTTGAAATGGAAAGAGCTTTATATATCTCAGATTCCAAAACATAGTTGAAGAAAAAGAGGAAGACCTGAAAAGAAAAATGACCGAAATTTCCACTGAAATTTTACAAAGGAAAAAGAGTTGAGAGGAGACATTGATGAGGCCTACCACGTACATACCAATTATGCCAGAAGATAGACTACTGAAAGAAGTGCATGTAAGATTTGCCAAAAGAACAACTAGAGACAAAGCGTACCAAAAAACCCCAAAAAAACAGAGAAGGGACAATAACATACAAGGGAAAAGAGTTGATTACTCCTAAACTGATACCACAGAGTATCTACATTAAAGCAATGTAGACGGTACCAATTTTTAACTAACCCATTAATTAAAAACAGAACAATGTACACATGGTTGGTAATGGAAGGGATATTGATCTCTTGGCAAGAAAAAAGATATAAAATAGATAACATAGAAAAAGTGCAAGAATTCTATGAAAAATACTTCACAAGAGAAGAAGAACAAGGAAGTAAAGAGGACCTAGAAAGTAGAAGTCAAGAAGAAGCAACAGCAGAAGATAAGGAAAGAAACAGGGAAGAAATACAGAAGCAAGAAAGAGAGAGGGCAGAAAGGTAAGCTGAGAGTGAACAGTCATACAAACCAGAAGTAATAAAAAACATGGACCAGGAAACATCAAGTATCTCAGTAAACTTGAATGGATTGAACACACCAAAGAAAAGAGCACAGATGTTTAATAAACTTAGGAAACTGAAGGCAGACATAACCTGTATACAGGAAGTGCACATTAAAAGGGAATATTAATTTACTAGAAAACACAAAATTAGGAAAACTATATACAGCATTGGCAAAGTTTTTAAAAAAGAGGTTAGCAACCAATATAAAGGAAAAAATAAACTCCAAAGCAGTCTACTCCGATGAAAAAGGCAGGATTCTAATGATTGAATTAGAGACAACAGAAAAGCTGATCTTATTAATAGTGATATATGCACCAAGCAAGAAACAAGAGGAATTCTACAGGAAATTACCTAACAAAATAATTGAATTAGAGTATGAAAATATTTGCTTAATTAGGGATTATAAAGCAATAGTGGATAAAAAGATGGACCAAGAAAGTATAATGATAATGATAATGATGATGATGATGTTAATAATGTTAATAATGATAATGATAATGATAATGATATTATTATTATTATTATTATTATTATTATTATTATTATTATTATTATTATTATTATTATTATTATTATTATTATTATTATTATTATTATTATTATTATTATTATTATTATTATTCAGACTGACAGGCACTTGTCCTACAACACACCTCATATAACAATAATTGAAAAGAAAAAATATGGTTCGTTGACATTGCAATACCTGGTGATGCATGAATTGAAAATAAGCAGCAAGAAAAAAATCACAAAATACCAGGACTTGCAAATTGAAGTTGAGCAACTGTGAAGTTGAAGTTGAAGAGAAAGTTGTGTGTTGTCCCGATTGTGATTGGAACCCTTGGAGCAATACCTAGGGCACTGCCCTGCTATGTGGAGGTTCTAGGTTTGCCGGACTTGAGCATTCTGACTCTACAAAGGGCCACCCTGCTTGGAACAGTTTATATCCTCCGATGTCACCTTGACAGTTCCTAGGTCCTTGGTTAGGACTCGAGCTGAGCTACCAACCAGCCCCAAAGGCTGTGAATCTCCTCAAAGATTAACCACAGAATAATAATAATAATAATACCAAAAAAATACCTTACCTAAATCCTTTTTTGAGATGGTAATGGAATATAAACTACATGATATTTGGAGAGAAAGGCACAAAACAAGAAAGCAGTTTACTTTCTAGTGAAACCCCCACCAGTCTTGGTCTAGAATTGATATGGCCTGGATATCTTCTGGACTATGTAATCAATTAGAGGAAATCGAAATTGAAAGAAATGAGTGGACAGATCATAACCCAATAAAATTAAAATGGAAAGCCCAAAAAAGAAGAAAAAGATGGATGATGCATCCAAATATCATAAAAGAAACAGAATACACTCAAATGCTAGAGAAAAATTAAATTTATTTTTTAGAATGAACAAAAAAGAAGACACCTCAATGCAAAATCTCTGGGATACCATGAAACCATATATAAGAGCCTCATGAGGAATATAGCGAGAAAAATCAGAAAACAAAAAGAGCAACAAGAACATATGCAAAAAGAACTTTGGGAAGCCAAAGCTGAATTACAGAAAGACCCAAAGAATAAAATTAAAAAAGAAAAAAGAGAGATGATAAAAAATAAGATTATCTTAATAACTCAAAACAAATCAAAATTACTTTGAACAAGCCAACAAACCTGGACGATGGCTGGCATACAGATTGAAAAATGAAAGAGAAAAAAAAGGATGATATATCTATTAAAAGATGATGAGAGAAATATTCAACATAAATCAGAAGAAAAGAAGCAAATTATTCAAAAATATTTCACTAAATTATACATGCAAGATAGTACGGAGGAAACTAAGATAAAACAATATTTAAACCCAGAAAAGATAATTTCAATCTCAAAAGAATGAAGGGAGGCAATAAACAGGCCGGTAATGACAGCCGAAGTAGAACTAGTCCTGAAAAACCAGAAGAATAATAAAATCCCAGGACTGGATGGGATCCTGGTGAAGTTATACACATATAATCAAATAATATTGGAAGAATTAGGAGTGGAAATTTTTAATGAAGTTTTAGGAAAAGCCAAGATGCCTGAATCATGGACGGAAGCAATAATATTGCTAATACCTAAGGAAGAAACTAACATACAAGAAATTCAAAACTACAGACCAATTTCACCATTGAATTCCGATTATAAATTATTTGCAGCAATTATGGCAGGAAGAATTAAACAAGTGCTATGTTATGTTAGCATATTATGAGGCACATCCAGAAAAGCAATTGGTACTGGTTTTCCTCGATACACAAAAAGCATTTGACAACGTAATTTGGAAATTTACAACAATACAATTAGATATGATAAAACTTGAAGGAAAATTTACAAAAATGATACAAAAACTATATAACACCCAAACAGCCAATTTCTGGTGAACGGAGAACTAACAGAGAACATCAAAATAAAAAAGGGAGTTAGACAGGGATGCCCCCTCTCTCCTTTGCTGTTTATATTAATTCTGGAAATATTGTTAAATGAAATTAGGAAGGACCAGGCAATAAAAGATATAAGAAATAAAAACGAAGAATATAAGAGCCAAACTTACGCCCATGATTTAGTATGTGTTTTAGAGGATCCATTAGAATCAAGTCTGAAATTAATAAAAAAATTAGAAGAATATGGGGATGTGGCAGGATTAAAAATTAATAAAAACAAAACAAAAATGATAACTAAGAATATGACAGAAAAGCAAGAAGAGGAATTGGAATTAGTAACTAAAATGCAAACAATTAAGAAAGTGAAATACTTGGAGATTTGGGTGTCAGCAAAATGTTCTACAATTAAAAACAATAATTATAATAAACCAGTGACACAAATAAAGATTTAGAAAGTTGGAAAAATATTCAGCTATCAATAATGGGGTGTGTAACCACAGTTAAAATGAATATTGGAAGGTATTCATTTGATACTAAATTATACGACATCCAAATGGAACCACACAAATTAGACAAAATAATTCAAAGCACAGAAAGAAAGATGATAGGAGAATATATAAATTTCTTCTGAAGTATAAAATGGAAGAAGACATTGTGAAGGAACAAATGGTAAAATGGGCACAGAACTTTGGCTATAATATTGAATTAGATAAATGGGAAAAATTTGGGGGGACAAATTTAAAAATGACACTATCGGTTGCATACAAGGAAAACCAGTTCAAAATGTTTTACAGATGGCACCTACTACCAGCAAGTTAGGAAAAATCTCAGCAAATATTTCACCAAAATGTTAGAAATGTGAAATAATACACAGAACATATTATCACGTAAGATGGATGTATGAGGAAGCCAAAAAGTATTGGAAAAAGATTAAACATTGGCTAGAATCAATAACAGGAGTCAAAATTGAGTGGAAACCAGAAGTATTTTACTAGGAATAATGACAACAAAATATAAAAAAGAAATCCTGTATTTAATTCTACACATAATTACGGTGGCGAGAATTGCCTTTGCTCAAAAATGGAAAAATAAATTGATACCAAGCAAAGATGAAATAATAAGAAAGGTTATGGACTGTACCGAAATGGACAAATTAACAAAAGAAATCCAGGGAAAAGAAGAAACAGAATATTATCATATATGGGAAAAATGGTATAGATGGATGGAGGAAAGAAAGATCAATGAAAGGAGCCAATAAAGTCCAAAAATAGAAGTTAAGGAAAATGAATGTGTGTGTGTGTGTGTGTGTGTTAGGTTTTTGAGCTGATCAATAAATAAATCTGGGAGACTAGTATAGATCTATTTCGAGCTTTTTAGCTCTCATCAGATAGCGACTGCAAGCTACCACATGTTTATTGGACCTGTGTCCCTCCTGGCTTGTACTGGCATCCTGGGAGGTTACACGAGGCTGGCTCCAGGAAGTGGTCAATGCTTCTTTGAGTGAGGGGTTCTTGTCTACCATCTTGAAAGAGGCGGTGGTGAGACCCCTCCTCAAGAAGCCCTCTCTGGATCCAGCATTGTTGGTAAATTACCGTCCGGTCTCCAACCTTTACTTTCTGGTGAAGGTTGTAGAGAGTGTGGTGGCACAACAGTTCCCCTTCATCTGGAGGAAATTGATTATCTGGACTCGTGCCAGTCCGGCTTCCGGCCCGGGCACAGCACCGAGACGGCATTGGTCGCGTTGATGGATGATCTCTGGAGGGCCAGAGATGGGAGTTGTTCCTCCATCCTGGTCCTATTAGACCTCTCAGTGGCTTTTGATACCATCGACCATGGTATCCTATTGCATCGGCTGGAGGGGTTGGGGGTGAGAGGCACCGTGTTACGGTGGTTCTCCTGCTACCTCTCTGGTTGATCGCAATTTGTGTTGGCAGGAGGGCAGAGGTCGACCTCGAGACCCCTCACTTGTGGGGTGTCTCAGGGGTCGGTCCTCTCGCCTCTCCTGTTCAACATATATATGAAGCCGCTGGGTGAGATCATCCGTGGTTTTGGGGTAGAGTACCACTTCTACGCTGGTGATACGCAGCTGTATATATCTACCCCGAACCACCCCAACGATGCCGTAGAGGTGATGTGCCAGTGCCTGGAAGCCGTGCGGGCCTGGATGGGAAGGAACAGACTCAGACTCAACCCATCCAAGACCGAGTGGCTGTGGTTCCTGGCATCCCGGTACAACCAGTTGACCCCATCACTGGCCAGAGGGGGCGAACATCTAATCCCTGTGGATGGGGCACGCAACTTGGGAGTCCTCCTTGATGCACGGCTGTCCATGGAAGATCATGTGACGGCCGTAGCCAGGAGGGCATTTTGCCAGGTTCGCCTGGTCCGCCAGTTGCATCCCCTATTGGATCGGGGTGCCCTTTGCACAGTCACTCATGCTCTCGTGACATCCCGACTGGACTACTGCAATGCTCTCTACATGGGGCTCCCCTTGAGGTGCACCCGAAGGCTTCAGCTTGTCCAGAATGCAGCCGCGCAGGCAGTTATGGGAATCTCTAAGTTTTTCCATGTAACACTGCTCCTGCGCGAGCTGCACTGGCTGCCTGTTGTGTTTCGGGTGCGCTTCAAGGTGTTGGTTATCATCTTCAAAGCACTCCATGGCATGGGACCTAGCTATCTGCGGGATCGCATCCTGCCCCATACATCCCTGCGGCCGATTCGCTCCCACAGAGAGGGACTTCTTCGGGTGCCGTCCACTAGGCTGTGCCAGCGGGCGACACCCAGGGGAAGGGGCTTCTCTGTGGCAGGCCCGACCCTCTGGAACGACCTTCCCCCCAAAATTAGAACAACTATGGACCTCCGCTCTTTCCGTCAAAAATTGAAAAAACACTTTTTCTGCTTGGCCGGCCTGGGGTAATTAACTGTTTTAGGGTTTTTAGGGTTTTTAGTTTTAGTTTTAATATGGGATTTTAGCACAGGGTTTTAGTTTAATTCATTTTAACATTGTATTATGTTTGTGGTTTTATATGTATTTTTCAATTCCCTGTGCCCCGCCTCGAGTCCCTTCGGGGAGAGAGAGCGGGTTATAAATTAAAATAATAATAATAATAATAATAATAATAATAATAATAATAATAATAATAATAATAATAATAATAATAATAATAATAATAATAATAATAATAATAATAATTATTATTATTATTATTATTATTATTATTATTATTATTATTATTATTAAAAAGAACCAAATGGTAAGACCTTGGCCCAAGTGATGGCAGACTGAGGTATAAGTTTTATACAAATACTTCAACTAACAATTGAAATAATAGCTAAGGATTGGACTTCTGGAGGAATACATGATGTATTGAAGATACATCTATGAAGATAAATATTCAGCCAGTCTACTCAGTAAGTAGACTGGCTGAATATTCTCCAGACAAGGAGAGGATGGGCGTTCACCCACCTGCCTTCTGAGCATTTGCTCTGTATGAGGAGACATCAAGACAGTTGTTCCAAATGGGTTTCTGAACACTGGGAAACAACAGAAATAATCACTTTGCTCGCAACCAAGGTTGGCACCTTTTAAACGATGCTAACTGTGCAAACTTTTTTTTCTAATCATATTTGAAAGTGCTTGTTAACTACTTTTAACTTGTTAAAGTCCTTTTGAACAGGGGTGTCAAATTCAATTTCATTGAGGGCTGCATCAGGGTTGTGGTTGACCTTGGGGGGTGGGTGGGCAGGCATGGCTGACTGAGTGGGTGTGGCCAACTGGGTGGGCATTGATGCCACTCCCCAAACTTGCGGCATGTTTCCTCTTTGCACTGGGTAGCCAAAGCCACACTGCCTGAACTTTCCTCTTCGCACTGCATAGACTGGACCAAAATTATGCTGGCCTGATACTTTCTCTTTGCATTGGGTAGGCCAGGAAGGCCCTGTGGTCTGGATCCAACCACATTGTGGCATGAATCCAGCCTGCAGACCTTGAGTTTGATACCCCTGCTTTAGATCAACAAGCCTGAAAACATTATCATATTTTTCAGAGTATAAGACACATCCAGGTTTTGAAGAGGCAATTTTTTTTTAAAAAAGTAGGTAGGTAGATAGAAGGATAGAGAGGGAGAGAAAGAGAGAGAAATACAGCAGGTGGATAGGGAGAGAGTGAGAGTAAGTAGGTAGGTAGGTAGATAAAGGGATAGAGAGAGAAAAATACAGAGAGAGAAAAAATACAGTAGGTAGGGAGAGAGAGTGTGTAGATAGGTAGGTAGGTAGAGGGGGAGAGAGAGAGAGAGAGATACAGTAGATAGGTAGGGAGAGAGAGAGGATAGATAGGTACCATGTTTCCCCGAAAATAAGACACAGTCTTATTTTCTTTTGACCCCTGGGGGGCAGGGGGCGGGGGGCGGAGCTGTAGCCGGTGCAGCTGGAGCGTGTTTGCAGTAGTGCCTCCCAGTTTTATTTTACTTTATCATTTTTTAGCACTCCAGTTGGATCCTTTTTTATTTAATTAACATTTTTCTGTGGAGATGATAGCGTAGAACATAACACAACCAAAAACCTTTGTTTGCTGCCAAGAACTAAAAAGGCATGGGGAAAAGAAAGAAACGCCATGGCACCAGCCCAGGATCTTTTCCTCCAGTGAAAACAGCAAAACAGCCAAGAATTGAGGAGCTCCTTGTTGGCAAGAGATGTGTAAGTAAAACTAACCTCTCCCCCATTCCCAACAAGCTGGAGAGATTAGAACAAGACCTGCAAAAAGATGTGGCAAAACAGCATGTAATAGACTTTTCTGAGCTGGTGAGAGGGGAACAAACTGAAAGCCAGCGCTTCTCACACTCACAAAGAACTAGCCCAATAACTTCCTGTTTGGAGGCTGAGCTAAAACCTAAAAAGGCGACCAATAAACAGATAATTCAAAGTACAGAGAATTTACCCTGGGAAAATTCAACTGAGTTTATGGCAAAACAATGCCTTCTCACCGCACAAATGGTGGTCTCAATCTTCGAACAATTAATTGCTATCCAACACGATGTAGAGACATTGAAAAAAGACTTAGCTGTTTTTCTTCAAGTTCAATATCGGGCCCCAGATACCTCCTCTAAAGTTCTTGCAGAAGACTTGTGTAACTCCCATACGCAGGATAAAGGAGAGGAAAAAGAACAAAGTGCCAGAAAAACAGTAAAAGAGTCAGATAAAAGGTGGCAGAAAAACAGCCCCTCCCTAGACAAGGCAACGAGAGAGAAAAGTATCAATAAAGAAGTCAGGAAAGCATCTGTCCCCCAATCACAAATCCATATGAACAGACTTAATTATGGATGTTGGAATTCTAGAAGTGCAATATTAAATTCCCTAAGCCAGCTTCTTCACTGTCATAGGGATATGGTTGATCTATGTGCTCTGGAGTGGTTACCTCCTGTCTTTCAAACAGCCCACCATACCACAGATGCTATTCAAGATGAAGGTATATCTAGAGTCCTTTCAAATCTTTCCCATCAGAGTCTTTGGTGAGGAAAGGGTTACTCCGTTAATTGCTAACATGTGAGCTCCCAAGATGGCTGCCTCCTCCTTATTTTCAACCTTGGGAAAGGGAGAGAAAGGCAGTGGGTGTCAACCAGCTTTGTCCAGGGAAGAGATACTTAAAGCACAGAAGCTTTTGGTGCCCTCCCAAGGAAAGAACAAGACAATATATTATACAAATTAGAAAATTTAAAGAAATCCTTATTGATCACAATGGACACAGCAGAGCCACTCATAGATCTGGTTTCCCCAATAATTGAGCCTCTCACTTCTCCTCCAGAGGACAAGAGATTGCATGAATACAAGATCATAGAAAATAGAAATCAAGACCCAAAGGGGTTATTAGAGAGCCCAGTAGAGATGGAGATGCATTCATCCCTGTGTGAATATCCCATGGCACCTTCAGCACCAATCCAAGAGACTGAGAGTCGATACACATTGGAGAATGAAATGCGACCTAATAACACCTTATCCTACACCCAAAGAAGAGGCATCGGAATGGCAAGCTCTGTTAGCTGGTGCTAATACCTCTTACTCTGAACAAGTCCCTCAAGAGTCTACACATGACTTAGATGGTACCTCCATACTTTTAAAGAAGGCCAACTCGGTGTGCGATGACACCTCTACTCATGGTAACACCCAGACAACTTCCCTCTGTATAAATCAAGTATCCTGATGAGCTGCAAAAGATGATCCACTTTCCCTCATAACCTGGAATATAGCGGGTTGATCTGTCCCATTAAAAGACCAATTATTTTTTGACTATATATCACAATTTGACATCCTCTTCCTGCAGGAAACCTAGGCTTCCACAGAGATTCAATTAGATGGTTATTGGGTTAACTTAATCCTGGCTGACCCAAGCAAGGTTGGGGGGGGGGAGCTAAAGGGGGTATTGCGACATTAGTTAATACATCCTTGCAATTTAAATGTGTACCGCTGCCACCTTTCCAGTCATGGGTTGTAACTACATTACTCTTATTTAAACAGGTGGAGATTTTGCTTTTTAATATCTACATTCCTCCACTTAATAAGAATAATGTGATTAACAAGATTTGGGACAGCATAGAAGACTTTATTCTTGACTGTTCAGCCAAACACCCTAAAGCTGCAATAATCATAGAGGGGGACTTAAATGCTAGAATGGGACCAAATGATCAAGCATTATTTAAGCAATTCAAGCTCCACTGTGAGGAAAATGTAACAGGAGAATCTTCTCATTCCAGACAATTTAAAGACCCTAAAGCTAATTGAGCAGGTTTGTGTGTAAGACAAATGATTGTATGTTTAGATCTTTGTATCCTTTTGACCCCTGAAATAAGTGTTTGGTTTTATTTTTGGGGAAGTCTTATTTTTGAGGTGCAGGAGGCAGCGAGTGTGGTCACCTCATGGCTACTGCTGTGTTCAATATTTTCAGGCAGGGCTTATTTTCAGGGGAAGGCTTATTTTAGCGCATGCACTCAAGAGCCCGATTGGGCTTATTATCCGGGAATGTCTTATTTCCAGGGAAACAGAGTAGGTAGATGAAGGGATAGAGAGAAAGAGAGAGAGAGATAAATACAGTAGATAGGTAGGGAGAGAGAGAGAGTAGGTAGAGAGGTAGGTAGATGTTTCCAGGTGTATTTACCCATGTGCTGGAGAAGGAAATCGCTGTAGCACCTAACACTTTGGTTCTGCTGGCACAGCACCTGATCATTGTAATTCTCATCAACCACTCTAACTAAACAGTTTTCCTAAAGGGGGAAAAATATTTTGCACTCTGCAAACCTCCCCAAAAGGGCCAGTTTTTTGCAAAAATGGGCCCGTTTTTTTCAAATAAAAGTCATGAATAGCCTGGGGGGGGGACTTGCATATTGCTCCTGGGATGGTGGGGGGGCTGTTTTATGCTCATTTCTGCCCTCTCCAGCCCCCAGGGAGTCTCTGAAAGCCTCCATAAGGCTCTGCATGGCCATTTTGGTGATGGGGTGGGGCTTTCAAGAGGCAAAAAATGCTGTATTCGATGTATAAGATGCACCCAGATTTTCAGCCTCTTTTTAGAGGAACAAAGGCGTGTCTTATACTCCCAAAAATACAGTGAGTTTGCTTTCAATTTTAATAAAAGAAATCTTGAACGTAAGATTTTTTTAAATGAAATAAATAGCTAAGGGTTATATAAGACTTCGATCTTAGATGGCTTAAGTATGCAGGTAAATTATAAAGGAATAAATTATTAAGACCCCCTTTTTTTGTATATGTTTTATTTGCAGTTTTCCTTTAACAACCAACTTATTTTGTGGACAGTGTAATGACTGGGTCATTTTTTATACAGTGCTAACAATAATAGTACAATTATATATACATAGTTTTTATCTTCCAACTTGTAAACTTAATACGCCCTGGGTCCTTTGTGGAGAAGGGCGGGATATAAATTTAAATAAATAAATAAATAAATATGCTCATTATAATATATTATTTTAAGTATCAATGTGTATAAGACTATTTTCCCAATCTGTACTCCCCTCTCCATTTGTTGTGGTTCTTCCATATTCACCTCTATATCTTTAAACAGTAGTATTCTCTCTTTATGATTCTTTATAACTTTCTCCAAAAATATATTTAAACGTCAATTGCATTTCTTCATACAATGTATTCATTGACCCCACTTAAATCTCCAATATTTTAATATTTTAAGTATTACTCAAGTCCCACCATATTTCCAATATCTCAGTTTTCTATAAACACCAATAAAAGCAATTATTAATAAAATTTAATCAGACCTGAGATCATATCTCTAAGTCCCCCAAATTTGTAGTCCTTAAAAACTATAAATTCCAATATAGTTTTTGCATACAGTTAATCATAATAATAGATTTAAATATGCCTAATCATAATCTTTCACCTCCTAATCTTAGTATATTTGTAGTTATAATAAATTTTATTATATATCTATATATGTGTTACTATTTTCCCAGTGTATTCTTTCTACTTGTTTCTATTAGTTTTTAATACAATCACAATATTACAAGATATTGTGTCCCTATCTGTCATCTCTCAGTCTTTTTAGAATTTCATCATTTATTGTCTTTTGGTGATTTTTTTATATTTTTATTTCTCTCTTGGGATCCTATATTTCTAACAGTTTTACATAGACTGAACGTTCCCTCTGCTTTACCTCTTATCTTCTTCTACCCTGCTCCCAATTCCAGCATTCAACAAAGTGTAAAAGTCAAAACAACTGACTGTCAACCATTCAGGTGTGTTAAAGATAGAATTTAGAAAAGCAATTTATTTCAATAGTCACTTTTCACAGGCTTCCTGTGTTTTAAAATATCCTTTAAATATTTTTTTTGTATCTGAGTCTTTAATCTTTAGTCTTTCTCTTTGATTTTTAGTCTTTAATCCCTCTTCATAAACCCAATCACCACTTTCTTACTATTTGGAGATTACCTTTTGTAATTTTTAAGTTGGGTTAAATTTTTAGGGTAAAAGTTGGAAGTTATCTCACCTTAGTGTCTCAGTTGTCCCAGCTTGTGACAGACCAAAATGGCCACCATCCCTGCTGCCATGTGGGAGAGCTTTATTTGGATCAATGAGGAAATTGAAGTTTCCTCATGATCGATGAAGTACCTCTCCTTTCTTCACCACCCTTCCAGAGCAGCTTTACCCCATAGGGTCTCCCAGCAAGCAGTCGCTGGCTGCATTTCACGGAGCACAGCAGAGCTCCACTATTTTCCAGCCATTCCTGCTGCAACGTCAATTATTAAGACACTTTCTGGTGGGAAATACATTTGGTTGGACTTTTTCAAGCAAAATAAGGATAAGTAATTTTAAAAATTGGATATTAGAGGAAACTAATGACTTTAGCTAAAAGAGAAAAATGCAAAAACCTGATTCACTGTCAGCCTCCGCTTTGCTGCTTGCTTCGGCAGCCATTGAAATGGGGAGGGAGGGGCTATGGTATTTGGGAATGGGACTATATGGTGCAGGAGGAAGATTTGGAGAAGGGAGTATGTTCTCACCATCTACTTCCCATACTGTTGGCTGGTGCCTTGCAGTGATCAAGGCCAATGGTCTTGCATACCATCCTGATGATGCTCCTGGAATATGCAACCCACATGACACCTGAGGAATTTGTGGATTGGACAATAGGGTTGCAACCCTCATGACACCTGAGGGATTTGCAGATTGGACAATTGTTGGGGGGAGGGGGCTGGACATATATTGATATGTATGATTTTGCACGCTGGGATCTCAGACCTTGCTTTACTTCGCTGCTATCTTTTCATAACCAGTAAAAGTACTCTTAATTCTTTGAAATGGAGTTGAGTGGTTTCTTTCTTGGTTAATGTTAGAGGCAGACCTGACACTCATAATTAATTGAATTTATAAAATGATGCAAAAGATTGTAATGCAAAAGATACTGAAGAAAACTTTTGAAAAATGGAATTAGTGTCAATAGCAATGTTTGCTTCTATGGTTAAACTATGTCAAAAAGACATTATGGAAGAAATGGTAAGACAAGGCAAAGATGGCAGATGATAGAAATTAGATCGATAAATGACAACCAATGAGAATGACATGGAAAAGGATTTCTCATTAGATATACAAACTAAGTCAGATATGTTTTAAAAATCAAAAGGCAGTGCAAATAATAACCTGAGAGAGTGAGCTAGGAAATGTTTTTAGATTGGATTTGCCCAAGGGGCTTATTAATCTTGTATGAAGAGACAAAGAAAAAAATAAAAATAAATCAAATGCTACAATGTTATTTGAATACACTATAGATTCAGACTGTTAGCAGTAGAATAGAAGAAATACATCATTGGTTTGTTTGATTAAGGTTAAGATAAGACATGTCATTTCTGGTAACCCTTGTCCACTTTCTAGAATAGAGTAGAGTAGGGTAGGGTAGGGTAGGGTAGGGTGGGGTGGGGTGGGGTGGGGTAGGATAGGATAGGATAGGATTGTTTATAGGCTAAGTGTGATTGGACACACAAGGAATTTGTCTTTGGTGCATATGCTCTCAGTGTACATAAAAATACAAGATACATTCATCAAGAATCATAAGGTACAACACTTAATGATAGTCATAGGGTACAAATAAGCTGATATGTTTTCTGCTGATATTGGCGCTGAAAAGATGATGCTTTATGGATTTATCTATAGATAAGAGAAGGGCAATGGGATATAGAAACAATAAGTTGTAACCTAAAATGGGAAAAAGAGTTATGAAAATTCTCAATATTTGTGGTGAAGATTGGAAGTCATTTCTTTATTTCTTTTCTATTTCTTTAGTTCCTTTCTTTTTCTTTTCTGTTTTTTTTCCTTTGCACCTTTACTTCTTTGGATTCCTATTTCTTTCTTCTAGTTTGTATTAGATTTTACTGTAGTACTAGTCCTACTATTAAAATTCTTCATAAAATCTATCTATCTATCTATCATCTATCTACACACACACACACACACACACACACACACACACACAGAGAGAGGATTTAATCTTTCCAAGTTTCATTTTTTTCTTGGGAAAAGCATTAACTGGACCATTATCTTGTATTTCTGAAGGTTTGCCACAAGGAATGTATCTAAATAGTAGTCAATAAATGTATCATTATTGTCAGCCATTCAGTCTTTTCTGACCCTCAGCCTCTCTATGGACCAGCACTCTCCTTGCCCCTTGTTTTGCACCACCTCCCTGAGGTCCACCATAGTCATCTCAGTGGAAGAAATGCACATTCATCTAATTAAAGACAGGAGCACAGCTTCATCTATACAGAACAGCAGCAGAGACTGGCAGTTTTGCACAATGGATATTAGAGGAATAAAAATTTCAACCAAAATATAGAAAAAGCAAATTTAAGATAACACTGCAGCTCCAAAAATCTCACAATTGATTGAATAGTGTTAGAGGTAAATAAAGCCTTATCAATAGAGAGATTTTAAAATTTAAATTTAAATACATCACTTGGGACTTAATCAAAATGATCTTCAAATGTTTAAAACAGTACCGAAAGTAGATGTTTTTCTCTCCCTCCCCTCTTTCTCCTAACTTTAATGTCAAAAGGAAAAATACTATCATATATTTCATAAGTGATATGAATCTTGCACTGTTTATTAATTTAAGCTTTCAGGAATTAGGGTGGGGAGAATAATGAAATATCAACATCCAAAAGTTTGACTCATCTAGACTTAGGTCCTGATATTTGTTAGCATTCCATCATGAGATCAATGAGTTCATTTCAGATACTATAATGGGAACATGACCTGGAAGGTCAGAAACATTGATTTTAGAGAAGAGAAAATGAAGAAAAATAGATTTTGCACATAGCTGTGGGAATATCACAAGTCTTTAAACCAGAAAGTCACCCTCTGTCCTGTTGCAAGGTCCAGGAACAGTTGGACCCAATAACCGATACTACATCTGTGTTTAAGGATAACTTTTATTTGTTTCTGAACTGCCAAGGATATGTAGTAACTATCAGTCACTTGTACATGAACAGTAAGACATTAGATATTTTCTTCTTACATTGGTACTGCACAGGTCTGAATGATTTTTAGGGCCAGTTGTCCTAAAACCTGCCCTAAAAATTTATTGAACATTATTTATTAAACAACTTACAAATTTGTTTTGTGGTTATACATGTTATAAAAGAAGTAAAATATAATTAAAATATTAAAACATCAAAATTTTACATAGATTAAAATATTATTAAAAATTGTACTAAAGCCAAAACTAAGAGAACTAAGAAATTATGCAACAGGGATGAGGTCATCTTACCCCATCAACCATCTCCACTGTGAGCTCCCCTTCAGGGCCAACTGGCAAAGTCAGGTTTTAATACTCTTCCAGAGGACCCAAAGGGAATGGCACTTCTAACCTCCAATAGTAGAATGTCCCACAGAGATTAAGCGCTAGCAGAAAGTGCTTTTCTTGACCGTACCTGCTTCATTTCCTTAGCAGACAGGATTCAAAGCAGTGTTATTCTACTGGCACAAGTGGAGCGGGCTTGTCCCACTGGGGAGAAACAGTTACTAAGATACCCTGCTGCAGCTTGTGCAGTAGTAGTGTTATGAGTGCAGCCCAAGGCGCTCCCAGGATTATGCATGCTACTGCATTCTGTATCAGCTACAGCTTCCAAATACTCTTCAAGGGTAGCCAAATGTAGAGCATGTTGTAGTATGTAGTATAGTATAGTAATTCATGATAATGAATTATGCCTCTCATCTATGCAGTAGTATTGACAGGAATATGAAAAAGTCTATCGTAGACTCACTGGAGGAGAATATCTGAGCAAAGGTAATGCTGAATGCCTTTTATGTGTGAGTGATGCTATTTCTGCTTGCTCTGACCCCATACAGATTGTTACAGCTGATTAGACTGAGAAAGTGTTTTACCATTGCATTGTTTTATTTCATTTAATTGATATTATTTGGGTATCCTCAGTCTAGGTAAGGTAGACACAGTGAAAAAAATAGGCATAAATATTTTAAGTTGCAATGTAGCATTATAGGGAATCTTTCATCCCATTACAGCCTTGGTACAGATCTGTAGAAGGCTTGCATGGTAAAATCAAATCAACTGAAGATAGTCATTCTCAAGGAGTTTAATATGTGTCATCTGAATATTTTCTGTAGGGAAATGTCTCCATTGGTGTTTGCTTTTGAAATTTGTTGTCAAACCATGCAGCTAAATCAGAGCAGCATTTATGGAGGAATCCAGCCTTTTTCTCCCCAATTGTTAAAACAATAAACCTGAATTGCTACAAATGTTCAATGCATTAGTACTCTATATAATTACATATGAATAGGTAATATGATCCCTTGCTCATGTATGTAACATAGAGCAGTTGTTAGGTTTTTATACTAGAATCAAGATTCAGATTCCTAGTAGATCATCAAAAACACTACATGGTTTTGGATCAGTCAATCTCATAGGTTTTTTGTGGACACAAAATTAGGGGACACCCTCATATACTATTTTGAACTTTCAGAGAAAAGGCTGGATATATATAACTAATAACCAGCCTAATATAATATTGCTGTTTTGTCACTATCACACAATTAATGAATTGATTCTGGAGAATATAACAGATATGAAGAATATTCTTCCTCCTCTGATATGCTTTAATCTTCCTAAAATAAATTATATAGTTTCTCAAGTAAATCTATATAACTTACTATGCTGCAAATGTTTGGGTTTTTTTTGCTTGTTTTGCATATGCTGATTTGGAAACTTTGCATGTTATGTCAAATACAACATGAAACAGACAGTGTAATTTTAAATTCAGAAAACAACATGGTATTACTTGATATAAATATAATGCACTCACATCTCCAATCAATTCACTCCTACCATTACCACCAGCATTCCCTACATATTTATTCATAAGAATATTATGCCAATGAGACACTGCATGTTCTTATCTTACTTACTATTGAATCATTTCATTCATTTTCACTCAAGCTTTTGCTTCCCAAGTACACTTCTCTCATCATATTCAGTAAGCAACCTCAAATCAATATTTGTTTAAAATGTTATATAGTTCAAGCTTACGCACTTTATCTAAATCACACCCTTCCCTATCATGGCTCAGACCATTTATCTTACCATAGATTACCTTTGGGAAGCAGCTGATTCACCATGAATCTTAGGCTGTGGAGGTTGTGTGGTACTATCCCAGAAACTGGCACTATTTGGGAGTGGCAGTTTTATTAAATTAAATTTATATTAATCTCAAAATTTTGAATTACAGATTTATTGGTTTCAATTGTATTTATTAAGATAGTCTTATACTAGCCAGCATGTTAAAAATATTTATGGTTATATTTGGGAACATGCAATAATGGATGATAAAGATAACATGTCTGCTTGATGGATAGTTACTTGCATGGAGTTGGTCGATTTTAATAAATGACTCAGTTTATTCTTTCTTGCTGCTCTTTTCCTGCCAATTCCTGCTGCCTTCAAATGCCCTTGTAACTCTCAGCTCTTATCCTCAACATCAATATACATTTTAAACATACAGTATGTTATCTTCTGTATCCATCATCCCTCTTTTTTGTCTCTTTTTCTCATTTATTTATGTATAACATACTGCTCCCCATCATAATCTCCAAGTGCAGTATAACAGTAAATACACATTCCCAAAATTAAAATAATGCACATTTTAAAAATTGAAAACTACACAGAATTATACAAATTATACAAAATAAATGCAGGTCGTGGAACAATAATTAAACCATAACAAATTTTCAACACCCTTTTGTTGAAAATTAGACTTCCCGCCAGTTATGACTAAACAAAAGAACTCCATAAATCAAATACTTTGGTGTTAGTGCATAAGTAATAAGGACATAATGCTACCATCAAATTGTTTTCATGTTGCATTGGTGTAGGCAAAGATTCACCATATGTTTACTGGCTTGTATTTCTGTAGGCTGCTTGCATTTAAAATACTGCAGCTGGTAAAACTCATATTTGTAAATACCTGTCAGAGCTAATTACATTAAGTGGGATTTATTTAAAAAAATCCTATGTGAAATATACCTATTTATAATTTGAGAAAAAATGGATCTTTCCAAAGAGATTTCATTCTGCTTTGGAAATAATTTATTGCCTCCCAAGTCAATCAGCATTTTCTGTTCATCAATCATGTTCAGTATTCACTGAGCTACTTTTCCTCCAAATCTAAGTTTTTCCTCCCTATGTGCAAATATTTTGGTTCCTTCTGCAAACCTGCAATTTCATCAAGCTTTCTGACATCCACCTCACCCTTCTGTGTTTAGCTGACATCCTTCTGGTAAATAAGATTCAATATTGAGGGGGGAAATGTACAGTATAGCATGTAAGATAGCTTTTGCTTCAAATAGAACAGAAAGGAAAGGAAAGTCTTTACTATTTAGCACAGTTGTTTAGAAGCAGGAAAAGGTTTAGCATTATCTAAGGCTCTCATTTAATGTCAGAAATGCTGGAAGTAGAAAGAGGAAAAATTATTAATTTAAATTGAAAAAAAGTATTTTTTAAAAAAAATCATAAATGTATTTAGTTCTAGCTGGGCTATGTTGATGATAGGGGTATTGCTGAGCAGCAAGTCATTCTGTGTGTATGTTGGTCTCAAGGGGCACTGTAAAAGATGGGCAGTTGTTTGAATAGTGCCACATTCACAGTAAATAATCCTGTACTCTGAGAGAAACCCCCATTTTTCCATATGGTCTTTAGTTTTAGCCAAACCAGAGTACAATCTATTTAAATATCTCCGAACCGTCTCCTCCTCCTCTAAACCTCCAGGCAACTCCTCAAGCAGATCTATCCAATTATGAAGATGTTTAACTTGAAGTTTCCATTTTTTAAATTATTCTGTTTGAAATGTACTAACAATCTCCTTGGTGCAATTGGAAAAACTATTTCTTGATTTCTATCTTTTTGCAGATGATACTTCATCAAGTAATGGCTGTTCAAGATGACATCTTATTATATTCCACGTCTTATGCTACACTCCTTCTAACACCAAGATATATAGTTTGTCATGTGGGATGGGACAGAGATATCCAGTAATGATGTGGCATGTATCATTAAGCACTAAGTATCCTACCCACCAGTATAGAGTGCACAGTCCAGCCTAAAACAAGGCAGGCATACTTTCCCATCAAATAATACAATGCAATAGCAATTAATAGAGAAATGGGGTGGGCATCCCAAGAAGTTCCAGTCAGCTTTTGGGGCAGATTATTTCAGGTGAAGATCTTTTACTTCAAATTGCAACAAAGTGTTTAAAAATTAATATTTGGTCCAGTTTAATGCCAAGGTAAGGGGCCGTCTCACAACGTGTCAGGCTCACTGTATCCAAGATAATATTGAGCCTGTCTGGTCTGCATAGGCATCAGTTTTGAATGGGTTAGGTTTTAGTCCATTTTTATTATAGTACTAGCTATACCTGGTCACGCGTTGCTGTGGCCCAGTCTGGTTAAATGGCCAACCAATCTGTGTGTAGATCTACACCTGCACACATACACACAACAACCATATAACCCCCAACCTACTTACCTCCTGTATTTCTCCCTCTCTATCTATCTATCCCTCTACCTACCTACCTACTGTATTTCTTTCTTTCTCCATCTACCTACCTACCTACTATATTTCCCCCTCTCTATCCCTCTACCTACCTACTGTATTTCTCCCTCTTTCTCTATTCCTCTACCTACCTACCTACCTACTGTATTTCTTGCTATCTATCTATACACCTACCTACCTACCTACCTACCTACCTAACTATGGAATTTCTCCCTCTCTGTCTATCCCTCTACTTACCTACCTATTGTATTTCTTGCTTTCTCCCTCTACCTACCTACTTACCTACCTACCTACCTACTGTATTTCTCCCTCTCTATCTATCCCCCTATTTACCTACCTGCCTACCTACTATATTTCTCCCTCTCTGTCTATCCCTCTACCTACCTACTGTATTTCTCCCTATCTATCTATCCCCCTACCTACCTACTGTATTTCTCTCTATCTATCCACCTACCTACCTACCTACTATATTTTTTTCCTTTCTGCCTCTACCTACCTACCTACCTACCTACCTACCTACCTACTGTATTTCTCGCTATCTATCTATATACTACCTACCTACCTACCTACGGTATTTCTCCCTCTCTGTCTATCCCTCTACTTACCTACCTATTGTATTTCTTGCTTTCTCCCTCTACCTACCTACCTACCTACCTACCTACCTACCTACCTACCTACCGTATTTCTCCCTCTCTATCTATCCCCCTATCTACCTACCTGCCTACCTACTGTATTTCTCCCTCTCTGTCTATCCCTCTACCTACCTACCTACTGTATTTCTCCCTATCTATCTATCCTTCACCCTACCTACCTACCTACCTACCTACCTACTGTATTTCTCCCTATCTATCCACCTACCTACCTACCTACTGTATTTCTCCCTATCTATCTATCCATCCACCTACCTACCTACCTACCTACCTACCTACCTACCTACTGTATTTTTCCCTATCTATCCACCTACCTACCTACTATATTTCTTCCTTTCTCCACCTACCTACCTACCTACCTACCATATTTCTCTCTCTCTATCACCCTATCTACCTACCTACCTATCTACCTACCTACCTACCTACCGTGTTTCTATCTATCTATCTATCTATCTATCTATCTATCTATCTATCTATCTATCTATCTATCTATCTATCTATCTATCTATCTATCTATCTATCTATCTATCTATCTAACCATCCATCCACCCACCCACCCACCCACCTACCTACCTACCTTATTTCTCTCTCTCTCTCTATCCCTCTATCTACCTACCTACTGTAATACAATAGTAGAGTTGGAAGGGATCTTGGGGATCATCTAGTCCAACTCCCTGCCTAGGCAGGAAGCCCTATACCATTTCAGACAAATGGTTTTCCAGTCTCTTCTTAAAAACACATCCAGTGTTGGGGCATCCATAACTTATGGTGTCAAGCTGTTCCGCTGGTTAATAGTTTTCACTGCCAGGAAATTTCTCCTCAGTTCTAAGTTGCTTCTCTCCTTGATTAGTTTCTACCCTTGCTTCTTGTTCTGCCGTCAGGTGCTTTGGAGAATAGTTTGACTCCCTCTTCTTTTTGGCAACTCCTGAGATATTGGAAGACTGCTATCATGTCTCCCTTAGGCCTTCTTTTTATTAAACTGTATTTCTTCCTCTCTCTCTCTCTATGGGCCACCTGGGAGTTTGCTATCCCAGTGCCTTTTTGGCCCTAAGAGGCCTCCGTATGTAGCTGAGGAAATGACAGTTGGTGGGAGGAGTTACAGGAAGGTAAAAAAAAATTCAGTAGGTACCTTTTACATGTGTGTACCTTGCACATGATACACGTGTGCTAGGCACAAAATGAGTAGCTATTCTATTATCGGACGTCCTTGTCAACATTGTGTCAAAATTCGAGGCATATCGGTTCAGTAGTTTTTGAGATTAGTGGATTCATACAAACTATTTTACATTTTTATTTATATAGATTCTGATATATTCTGTAGGAAGTTAGCACCCAGCCCTCTCTTATAAAAATGAAATATCCTAGGAAATATTGAAAAGGCAGAATATTTTATTTCCCTGGATGCGAAAAGAGAGAAACATGTTTTATAGACAAAGTAGCTCCCTGCAGCTTCCTGTCCACCCCACTTTGTCAATGGGCCATTAAGATGCCCAAGTCAGTCTATTCCCCTTCAGCTCCAGGGTGATGGGATTAAGGCATGATAGTATTAGCCCTTTATCCAACTCACCACATGGCATCTGAGAACTCAACCAAACCTGGATTCCATACACAGCCTAGAGAGTTGCCCTTGCATGGCCCTATGGAAGTCTGACAACCAGTCAGAATACATTACTTACACAGGAACAGTAAACAGAGGTGGGGCTGAACAGATTATAAAAAGCCCAACAAGCCCCTTCCTCTCTCTCTTCTTCTTCACCCAACATTGAAGCATATGATCACCTTTTCTGTTCAGGACTCAAGCCATGTGGCTCCTGTCCATCATCTTTCGAAGCAGCCTCCATGTCTCCAGTGTCTTTTTCCCCACTTGAAGCTGAACCCAGAAGGACATTCTTCCAATAATTCTTAAGCAGAGAAACGTTTTCTTCCACCTCCTCAAAGTTAGTTCCCTAAGTGTTAAGTGCCAAATCATCAGCACAGATGAGAGATAACATTATCTAAGGTTAAGAGAAAGTGACCAACAGAAAGGAACCTTTTTTGGGGGATTGCAAGAATTACAATTTTGTGTCCTTTAGACACTGCATGACTCTCAATCATAGTCTAAAGACAAGTCTTTAAATTACCATTTCCCATTTTTCATAAAGTTTTTATAGGTCCTGAAAAATTGCTGTGCCAGTTACAATTTTCTCTTTATTACAGCTAAGAAAATGATTATAGATAGTACTTTATCATGAGGAAATTGACTAACAATATATCATAAACATATAACATTTTTAAAATATGAAATTATTTGTGTACACATCTTTAAAGTGATGTGCTTTCTCCTGTTGCTACTCAGTTCTTTCATTCTGGGGAAGGCAGTTACTAAAAAAAATATTTTTTTAAAATACTGAAGCTTACTGTCTAAAATAACGAGACACTGCAGCCTTTTCCTCTTCTTGGTTTCTCATTGGGTGGCTCTATTTGTGCTTGCCATTTCCAGATATTCAGGTTTAAAGAATGTTGGCACACATTTAGTTTAGGCAATCCTACTTGTGTAAGGTCACCCAAATATGTTTAATTCCAAAGCAGGAAGTTAACACATTGTTTGAATATTTGCCTAATGCACTGAGTGAATGCCCTAGCTGTCCATTAAAGAGGGAATGCTTTGTACAGAAATAAAATTGACAAAAGGAGGTATGCATAAACAAAACAATTTAAATCCTTTTTAAAAATCTTTTTCTGGTTTTTTCCCCTATTCTCTTCTCTTTCCCCAATACCTTTTTAACCTTTTAATGTTTTTTTATTTTAAAGTTTTAGCAATGGCACATCTCATTTAGCTTTCCAATATAATGAATAACTGTCACATAAAGGATCACATGTGGACTTTTCAATGCAGGAATGAAACATACTTTGTTCATAATTTTTTTACAGCATCTCAAGTTGTCACCATATGGAATCTATCTTTGGGTCAATTAGCTTAAACAAATGTGTGACATTAAGTTTGGAATCATCTTAAAGCAGGATCTTATATTAATTCCAAAAAATATTTAGTAATCTAAATGTGATACAGATGGCTTCTGAATTATCTGTTCCTCTAAGTTTCAACTGACTATACTATTAGGTTGGGATTTTGAACATAAATCATGAACTACATTACATTGAAGACCAAAATGTGCCAAACCTTTCTATCATTATGTACTATTTTTTCATGCAGAAAGGGTAAAAGTTTAGCCCTCAGTCTATTGCTTCATTCTAATGTTTCAAAGAGGATCTTAGATGCTACGCTTAAAGATAAATGAAAAGTATTTTTAAACGTCCTTTTAAGCAAGTTGTTTGGGGAAGGTTCTCCAAAAAGTACAAAACAATTCACAGAATTTTGCACTTTATTTATTTATAAATAAATTATAAATTTATAAATCTATTTATATTATTTATTTATTTAATCATATTATAGGAAATATAAAAAGTAAAGAAGCATCCATGGCATTAGACCGCAATTGACTTCACAGCGTTTTACACAATCCAATCAAGAGCATAAAAAAATGAAAAGCTCAGCTCAGAATAATAACAAGGTATAATTCTATTAAGAATTTGGGGTTTTAAAAAAGGACATTCATCAGCTGGATAACCACATTTTAAACGAAAGTTTTGAGATGACAGCTTTTACTTCAGCATTAATTAGTTTTTCAATGCTAAGCATACGTTGACTATTCAATCCAACTTTAGTTTACACTTTTCCTCTGGTCAGTTAGACCAATAAAGGAAACAGAAGAATCAGACTGGAGGGAACTGATAGTTTATGTTCAATTTTTTGCCCAAAGATTGAATAAACTTATTAAACCTTCTTTTCTTCTTTTTGTTGTCTTCTCTGTCCTGAAACCCCAAAACCCCAAACAAGAAAGGTAAATAAAGCAGAAAGCATGCTTAGGAACTGTTCCTGCTATAAACTTCAACTTCATAACATCTTATGCATAAATATATCATTCCTTCAAGGAAGCAGTGCAAGCCCATATTTCTCAAAAATATTATTTAATCACTAGCTTCTGCTTTTTGTAAAAAAAAAAACCTTCCAAGTCCAGATGTTGGATTTGCTTGCCTTCATTGGACACATATTGCATTGGTAATACAGACAGTTTTCACCTGCATATACAGATGCTTCTTTAAAGCATCTTAAAAAAAAAACACCCAATAATGGACATTGTTAGGATATTCAGCCTTATATTGAGTTGACAATATATATGAGCCTATGTTCTTAAGGAATTGTGTAGCTTTAAGAACTGACTTATAATCTGATTGGCTGATTGGTACAGCTCTACCATAAAGCAAGCTCAGAATCATAGCTCATTCCCTGTTCGATTCCTTGTGATTCCTGGTTTTCCTGATTGCTGTTGAAGAAGAAGAAGGAGTATTGTTTTGCATCACTGTGAGATAACTCTGTGTTTGGTGTTGGACTGTTATTTGCTTGAGAAGTTAGTTGGAAGAAGCATTTTAGTTGCTACAAAGTAAAGACTATTTATTTTCTTACTATCACTGTTTTAGAGTTTTTTGTGGTTTACAGCAACGTATCTCTTTACTGTCTGGTGAATTACACTATTCCGCATTTATTTGCTAACACTGGTTAAGGGACCAGAGTTGTAACACTGGTTCTGAACCCAGAGTTGCTAACATTGGTTATGGACCCAGTGTTCTGCTAACAGACATAACAATGTTTGCTAATTAGACATTCAATTGTTTCTCTAAATTGAGAATTTACTTGATCTGATGTTACTTAAAAATCAAATCTGCCTCATGAGATTCCGACCTTTGTTTCAGTTCTCCACTTGTCTCACATTGTTCTGAATGTGAACATCTCGCATTGTTCTGAATTTAAAGTTTCATTTTGGTTAGTTTCACTTGTTTTGCATTTAATGCCAAATTGAAAAAGCATTTGTTGCCTCTTTTTATTAATCTCATCATGTTGATGAGTTCCACCCCAGGCACCTGATGGATCCTGAAAGGTTCCAGATGGAGCTTGGGCCAGCACCTGTAGCCTTGACCCGCGACACGACTGAGAACCTAGTGGCCGCATGGTATAGTGCTGCCACGGGGGCCTTGGACCGTGTCGCGCCTTTGCGGCCTCTCACACAGCGTCGCCTCACCCAGGCTCCCTGGTTTACCGAGGAGCTGAGGGAGATGAAACGCCCCAAGAGATGCCTAGAGAGTAGGTGGAGATCCTCTCGGTCCGAATCCGACCGAACACTAGTGAGAGCCATTTGAGGAGTTACTTAGTGGCAATGAGGGTGACCAGACATGAGTATTGTGCCACCCTCATCGCGTTCGCAGATAACCGCCCGGTGGCCCTGTTTGGGGTGACCCGCTCCCTCCTTCAACAGAGGTCGCGGGAAGCCCCGTTGCAGGGCCGTGCCGAGGAATTTGGTGAATATCTGCTGGATAAAATCGCTCAGATCCAGAGTGGGCTGCCCTCCACAGACAGTAGTCTACAGGAAGTTCCCGAGGCAGGTCTTGAGACAATTTTATGGGAGGACTTTGACTTTGTTGCTGCTGATGATATGGACAGGTTGTCGAGGAGACTAAAGGCCACCACATGTTTATTGGACCCGTGTCCATCCTGGCTTGTACTGGCATCCTGGGAGGTGACATGAGGCTGGCTCCAGGACATAGTGAATGCTTCTTTGAGTGAGGGTTTTTTTGCCTACCACCTTGAAGGAGAAGGTGGTGAGACCTCTCCTCAAGAAGCCTTCCCTGGACCCAGCATTATTGGAGAATTACCGTCCGGTCTCCAACCTTCACTTCCTAGCAAAGGTTGTAGAGAGTGTGGTGGCACTGCAGTTTCCTCGCCACCTGGAGGAAATTGATTATCTAGACCCGTGCCAGTCCGGCTTTCGACCCGGTCATAGCACCAAAATGGCATTGGTTGCGTTGGTGGATGATCTCTGGAGGGCGTGGGATAGAGGTTGTTCCTCTATCCTCATCCTGTTAGATCTCTCAGCGGCTTTTGATACCATCGACCATGGTATCCTATTGCGCCGACTGGGGGGATTGGGGGTGGGAGGCACCGTTTTACGGTGGTTCTCCTCCTACCTCTCTGGTCGGTCGCAATTCGTGTTGACAGGAGGGCAGAAGTCGACTTCTAGGCCCCTCACTTGTGGGGTGCCGCAGGGGTCGGTCCTCTTGCCACTCCTGTTCAACACGTATATGAAGCCGCTGGGTGAGATCATCCGTGGTTTTGGGGTAGAATACCATCTGTACGCTGATGACACTCAGCTGTACATCTCTACCCCAAACCACCCCAACGATGCCGTTGAGGTGATGTCCCGATGTTTGGAGGCCGTACGGATCTGGATGGGCAGCAACAAACTCAAACTCAACCCGTCCAAGACAGAGTGGCTGTGGTTTCCGGCCACCTGGTTTAGCCAGTTGACACCATCACTGGCCATGGGGGGTGAAGTACTGGCCCCTGTGGAGAGGGCGTGCAATTTAGGAGTCCTCTTGGATTCCCGGCTGTCCCTGGAGGACCAGGTGGTGGCCGTGGCCAGGGGGGCGTTTTACCAGGTCCACCTGGTCCGCCAATTGCGCCCCTTACTTGACCGGGAGGCCCTTCGCACAGTCACTCAAGCGCTCGTGACTTCTCGCCTGGACTACTGTAACGCTCTCTACATGGGGCTCCCCTTGAGATGCACTCGGAGGTTGCAGTTGGTCCAGAATGCGGCCGCGCGGGTGATTATGGGTGCTTCAAGGCAATCCCATATAACACCACTCCTGCGCGAGCTGCACTGGCTGCCTGTTATTTTATTTATTTATTTTATTAAATTTATACCCCGCCCTTCTCCAAAAGGACCCAGGGCAGCGCACAGGAATTTAAAATACAATACAAAATCAAGCAAAAATGTAAAAAATTTATTTCATACCCATCCTGCGCTAAAAACAAATTAAAATCCCCAAATTTAAAACTGTCTAAAATAGTCATTTGTGGAGGTTACGCTAGGCCGGCTAAATGGAACAAATGTGTCTTTAAACACTGGGGGAAGAGGCGGAGGTCGGAGATGGTGCGAAGTTCAGGGGGTAGGTCGTTCCAAAGGGCAGGGCCCACCACAGAGAAGGCTCTTCCCCTGGGTGTCGCCAGTCGGCATTGTCCGGCCGACGGCACCCTGAGAAGGCCCTCTCTGTGGGAGCGGATCGGCCATAGGGATGTATGGGGCAGGAGACGGTCTCTCATATAACTAGGCCCCGAGCCATGGAGACCTTCCGGGTGCATTTCAAGGTTTTCATGACCATCTTCAAGGTACTCCATGGCACAGGGCCTAGCTACCTACGAGACCGTCTGCTGCCCCATATGTCCCTACGACCAATACGCTCTCACAGAGAGGGTCTGCTCCGGGTATCGTCAACCGGGCAATGCCGGTTGGCAACACCCAGGGGAAGAGCCTTCTCTGTGATGGGCCCAACCCTCTGGAACACTCCCGACCTCCGTGTCATCTCGGACCTCCGCCTGTTCCACCAGCGGTTAAAAACGCACTTCTTCCAACAAGCTGGCCTGGCATGATCTTACTCGAACACCGTACTGCTTTTAGTTACCAAAGTTTTAATTCAGGGGTTTTAATATGGGTTTTAGCGCAGGGTGGGTTAATTTAATTTAGTTTTAAGAATGTTTTATTTTTGTATATTTGTATATTTATATTTTATATTCCCTGTGCGCCGCCCCAAGTCCCTATCAGGTGAGAAGGGTGCGGCTTATAAATTCGAATAATAAATAAATAAATGTTTCTGTTTTTCCCTGCATGTTTGAGCTCCAGATTTTTGAGATGACATTTTATAACCATTCATAAACTGAAATGAAATATAAAATATATTCATAAATGAAATGAAACTAAAGCTGCAAATTTAAATAAATAAGTAATGAAATTAAAAATCAATAAATTACATAAATAACTGTTCACCAAGTTTCAGATTAATAAAGGTTTGTCAAACAAGGCTGCAAGGTGGTTTTGCTATGTACACAAAGTATAGTGTATGAAGTGTATATCCAATATTGTTTTTCTTTTAAAAAATTTGGTTTTGTAAAATGTCCCCCCTTTATGCCCCCCCTTGAGCCCCATGGGCCCCAGAACAATGTTTGGCTGCACCCCCCCCCTCTCCTCAGGCGGGCCAGGAAGGATGAAATAGCAAACCACTTCCAAAGAAAATTACAGGGATTTGTTGCCAGAAGTCAACATTGATATAAAGGCATTAAAAAAAGGTGATACTGGTGTCTCAGAACTTGGACAGGAATTGAGCTTGATTTAAGGTAGACCTTAGCCTCAACAGGGTCAGGATATTTCTGAAACATGAATTTGAAGATTATCTCTAAATAAGATGAACATACAGGAGGTACACTCCCCTACTAACCTCCAAATGAGCTCTAAAACATGTCTTCCTTTAAATTGGATGTGTTGTAAGTGCCTGCTTTTTTGTTTGGTTCCTTGGAATGACTGTGCTGTTTGAATTTATGATTTTATTTTTCCTGAAGCTACCCACAGTTATTTTTAGAGTTGGGGAATAAGAATTTTAGGTTGATATAATGGCAAAATACAAAGCAAGGATGAAACCAGCCTATAATATAAATTTTATAAAGGTTCAGATGATGAAAACTGCATTTGCATTTCTTAGCCTTTCAGTTTTGTTTCATTTTATTCATTAATAATTTTTAAATTTGTTTTCTTCTTTATATGATGAAGGAGAAGGATTGGAGTAGTTGCTTTTATGTAGAAAGCCCTGCTAACGCATCTGAATTTGATTTCTTAGAAGTTTTTCAGGAATATTCATTAAAGAAGTAAATGAAGGTGAATAAACTTCCTTGGATAGCAATTTCATTTACTACATGACAGATGCATTTCTACCATGTGTAAATTGATGGTGCAGCCCATGATCCTAAAGTACATATCTCTGAATCATTTCTTCCTGAAGCAGGGATTGGAGGTGCTGGGGGAAAAAGGGTGAAAAGTCTGGGGGAAAAGGCTTTCTAACTCATTTCTTCCTAAAGCAGGGATTGGAGCTGCTGGGAAAAAATAAAGGGTGAGCCTAAGAAACATAAGTCTGGGGGAAGGGCCTTCTAACTCATTTCTTTCTGAAGCAGGATTGGAGCTGCTGGAAAAAAAGGGGAGGGTGAGTGAGTCAGAAGAGACAAAAAGATTATAAACCAAATTAGTAATAACACATTCTAGATTAGTGTATTTGAAATTGTGATTTTACTTTATTTCAAAATGACCAGCTTAGTTCAATGTAACAGCTGTTTCGCAACTGTCTTTCGCAATACTCTTATTCAAACTGGGATACTGTCCCCTTTGTAAACAAATTACCAGTCTACATAGACAGATTGCCTATTTAGAAGCTATAATCTGTGCTCTCCAAGCAGAAATTAGATGTCCAATTCAGCCATTCCACTCTAGGGAGATGACACGCTATCAGCCCCCTTTACTGCAAAGATCCTGCAGGAGAAGAGCAGTCTGGACAACTGTGGGATCTGGCAGAGTGAGAGCTGTGAACCATAAACACAAACCTTTTGCTGTGACCCAGCATAACAGATATACTGCCCTTGCTGACCGTAAAGGGGACACTAAAGGGATAGGTCAAGGCAGTTGTGATAACAATGTCTCAAATAAGCAGGGGATTGTGGTCCAAAATGAAGAACTTTCTTTGGAGAGGCAAAATGGGGAACCAGGTATCACACATCAGTCACACAAGAAGAATAAGGTATGCAGAAAGAGACGTCACCTCCTGGTTGGTGATTCAATCGTAAGGGATGTAAATTTAGGAAAGGATATGGAGGTTTTAAAAGAAGTCAGGTGTCTACCAAGTGCTATTGTCAGCAGAGACAAGAGGCGTATTCTTAAGATGGTCAAGAATGCAAGTAAGGACTGTGATGTTGATGCTATTATACATCTTGGCACTGATGATCTGTCCCAAAAAGGATGTTCTTTCTGTACAGAATGATTTTCAGAGCTTGCGGTATCAACTTAGTTGTACAGGTTGTAGGCTTATCTTTTCAGAGATTTTACCAGTATATAAGGAACAAAAAGGGAAGGGCCAGCGTGTAGCAGAGTTTAATGTGTGGCTAAAGGAGTGGTGCAAAAGGGAAGGCTTTGCTTTATTCGTCATGATGCCTGTAGCTGGTCCAACCCAAAACTGTACAAAAGAGATAGTTTGCACCCATCCAAGAAAGGGACTGAGTTACTTGACACTAAATTCACAGGTTTTCTGGATAAACGTTTAAACTGAGCAGCCGGGACAGAGAATTAATAGATACAGAACATTTCTGTCCCCAGCAATTTAAAATTCATAGGGCTATAAATACGTATAACATAGATGCTTGTGCGGGTAAGACTATCAATCCTGCTATCAAGCAAAACCAAGCATTTAACAGTGAGTGCCAAACCATGTACATGAATCATACAAGTGGCAAGAAAATAGGGACAGTCAGGCATAACACAGGTTACGCAAACAGTAAACACAGGGTCAATCAAAATGGACTCAAATGTCTATACACCAATACACAGAGTATGAGGAATAAACAGGGCGAATTAGAAATTCAAGTAAACGTGGGCAGATATGATAATGTTGCCATTACAGAAACTTGGTGAGATCAAACCCACAAATGGAACATACAGCTAGAAGGATTTAAATTATTTAAAAAAATGGACCAAATAAATGAGGAGATGGATTTATTTATTTATTTATGAGAACTAGATGAGAACTATCTTGAATGCATTTGGGTCAATATTAAAAGTTGGAGGGGAAATGACATTGTCATAGATCTATACTACAGGCGACCCAACCAATCAGAGGAAGTAGATGAACTTTTTGCCAGTCAGCTAACTAAGGTATGTAGGAAGCACACAACAATAGTAATGTGGGATTTTAACTACCCTGACACCAACTGGGAAACAAACTATGCAACTAGTGAAAGATCCAGCAGGTTCCTATCAAACCTAACAGACAACTTTGTTTCCCAAAAAGTAGAGAAGAGAACAAGGGGATCAGCCATATTGAACTTAATTCTCACTAACAGAGAGGAAATGATAGAAGGTGTTGAAGCCACAGGAACCCTGGGGGCAAGTGACCATGCAATATTGGAATTCAACATTATACAAACACAAGCAGTAAAACAAAGTCAAACTATAGTCTTAGACTCTAGGAGAGCTAATTTCAATAAACTTAGAGAGAGCTTGGGAAGAAAGGAAAGGTACTCCTGATGGCCTAATGTTTGCAAAGTCTTCTTGCTTTAAGAATTTGTCACACAAAAGGACAAACCCCACAGTATTTGACTTATATACTTTCCCATGAGGGAAAGGATTGCCGTCATAACTATGAGATTTCCATTTGTTAAAGAAATGAAAATATCTTCTTTACAGAAGACTGAACATGGTTGGCTATTAAACTGCACTATTTCAGATCTCATTCCAAAAGAATTATGGGATGTCTTGCTTTAATGATGGGTTTCTTTCTTGGTTGCCCACTGATCTGCAACTCTTTTATTACTGCAATATAACCAATAGATTTCTTCCATAAAGGTTTGTCGCATTACTATCAAAGAGATTTAACTGTTACACCAACCAATGTGTTTTCATAGGATTGTGTTTATGAGGTGAGAAATACCTTAGGAATAAGCCAAACTTCTTCATTCTTAGTCCAAAAGTTGCTTCTTAAGAGGATGTTTGCATACCAGCTCATGCATGATTTATTTGGACTTTCATAATTATTGACATAATTGACTGTATTTCTCATTAATGCTTGTTTCCCTTTTGTCTTTGGAACAATCACCCCTTATTCATAATATCCTCTTCCTCTGAAAAGCACATCAGTCATAATTACTCTATTTTTCTTCAGTTGAAATCTATGGCATGTTTGAAACTAGAAAATATTTTATAAACCCACAAATATCTCACTTATTGTAAACATCTCCCAACTATTTTCTATGTGTCTAACAAATGCTTGGGCCACTGTCTTCCATTCTGTCTGAACTCCACAGACATTGGATTGCATCCACAGAAAATTCAGTAGACTTAAATCCTTTGGAAATTAGGAAGACTTAACGTACTTACTGTGAGATATGAGATGCCAGTACCATACTTTTAATCTTTTATTCTTATGATCATCTTTAAACTTCTTTTACTCTTCTATTTTTTTAATTTTCATTATTTGTCCATTTCAAGAAAGCCAATAATTAGTAAAAACCAAAGATTGGTTTAAAATCACTTTGACCCATTTTCAAAAGAAGGTATGGATCTGGATCTCATCAATCCTAGAGTTTACCTGTTGGATCAACAGTTCACAACAGTTTTCTACAAAGTAGATTGAGCCTAAGCAATAAATAAATACGCTTATATTATTTAAATCTGATTTTAATTAAATTAATGACTGTTAATATAATTTCCCTTGTATAGTTTCTGTTTCTGCCATATTTTCAGCTTTTACTTTAATTTTACCATTTTCTTGAGTGATTGTTTTTCACAAATAACAAGTCTTTCCTCATTTCCTTCATATACTGATCATTCTAAAGAAAAATTAGATTTCCTAAAGCACTTGAGAATGCTTAGGAAATTCTTCATGGAAACCTGATAATTTTTAAGTTATTTGATCATTCCAAAAGATTAATAGCATCATTTGCATTAATTGGAAAAGATGCTGCTGCTGCTGCTGTATTTGTATGAGGGCTTTTAATGAGTTTTCAAGATAGTCAAACAAAACAATTCTTTTGATCAGTTCTGTCAAATAATAAAATGATTTGACCTTGGATAATTAAAAGCCTATGTGGAAATGCAGAATATTGAATAGAACGTCTATTCTATACTGGTAATGCCTGTTCCTTTCTTTGCAACATTTTGGGGAAACGGGACTGTTTCTCCAAAACTAGATTTTGTAGCTTTTGTGCAGATAGGTATGAGCTTTTCTTTCCTAGGGAAATTTGGATTTAGATTTAGATTTATTGCATTTATATACCACCCTATCTCCCTTTCGGGACTCATGGCGGTGTACAGCCAACAGTAAAAATGAGTAATATAAAAGTTAAGATCAAATGTTAAGATATAATTAAATAAATTGCCCTGTCAAATTAAAACCCCCTACTAAAATCAAATTTAAAACTATGACAGGCCGGCAGCACGAAATAAATGGGTCTTCAGGGCCCGATGGAAAAGGCGTAGGTCGGTGATCGTCTGTAGATCAGGGGGTAGGTCATTCGAGAGGGCAGGGGCTGCCACAGAGAAGGCTCTCCCCCTGGGGGTTGCCAGCCGACATTGTTTAGCCGACGGCACCCTGAGGAGGCCCTATCTGTGGGAGCGAACTGGTCGGTGGGAGGTATTTGGTAGCAGGAGGCGGTCTTGAAGATAACCAGGTCCCTTGCCATGGAGCACTTTAAAGGTGGTTACTAGTACCTTGAAGTGCACCCGGAAAGCCACAGGCAGCCAGTGCCGCTTGTGCAGGGGAGGTGTCACATGGGAGCATCTGGAGGCTCCCAGAATCCCCCCCGCAGCTGCATTCTGAACTAACTGGAGGCTCCGGGTGCACCTCAAGGGAAGCCCCATGTAGAGAGCATTGCAATAGTCCAGACAAGAGGTGATGAGGGCTTGAGTGACCGTGCGTAGAGCATCACGATCCAGAAAGGGGCGCAACTGGCGTATCAGGCGAACCTGATAAAAAGCCCCCCCGGCCACAGCTGTCATATGATCTTCTATAGACAGCCGCAAGTCCAGGAGGATGCCCAAGTTGTGAGCCCTCTCTGTAGGGGCCAATGACTCGCCCCCAATAGCCAGAGATGGCACCAACTGGCTATATCGTGACGCCAGAAGCCACAGCCACTCGGTCTTGGGGGGGTTGAGTCAGAGCCTGTTTCTCCCCATCCAGACTCGCACGGCCTCCAGACACCGGTACATCACTTCCATGGCATCGTTGGGGTGGTCTGGGGTAGCGATGTACAGCTGAGTGTCATCAGCGTACAGATGGTATTCTACCCCAAAACCATGGATGATCTCACCCAGCGGCTTCATATAAATGTTGAACAGGAGAGGCGAGAGGACCGACCCCTGTGGTACCCCTGCCCTCCTGACAACACAAATTGCGACCGATCGGAGAGGTAGGAGGAGAACCACCGTAACATGGTGCCCCCCACCCCCACCCCCTCCAGCCGGCGTAGCATGATACCATGGTCGATGGTATCAAAAGCCACTGAGAGATCTAACAGGACGAGGATAGAGGAACAACCCCTATCCCGAGCACTCCAGAGATCATCCATCAATGCGACCAATGCCGTCTCTGTGCTGTACCCAGGCCGGAAACTGGACTGGCGTGCATCCAGATAGACAGTTTCCTCCAGGTGCTGAGGGAGCTGCCGCGCCACCACACTCTCAACAACCTTCGCAAGAAATCGGAGGTTGGAGACAGGACGGTAGTTGGCCAACACAGCCGGGTCCAGGGAGGGTTTCTTGAGGAGGGCCTCACCACCGCCTCTTTCAAGGCAGCTGGCAGAAACCCCTCACTTAAAGAAGTGTTGATAATTCCCTGGAGCCAGCCTCGTGTAACCTCCTGGGAGGCCAGTACCAACCAGGAGGGACACAGGTCCAATAAACATGTGGTGGCATTCAGCTGCCCCAGCATCCTGTCCATATCCTCAGGAGTCACAGGATCGAACTCTTCCCAGATAGCAGACTCAAGACCTGCCTCCGTCGGCCCGTCTGAACTAGCCCAATCGGAGGCCAACCCGTCCCGGATCTGATCAATTTTATCATGCAGATAACACCCAAATTCTTCTGCACGACCCTGCAAGGGGGCATCCTGCGCCCTCTGGTGAAGAAGGGAATGGGTCACCCTAAACAGGGCGGCAAGCCTGTTATCTGCAGTCGCAACAAGAGTGGAGAAATAATTACACTTTGCAGCTCCTATTGCCACTAGGTAGGTCTTCAAGTGCGACCTTACCAGTGTCCGGTCAGACTCAGAGCGGGTGGCCCTCCAACCGCTCTCTAGGCATCTCTTCTGATGCTTCATCACCCTCAGCTCCTCGGAAAACCAGGGAGCCAAGGTGGTTCGGCGCCGGGTGAGAGGCCGCAAAGGCACGACCCGGTCCAGGGCCCCCATGGCCGCACTATTCCAAGCGGCCACTAGGTCCTCAGTCGAGTCACGGGTCAGGGTCTCAGGTATTGGCCCAAGCTCAATCTGGAACCTCTCAGGGTCCATTAGGTGCCTGGGGCGGAACCATCTCACCACTTCCGGTTCCGCCTCCCCACGGTGGGTTGCAGCGGTTGGAAAGCCCAGCCGAAGGAGAGAGTGATCTGACCATGACAGGGGTTACACGGCTATTTCCCCTAAACCCAGATCACTCAACCAGTGGCCGGAGACAAAAACTAAGTCCAGCGTGTGTCCTCCAGTGTGGGTGGGGTCATGAACTAACTGGGTCAGGTCCATGGCCATCATGGAGGCCATGAACTCCCATGCCGTCTCAGATGCCTCTCCTGTCGATGGCAGGTTGAAATCCCCCATGACTAGCAGCCTGGGGGTATCAACCGCCATCTCGGCTATCACATTGAGAAGCTCGGGTAGGGCTGCTGATACGTAGTGAGGAGCCAGGTACACAATCAGCAAGCCCAACTGCCTCCCATGACCCCACTTCACACATAGAGACTCACGGCCGGCTGTCTGTGACACAGTGGCATCCCTCGGGTCCAGACCCTCCTTTATGACAACCGCCACCCCCGCACCCCTGCTTTAAAAATGGAAGGAAGAGAGAAAGCATTCAAAAACTGTTCTTTCTATCACTCCTTTCTGGATGTTGCATAATTCAAAATCATTTATAGAGAAAACCTGATAATTACATATAGCTGTTCCTTCATTATAGACTGATGACATACACCAAAACTTCTGAATGTAAGTTACTTTTTCTTTGGATGCATTTGATAGGAGACTTCATAAAAGTGCAACCTACTCTTAAGTATTTATGTGTACAAATAGAGTCAAAGACAAATAGAAAGAATTTCAGGGTTCACTCCTGAAAAATTATGTTACAATGCAATTCTACATGTTGTAAGAAAAAAGTACAATACAAAGAATTGTATTGTAAAGAATTGTATAAATCTAAGAATTAACACTTCAATGTTGACAGAGGATTTTTTAATATATGAAACATCTCTTTCTATCTCTCATTCTTCCCCCACCCTCCCTCCCCCCTCTTTCTCTCTCTCTTTCTCATCTATCTGTCACATTCTTCAGAAGAAATATTATGCCAGTGGTTAAATTTTTCTCCCTGTTAAATGTTTGGATAGCCAATTGATCCTGCTAAGAACTTATCTTTAGCAAAATGGCTTTAGACACTGTTACTTTCCCATGTGGGGGTGGAGTTGGCCCCAGTAAAAGCCAATGAGAGGGGCATGGAGACACTGATACAGGTGCAGAACTGACCTGCAACCTGGTGGTGGCCATCCAGGCTGAACTTTGTATTTTTATTTTTGTATTTTATTCGATTTATATACCGCCCTATTTCACCTAAAAGGGACTCAGGGCGGTGCACAGAAAGATAAAAACGCCACAATATACAAAATATAAAAAACAATTAAATTATTAAATCTGAACTGTGGCCAGCCTTAAATCTGTGGCACCACCTTGGATCTTCCTGCTGGGCATGCATACAGGAGACAGCGAATGAGCGAGGGCTGGCATCCTGGGTGAAGGGAAACACTCAGAATGCAGTCCCTAGGGATGCTAGACCCCACTGCACTTGCCTCCTCCTTTGCACATGCCTAGGAGGTATGGCCGAAACAACACCTCAGATCTAAGGCTGGCTGTGGTCCAGCCCAGATTGCCACCACCAGGTTTCAGGTCAGTGCCTGGTTGGCCACGCAGTGGTCCTTTCCTGTTTCTAGGGCAGCTCCATAGGCCAGCTCTAACCACCTCATGGCCCAGATCTGGCCCACAGACCTTGAGTTTGACTCCCCTGCTACAAATCCAATTTAAGTAGCTATGGGCTTTGCACTTGAAATGTAATGGTAATGGATGAAAAGGAAGGTTATTGCAGAGTCAAATAGTAACATTATTTTAGTTGGGAAAAATAAAAGTATGGTCCAAAATTTGAACCAACCAAAAATATTGTGTGTATTTAGGATGATCATAACAATTTTACAATTTGTTAATTGTTTACGATCAGTTGAAATTTTTTATTCTGAAGCCAAGTAAATTTTATTATCCTTTGACATTCCTGAAAGATTTTGCATCAAAAAATAGATGCATATTGCACATCTGGATCCTGGATTCTGTCCAATGGTAGGATTCAGCCACTTCGCACCAGTTCACCCAAACTGGTAGTTAACTGTTGTGCTTTCAGAGAACTGGCTGAAAATGAAGTACAAAAGAGGTTTCTTCTCCTTCTTTCTCCCTTCAGTTAATAGCTCTGGTCAGACAGTTGAGAACCACTTAACAGGCTACTAAATTGCAGCTGGAATGCAGCTGACATGTATCTTGAATAAAGTTAATAAACAACAGAAACTGACAGGATTAGGGCAGAGAAATACCCATCAATCACCCATCTAGGGATGGGATTAACCATTTCCCTTCAGGAAGAAGGACAAGATTAGAAAAGGGTATTAAGGGTATCTGCGGGATCGGATCCTGCCCCATACATCCTCCCGGCCGATTCGCTCCCACAGAGAGGGACTTCTCCGGGTGCCGTCCACTAGACTTTGTCAGCGGGCGACGCCCAGGGGAAGGGCCTTCTCTGTGGCGGGCCCAGCCCTCTGGAACGACCTTCCCCCTGATATTAGAACAACTACGGACCTCCGCTCCTTCCGTCAGAAATTAAAAACACACTTTTTCTGCTTGACCGGCCTAGGTTAGTCTCTACCTTAGGGGTAAGGGAACGTTAATTTTAAAAATGGGGATTTTAGTGCAGGGACAATTAGATTTAATGTGTTTTTACTTATTGTATCTATTTATGTATATATTTTATGTGTTTTAATGTTTTCCCTGTGCACCGCTCCGAGTCCCCCTGGGGAGAGGACGCGGTATGTAAAATAAATTATTATTATTATTATTATTAGTATTATTATTATTATTATTATTATTATTATTATTATTATTATTATTATTATTATTATTATTATTATTATTATTATTATTATTATTATTATTATTATTATTATTATTATTATTATGTAACACTTCTGTGATCAGATGATTCATCTTGGAGTTCCCCAAGACCTTTTGTAGCTGCTGCAAGATTGACTACTTTTTGTTTGTTTCTGGGGGGGGGGGGGAGATACAGGAGTATCTTTTGCAGCTTGATCATATATACCATGAATTTAATGCATGTGTGGTCCAGCCAGCTGCATTGCTTCTGCTGTGAAGCACCCAATTTAGAACATAGAAAACATGGAATAATAGAGTTGAAAGGGTTAATGGCTTTTGGCAGTATGCCCAGGCTTTCAATTAACTTGAGCAGCTCCTGTTTCCCTCTCAGCTGGTGCTTTTGCTTTGTGTTTTTGACTTTTTTTTTTTTTTAGAGGAATGGCTGTTTTAAGTTTTCTGCATTGTTTTAGTGGTGCCTGGCATTGTCCTTTTGGAGTGTACTTCCCTCACTCTTTTTGAAAGCCTCTAGTGATGGGGCATCCACAACATCTGAAGGCAAGCTATTACATTGGTTGATTGGTCTCATCCTTAGGAAACTTCACCTTTGTCCTAGGTTACTTCTCTCTTTGGTTAGTTTCCATCCATTGTTTCTTGTTGTGCATTTTGGTGCTTTGGAAAATGGATGGACCCCCTCATTTTAATAGGAGCTCCTCAAATATTGGAACAGTGCTATTTTATTGGGAGTTGGGAAGATGTTTGGCAAAATTGATTAAACAGAGGAAAGGGCATAGTTGAATTTGCTTTTTAAATCCTATCAGCACTTCTCTAAATAAAAAGTGAAAGATCATTAAGAAGATCACCAGTATTGTAGAGCTGGGGCAATTTTTTGCACTGTCAGTTTGAAACAATCTCTAAATTTCCAATGGAAAGAGCACATAAAAGAGACATGGATGATTTCCCTACCTTTCTGTAGTTGAATAAGTTGTGCAAGTTTGATGCAAGGTGTATGTCTCCGCTATTTTCTCCCTGAGATCCCCTGCTTTTTGCACCCTGGTGCTTCCACCTTTCTGTCTCAATGTAGCTGCTTGGTGATTTCTGTTGCCATTGTCTGTCAATCACATGGATGTGTTTACCTGATGTTTTCCCATATAACCCTGGCAGGTGAGACAGGTAAGAATTTCACAGGTTATGCCATTATTGAAGTAGAGAAAACCCCAAAAATAGAGTGGATAGAATAAAGTGGATAAAAATGAAATAAATGCAATAGTGTAAAGCATGTTACAAGGCAGCAAGCACTTCTTTTCCTTTAGAAGGACATTGTCCATTGTCACAATTTATTTATTTTGTTACATGTTGATCAGTGGTGGGTTTCAAACATTTTACTACCATTTCTGTGGGTGTGGCTTGTCAGACGTGTGACTGGGTGGGAGTGGCCAATTTAGCCGTCCATTTTGCCAGTTTAACAATCCATTAAACAATACACAGCAGCCCCCTTTTCTATTATTTTTAATAGTGCATGAAGTTTTTGCTCTAGGTTTTTTTTTTTTACTAGGGGGAAGAGGTTGGCAATGCCTGGGGGTTTCTGGAAATTTGTCCTCTGTGTTAGAGGCACCAAAATAACCAAGATGATAGAAGGTCTCCTGCTGGAGCAGGGGGTTGGACTTGATGACCTCTGAGGTCCCTTCCAGCCGTGCTGTTTCAAAACATCCTCTGAAACTGCATCTAGTGCCAGGTTTGTGGTCCTTCCTTCCTCTCCTTTTTCCCTCCCTCCCTCCCTTCCTCCCTCCCTCTATTCATCCATCCATTCATCCATCCGTCCATATCTCATTCACTTTCCCTTTTCTTCCCTCCATTGGTGGGTTTCAATTATTTTTAGAACCTATTCTGTAGGTGTGGTCTGTTTTGCGGGAGTGGCTTGGCAGTCATCTGACTGGGTGGGAGTGGCTTGGCAGTCAGTGACGGAGTGGAAGTGGCTTGGAAGTCATGTGACGAGGTGGGAGTGGCTTGGCAGTCATGTGAATTCTTTGCCCCAATGAATGACCTACAAAAAGAAGATATAAAAAAAGGAAATTTATTATTTTGTGCACTTACTATTTACTTAAGAATTACTTAAAGATGAAACCAGCAAACAAACAATAAAACAACTACTTACAGAGGAAACAATGTAGAAAACGCCACGATGTAGAAAGGATGTGGAGACTCTAGAAAGAGTGCAGAGAAGAGCATCAAAGATGATTAGGGGACTGGAGACTAAAACATATGAAGAACGGTTGCAGGAACTGGGTTTGTCTAGTTTAATGAAAACAAGGACTAGAGGAGACATGATAGCAGTGTTCCAATATCTCAGGGGTTGCTACAAAGATTAGGGAGCCAAGCTATTCACGAAGGCACTTGAGGGTAGAACAAGAAGCAGTGGGTAGAAACTAATCAAGGAAAGAAGCAACTTAGAACTGAGGAGAAATTTCCTGACAGTTAGAACAATTAATCAGTGGAACTGCTTGCCTCCAGAAGTTGTGAATGCCCCAACACTGGAAGTGTTTAAGAAAATGTTGGCTAGCTATTTGTCTGAAACAGTATAAGGTTCCTACTTAGGCAGGGGATTGAACTAGAAGAGCTCCAAGGTCCTTTTCTTTTTCTTTTTTTTTTAAAAAAGGAAATTTTTATTGGTTTTCAAAATACATATG
The DNA here is from genome assembly GCA_039707465.1 of Rhabdophis nuchalis. Taxonomy (NCBI): domain Eukaryota; kingdom Metazoa; phylum Chordata; class Lepidosauria; order Squamata; family Natricidae; genus Rhabdophis; species Rhabdophis nuchalis. Next base: position 96,297,075 of record CM077647.1, read on the forward strand.
GGGAAAAGGTATAGGGTAAATATAACATTTTAGTAGCTCCCATGCTGTTGGTGGTGGCCCTCTCAAAAAACTTCATAAATTTTAAAAATAAAGGATAGGCATGTATAAAGGTTACATTGTACAGTCCATACATTCAATCATCTTTTTCTTTGCCATTTTATCTTGTATCAACAATTACAATAAAATTTCAAATAAAATCATTTTTGAGATCTAAGTCTTTTCGCTATTGACTCTTCTTCCCTGTCACCGGGTGGGGCCCTCGCTCCCCCTGTTCCCCCATCTTCGTCCCCTAGAAGGGAAGGATGTTTTTGAATAAAGGCCTCCGCCTCGCTTAATGTTTTAATTCTTACTCTACACCCCTCCCAGAAGATCAGCATTCCCTCTGTCAATAACCACTTGAACCAAATTCCTTTTTTGTATAATTTCTTAGACAAGAAGGAATACTTTCTTCTTAGTTCTCTAATTTTTTTTGGAATTTGTTTCAAAACGATTATTTCTTTATCTTGATCCTTTAAAATTCCATCCCGTTGGGCCCTCAATATCTCATTCCTTGTGGATAGCCTAAGAAATTTAACATGAACTTCTCTTGCTACATTATGCATCCTAGCATACGCTGAATTAATTCTATAAACCAGGTCCATATTCCACCAGAGTTGTTCTTTATTTCTTTTAAAGTATTCTGCTAACATAACTCATAACATCTTTAAGATCTTCATTTTCTGACTCTGGTATATTCTGGAACCTGAGAAAAAAAGGTTCCAAATTCAAATTCAATCTTAATTCTAGACTCCCCTTCTGGATCTCCTTAACCTCTTCCCCCATCTCGGCCGCCCCCTCCTCTAATGTCACAATTTTTTGTTTATTTTCCATTGTACTTCATTGTGTTTCCCTGAGCTCTAATGTTAAATCCGTCATTTCCTTCCACATTTCATTCATGTTTTTCATTAGTTCCCGAGACATTTCTATAACTGACAGTTCTTGTGCGCCCTCTCCAGCAGATTCTTTCTATAGAAGTGAAAAAATCTTCAGCTGTGTAGTTGGGCTGAGGATGGGGCGGAAGTTGACTTTCCCATTGGCGGCTTTCTAAAAGCCATTGTCTCAGTTCTAAATTCTAAGTTGATGAATTTAATTTAATTTAATTTATTAAATTTCTATACCACCCTTCTCCCTTCCAGGACTCAGGGCAGTGTACAGGCAGCAATAAAATCAGTGATATAAAATATAAAAATACATGAAATATATATTTAAAAATATATTAAATAATACGCCTGTTCTAAAACCATTAATAAAACCTACTAAAACCATTAAAAAAATTACGCCAGGCCGGTCGCACAAAATAGATAGGTCTTCAAAGCCCAACGAAAGAGGTGCAGGTCTGGGGTCGTGCATAGGTCGGTGGGTAGGTCATTCCAGAGGGCAGGAGCTGCCACAGAGAAGGCTCTCCCCCTGGGGGTCACCAGCCGACATTGCCTGGCCAACGGCACCCTGAGGAGGCCCTCTCTGTGGGAGCGCACTAGTCGGTGGGAGGTATTTGATGGCAGGAGGCGGCCTTGCAGGTAGCCAGGTCCCTTGCCATGGAGCGCTTTAAAGGTAGTTACTAATACCTTGAAGCGCACCCGGAAAGCCACAGGCAGCCAGTGTGGCTCACACAGGAGAGGTGTCACATGGGAGCATCTAGGAGCTCCCAGGATCCCCCGCGCGGCTGCATTCTGAACTAACTGGAGCCTCCGGGTGCACTTCAAGGGAAGCCCCATGTAGAGAGCATTGCAGTAGTCCAGGCGGGAGATGACGAGGGCTTGAGTGACCATGCATAAAGCGTCACAATCCAGAAAGGGGCGCAACTGGCGTATCAGGCAAACCTGATAAAAGGCCCCCCTGGCCACAGCTGTCATATGATCTTCTAAAGACAGCCGAGAGTCCAGGAGGATGCCCAAGTTGCAAGCCCTCTCTGTGGGGGCCAAAGACCTGCCCCCAATAGCCAGAGCTGGCACCAACTGGCAACATTGTGCCGCTGGAAGCCACAGCCACTCAGTCTTGGAGGGGTTGAGTTGGAGCCTGTTTCTCCCCATCCAGACTCGCATGGCCTCCAGACACCGGTACATCACTTCCACGGCATTGTTAGGGTGGTCCGGGGTAGAGATGTACAGCTGAGTATCATCAGCGTACTGGTGGAATTCTACCCCGAAACCACGGATGATCTCACCCAGCGGCTTCATATAAATGTTGAACAGGAGAGGCAAGAGGAACGACCCCTGTGGTACCGGTCAGAGAGGTAGGAGGAGAACCACCATAAAACAGTGCCCCCCACCCCCAGCCCCACCAGCTGGCACAACATGATACCATGGTCAATGGTATTGAAAGCTGCTGAGAGGTCTAACAGGACGAGGATAGAGGAACAACCCCTATCCTGAGCCCTCCAGAGATCATCCACCAACGTGACCAATGCCGTCTCTGTGCTGTGCCCAGGCCGGAAACTGCACTTGCGCGGGTCCAGCTAGACAGTTTCCTCCAGGTGCTGAGGCAGTTGTCGCACCACCACACTCTCAACAACCTTCGTGAGGAATTGGAGGTTGGAGACTGGACGATAGTTGGCCAACACAGCCGGGTCCAGGGAGGGCTTCTTGAGGAGGGCCTCACCACCGCCTCTTTCAAGGTGGCCAGCAAACCCCCTCACTCAAAGAAGTGTTGACAACTCCCTGGAACCAGCCTCGAGTAGCCTCCCAGGAGGCCAGTACCAACCAGGAGGGACACGGGTCCAGTAAACATGTGGTGGCGTTCAGCCGCCCCAGCATCCTGTCCATGTCCTCAGGAGTCACAGGATAAAACTCTTCCCAGATAACAGTCTCAAGGCCTGCCACCGTCGGCCCGTCTGAACTAGTCCAATTGGAGGCCAACCCGTCCCGGATCTGAGCGATTTTATCATGCAGATAACACCCAAATTCCTCCGCATGACCCTGCAAGGAGGCATCCCACGTCCTCTGGTGAAGAAGGGAGCGGGTCACCCTAAACAGGGCGGCGGGCCTGTTATCTGCAGACGCGATAAGAGCGGAGGAATAATTATGTTTCGCAGCTTTTATCGCCACTAGGTAGGTCTTCAAATGCGACCTTACCAGTGTCCGGTCAGACTCGGAGCGGGTGGCCCTCCAACTGCTCTGTAGGCATCTCTTCCAAAGCTTCATCACTCTTATCTCCTCAGAGAACCAGGGAGCCAAGGTGGTTCGGCGCCGGGTGAGAGGCCACAAAGGCACAACCCAGTCCAGGGCCCCCATGGCCGCACCAAGTGGCCACTAGGTCCTCAGTCGAGTCGCGAGTCAGGGTCTCAGGTATTGGCCCAAGCTCCATCTGGAACCTCTCAGGGTCCATCAGGTAAAGAAATGGCGCCAGAGAAATGGATGATTGAGACAGTCCGAGGTATTGGAGTAATCCAAATGAGAGTCTTAAGAGTTCACTTAAGAAAAAAAAGAAACCTTGCAATCCACATCCAGGAGTCCACATATTGGGAGAGACTTGTGAGCTTCTGGGAGAAATGTTAAAAGTAAAAGTTTCAGATCCTTCGATGGTAGTTATGGAGGGAAAAGCTTCACTAATGCAAGGGGGTTATAAGCAGAGAACAAAGAGAAGCCATCTTGCCCCACCTTCTAACAGGAAGAAAAGTGAAAGTTCCATTTTACTTTTTTAAAAAAAAGAACTCCAGAACAAATTGTTGCAACTGAGATACGATACAATTCTTTTCCATAGTTAGTTCAAATAGCAAGTTCGTCATTTTCCTCTCTCCATTCCAATGGAGAGAGATCGTTTGATTGCCAATTCCAAGGTCCCTTTCAACTCTGCTATTGTATTGTATTGTATTGAAAAATGACTGTCCTTGCTGGTCTTCAATATCACTGACCAACTTGCTCTAATGAATGGCCTGCACAAAGAAGAGGCACAGAAATGAACTCTTCAATTATATGCACTGCATCAGGATGAAGCAAGCACACAAAACAATAAAACAGCTACTTACAGAAGGAAGATGACTGTCCTTGCCAGTCTTCTACACCACCACCTCACCACCTTTCTCCAATGAATGGCCTACACAAAGAAGAAACACAGAATGAACTCTTCAGTTGTATGCACTGTATTAGAATGAAACCAGCACACAAAATAATAGAGAAGAAAGATGACTGTCCTTTTGTGTGTCTTCAACATCTCTGACTGACCACCATGCTCTAATGAATGGCCTGCACGAAGAAGAGACACAGAAAAGAACTCTTCAATTGCATGCACTGCATGAAGGATGAAACCACCACACAAAACAGTAAAATAGCTACTTACAGAAGGAAGATGAGTTTCCTTGCCTGTTGCATTATGACACTTCATCACGTGCTAGGCATTTCTGTTAGTGTAGACTGGTTCTTACCGGTCGAACATAAACAAGGAGGCCAGCATGGAAAATTACCAGTCAACACCTTCTGACACCCAACACCTTGGAGAAAAGTTCCCACCTCTCTGCAACGTGTTAAGTATCAACAAAGGACACATGATTCTTTTCTACTGTGTGTATTGCCATATATGGTTATGAGTTGTAATGTTTACATGACGTATGCTATGCTTAACCCTGCCTTCTGATTGAGTTAATAAAAGAGGGTGCAGGCTTTTGTCTGCGCGCTTTCACCCTCCCTGAAGAAGAACTGGTGTGGTGTCTTCTTCTCTCTTGTTCGTGGACCACCCGCTTGATAACTGCGACAATGTTATTTTTACATCTGGTGATCTTCGATGTGATTCTCTTCAATTAACTGTGTTTTCACCTGTCGTGTCCAGCCTGAGACCTCTCATAATTACGCCTGGGACAGGGCTCAACGCGTTTCAACTGCTTGTCGGTTTCTTTCGTAAGTATGGGGGGCGGGTTGTCCAAGCAATGGCTAACACACTTACGCCAACTTGGAGAACTTCTTAAGGCTTCTAACATTATTCTTTCTGACAAAGGCACTCCATTGCCTCCAATTACAAAGGCTCAACTAATTGAATTGCTAAAATATGTTTGGCTTAAATGTCCGATCTATCCTGTGAATGGATCAACAAAAGTAACAATGTGGAATAGAATCTTAAAATATTTAACTGAGCCTCCAAAAGCTCCGCAACAACTCATTGTAACTTGTCAAATTCTTTTAGAAGCTTTGCAAGTTTACGATACGGAGCAGGGGATGGTTGCCACTTTAACAACGGCAACTCCCCCCTACAGGGGTGATTCACCATCGACTCCCCCTCTCCCTGCAATAACAAAAGAAGAGGGAGAGGAATTCACACCTCCTCCAGCTATTCAGGAAGAGTCTGTGCTGGTTTATGGCAAACCTCAGCAAGTCATCCTTAATATCAGGCAGAAAGCTAGGGAGTTTTATCCTGACTTTGTTGCAGACTTGAATCCTTTTCGCAAGCGTTATCCATTGGCTTTAGTAAATCATTACATGGATGATGTTTTAATTGGAACCCCAAAAGACAACACCTAATTGGCTTTCACAAATGCAAAAGGATTTATTGCTTAGAAAAACTACACTGTATGAATGTTATAATTTTTTTTTATCCTCTAGTTAGTGTCTTTGTTTAAATGTACATAAAAGTTGGGATATGTTACTTGGAAGTTTACAATGTTGCTAGATATAAGGCTATAGAGTAATTAGGATTTTGAAGATTAAAGATCTTTTTGTATATAAGTAAGGACAATGCACCTTTGAATTTTGTAGAATTTTCCTACCATGTCCCTTGCACATGTGTATGGAAATTCTCTCTCAGAACTTTAACTTTGCTCAAAGAATAAAGTCTGTTCTCTGTTATTCAAGCCTCCGTTTAAGTCTCTTGTTTGGCTCATTGTGACTTGAACATTTTCTATGGGTTTCAATGAATTTTCACCCAACCTGATTTTTTAAGGGTAGCCACATCTGGCTTCCCATACAGCTGAACCCCTTTGAGGTTCAACAGGCCTTCACCATGGTGGACTGGAGAAACTGGCGTGGGCCACAGATGATGTCAAAGAGTGCTCCTGTTCAGTTTTGGAACAGTGACATGGGCTTGGCCGGACACCAGCAGATCCTGAATCCATCCAGACTTGAATGCCAAAGAGGCTTGAAGAAGATTGTACTGTGCTAGGTGAATAGAGAACTTTCTTTTCTTTTTGGGGAAAGAGGGGAGTATTGCTTTGTGTGTGTGCGTGTATGAAAGAAGGCCTTCAACCTGAGTGAGGAGATCTAATCTGCGTTTTGAGTAAGATCAGCCAGAAAGGATTGCATTGAAAGGTGTGTGTCTGTTGGAATAAATGTAAAACCTTTTAATCGCAAGGGAGGGGGTCTGAACAAACTCCGAGTCTGGAAAAATGGAGACTTGGCTGTTGCGTTGCAAACAAATCAACCACTTCCTGCTTCTTCTTCATGCCTCACCGGAAATTGCTTTAATTGTGGGAAGCCTGCCCATTTTAAAAATCAGTGCCGTGCTCCAGGTGGGGGTGGGGGAGGAGTCAGAAGAGGGCGTAAATCCCCTGACTACTCCCGCCCCAATACTGTTTGCCCACGTTGTAAAAGAGGTTTTCATTGGGCAAACCAATGTCGTATCAACCCCCGTCCTGCTCCTCAGCAGGGAAACTAGTTGCGGGGCAACCAGCCAGCCCCGCCCCAAAGGCTGAATTTGGCAACGCTGTATTTTCTCAGTCCTTTGAAGCCAGCCCCACCTCAAGGGCTGAGCCTAGCAATGCTGTACTTTCTCATTCTTTTGAAATGGTAGCAAATGACACAGTCACATACACATTGCCTGGTCATGTTTACCTTCTTTTTATTTCACCTAAGCTTACGCTTACTTTACCTCCTGCTTTGCCTGTTTTAATTTTCCCAAATCTGGATCTTACTTCTCGGGGAGTCCTTGCTGCTCCTTTTATGCGAAGCTCTGATAGCTTTTCAGACTTCGCTTTTGCCATGACAATTAATTCTCCACTTACAATAAATAAAGGGGAATTAGTTGCCACTATGATTTTGCTCCCAGAAGCCCCATCGGATGATTTATTGGCCTTAGAACAACCGTTACTCACCTCACACCCCACGGCAGATTTTTACATCAATGGTCACCTTTTTTCTGGTATTTTAGATACCGGTGCTGATGTGTCCGTTATTCGATCAGCAGAATGGCCTCCCAATTGGAAAACTGACGTGGCTCCATATGTGAGAGGCATGGGTGGAATGCAAGCAGCAAGGGTCAGTTCTGATTGGCTTCGAGTAACCTCTGTTGCAACAACGCATATTGCCCACATAAAACCTGTGGTGTTGCCTTTACATATTAATCTTTGGGGACGTGACCTTATGTCCCAATTCCAAGCCAAACTTATCTTGCAATAATGTCTTCTTCTTTTGTTCTTCGCTTAACCTTAAAATCCCAAACCCCTGTGTGGATTGATCAATGGCCATTAACATTGGAAAAATTAAATGCATTAAAACTATTGGTATTAGAACAATTAGAAAAAGGCCATATTGAAAATTCTATAAGTACTTATAACACGCCCGTATTTGTAATTAAAAAGAAATCTGGTACTTGGTGCTTCCTTGTGATTTGAGGGCCATAAATTCCATTTTACAACCAATGGGGGCACTACAATGTGGATTACCTAACCCAAATTTGATTCCTCAAAATTATGACATAATGATTATTGATTTAAAAGATTGTTTTTTCTCTATTCCCTTGCATCCAAAGGATAGATGTTTGTTTGCTTTTACTGTTCCTGAACTTAATAACTCTAAGCCCATTTCACGTTATCAATGGAAGGTTTTGCCTCAAGGAATGCTCAACAGCTCCACCATGTGTCAATTTTTTGTAGCACATGTTTTACATCCATATCGTGTGCAATACTCATCTTTCTTGGTCTATCACTATATGGATGATATTTTAGTTGCAGCCCCTGGCCCTAAGGGCACAGTTTTGAAAACTTTACCTCACCTTCAACAAATTTTACAACAAGGAGGTCTTTATATAGCCTCTGACAAAGTTCAAACTTCTCCTCCTTTTCAATATTTAGGACACAAATTGCTTTCTTCTCATGCTGCTCCAGCGTGTCCACAGGTACAGTTACCTTCAAAACCAACTTTGCTTCAATTACAACAATATTTGGGTTCTATTAATTGGATACGTCCTTATTTAGGTCTTACTACTGTTCAACTTTCACCTCTTTTCAATGCTTTGACCAAAGGAAAACAACCAGCAGACAAAACCCCATTGCAAAAAGAACAATTGGAAACAATTCAATTAGTAAATCAGGCTTTAAAAACAAAATGGGTGGATCGTTTGCTGGATGGTTTTCCTCTTGCACTCTTGTTAATCAACACATTGCACTTACCTACAGGTGCAATTGTATAAGTTACACCTTCACTGTTAATCCTTGAATGGATACACCTTTCACACACACCTCGTTCTACCTTAACTACAAAGCCAGCTCAAATGGCACTCCTCATTACAAAGGGTCACCATCGTGCTAAAGCACTTGCTGGACAAGAACCAATCACACTCTATGTTCCTTGTTCTCTTGCAACTTGGGAAACTCTTTTGGCCTCCAGTGAGCCATTGCAGTATGCTCTTGCTGACTGGCCTGGTTCTGTCTCTTGTCATCACCCTCCTGACCCAAGACTACAGCTTTTGAAAACCACACCCTTTGTGTGGCAATCACCTTTTGCTTCATTTCCAATTCCAGATGCTGTCACAGTCTTTGCAGATGGAAGTAAAAAATATGGTGCTTGTGCCTGGCAATCTGAAGGCCAATGGCACACAAAAATTACTCCACCACAGACTTCTGCACAACGTGCAGAACTTTATGCTTCAATTTTGGCTTTTCAACAATTTTCTGACCAACTTTTTAACTTGATATTGGATAGTCTGTATGTTACACAGATTATCTCTTCTATCTATCAAGCCTACCTTTCACCTTCTATTGAATCCTCACTTTTGTCTCTTTTTCTCACTCTTCAACACCTAATTTCTCAAAGAACAAATCTTTTTCATGTTTCTTATATCCACTTATATTTCCCCACCCTCCACCCTAACCCACCCCCACCTCCCAGTCAATCCCACCCCCCTGAGTTCCGCTGTACACCACTTTAAACATTCCAAACATCCCAGATATTGTTTAATCTATTCACCTATCAATCCAAACATTCCTACCTAAAAGCTACATGGTATTTCCCAGTCTGATATTTATTCTGTATATAATTAATCCATTTTGCCCATTCCTGCGTGTAGCTCTCCTGCTTCTGGTCTTTTAGGAAAGCTGAAAGTTTTGCCATTTCCGCAAACCCCGCCACTTTTTGAATCCATTGAGCAATTGTCGGTACAAAATCTTTCTTCCAATGTTGAGCAATCAACAACCTAGCTGCTGTAACCATATACAAAAACAATTTTGTATCCCCTTTACAAAAATCCTTAGTTATGCCCAATAGAAACATTTGCGGGGTAAATTCTAATCTTTTCTTAAATACGTTTTGCATAACCCACCATATTTTTATCCAAAAAGCTTTGACCTTATTGCAAGTCCATCATACATGGAAGAAAGTAGCATCTAAACACCCGCATCTCCAGCATTTAGGTTGAAAATTAGGATACATACATGATAATTTCTTAGGATCCAAATACCATCTATAAAACATTTTATAAAAATTCTCCCTTAAACTTTGTGACTGTGTAAATTTAATATTTTGAACCCATATTTTTTCCCACGTATCCAACATAACGGGTTCATCAAAATTCTGAGCCCATTTAATCATACAATCCTTGACCAACTCGCTTTCTGAATCCCTTTCTAACAGTACATTATATATTCTTTTAACATGTTTTGGGCCAGTCTCTTTTATCTGCTTGATCAACTCCACTTCTTTCTCCATAAAACCAATCCTGCGATCTTCTTTCCATCTCTTCTGTAACTGTGTGTAGTGTAACCAATTTAAAGTAATTCCTGCCTCCAACAGTTGTTCCAAAGTTTTCATCTGCCATTCGCCCCTGTCAAAAGTAAGCACATCTTTATATAAACACCCCCCGAGTGACTTAGTATTTGTAATCCACATGGTGTCTGCAAGATCCAACCAAAGCGGTATTTTATAATCCCAATTAGGCCGGTGCTTCCTCCAAATTCTCATCAGGGCACTTCGGAGAACATGATTGTTAAATACTTTATCCACCTTTTCTTCATAAAACAGATATGCATGCCAACCCAACACAAGATCATGACCTTCTATATTCAATAGTTCAGATTTTGTTTTCCCAAACCAATCTGCCACGCACGTCAATGCCGCCGCTTCATAATACAATCGGAGGTTTGGGAGTCTAAGGCCACCTCTTTCACGAGTATCTTGCATAATCTTCATCTTTACTCTCGGCTTTTTCTCCTTCCAAACAAATTTATTTAATGTTGCTTGCCAATCTGACAAGATTTTATCTGATTTAAGCACCGGTATCATCTGAAATAAAAAAATGAATCTAGGTAGAATATTCATTTTAATTGCTTCTTTTTCATGTTTCTCACATACGAAGTCATCAACCATTTCCAGGCATCATCCAAGAAGGAAATGATGTTGCTGACGCTGCAGCAGCGGCTGCATCTTCACTCATTGTTTTTTCTGTTTCTTCCCTTACTCCATGGGAAAGTCACTCTTATTTTCATCAAAACAAAAAGGCACTGATTAAGCAATTTGGCATAACAACAGCAGAAGCAACAGCTATTTTACAACAGTGCCCTACTTGTAGTAAACAAGCGCATTCTACCCCTATGGGAGTAAATCCCCGAGGGACTGAATGTTGTCAAATTTGGCAAATGGATGTTACCCAGTATTCTTCCTTTGCTCCATGGAAATACATTCATGTGTCCATTGACACATATTCAGGTTTCATCATGGCTACCCCTCAAAGAGGAGAAGCCACAAAACATGTAATTAATCATTGCATTCGTACCTTTGCATCGCTGGGACGCCCAAGGGAACTCAAAACTGATAATGGGCCTGCTTACACAAGCACAGCATTTGCTGCCTTTTGTCAAAAATGGAGCATAATTCACAAATTTGGTATTCCATACAATAGTCAAAGACAAGCCATGGTTGAAAGAGCAAATCAAACCTTAAAACATGCTCTTGACCATTACATTGGCTCAAGGGGGAAAACAGCCCCTGGTCTCCCAGCTGTGCAAGGCACCCTTAACTTGTGCCTTTATACCCTTAATTTTCTTAACCTGACTGGTTGGTCAACATGCAATGTCTGCTGCTTGTCGTCACTTTTCTTCTTCCCCCTCTGCTGAACATCAGCGACCACTCGTCTATTACCGGTGTCTACCAGACCTGACGTGGCGAGGACCTGCAGAGCTCATCACCTGGGGTCGTGGATACGCCGCTGTTGCCCTCCCTGAAAGGACCTTGTGGGTTCCTGCTCGACACGTTCATCCCTGTCATCTGCCACCAAAGACCAAAGATGAAGATACATCTTCTTCTGATCCTGTCACTTCTCCAGATTCCCCTGCTGTTTGTGACGACCGCCGCGATTAGTAAAGGATCTCCAACAAACGACATCAACCAAACAACATCAGGTACCAAAGCACAACATCAACATAACTACTTCACAACACCTCCAGTCCCCTTGAGGCTGCAAGGATACTTTGATAAACATTTTTACAAAACCAGATGCAGTGTGCTGTCAGGAGATACCACACATTGCGCACCTTGCACCAAAATCACAAAACAAGAGAATAAGGTCATTCATACCTTGATATACAGCACCCAATTAAGCTGTAAAAACAAAGCACTCCAAACATGTACACACTACTTATTCAATTTGTATTGACAATAACTAACGACAGTGTTATGACCCTACAGGTCCGACTCATAGATATACCATACAAATTACAGCTGGCAACAAATTAATGATCAACAAGGACTTTTATAATCTGGCAGTTCCTCAATCAGTCATTTTTGATGCATGGACGAGGGCACCAACGAATGTGGCTCTCTCTCATGGCATAGAACATACTCTCACAACGAAAAAAATATTTGTGCCCGAGCCAGCAATCCGTACCACAGCTGCGTATCCGGCACATCTTGTGGAGATTGGAGATGTGTACACTTTATATTTCAAGGATTCACTGTTACGCCAGACACCATCCCAAAACAAGAAAACGATAGAAAATTGTATATAATCAGATTATCCCCACCAGCTGACTGTTAACATACTTGCAACCCTATTAACATCACCTTTCCTGTTCCAAAAAACTGGCTAACCACACAAAAGTGGAAAGGAGAACAGGATGAATACGCACTGGGGATAGATGGAACTGGAAAAGATCCCAGTGTAAAGCTTAAGATACAGATTCTTCAACATCACTTAGATCCTCTAAGTCATTCATTGTTTCATTCATATTACCAAGAAATGCAAAAAATACAACATCTGGTCATTTCAGCCCAAGCACAAAATACGTTCCTCAAATTAGCTGAAACCATCGCAAAAGAACTACAGGTATCTAATTGTTTTGTATGTGGAGGAACTAGCATGGGTGAACAATGGCCATGGGAAGCTCAAGAGGTTAATTATGATCACATCCTCGCTAGAGGTTCCGACAACACCTTTAAAGAGTTAGGAGAGGAAATATGGGCCATAACCACTAACTTGGTGGGAAATGTATGTTACCAAAGAAATCAGACTCAAAACAGAACATTTGATGCGGGTTCCTTGCGCTGTCTAGGAATCTGGAATAATGGTACTTGGTGGTCAGGGGAGAACATTACAGCCCCTAACAAATCTTTGGAAAAAATTAGTAACATGAAATTCTTGACATTGCCAGAAAACAATGATTCTCCCTGGTCAACCCCGGACGGCCTGTATTGGGTTTGTGCACGTTTTGCTTACAACAAATTATCAGCAAACTGGTATGGGTCTTGCGTCCTATCCACCATTCGCCCTGGTTTCTTCTTACTCCCTCTACGACAACGACAAGACCTGGGAGTTCCAGTCTACGAAGAACTAGGTAATGTGCGAGACCAAAGAGACATTACAGACACTAAAGATATTCACAGAGGAGATTGGAGTAATGAGGACTGGCCCCCAGAACGCATAATTGCCGTCTATGGCCCAGCAACATGGGCGGAGGATGGCACATTTGGATATCGCACTCCCATATATATGATAAATAGAATAATTCGTCTTCAAGCTGTAATTGAAATCATTACATATCAAACAGTACAAGCCTTAAAACACTTAGCCCAAGAAAGTGCAAAGTCTAGAACATATATCATGCAGAATCGTTTAGCTCTTGATTACTTATTGGCTAAAGAAGGGGGAGTATGTGGTAAATTTAATTTGACTAATTGCTGTATTGAAATTGATGAGAGTGGGAAAGTCATTCAGGAGATATCAGATAAAATGGTAAAAATTGCTCATGTGCCTGTACAAACATGGAATGGTTTTAATTTGAAAGAAATGTTTGGTTCATGGTTTCCAAAATTGCCTGGTTTGCAAGCTATTGTAGCTTTAATTGGTATGATTGCTTTAGGATGTATTGTTTTACCTTGTGTTTTGCCTATATTTGTTCGCACAATTTCTAATAGTTTATATTTGTTGCTGAAAAACAAGCTATAGCTCACATAAATGCTTTATGGGAACAGAAGTATGCTCCTGAGCCCCAGGGAGATGCCCTGGAGAAAAAACCACTAACCCTAAGCAGCGACGAAGAGGATGAGGTAATTTTCAAATACCAAACTAAGCCCCCTCTCAAGCTGCTGTATGGAGATGGAGAACATCTTTTTTGAAAAAATAAAAACAGAGGAGATGTTGCATTATGACACTTCATCACGTGCTAGGCATTTCTGTTAGTGTAGACTGGTTCTTACCGGTCGAACATAAACATGGAGGCCAGCATGGAAAATTACCAGTCAATACCTTCTGACACCCAACACCTTGGAGAAAAGTTCCCACCTCTCTGCAACGTGTTAAGTATCAACAAAGGACACGTGATTCTTTTCTACTGTGTGTATTGCCATATATGGTTATGAGTTGTAATGTTTACATGACGTATGCTATTCTTAACCCTGCCTTCTGATTGAGTTAATAAAAGAGGGTGCAAGCTTTTGTCTGCGCGTTTTCACCCTCCCCGAAGAAGAACTGGTGTGGTGTCTTCTCTCTTGTTCGTGGCCCGCCCGCTTGATAACTCCAACAATGTTATTTTTTCACTTGTCAGTCTTCAACATCACTGATCACCTTGCTCCAACGAATGGACTGCACAAAGAAGAGATAAAGAAACAAACTTTTTAATTGCATGCACTACTACATTAAGGATGAAACCAGCACACAAAACAATAAAACAGCTACTTACAGAGGAAAGATGACTGTCCTTGCTGGTCTTCATGCCACTGCCTCACCACCTTGCTCCAATAGCCTGCACAAAGAAGAGACACAGAAAGGAACCCCCTCTCCATCTCTGCTGAACTAATAGCAATTGTTCTGACAATATCCCTAGTGTTTTTCATACTGTTAGAAATTTTGTAGGTCTTTGGATCTTTTTTTTAAATTATAAACTAAGAACAGAAAAAAAAACACAGAAAAAGGACATTAACAAGACAAAACTACATAGATACAACTGGGAGTGACTCACCCCCTATATATATACAGTTACAAAGTAACATTATATATCATCTTACTACATTTTCAGTTATTTCTACCTATCTACATCTTACATTTATTAATCCTTATTCTTTATAGTTGTTACTGCTCCATATATATATATATATATTTACCATTTACATATCTGTACTGTACATTTTTTCCTATCGCTTATCCCGTAATCTTTTTACCTCTATCGATTCGTACCATTTTCCCCAACTTTGGTAAAATATTGTTTCTTGTCTATCTTTAAGAATATATGTTAATCTATCACATTCAGCACACCAGAATATTTTGTTGATAATTAGTTGGTCTGATGGTAGTTCCTTCCCTTTCCAAAACTGCGCATATACTATTCTAGCTGCAGTGGTAATATGTATGAAAAGATACCAGTCTTTCCTCCTTATGTCACCGGGGTTTATCCCCAGTAAATAAACCTCTGGTTTTAGTTGAAAAGTAACTCCCATGATCTCCATAAGCCAATCCTTTATCTTACACCAATATATTTGGGCTTGTGGACATGTCCATCATTGATGATAGAATGTGCCCCTGGCTGACTCACATTTCCAATATTCTTCAGGTGTTCCAGGAAACATCTTTGTGATTCTTGCTGGTGGTATATGCCATCTATAAAGCATTTTAAATATATTTTCTTTAAAAGACACTGCCATAGTTAATTTTACTGTCTTATTCCATATTTCTTGCCACTTTTCAAGATCCAGTGAATACCCGAAATTTCTCCCCCAGGCTATCATCAAGTCTTTAACAATTTCATCAGCTATATTTCGAGTTAGCAAGAGGTTTTATACTTTAGTAATATATTTTTTATTAGTCTCCAAAAGGGCCTTGTTGAACTCTTGTGGGGAGGTAAAGATCCCTCACTTAGCTTTGTCTTTTTGGTATCTTGATTGTATTTGTGTATATGCCCACCAGTCCAGATTAATTTCCCGTGATTGTAAATCTGTTTTGGATCTAAGATTACCTCCATCATCCAGCAGTTCCCTATACATCACAAGTTTGTCCAAATTGTATAGAGTTGGGTACATAATCGCTTCAAGAGTCACAATCCAGTATGGAGTCTTACTATACATTAATCCTTTAATCTTATCCGATATCTTGATCAAACATCCCCTTACATAATGATTCATAAAGTATTTATACTGACCTTCTTTGGTTGGCCAAAGAAAGTAGTGCCATCCCTGCTGTAAATTGCTTTTTGCGCATCCAGAAACATCAAGACCATTTCTTTATCCGAGGGTGTTTCATAGTATTCCGTTATATCCAGAATAATTCTAACATTATCTCTTAGATATCTGTTTGGCAAAAATCCATTTTAATCTTGATGGATGTATTCATTTAGAAAAATCTTTAATCTTTCCACTAGTATTCATGTAAAAATTTTATAATCTGTATTGAGCTAGAGATGGATCCAAAGTTTTTGATCAACGTTCGGTCAGAATCTAGTTTGGGGAGCAATGTAATGTAGGCTTCCATCCATGAGCAGGGGACTGCGCCTTTAGTTAACACTTAATTGAATAAGTCCTTCATATTTAACAATAGTATATCATATCTTTCTTTGTATAATTCAGCTGGCAGCCCATCCAGTCCCGGTGATTTGCCACATTTCTGCTTTTTAATCGCAATTTCAATTTCTCTTTCTTTAATCTCTGCATTAAGAATATTTCTCATCTTTTCTGGTACCTTAGGTAATTTCAAATTTTCACAATATATCCTTACTTGCTCCTCATGTATTCTCTCCTTTTGGTATAGTTTTTCAAAAAAAAATTGAATCACCCTCTTTTTCCCTTCCACGCTCCCAAGATTTCTATCTTCATCCTGCAGGGCGTCTACTTTTCTTGCTTCTGCCTCTTTTCTTAGTCTATAGGAAAGCCACTTACCTGCTTTATTGGCATGCTCAAAGAAGTGTTGCCTCCCTCATTTGAGTTTATTTGCCAGTTCTTCTTGATCTAGTAACGATAGTTTATGTTTAAGGAGTTCTTTTCTCTCTTTTATACTCCCATCACCCGGGTCTACCTGTAATGCCCTCTTCCTTCTCTAAGTCTTCTAAGATTTTGGCCCTTTTTTCTCTTTCCAATTTCCATTTATGAGCTGAAAATTTTATATATCTTCTTATAACCGTTTTCATAGTGTCCCATATAGTTTGTAGCGAGGTATCTTCCCATCTATTTTCTTCATAAAAGAACTTTAATTCGTTTTTTAGTCCCATAATAAATTCTTTCTCCCTTACCAAGTCTGTCCTCATTGTCCATCTTCCCCTATTCTCCTTTCCTTTCCAGCATAGTGTCACTGGATTATGGTCTGCCCATTCATTTGGTCCAATTTCTATTTCTACTGCTAATCTTAATATTTCTGGGGTAGCCCAGATCATATCTAAGCGAGACCATGTCTTGTGTCTGGGGAGAAATAGGTAAACTGAACCTTGCCTGGGTGCGTGGCTCTCCATACATCTTTCAATCCTAATTCATCCTGAATTTGATCACATATTGATGGCAGTGTCTTTCTTACCCCTTTCCTGTTTCCCATGCTCACCCCCCTGGCATAGTCTTTAGTAGTATCTAGAACTGCATTAAAGTCCCCCATTAAACAAATGTGTTCATAGTCGGGTTCGTTTAGTTTATTATATATCATACTATAAAAAAAATTCTGGTTGCAGTTGGGGGCATATATATTTCCTAGTAAGATCTTCCTTTGACATATTTTAATCTCAACCAGCAAGAATCTTCCCCCTTCATCAGCAAAGATTTGTTTAGATTCCAAGTATTTGTGTACGTATATCGCTACTCCTCTTTTTTTTGGGGTCAGCCAGAGACACAAATAATTTAGAACATAGGAGTAAGTTCTCGAATCGAATATCGAATATTTATTTGTATAACCGCGTCCTCTCCCCTAGGGGACTCGGAGCGGTGTACAGGGAAGAATAAAACAGCATAAAATATATACATGAACAATAAATACAATAAAAATAGATTAAATTTGACTATCCCTGCACTAAAATTCCCATTTAAAATTAACAATCCCTAATCCCTGGGCAGAGACTAACCTAGGCCGGCCAAGCAGAAAAAGTGAGTTTTTAATTTCTGACGGAAGGAGCGGAGGTCCATAGTTGTTCTAATGTCGGGGGGAAGGTCGTTCCAGAGGGCTGGGCCCACCACAGAGAAGGCCCTTCCCCTGGGCGTCGCCCGCTGACAAAGTCTAGTGGACGGCACCCGGAGCAGTCCCTCTCTGTGGGAGCGAATCAGCCGGGAGGATTTATGAGGCAGAATCCGATCCCGCTGGTAACTGGTAACCTTTTCTGATATGTATCTCCTGTAAGCCTATTATTTGATATCTCTCCCACAGCAGCTTCTTTTGTATTTTCTTCCATTTGTTTGGTGAGTTTAAACCATTTATATTGATTGATATTAACTGGGGTCCTTCT
Organism: Rhabdophis nuchalis; assembly: GCA_039707465.1. NCBI lineage: Eukaryota > Metazoa > Chordata > Lepidosauria > Squamata > Natricidae > Rhabdophis > Rhabdophis nuchalis. The sequence goes on from CM077647.1 coordinate 96,315,145, forward strand.
CCTGCCAGTTTATTTATTTAGTTCTTTCAATCAGTTTTTTTCTGCCTTGTCAGCATCTGGGGTCCCGAGCCTCCTGTGGTTTGGTCTTCCTTTTGTTCGCTTAAAGTTTTCCATTCTTTCGTCATGTCTGTTTCCAGTAATTCTTCTTGACTTCCACTTTCTACATCTTTCTCATTCTCTTGATTATCAGCTTTAAAATGTGCATCAAAGAATTCCTGTGCATTTCTTAGGTCTTCTATGCATATCCGCTTATCTTGCCAGCTCACAATCAGTCCATCTGTTATCAACCATCTATAACAGATTTCCATCTTCTGTAGTCTTCTTGTGAGAAATTCATAGCTTTTCCTTATTTCCCTAACTCATCTCAGTAGCTGACGTAGTATGTTTATTTCTCATCCTTTGTAAGCTATTTTCTGATCTCTCGCTATCGATACCTCATCACACAGTGTCTTCTTATTACAGCGTATATGGATTTCTTTTGGTAAATTATGATGCCTAGTGTAACTAGTATATACCCAGAAGGTTTCGTCTATGCACTGATGTACTTCCTCTTTGTCTTTTCCTGTAATCTCTGCCATTATGTCCGTCATAATTTGATCCAAGTTCTCGTCCTTTTCTTCCAAAATATTTTGAAACCGTAAGAAAAATGCTTCTCTGTCCATTTCCATAAATATTAATTCGTCATCTAGCTTCTTGTTTACTCTAGATTGCCTTACTTCCAGCCACGTCACCTTCTCTTCCACTTTTCCCATTTTAGTCTCTATTTCCTCAATCCGCTCCCCATACAACACTACTGCCAGGTCCATCTCTTCCATTTTGAGGTTCATTTGTTGTATTTCATCCCTTACCTCTGTTACTTCTGACTTCATTTCATCTATTCCTTTAGTTTTTACTTCTTGGTTTTTCACCATTATCGTCATTGTATCTTGTAGTGTTTTAAGTATGACCTGGAGATTTGAGGGTATTTCAGTAGTGTTAGGAGCTGTATCTGTTGAAGTCGTGTCGTCCACTAATTTACGTGTGGTTGGGAAGGTCATAACTGTGGGTGCGGCTGATGGAGCTGTCAGTGTCATTCTCTTGGCAGTAATTGTATTTCTTGCCATCTTTATCGGACAAAAGAGGTTGCTCCACTCCAACATACACCATATACTTTTTTCTACTCTTTGTTCTCGCTATCCAGTACACTGCTCTAAATTACTTATTTGCACTACTCTAGGCTAATTACTTACGTCAGTCTTATAATTTTACTTGTCACCCAGTCAATCTAATATACTCAGTCTATAAATGATTTATAGTTTGTAGTCTATTTAGTCTATTTATAATTAGTTTATAATTTATAAACAATCTATGTTCAATTTATAATCTATTATAATAGTTAATCTATTAAAATAACAAGTCACAACCGTCTCGATTATATATATCTATATGTATAAAATTGATTAATTGATTAAGTCAAATTGAATAAATATAGTTAACAATTTAACAATTTATAATACTTATAGTTATCAATCTATCGGTTAATTGATTTCGAACACCTAATCAATCACAAAATCTTAATCCATCAATTTAATTATTATTTTTGTATTAAAGTATAATAATATGAGACTACCTAATTGATTGGTAATTACTTCAATCAGATCACTGCTCACTAGCAGGAATAAAGAGATATCATCAAGTTCATTCAGTTTCAATCTTTGAGTCTAGAGGAGAAAGAGAGTTTTTTTTTCTTTTAAAGCATATTTCAAATATCAGTCACTAGGTGGTAGTTCATTTCTTATGTGTTGCAACTCCACAGACAGAGTTCGATCTAGACAGAAAGCTATTAGTTTCGTTGTGTCTTTTTATATATATATATGTGTGAAAAAAGGAAAGCAGTAAGCTCCCTTTCCCCCATATTTGGCCATACCAGGTGCTCTGACATAAACATTGACTTATTGCCCTGGCTCAGCTGATAAGGGAGTAGAACTCATGGCCTAATGGTTAAGGCAACTGCCTGACATGTAAACAGCCTGAGTTTGAATCCCAGTGAGGGTATGGCTATCTGATAAGAGCTAAATAGCTCGAAATAGATCTATCATAGTCTATCTTTATTTATTTATCTATCAGTGCAAATGCATATATATCAGTGCAAATGCATATATATATATATATATATATATATATATATATATATATATATATATATATATATATATATATATATATATATATATATATATATATATATGTTAGTTTTATGAGCTGATCAATAAATTAAATTAGAAGAAACCAGGATAGATCTATTTCGAGCTTATTAGCTCTCATCAGCTGGCCATACCCCTTACTGGGATTCGAACCGGGGCTATGTTGCATGCAAGGCGAGGAACCTCACACTTAAGCCAAACCAGTTCCCCTATTACATCAGCTTAGACAGGGTATATTAGTATAGGTAATTGTTTCACAACAACCTGTTATTATTAGGCCCCAATTAAAGGGAGGAGACATACTGTTTCCCTTACTGCCCATCGGCTCATCGCTAGAGACCATCCAAACAGCGAGCCAAGAATTACGTTGTATAATATTTTAGATATGTGTGTTAGTTTTATGAGCTGATCAATAAATTAAATTAGAAGAGACCAGGATAGATCTATTTCGAGCTTATTAGCTCTCATCAGCTGGCCATACCCCTTACTGGGATTCGAACCGGGGCTATGTTGCATGCAAGGTGAGGAACCTCACACTTAAGCCAAACCAGTTCCCCTATTACATCAGCTTAGACAGGGTATATTAGTATAGGTAATTGTTTCACAACAACCTGTTATTATTAGGCCCCAATTAAAGGGAGGAGACATACTGTTTCCCTTACTGCCCATCGGCTCATCGCTAGAGACCATCCAAACAGCGAGCCAAGAATTACGTTGTATAATATTTCGAGCTTATTAGCTCTCATCAGATGGCCATACCCCTTACTGGGATTCGAATACTAATACTAATATACCCTGTATCGAATACCTATACTAATATACCCTGTCTAAGCTGATGTAATAGGGGAACTGGTTTGGCTTAAGTGTGAGGTTCCTCGGCTTGCATGCAACATAGCCCCGGTTCGAATCCCAGTAAGGGGTATGGCCAGCTGATGAGAGCTAATAAGCTCGAAATAGATCTATCCTGGTCTCTTCTAATTTAATTTATTGATCAGCTCATAAAACTAACACACATATCTAAAATATTATACAACGTAATTCTTGGCTTGCTGTTTGGATGGTCTCTAGCGATGAGCCGATGGGCAGTAAGGGAAACAGTATGTCTCCTCCCTTTAATTGGGGCCTAATAATAACAGGTTGTTGTGAAACAATTACATATATATATATATATATTCCCGGTGTAAGTATGAAATTGTTATTGCAACATTTTGGCAAAATCTCACTTGCCATCTTCAGGCTTTGGTTTGCGGTTACGAAAGCGTCACCCTTCCTTAAATCTTGGGGAGGGTGGAGTGCTGACTGTTGTTGTGAGTGGGTTGATTGGCTGTGCAGCTGTATCATGATTGGTAGATTGTTGCTGATTGGTCTTATTTGTATGTTTCTCCTTATTTTGAATTTCAACGGCTTGGGTGGAGGGTGGGGCTTGTCTGTTGGTCATTTTTATGTTCTGTGATACATGCACTTATCCGTGCGATATGTGCACTAATAACCAACTTCCTTTTCTAGACGTCCTAATTTACAAAAAACCTAATGGCTTCCTGGGACACACCATCTACCGAAAAAAAAACACACCAACCACTACCTAAATGCACAATCCCATCACCACCCTGCACAGATAAACTCTGTAGCCCAAACACACATATACAGAACCAAATGCCTAGCTGACAAAGACCACCTGAAAACTGAATTACACTTTCTCACAAATGCATTAATATCCAACGGATTCAGAAGAAAAACAATCACCAAACTAATCCAAAAAGAGACACCCCCGAAGAGCCAAGACAAAGAATTGGAAAATGGCATTGCCCTCCTCCCATACATCAAAGGTACCACAGACAAAATCAGCAAAATTCTCCACAAGCACAACATCAAGACAGCATTCAACACCGACCAAAAAATAACCAATATCCTAAGGAATCCCAAAGACAAGATCCAACTAGAAAGCCAAGGAGTCTACAAAATTCCATGTAAAATCTGCCCTGCCACTTACATAGGACAAACCAACAGAAGGATAAGTGCACATATCACAGAACATAAAAATGCATTAAAAATCTTCTTAATACCTCATCTCTTTATTAACATTTCAAAACTGCAGAACATGATATTGACTTTCAAGGAACTAAATTGATCTCCATGGCTGAAAAGCTGAACAGGAGAATAATTAGACAAGCCATCGAAATAGAGAAGCAACCTAACAATATGAACAAACGTGATGACACCTCCCGCCTACCAGATATCTGGAAACCAGCAATGTCCAACAGACGAGCCCCACCCTCCACCCAAGCCGTTGAAATTTAAAATAAGGAGTAACATACAAATAAGACCAATCAGCATCAATCTACCAATCATGATACAGCTGCACTGCCAATCAACCCACTCACAACAGTCAGCACTCCACCCCCCACCAAGATTTAAGGAAGGGCAACGCCTTCATAACCACAGACCAAAGCCTGAGGATGGCAAGTGAGATCTTGCCGAAATGTTGCAATAACAATTTCATGCTTACACAGGAAAACACCTGTGTAAGCATGAATACCAGCAATACCAGCATACCTACACCCGTGAAAATCTACGATAGCAAATGTATATATGTGTGTGTATGTGTTACGTTTTTGAGCTGATCAATAAATAAGTCAGGGAGACTAGGATAGATCTATTTCGAGCTTATTAGCTCTCATCAGCTAGCCATACCCTTACTGGGATTTGAACCAGGGCTGTATTACATGCCAGGCGAGAGCCTTGCCATTAAGCCAGCTAGGTTCTGTTCTTGTCAGCTGAGATAGGAGGATAGTTATATATAATTGTTTCCACAACATCCTGTTAAGGCCCCAATTAAGGAAGGTAGTACACTGCTTTTCCTTTTCTGCCTCTCGGCTCATCACTAGAGACCATCTAGACAAAAAGCCAAGAATTCCGTTGTGTAATTTTTTTTTATACACACATACATACATACATACATACATACATACATACATACATACATACATACATACATACATACATACATTTTTATATACATACATACATACATACATACATACATACATACATACATACATACATACATACATACATACATGAGATAAACTGTAAATTGTGATTCTGGAAAAAGACCAAAACAAATTAACAAATTTTCATTTAGAATTCATTATAGGTGCAATACAATTTAAAGTGGAATGAGGTTGGACATAAATAGTAAAAGATTTTTAGTCAACTATTAAGGAAATGTTAATGGATATTGTTTAATAATACAGGGGTTAGAAATATTGTTAATTGACTTTTATGTAGAACATGTTCTTAAGGTGCAATGTTATTGGAGGCTTTTTGAAAGTCAATGAATGCCATTATGTGGTTATGTCTATAAGTGAGAATTATCTGAGGAAAAAGCACACTTAAATAATTGTGGTCAATGGAGAACTTTGGTATAATGATACTAAGATATACAATGAATTTTTGATTTAAAGTGTATAATTTATTATGATTTAGGAGTAACAATGGTGGAAGAAATGCACAAGAGCTATCTGTAACCAATCAACACGCTTTCTACAGGATGTAATGAAGGATGATTTTTTTATTTTTGTTTAATTAAAATTAAAAAAACCTTTAAAAATGTGGAGGTATCAAACCTTCAAAGCAACTCAAGCACAGACGTACAGCCCAAAGAACATAGCCAGACAGGTGCCCTGCATCCAGACTCTGAGTCGCCACAACAGAAAACTCCTAACCTTCATCCGGCCAAGGATTCTCAGTGTGATACCATGGTGTACCCACTTGCGGCTGCAAGTGTCAATTGCACATCAGTATGTGGTGACTAACCATCCCCTCACTCATACCAACCAATCTACTTAGTGAAAGTCTATTATTTTGAGCACCAAAAGAAGCCAGGAAGATGCTTGAAATAGTAGATGTGCAAAGCTATAGCATATCAGCCAGTTCAGCAGTCGACAGCTTCATCAATGTTCAAAGTGAAGAAACACACTTCATGACAGCAATGCGCACTGGGTCCCAGTGCACAGCAGGGAGGAAACTGCCATTACTAGAATGGGACGACCCACCAGATGATCACAGTCAGATTGCGACACCAGAGTTAGCAAGCACCACACCTCACATGAAGCACATGGCTAATCACTTTCCTGCTCTAGATCCCAAAGCCGAAATCCTGCTCTTGCCAAGAGCAGACAGCTCTGATGCTCTCACTCCCCAAGAAGTGGTCAAAGGCCCAAGGGGGTCCCCATTTGTCTTCAAGTCAGAACTTGGAAGGGGCATCTTCAGAACAGTGTGTATCAATTGGTCAGAGCTCAACCCAGGCAAATGTCTTTGCAACCTCCACTCTTAGTAATGGGACAACATCCCACTCGAGACCGTGTCAAGAACACTTCACAACTTTAACAATCAAACTAGTTTTAGGAGCAACAGTGTTCCAGACCAGCAAAGAAGACAATGACTTTGCCTTGTCGATAAAGAAAAAAGAGTTTATGAGACTCATGAACAAGGAACTTCAACAGGAGGCTACCAAGAATTGGATGGCTCCACTACCCTTTCGCATATCCAGGCAACGATTTCCAAACAACCATGAGCGACCTCTTTCTCGCATCTTCAGTCCGAGACAACTCGGACTGAGCAGGAAGCCTGCGATGAAAGCTCATTTAGTAGAGTTCATGGACAAGATGGTCCAGAACGGACACGCAGAACTTGCTCCACCTCTCAGAAACGGCGAATAATGCTGATATCTGCCATTCTTTGGAATGTGCCACCCACAGAAGCCAGGTCAGATCTGGGTAGTCTTTGATGCCATCACACAATTCCAAGGCCTCTCTCTGAACAAACTGCTTTTCACATGTCCTGACCTCATCAACAGTCTGCTCCATGTGCTCATTCGCTTCAGAAAGGAAGCCATAGTCATCATGGCTGACATCCAGCAGATGTTCTACTTATTTCTTGTCAGAGAAGACCATCAAAGCTACCTATGTTTCATGTAGTCCAGTGACAAACAGCACAACCAACAGAAGCAAGAATGACAAATGTGGCATGCCTCTCTGAGTTGTCTCCAATGTGTTCCTGTGCAGTGCAAGTACGTTCCCATCTTGCTGATCACCACAACGAAGGAAATAGCAGCTGTAGGATATATCAGGATCTACAGAGGGGAGAACAATGTTCACATTGGTTTCACCATGGAAAAGATGAAACTAGCACCACAACTATTCCTCAATCAGTCCCAAGAACCAACTAGCTTCAAACACCTCTCTAGGTGGAGACCTCTCGTGTTGGGCTTAGCAGTGATCATCCTCACCACCCTCATGGCAGAGGTGGCAGCTACCATCAACACTCGACCTTTGGTTCCAGAGTCTTCAGATCCTGAAAACCCACCTTGCCGACCCAGAAGACAGGTGACTGGCCAACACCAGCAGGGAACTTCATTCCCAAAGACATGTATTGGAACTCATGACCTAAAGGACTTGTGTCCATTGATAACTCACGGCCTATGGGACTTGTGCACCAAGTCCTACCCAGTAATAATGAACTAGTTCACCAGGTGGAAGTTCAAGCTGTAAAGCCGATCAGTAGACTTCCACCAAGAAGCTCTACACCAGACCAATCACTGACCTAGTACTGATGCTGCGGAAGATTGAACCTCAAGCGTTGCATGCTTTGTGTTCACATCATTGTATGCACTGTTTGATTCTATGCCTTTGTGTAACTCAGTTAATTAGTTAGTTAGGTTTGCACGTTTGATGTTATGCCTTTGTTTATCTTATAAATACAATAGCAGAGTTGGAAGGGACCTTGGAGGTCATCTAGTCCAACTCCCTGCCTAGGCAGGAAACCCTATACCATTTCAGACAAATGGCTATCCAACATCTTCTTGAAGACTTGCAGTGTTGGGGCATTCACAACTTCTGGAGGCAAGCTGTTCCACTGATTAATTGTTCTAACTGTCAGGAAATTTCTCCTCAGTTCTAAGTTGCTTCTCTCCTTGATTAGTTTCCACCCATTGCTTCTTGTTCTGTCCTCAGGTGCTTTGGAGAATAGTTTGACTCCCTCTTCTTTGTGGCAACCCCTGAGATATTGGAACACTGCTATCATGTCTCCCCTAATCCTTCTTTTTATTAAACTAGACATACCCAGTTCCTGCAAGCGTTCTTCATATGTTTTAGCCTCCAGTCCCCTAATCATCTTTGTTGCTCTTCTCTGCACCCTTTCTAGAGTCTCCACATCTTTTTTACATTGTGGTGACCAAAACTGTATGCAGTATTCCAAGTGTGGCCTTACCAAGGCACAATACAGTGGCATTAACACTTCACGTGATCTAGATTCTATCCCTCTGTTTATGCAGCCTAGAACTGTGTTGGCTTTTTTGGCAGCTGCTGCACACTGCTGGCTCATATTTAAATGGTTGTCTACTAGGACTCCAAGATCCCTTTCACAGTTACTGCTACTGAGCAAGGTACCAGTAACTGTAATCTTAGTTTATTTATTTATTTATTTTATTTGAATTTATACCCCGCACCTTCTCCAAAAAGGACCCAGGGCGGCGCACAGGAAATTTAAAAACATAACAATTATAACAAAATACAAAATTTAAAAACATACTAAATCCCTACCCTGTGCTAAAATTGTTTAAAATCCCCCAAATTAAAACTATCTAAGAACAGTCACAATGGGAGGTTACGCTAGGCCGGCTTGATGGAAAAGGTGTGTCTTAAGACACTGGCAGAAGAGGCGGAGGTCTGAGATGGTACGTAGTTCAGGGGGTAAGTCATTCCAAAGGGTAGGGCCCGCCACAGAGAAGGCCCTTCCCCAGGGTGTCGCCAACCGGCATTGCCTGGCTGACGGCACCCTGAGAAGGCCCTCTCTGTGGGAGCGGATCGGACGAAGGGATGTATGGGGCAGGAGATGGTCTCATATATAACTAGGTCCCGAGCCATGGAGCACTTTAAAGATGGTCGTCAAAACCTTGAAGCGTACCCGAAAGGCCACAGGTAGCCAGTGCAGCTCGCGCAGGAGCGGTGTTATGTGGGAGCATCTAGAGGCTCCCGTAATCACCCGTGCGGCCGCATTCTGGACTAGCTGTAGCTTTCGAGTGCACCTCAAGGGAAGCCCCATGTAGAGAGCATTACAGTAGTCAAGTCGGGATGTCACGAGTGCTTGAGTGACTGAGCGAAGGGCAGCCCGGTCCAGTAAGGGGCGCAATTGGTGCATCAGGCGTACCTGATGGAACACCCCCCTGGCCACGGCTGCCACATGGTCCTCCATGTCCAGGAGGACACCCAAATTGCGCGCCCTCTCCACGGGGGCCAGTGTTTTGCCCCCAATGGCCAGAGTTGGAGTTACCTGGCTGAACCGGGGTGCCGGAAACCACAGCCACTCAGTCTTGGACGGGTTGAGCTTGAGTTTGTTACTACCCATCCAGATCCGTACGGCCTCCAAACACCGGGACCACACCTCGGCGGCATCGTTGGGGTGGTCTGGGGTGGATATGTACAGCTGAGTAGCATCAGCGTACAGATGATATCCCGCCCCAAAACCACGGATGATCTCACCCAGCGGCTTCATATAGGTGTTGAACAGGAGGAGTGAGAGGACCGACCCCTGAGGAACCCCGCATAAGAGGGGTCTCGAGGCCGACCCCTGCCCCCCTGCCAACACATATTGCGACCAACCAGAGAGGTAGGATGAGAACCACCATAAAACGGCCCCAACCCTCCCCAGTCAGTGCAATAGGATACCATGGTCGATGGTATCAAAAGCCGCTGAGAGGTCTAATAGGACTAGGATAGAGGAACATCCCCTATCCCGCGCCCTCCAGAGATCATCCACCAACACGACCAATGCCTTCTCGGTGCTGTGACCGGGTCGGAAGCCGGACTGGTGCGGGTCTAGATAATCAATTTCCTCCAGGTGTCACGGAAACTGTTGGGCCACCACACTCTACAACCTTCACTAAAAAGTGAAGGTTGGAGACCGGACGGTAATTCTCCAATAATGCTGGGTCCAGGGAAGGCTTCTTGAGGAGGGGCTTCACTACTGCCTCTTTCAAGATGGCAGGCAAGGACCCCTCACTCAAAGAAGCATTCACAATATCCTGGAGCCAGCCTCGTGTCGTCTCCCAGGATGTCAGTACAAGCCAGGAGGGACACAGGTCCAATAAACATGTGGTAGCCTTAAGTCTCCTTGACAACCTGTCCATATCCTCGGTAGTAACAAAATCAAACTCCTCCCAAGATGGTGTCTCAAGAACAGCCTTGGACAATCCGACCGGACCACTCTCGATGGAGGGTAACTCATTCCAAATCCGAGTGATTTTGTCCTGCAGATATATCCCAAATTCCTCTGCTCGTCCTTGCAAAGGGGCTTCCCGCGTCCTCTGGTGAAGGAGGGAGCGGGTCACCCCAAACAAGGCAGCAGGGCGGTTATCTGTGGATGTAATAAGGGTGGCACAATACTCACGTTTGGCCACCCTTATTGCCACTAAGTAAGTCCTAATATGGGCTCTCACTAGTGTTCAGTTGGCTTTGGAGCGAGAGGATCTCCATCTGCTCTCTAGGTGTCTCTTGCGGCGTTTCATCTCCCTCAGCTCCTCGGTAAACCAAGGAGCCTGGGTGATTTGGCACCGCATGAGAGGCCGCAAGGGCACAACTCGGTCCAAGGCCCCAGCGGCTGCACTCAGCCATGCGGCCACTAGGTCCTCAGTCGAGTCACGGGGCAAGGCCACAGGTATTGGCCCAAGCTCCCTCTGGAACCTTTCCGGGTCAATCAGGAGCCTGGGGTGGAACCATCTAGGAATCTCAGGTTCCGCCTCCCCATGGTGGGGTGTGGCGATTGGAAAGTCCAGCCGGAGGAGAGCGTGATCTGTCCATGACAAGGGTGAGATGGCTAAATCCCCTATTCCCAGATCACTACTCCACTGTCCTGAGACGAAGATTAAGTCCAGGGTGTGTCCTCCCTGGTGAGTAGGGCCTAAAACTACTGGGTCAGGTCCATGGCTGTCATGGAGGCCATGAGCTCCCGAGCTACTCCGGAGGCTTCGCCTCCTGACGGCAGGTTAAAATCCCCCATGACCAGCAGTCTGGGGGTCTCAACCGCCGCCTCAGCTATCAACTCCAGGAGCTCTGGCAGGGCTGTTGTTACATAGTCGGGAGCGAGGTATACAACTAACATGCCCAACTGCCTCCCTAGGCCCCACTTCACGAGAAGGGACTCACACCCGGTCATCTGAGGGATCTTGGTCTCCCTTGGCTCAAGACCTTCCCTAACCATAATCGTCACCCCCACACCCTTCCCTAGGGCCCTAGGCTGATGAAAGGCTCGGTAGCCTGGTGGGCACATTTCTATGAAGGGTAATCCTCCCTCGTGGCCCAACCAGGTTTCCGTTATACCCACCAGGTCCGGGTCCCCCTCCGACACAAGGTCATGGATGAGGGGGGCTTTTTGTACCACGGACCTGGCGTTGCATAACATCAGCCTAGGACCCCGGTTCTGTGGTCCTTGCCCTCCTAGTCTGCGATGGGAGCATGGGGGGTTGGAGCGCGTGACCGCCCGTAACCAGCAGCCATGGTCCTCCAACAGGTAATGCCCATCCCATCTCCCACCGCCCCTGCCCCTCCCCAAAACCGAACTGATGGAAAATACCTCAGTGGAAACGACCCCCCCTTCCCCCTCCTCCGCTTCCCTACTTCCGCCAGCCGGCCCTGTAGTTTGACGCCCCCTTGCCTGACTGTACCCCCCTCCTCCCTGGAACCCCCTAAAAGCCGAGTTAAAAATTTAAATAGGAACCCCCTAAGTTTGTGCTTCACCCACCTCTCTGGATCTAGCAATCCATCCTCGAGGTGGGCCCATGTTAGACTAGGGGGCCAGGCCTGCAAGAGAGGAACCTCCCGCAGGCAGAGGAGGTCTAACCTTATGTACAGTGGCATTCTATAGGCCTCATTGGCTCACAAGAGAACTGCCTAAGATGTTTAAACAGCAAATCAGATTAAGATGGATAAAATATAGTACGGACGGTTAGGAGAGATGTTAAAAGAGATGTTACAATGTTAATTAGATAGTCAAATTTGCATCGTTTTATGCCATGTCTTTGTTTACCTCTAGTTAAAAGTTAGTTGGTAGTGGAATTTATAATTCCAGGCGGGGAGTGTGCTGCCTCAGCAGTATATAGCTAGTGTAGGAATTAAGAACTGTCCCATTTCATGGGAAATGTTGGCAGAGACTGCCTTATGGAAAATGTAGTTCCGTAACATGTGATCACATCTGTGTCTCTGATTGGCCACCAGGATATTCTGCCCACGTGGAAAGTTATAGCCGTTCAGGTTGAATGCCTTTGTCAACCGGATAGCAGCGCCTCTGTATCTCCATTCAGCATGGGTTAAAAATCCATAATCTTTTTACACTATGTGATGGGACAGATCATAGAAGGTCAGAAGTATCTTAACACTGAACTGTAAGTTTCGCTATTAAGAATGCCTGATAATAAACTTGATCTAAAAGAGATTCCTAAGCATGGAGTTAACTGCATGCCCTGAGCAAGCCCACAAAGCCTGAGGCAGTACAGTAAAAAGATGGTGTTATTTGAGCTCCCTTCAAGTAAAAAAGATGTTGAAGTTGAATCCCAAACTTCATTTGCACTTTAACTGAGAACAGCTGACGGGATTCCCCCCCACCCCCTTTTGGAGCAAAGAGAGACATCCCGTTTCAGTGAGAAAGGCTGTTTAACTCTCTCCTCATTTGAAAACAAGATGATTTTGTCTCCATCTAATTGAGGAGGGAACCCAGGAATCTCATTATAAAGCAAACCCCCCCCCCTTTCCAGTCTAACAAAGAAAGAGAAACCCTGATGGTCGTAAAAGCCTCATGGAAAGGTCCCCATGGAAATGAAATTTGAGTAAGAAAAAAGTCAGCTAGCCTACAGCTGACCTCCCAACTCCTTTTAACTTTATTGCTAAGTTGTCCTGGCAACAATGGGCAATAAAGAAGCCACAACAATCCCTGGCATTAACTTACTTGTGGAAAGCTTTCAGGCAGCCATAAGGCAGATGCAGTCCAGCTGGAGAAATTAATGTGTTATTGTTTATGAGTTATTGAGAAAGGTTCAAGCCCCTTCTAGGAGGTACTAAGCTAGCCAGGTCCAAGATGGATTCTGAGTGGGTAGAAGGCCCTTAGGAATTCCAAAACAGGAGAGTCTGCTTGGCGGACCTTGTCAGGGAAAATGCCATTACTAACCACTTCAAACAGTAGTCATAAGCAGCATCCTCTAGTGATTCCTCTACAAACTGCAATCCAGTATCTTAAGCCAACACTTGCAATGCATCCAAGTGGTTGACTTGTGAACTGCACCTGCATCTCCAAAGCCTCGCAATGCAGTATATTTCAAGCCAACACTTGCAACGCATCCAAGTGGTTGACTTGTGAACTGCACCTGCATCTCCAAAGTCTCGCCATGCAGTGTATCTCAAGCCGAACACAGGCAGCAGGTGACCAGGCAGCAGATACACTGGACTGGAGGGACACAAGGACAACCCAGTCAGCTAAGCCTGCCTGGCATAGATCCAAAGTGGCTTAGCCAGCCAGATTATTGACTATATGTAAAACATTTTTACTAATTTTCTTTTAGACAAAGGTTAAAGAAAGGGGTCCCTACTCCACAGGCCGTAGCCCACTACCAGGCCGCAGCCCATTGGAAGTGACAGGTGAGTGTATGTGTGCAGTTCCACTTGCATGAGCAATGAGCTACTCATGCAAATGGAGCTGTGTATGCACACTAGCTTGCTGCTCATGCAGAACCATTCCCTCTCCACCCCCTTGTCAGTCTGCAATGACAGAAAGTTTGGGCACCATTGATTTAAAGTAAATTTTATGGATTTGATGCATAATGTTTCCCATTGTTATTTTTTTAATTGCATCCAATTTATCATCCAGGGTTTTTTTCCTGTTCCTGTGTCAAATCTAAGTTGGAGTTTGTACAGTATATCTTTTGTAGATAGCATTGGTGTTTTATAAGTGTTTAAAATGCTATTATTTTTCTTAATATTCTCCCTTGTTCTTTCTGTGCAATTTCTAATCCTGTTCCACCCACCTCCCTTTAAATGCCTTTCTAATGTGTCCTCCTTCCTTCTTTCCTTCCTTCCTTCCCTCCTTCTAAATAGTGTTGCTTTAATAAAACAGTCAACCTTTTCCCCAGAACAGATGTTAGTTTAACTGACCTATACTCTTTTCTATAATTCAAGTTGCGGGCCCTCTCCACAGGAGCCAGTGACTCGCCCCCGATAGCCAGAGATGGAACCAGTGGCTATATCGTGACTCCGGGAACCACAGTCACTCGATCTTGGATGGGTTGAGTCGAAGCCTGTTCCTCCCCATCCAGACTCGCACAGCTTCCAGGCACTGGGACATCACTTCGACGGCATTGTTGGGGTGGTCTGGGATAGAGATGTAAGCTGGGTGTATGATGGAACTCTAACAAAAAACCATGGATGATCTCACCCAGCGGCTTCATATAGATGTTGAACGGAGGGGTGAGAGGACCGACCCCTGAGGCACCCCACATGTGAGGGCCCCCAATGTTGACCTCTGCCCTCCTGCCAACACAAATTGCGACCAGTTGGAGAGGTAGGAGGAGAACCACTGTAAAACGGTGCCTCCCAACCCCAACCCCTCCAGCCGGTGCAACATGATACCATGGTCGATGGTATTGAAAGCCACTGAGAGATCTAATAGAACCAGGATAGAGGAATAACCTCTATCCCAAGCCCTCCAGAGATCATCGACCAACGCGACCAATGCCTTCTCTGTGCTGTACCCAGGCCAGAAACCGGACTGGCACGAGTCCAGATAGGCAGTTTCCTCCAGGTGCTGGGGGAGCTGTCGCGCCACCACACTCTCAACAACCTTCGCAAGGAAGCGAAATTTGGAGACCGGACGGTAGTTGGCCAACACAGCTGGGTCCAGGGAGGGCTTCTTGAGGAGGGCCTCACCACCGCCTCTTTCAAGACGGTCAGTAAGAACCCCTCACTCAATGAAGCGTTGACAATTCCCTGGAGCCAGCCTCGTGTAACCTCCTGGGAGGCCAGTACTAGCCAGGAGGGACATAGGTCCAATAAACATGTGGTGGCGTTCAGTCACCCCAGTATCCTGTCCATGTCATCAGGAGTCACAGGATCAAACTCTTCCCAAACAACGGTCTCAAGACCTGCCCCCGTCAGACCGCCTGGACTAAACCAATCAGAGGCTAGCTCGTCCCGGATCTGAACGATTTTATCGTGCAGATAAGATCCAAATTCCTCTGCACAACCCTGCAAGGGAGCTTCCTGCAGCCTCTGGTGAAGGAGGGAGCGGGTCACTCTAAACAGGGCGGCAGGGCGGTTATCTGCAGATGCGATAAGAGTGGAGAGATAATTACGTTTTGCCAGTCTTATCACCACAAGGTAGGTCCGCAAATGTGACCTTACCCATGTCCGGTCAGATTCGGAGCAAGTGGACCTCCAAACGTTCTCTAGGCATTTCTTTCGGTGCTTCATCGCCCTCAGCTCCTCAGAGAACCAAGGGGCCAAGGTGGATCGGCGCCGAGTGAGAGGCCGCAAGGGTACGACCCAATCCAGGGCCCCCATGGCCGCACTGTTCCAGGCGGCCACTAGGTCTTCAGTTGAGTCGTGGGTCAGGGTCTCAGGTATTGGCCCAAGCTCCATCTGGAACCTTTCCGGGTCCATCAGGCACTTGGGGCGGAACCATCTGGTTCCGCCTTCCCGCGGTGGGGTGCAGCAGTTGAAAAGTTGAGCCAGAGGAGAGAGTGATCTGACCATGACAGGGGTTCGATGACTAATTCCCCTAATCCCAGATCACTCATCCACTGGCCGGAGACAAAAACTAAGTCCAGCATGTGTCTCCCAGTGTGAGTGGGGTCATGAATTAGCTGGGTAAGGTTCATGGCCGTCATGGAGGCCATGAACTCCCGAGCCATCTCAGATGCTTCGCCTATCGATGGCAGGTTGAAATCCCCCATGACTAATAGCCTGGGGGTATCAACCGCCACCTCGGCTATCACATTGAGAAGCTCAGGTAGGGCTGCTGATATGTAGGGGGAGCCAGGTACACAATCAGCAAGCCCAACTGCCTCCCATGACCCCATTTCACACATAGGGACTCACAGCCGGCTGTCTGTGGCACAGCGGTCTCCCTCGGATCTAGATCTTCCTTTATGACAATTGCCACCCCTCCCCCCCACCCCGACCCTGGGCCCGTGGCTGATGAAATGCCGGGTGACCCTTTGGGCACATTTCAACGAGGGGTACTCCCCACTCATGGCGCAACCAGGTCTCCGTGATACCCGCCAGTTCCGGCTCCCCCTCCAAAACCAAATCATGGATGAGGGGGGCTTGTTGACCACGGACCTGGCATTACATAAGATCAGCCTGGGGCCCAGGCCCTGAGGTCCCAAGCCTCCTGGATTGCAAGAGGAGCCATGAGGACCAGAGTGTGCGACCGCTCGCAAATAGCAGGTGCGCTCTCCCTTAACGTGATATGGCCCTCGGCTCCCGCCATACCTACCTCTCCCATACACCGTCTTGATGTATTTTTTCTGATAACTTCATCTTCCCTTACTTTTGTCTTAATTTATCTGACCTTAGATGCAAACATATATCTGCATTTCCCACTGGTAATTTACATTTCACCAGGTATCTGTAAAATATGTTTCTATATTTTTTTTTCTAACATGAAACAGATAATGTCATTTGCATAAATCATCAATATAAAAAGTCCCTCTTCCATTTTATGTTGCATGCATCTTTATTTGTGTGGCCTTGCACTTTCTTGGGTGACTAATAATTTCCTAGATCTAATGGGATTATTGGTTCCCAAAGGTCCAAGAGGTTATTATACAAACTTCAACTGCTCCCTTTGTTGGTGAAATGATCATTTTCTCAACAGATCAAACGAAGAAAAAAAGGGGGGGGGGAAACCTCCTGTGTTTTAAAGTACAGATTGTAATGTCCTTCACTCTTCCCTGGAGTGAAATAAAACATTATAGTTATGACCATCAGACATTTCATAATTTTAATAGATATGCCATAGCGTTAAATGAGATGTGTCCAATATTTCTTGTGTTACTGAAATAGGAAGATAATTTCCACCACTTATTATAAGAATATTAGGGGGGGGGGGAGGAGGAAGAGACTATAGCAAAGAGGCTCAGATCGCAAAAATAATTTGTTATATTCTTTTTTTTTATGATGGTAATTCCTGTACGGATGTCAATAGTACAAAGTAATTGAATGTATAAAATAATATGAAAATTTATGATTTAAAATGTATGTACCCCTTCCTTTTAATAATTTCTTTTTAATGGAATATGTATGAAGACTCGGAGGCGGTCATCAAACCCGATGTGGAAGCTCCAAATATTATCTAATACTTTATCTACCCCTTTCCTGATATAAATTGTTAAAACCAATAAAACTTTTTCAAACGAAAGAATATTAGATGAAATGCTTATTTATTTTGGTGGAATGTCCATTTGCTTCATTCCATAATTCTGAAGGGCCCTCACAGAGATGTTTATTTGATGCAAAGTTGGTAGTGATTCAATGATTAGAGAAATCCAATCAGGATTTGAGAAAGATTAGCCCTATTACTAAAATTGTTTTTGAATTTTAAAAAATCCAAATCCAATTTGTTTTATATGCTTCTGGATTTAAATATAGAAGATATTCACTCTTATGAAGGTCATAAGAAGCTCAAACATTATGTAGCCATAGTATATCTGGAACCATAGAAAAGTGCAAATCGTAAGTTCTAAAGCAGAAGGAAAATTTTTCAGATATTTTTCTGTTAGCTAGAGATCTTTAATTGATCTGTTCCAGTAAATATATTGGAATCTTTTACAATTTGTTATTACATTCACTAAATGGTTGCAAGTATGTAATTGTTCCATCATTAAAACTTTGGTGGATATACTTGTCATATAAAGCTAATATATAAGAAATAAATTGATGTGATTAATGCTCACCATATATTCTATTTTACCACAGTTTGCCTTTTCCTCAGGTCCAATTCTAAACCCTGCAGAGATGAGGAGGTGCAGAATAGATATTTGTTCTTTAGTAGGCAATTGATAAATGTATAAATGTGAGAAGAAATTTGGGTAATTGTATGTTTGTTTACAGAGAAAACTGTATGACAAAATGATTAGGCTTAAAGTATAGAATATTTTGCATGTATGTATGTGCGTGTATATGTATGTATGTGTATACACACCCACACACACCCACACACACGGGGAAATAAAACATGTTTAAGAATAGATGATGTACATTGAAATGTAAGATTGAAATGTATAAGGTCTGTTTATAACAAGAGCAGCAGATTCTCATTTCAAAGAAGAAATGAATAATTGCATGTAGGCATACACAAGGAAACTACAAAGAAGTCAATAAATGCATGTGATTAAATTCCTGCCCCCCCCCTTTTTTTTGCATATTTCACATTAATGTAAAAAAGGAGAGGAATTTTAGTCATGAGATGGTGGCTGTCATCTTGCTTTTCTGTCATCTCTTATGGCTGGCACTATAAGCAAGTTAGCATAAATAGCAAAAATTAAGTACACTTGATAAAATGTTTATTAATGTTTGGAATATGGAGAAAATTTAGAATATGTAAATAGTGAAACAAAATAATGGATTGCATATGATCTATTGGTAATGATAAGACTAAACCTTTGTCCATTTTGTAATATTGAAATGAGAATTGAGTATGTAAGGAGAAATATAAAAGCAAATAAAAAGCAATGGGACAGGGGTACCAAAAAAGTACAGATACCAACACAAGGATATAGCACCAACAATTAATGGATGAATGATGAAAGATTAAATACCAAAGCAAGTAATCATTATAAAGGAAGAAACGGTTTGATCATATAGACTGACTGAATGAAGATCCTATTCAAAACTAATAGAAGAAAAAGACTGAATAAGATCAAGAGGAAGGAAACACCAATAAATTATAGTTGGATAGAATCACTTTTAAAAAGAAAGAGGTGAAAAATGTAAGCAACAGAAGAGAGTGTATGAAATAGTATGAGAATGTGACAGAAGTGAGGAGTGTTTCTATTTTAAAACAGAAATTTATGGAAAGATACAGTAAACAATTTGATGTAAATTAGAATTATATGTTTTTCTTTCTTTTTCATCATGTCATGCCTTTACTGTCCTTTGCGTACTATTTGTTATTTTTTTTCTGTACTTGATATAGGTTTCATCATGATATCATGAGTACCATAATGAGCATGTATGTAATAAGATAAAAAGATTTTTGCCTGGCCCCTCCCAAAATCTTATATTGGTCGCCAGAGGGCAGGAGCTGCCACAGAGAAGGCTCTCCCCCTAGGGGTTGGCAGCCGGCATTGACTGACCGACGGCACCATGAGGAGGCCCTCTCTGTGGGAGCGGACTGGTCAGAGCGAGGTATTTGGTAGGAGGCGGTCTTGCAGATACCTAGGCCCCTTGCCATGGAGTGCTTTAAAGGTTGTTACTAACACCTTGAAGTGCACCCGGAAGGCCACAGGCAGCCAGTGCAGCTTGCGCAGGAGAGGTGTTACATGGGAGCATCTAGAGGCCCCCAGAATCCCTCGCGCAGCCGCATTCTAAACTAGCTGGAGCCTCCGGGTGCACCTCAAGGGGAGCCCCATGTAGAGAGCATTGCAATAGTCCAGGCAGGAAATAACGAGGGCTTGAGGGACCGTGCGTAGAGCATCACAATCCAGAAAGGGGCACAACTGGCATATCAGGCGAACCTGATAAAAAGCCCCCCCTGGCCATGGCTGTCATATGATCATCTAAAGACAGTGGAGTATCCAGGAGGACATCCAAGTTGTGGGCCCTCTCTGCGGGGGCTAATGACTTGCCCCTGATAGCCAGAGATGGAACCAACTGGCTATGTCGTGATGCCAGAAACCACAGCCACTCAGTCTTGCACGGGTTGAGTCGAAGCCTGTTCCTCCCCATCCAGACTCGCACGGCCACCAGACACCGGGACATCACTTCTGTGGCATCGTTGGGGTGGTCCGGGGTGGAGATGTACAGCTGGGTGTCATCTGCGTATTGATGAAACTCCACCCCGAAACCATGGATGATCTCACCCAGTGGCTTCATATAGATGTTGAACAGGAGAGGCGAGAGGACCGACCCCTGTGGTACCCCACAAGTGAGGCACCTTGAGGTTGACCTCTGCCCTCCTGCCAACACAAATTGCGACCGGTCAGAGAGGTAGGAGGAGAACCACCGTAAAATGGTGCCCCCCAGCCCCAGCCCCTCTAACCAGCGCAACAGGATACCATGGTCGATGGTATCAAAAGCCACTGAGAGATCTAACAGGACCAGGATAGAGGATCAACCTCTAGAGGGCACATTTCAATGAGGGGCACCCCCCCCTCTTGGCCCAGCCAGGTTTCCGTAATACCCGCCAGGTCCACCTCCCCCTCCAAAACCAGATCATAAATGAGGGGGGCTTTATTCATCACAGACCTGGTGTTACACAACATCAGCCGGAAGCCCAGGCCCTGAGATCCTGAACCCCCTCAGTTGCAAGCGGAGCCATGAGGGCCAGAGCGTGCCACATCTCACAAGCAGCGGGTGCACCCTCCCCTAATGTGATATGGCCCTCTGCTCCCGCCATACCTATCTCTCCCATACACAGTCTTGATGGAATTGCCCTCTGTTAATCAGACCCTCCCCCCCTCCCCAATTCCAGGACCTACGCCCTCCTTGTCGAGACCATTAGCCGGCCTGGGAGAATTCCCCAGTAGATGATCACCCTCACCCACCTCCTTGGTTTTGGTTTGTCCACCCCTCTCCCTGGAACCCCTTAAAACCCGGACTAAAATTTTAATCAAAAATCCCCTTAGGTTCCGTTTCGTTATAAAATCCCATTAAAGTTTTTTTTTAAAGGAAAGCAGATTTAGAGATGCAGTGGATGGCACTATTGGATTATAATTATAATGCAACAAAGAATTTATTTATTTATTTGGATTTATTGACTGCCCCCTCTCTCGGAAGGGACTCGGGGCGGTGTACAGGAATTTAAGAAACATATACATATAACAATTATAAATAATTAAAACTAAATTAAATGTTTTACCCTGTGTTAAAAAGTACCTCGTTTAAATTTACGTCGTAAAAACCCGATTAGGTAATATTTACTATAACTAGGCTGGTACGGTAGGTTAGGTCAGGCCGGCCTGTTGGAAAAGATGGGTTTTTAATTGTTGACGGAAGGAGCAGAGGTCCGTGGTAGATCTAAGTTCGGGGGGTAAGTCATTCCAGAGGGTTAGGCCCACCACAGAGAAGGCCCTTCCCCTGGGTGCCGCCTGTTGGCATTGCCAGGTGGACGGCACCTGGAGAAATCCCTCTCTGTGTGAGCGAATCGGTCGAAGGGATGTGTGGGGTAGGATACAATCCCGCAGATAGCTAGGACTCATGCCATGGAGCGCTTTAAAGATGGTAATCAACACCTTGAAGCGCACTCGAAAGGCCACAGGTAGCCAGTGCAGCTCGCGCAGGAGCGGTGTTATGTGGGAGTACCTGGGAGTACCCATAATTGCCCGCGCGGCCGCATTCTGGACTAGCTGTAGTCGTCGGGTGCACCTCAATGGGAGCCCCATGTAGAGAGCATTACAGTAGTCCAGTCGGGATGTCACGAGCGCATGAGTGACTGTGCGAAGGGCGTCCCGGCTCAATAGGGGCCGCAACTGGCGTACCAGGCAAACCTGGCAGAATGCTCCCCTGGCCACGGCCGTCACATGATCTTCCATAGACAGCCGAGTATCCAGGAAGACGTCCAAGTTGCGTGCCCGATCCACGGGGGCTAGAAGTTCACCCCCTATGGCCAGTGATGGGATCAACTGGTTGTACCGGGGTGCCGGAAACCACAGCCACTCGGCCTTGGATGGGTTGAGTCTGAGTCTGTTCCTTCCCATCCAGCTCCGCATGGCTTCCAAACATCGGGACATCACTTCGACGGCATCGTTGGGGTGGTCTGGGGTAGATATGTACAAGAATGCAAACCTTAGAAGAAAATATGTTATTCTATTACTATTTCTGGACATGCTACAAAAGCAATCCTTGAAAATAGGTTCAAATGTGGTATTTCTGCTAGAAAAGATCATGCCAGAATGTGGTTATTCCAGCTTTTTTAATCACTACTGTACAATCCACAATTTATTATTATGCTATATTGGGTAAAATTATTCATGAAATTTTCAAAGCACATAAGGCATTTGAGTTATTTTTCATAGAACTGTTATCACTTTCAATTCCATTTTCTTTGCATTTCCTACAACTTGGCAAATAATCAACAGTTTGTATTGTTGATCACTTCTCAAAAGAGGCAAAAAAGGAATTTTGCTATTCACATGATCTCTTCTTTTTTCCAGAAAAGTTTAGTTAAGAAATGCAATGATATACCAGTGTTCAGTGTTGAAGGAGGAAACCAGAAATCCAAATATGGATTTCCTCAGGCCACCTCTGAGCACGTGCAGAGCGCCCGTGCCCGCCCAGCCCTGCTCCGCCATCCCCCCCGGCCGCACCCTCGCCGCTATGAGAATAGCGCATGGTGACCGGGGGCTGGGGCGAGGCGGCCTCTGCGGCGGCTGTGGGGCCGAGAAAGGTCGCTGCCGCCCCCGGCAATGATGTCCCGCTTTACAAATGTTAAAATCTGGTCACAGTTTGGTGTTATTGTTAAGGCTCCAGGCTAGAAACTGGGAGACTATGAGTTCCACTCCTGTCTTTTGATTATCATGGGATATCTTCTTCCATCAGCTGTAACCAACGGTCTCTAGGGGGTACTTATCCCTTTGAATCATCAGTAATGTATGAACTACTGTGGCTATTTTCTGAGGTATGTTACATTATTTTAATAAAACACATATACAATTAATTTATTCTTATTTTTCTGTATTTAGCATAACACCTTTACAATTATAGAACCAATTATATTGGTTCTGAAATTCCATCCCTGGTTAGCAATAATCAGACACGTTTTTTGCCTTTTGAGATTCACAAAAGGTCAACTGTTTATTTCAAATACTGTACATTCCCTAAATGTTGCTTTTTATAATATGGCATCACATTTCTGTTTTCAAGAACATGAATCCTAAATATGAGCCATATCTATAAACCAAGAACACAAAATTTTGACTGTTCCTCATAGCCTGATTTTGATGAAGATGGCCTCACTTCTTGCATTTTGTGAATGGAAATGAGGTTTTCTTTGTTTTTGAACAATCTATTGAGAGGTTACCATCCATAGCAAAGTGAAAGTGTTAGAAAAGGGTCAGGGAAATAACCACCTTCAAAAAATTAACAACATGAAACAATTAAGATTTCTAATAATTCCTCATGTCTTTAAAAGAATTGTTTGTTAAAATGGGAAATGGTGGAATGCTAGCCTGCATTTGGAGGACACAGGAGTGGGAATTGTAGAATCCCATGAAGATTTCTTCTGTTTGCACCCTTTAGAGATGAGTAAATGATCTGAAAATGCAGATAGTCTAACTGGATGAAATCCTACCCACATTTTTAAAGGTATATTTATCTCCATTTTAAAATTACACTTTTCTGATTTTAAATGTCTTCTTTCGCTCCTGAAGACATGGACCATATTGCCTTGCAAGTAAATTCAGATGCAAAGTAAGACTATAAAGCATTCCAAGTTTCAGTCATTTCCTCATCTTCAGCTTTCTGGTGAAACTGACATAATTTGGAAATAGCTTCAGCAGCTTTCCAGATGATATCTTTGAGGGAGCAGCAGCAAAGTGATGGACAGTTGACCCAATATAAAATGAAGCAAATCCAACTCTGGAAGCATCTTACAGAAGACACTTAAAATAAGTAATGAAAGAAACTTGTGTCACTGCCAATGCTACCTGTATCTGTGTAAGCAAAATATCATATCGAAGAATACTTCTCCATATGTTATTGGCAGAACATGAAATGAAAGAAAGAGCTTGTTAGGTCAATCTAGCCATAGAGATTTCCTGCAGCTGGGTCACAACACGTAACTAGCCAGTGACCTTACTTGAAACACATATAATGTAATAAAAGTATTTTTATGGCAGAGCTTTTGAAGGTGTCCTGAGTTATTGGATTTGGACACATTTTTTTTCATTTTTTTTTTCAAATGATACATTCAATGGAGTTAGAAAATGTTGCTTCTTTGGGAATCTGATGAATAAAAAATTACTTCAAGATATTTTCTGGGAAGGTAGATCTACATAAATAATTTTATAAATAAGGAAAAGAAGGAAGGATAAGTGTTGCTTCACTGAAATTTAATTGATGGGAATACATTTTTATTGTATAATAGCAACCCTTTCCTTGGTAACAATAGAAAATTGAAGTCCTATCCTCCTATCCCTTTTTCATCTTGAAAATTTTACAACTGTTCTGTTATATTCTTGGAACTTTTTTCATTATAAAAAAATGAAAAAAACCCCATGTATTTCCTAGAAAACATGTGTGATCTCCATTTCCCATACGCACCCAGTAGAAAGATCTGCAATATCCATATCCCATAATGTTGTTAGTAATGACCATATTAGTTGTTTTGACCTGCTACACATTTACATTGTATTGCTTACAAAAAACACATTGTATGTGCTTTTATTTGCTATACATCCTCCTTTAATAATCTTAGTCATGTCTGAGCCAAGGCACTCCCTAGATGGAGAAACAAGACAAAACCATCTCCCTCACTTGTATTTCAGTCTGCAGCATAAACAGGCATATGCACTATATAATTAGACAGAAACCAAATACTGAACAAATATGTGTGTGTGTACGTGTGTGTACACATACACACACATACATACATATATACATACATATGTATATACATATATGTGTGTGTGGGTATAATATACATACCTACCTACACACACATGTATATATACAGTGGTACCTCGGTTCACGAACTTAATTCGTGAACTGACTCTGGTCGCGAACCGAATTGTTCGTGAACCAAGGCACAGTTTTCCATATGCTAAAAGCATAGCAAAAATTAAAAAAAAGTCACTGAAAGTACTCACAGTGTGCGTGCTGGGGCTTTTTTCTGTGTTTTCTTCTCTCTACGATCTTCCTACAGGAAGTCACAACCATGTGACAGCCAGGAATACATTAAAAATGGCCGCGGTTCTTGTTTGTGAACCGAAGCAGAGTTCGTGAACCGAAGCACATTTTGAGGAAAATTTCTGTTCGTAAACCGAATTGGTCGTGAACAGAGGCATTCGTGAACCGAGGTACCACTGTACTTGCCTTTATACAATGTTAATCAATTTAGCCATTGCATGCGTGATAGGTCCATCCACTCGCCTCCCACCTGTGATTAGCCCTGTTGTTTTTCTTGCATCAGGCATGTTAATCGATGTTTGTATTCCTTTCTACCTTATCAAACCTAGCTTGGGCTGTCCTTCCCCAGAAAATAACACTGAGGCATTTTCTCTGGCTTCCCCCCATGCCCCCTCCCTTTTCTTCTGTCTCACAGGCCTGGCTGATATCCCAGCCAGCTTCATTTGTGTTTTGCCTTTGATCTTGTAACCGGCCTGGCTCATTCTTCATTGTTTACCTCCATTATAGTTTTAGGGAATTCCAATGGGCTCCCCTGCATTCAACCTGGGCTGGCCACATCCATATCTGCATGTCCAAAGGTGGGAGTGTGTTGTCATTCCCTACTCCCAGATAGAAGTTGGTCTCTGCTTCTCCTGCTAGACCTTTCTTGGGACCAAGTATATGTACTGTGTCACAACACCCTGGTAAGCCCCTAATAAGGGAGGAAGCAAAGCTGCTTTCCTTTTCTGTCATCACAAGAGACCATACAGACAGAAAGCTATTTGTTCGCCTAGCTCTGCTGATCAGCATGAGAGCTTGTGGCCTAGTGGCAATTACAACTGCCTTACATGTAAAACAACCCAGGTTCAAATCCCAGTAAGGGTATAGCTAGCTGATGAGAGATAAATAGCTTGAAATAGATCTATACTAGTCTCCCTTGTTTATTTATTTATCAGCACAAACGCAACACACACACACACACACACACACACACACATATATATATAAGATACATTTTTATGCTGATAAATTAATAAATAAGGGAGACCAGTATAGATCTATTTCAAGCTATTTAGCTCTCATCAGATAGCCAACCCTTGAACTGGTCAAAATCAAACTCTTGGAGTGAGCAGGAGTGACCACTGCATCATTCTAACCACTGCATCATCACAGTATAGGGTCTCCTGCTTGTACAGAGGGTTGGACTAGAAGATCTCCAAGATCCCTTCCAAGTCTGTTATTCTATATTCTATTGAACAGTTGATTTGGGTAGTGCTCTTTGAAAAAAATGGTTAAAGACAATGGTTAATACAAAATTGTTTTTAGATTTTCACATATTATGGAGCATTTGGAATTCTACTTAAGGTTGTAGTTATATAGATATTTAATGAGTAGTAATTCATATTGAACAAAAGTAGATACTTCTATTGAAAAATAGATACTTATAGATATAAACTTGAGCTGCAATATGCAGCTGGTGAAAACTTCTTGTGGTCTCTGTTGTATGTGTGTATGTTTTTATGATTCTACTGGAGACAACTGGTTTATATTCATGTATGAACTAAGTGGAAGCTCATTAATGAAAATGTCATCACTGCAAGCATTTGTAATTCTTCCAAAACCACAGAGAGCAACATATAAAAAATGTACTGACAAGCTTTTTACATACTTGAACCTTTCTCATAAATATTCCCAGTTGCACTCAGCAGCCATATCAGTATGATGTCTGATATTCCCACTGTCCTGTAGGTTTTGTTTTTCATCGTTCTTTTGAAATGTGGCAATCCATATTTGCTCTAATGATTTAAAGTTTAGATAAAGTATACTTAAATGCGTGAATGCAACTGTCAGACACACTTTGTGTAGACAAGGGATCAGCCCACTCCCTCTATGATTTCTTTCTCAGGAAATTGTAAATCTCTACTGGAATTAGGAATCTAGTGAAAATGTGCAAATTCATCCATGTACTGTATTCCTGACATCTTGCATCTTGAATTATAAAAGAAACAGAATATGTATTGTTAATAATCTTGGGCCTGCCTTGTTAATATAAAAGTGGAATGATAGAACAAAGTGAGAGTTACAGTAGATTAATTGGAAAAAAGGAAATTTGAAAAAAAGGAAATGGTGGACTAAAAACAGAAAGAAGTAGCACCTTCAACATCATATAATGAAGAAGAAGAAGAAGAAGGAGGAGGAGGAGGAGGAGAAGGAGAAGGAGGAGAAGGAGGAGAAGAAGGAGAAGAAGAAGAAGAAGAAGAAGAAGAAGAAGAAGAAGAAGAAGAAGAAGAAGAAGAAGAAGAAGAAGAAGAAGAAGAAGAAGAAGAAGAAGAAGAAGAAGAAGAAATTTTTCTAACACCTGAACAAACTGACTAACCAGTGGAAGAAACCAACATACAGGTTGAAGGCAAAGCTGACCAAAAGCTAACTTGGAACTGGTTAAAATCAGGAGTACTGAAAAAAGAAACAGGCTTTATTTTGGCAGCTCAAGAACAAGCCTCAGCCAGACATTGCATGAAAGCAAAAATTCAGGATGTTACCACCAACAGTAAATGTTGCCTTTGAGAAAGATGAGATAGTCAACCATTTGATCAGTGGGTGCAGCAAAATTTCACAAACTGACTACCTACAATGCCATGACCAAGTTGCTAAGATCATTCACTGGAAACTGTGCCAGAAATTTGGATGTGAGTACAGCAAAAACCACTGGGAACATCAGGTTGGTAAGGTTCTAGAGAATGAAAAAGTCAAGATCTTGTGGGATTTCAGAATTCAAACTAACAGGCACTTGGCCTACAACACACCTGACATAACAATAGTTGAAAAGAAAAAAAGTTTAGTTCATTGACATTGCAATACCTGTGATGCATGAATTGAAGATAAGTAACAAGAAAAAATCACAAAGTATTGGGACTTGCAAATTGGCGAAAAAGGAAATTGAGGGGTTTTTTAGGGGTTTTTTAAATTCGGTTTTTAGGGGGACCCAGGGAGGGGGGAGGATCTTTGGGGTTAAGGGTTGTTGATGAGGGAAGCAGCTCATTAAGAGATATGGCTCTGACGGGGAGGCTACAGGTTCGGATATTGGGGGGGAGGTTATAGTTCATTCCAGAGAGGGTTACAGTATTAGGACGGTCGGTGGGAGGGGTAGATATGGCGGGAGCCGGAGATTCCATCATGGTTCGGGAGGGTGCACCTGCTGTTTACAGAGGGTTGCGCGCTCCAATCCACACGGCTCCTCCTGCAACCCAGGAGGTCAGGGTGTTCAGAGCCAGGGCCCTAGACTGATGTTATGCAACGCCAGGTCCGTGGTCAACAAAGGACCTAATCTTTGTCTCCAGTCGGTGGATGAGTGATCTGGGATTAGGGGAATTAGTCATCGAACCCCTGTCATGGTCAGATCACTCTCTCCTTCGGCTCGACTTTCCAACCGCTGTACCCCACCGCGGGGAGGCAGAATCTGATATTCCAAGATGGTTCCACCCCAGGTGCCTGATGGACCCGGACAGGTTCCAGATGGAGCTTGGGCCAATACCTGACTCCCTGGCCCACGACCCGACTGAGGACCTTGTGACTGCCTGGGATTTGGCAGCCACGGGGCCCCTGGAATGGGTCGCGCCACTGCGGCATCTCACCCAGCGTCACTCTACCTTGGCTCCTTGGTTTTCTGAGGAGCTGAGGGAAATGAAACACTGGAAGAGACGCCTAGAGAGCATTTGGAGGTCGACGCTCACTGAATCTGACCGGACACGGGTAAGGTCACATTTGCGGACCTACCTCGTGGCGCTGAGAGTGGCAAAATGGGAACATCTCACCACGCTAATCGCATCCACAGATAACTGCCCTGCCGCCCTGTTTAGGGTGACCCACTCCCTCCTTCAACAGAGGCTGCGGGAAGACCCCTTGCAGGGTAGGGCAGAAGAATTTGGATGTAATCTGCAGGATAAAATCGCTCAGATCCGGAGCGAATTAGCCTCCAATTGGGTTGGTCCGGACAAGATGACAGAGACAGGTCTTGAGACCATCACCTGGGCTGAGTTTGACCCTGTGACTTCCGATGGCATGGACAGGATGCTGCGGCAGCTGAATGCCACCACATGTTTATTGGACCCGTGTCCCTCCTGGTTTGTACTGGCCTCCCAGGAGGTGACACGAGGCTGGCTCCAGGGAATTGTTAACACTTCTTTGAGTGAGGGGTTTGTACCAGCCGTCTTGAAAGAGGCGGTGGTGAGACCCCTCCTCAAGAAGCCCTCCCTGGACCCAGATGTTTTATCTAACTATCGTCCGGTAGCCTTCTGGGTGCGTTTCAAGGTTTTAGTGACCATCTTTAAAGCGCTCCATGGCAGTGGGCCTGGCTACTTGCAGGACTGCCTTCTACCGCATACCTCCACTCGACCTGTCCGCTCCCACAGGGAGGGCCTCCTTAGGGTGCCCTCCGCTGGACAATGTCGGCTGGTGATGCCCAGGGGAAGAGCCTTCTCTGTGGCAGGTCCCACCCTTTGGAATGACCTCCCCCCAGACCTCCGGACTATCACCGACCTTTGCCTCTTCCGCCGGACTTTAAAAACCTATTTTTTCTGTATGGCCGGCCTGGCATAGCTGCTACAACCATATTTTATTAGATTTGGGTTTTAAATTGATTGTCTCTTTTTAGCACGGGTTAAATTGTTTAATAGTAGTTTTAAATTTTGTAGAATTTGTACTATTTGTATTGTTCGTTTTTAAGTCCCTGTGCGCCGCCCTGAGTCCCTCTTTTGGGAGATAGGGCGGGATAGAAATCTAATAAATGAAATGAAATTGAAGTTGAGTGACTGTGGGGAAAAGAAATCATGTGTTGTCCAATTGTAATTGGAGCCCTTGGAGCAATACCTAAAGGACTAACTCACTATTTGGACATTCTAAATTTATCGGACTTGAACATTCTGATTCTACAAAAAATCACCCTACTTGGAAAGTTTATATCCTCTGACATTACCTTAACAGTTCCTAGGTCCTTGGTTAGGACTTGAGCTGTTGAGTCACAGCCCCAAAGGCTGTGAATCTCATCAAAGATTAACCATCAGCACCACCACCACAAATGTAAATTATCTAGGCAACTTCCATTTCTACAGTAGGAAAGAGAAAACTATTCCAAGATGCCTTGTTTTTAACTAAGGTCAGCTGAAAACTTTCCCCCCCTGATATTTAATATATGAGAATCTTTTAATGGTTGCTGTTTCAAACCACCCAAAGACTGGAAATCTGAAAAAAAAAAAGTTTGGAGATGTAATGGAATGGGCATAAGTCAAATAAGATACTGAAATGAACAAGCTAAATATAGTTCATCACACAGTTTTGCAGTTTTTCACGTATGTGACTCCCACGTGTCTATAATGGCTACATAAATGGTTAATTGCTCTGGGAAACTGAATCTCAAGGGGAAATGCAAAACAAATTCTAATAAATAGAAAAATGATTTCCTAGATTATTTTACATTTTTAAGCTGCCAATGTTATGATTAACTGAAATAAGCAAGTTTTGAATGCTTCCACATTACGTGTTTATTCCAGAGCCTTTGCTCTTTGTTAACTTATGTTTTACAGATGTTCCATGCTTGTCTTTCCATTGTTACACTATGCTTTCTTGTTATTCTTTTCATATTTTTATGGGAATTCATGTATTCCAAATTTTATCAAACTGAAATAAAGCCTCTCTTTCTGAAGTATCCTCAGTGATCGGGGAAGTGAGGATATTTCAGAAAAGGGAATCAGGTTTTGGGTTTGCAACATCTGTGCATTTGGGTGATATTCCCAGTTTTGAAATTACATTATCTTATTATCGTAAGTCAATGTAAAGATGTTATGCCTTTTCTTTCATTTGTCCTATAATGTCCTAATATGATTGGATCTGGATTTGTCAAAACTGTATATGGAGATCAGTGGGAATATCCTTTCTTCTCTTTTATTTTCCAACAATATTGTAGGCAATGTACAGGTAACCCCCAGGTTATGAGCATTTCCTTAGCGAATGTTCAAAGTTATGCAATCAGCGCCCCCTAGTGTTTATGAACAAGTCCTGAAACTACAAATCTTGCAGCACCACAGCCGTTGTTTGTCCTTACAAACTACCACAGATGCTTTGCAACATTCATCCTGCACTTTGCCAGCCAAAACGGATCTCCATTTAGGCCTGTGCAGCCCTTGACTGACACTTGGAAGGCCAAAATGGAGTGAGGGGCGAGGCCTGCACAGGCCTAAATGGAGCTCTGTTTTGGCTGGCAAGGTGCCTGGCAAGACCTGTGCAGGCCTAAACAGAGCTTCATTTTGGCCAGCAAAGTGCCTGATGAGGCCTGCACACACCAAAAAGGAGCTGCAGAGGGTCGTGCATGGCTGAGAGGCTGGAGAAAAGACAGTTTACTAGCTTTTTGCACAGTAAGTGATCCAGCATAGCAGGTTGGGTGGTAGGGAAAGAAATTTGGGGAGCATGAGGTATTTCAATGGGTTGGTAAAGCCTTGGGTGGTCCTAAGCAGTTCTCCAGTTCTATCCCTGGCTCCCCCCCATTGCTTTCCCCACCCTGAAATACCTCATGTGGACTTAACAAACTGTGCACTCGATAAGCAAACATGTGGAGAAAGGAGGGAGTTATCCCATTCAAGGTATTAGATTCACACCCACAAATCCTTGGGTTACAAATGGAATGGGCAGGCTCCATTACATTCGTAATTCGAGGAATACCTGTAGTGGAATATACCCACTCTGACTTTGGCATACCTTATTCCATAATATTGCACACTGAAAATAAGAGACAAATTATCAAAGTATCCCTATTAACATAGACAGTGCTTTTGCAGATATATCCTATGCCTACAGTCTCAAAATGGGCAAGACTTACTATATCTACAAAGAAAGAGCAATGATATATATATATATATATATATATATATATATATATATATATATATATATAGATAGATAGATAGATAGATAGATAGATAGATAGATAGATAGATAGATAGATAGATAGATAGATAGATAGATAGATAGATTTCATCTATATAAATAAAAATGCAAAATAGTTTGTACGAATCCACTAATCTCAAAAACTACTGGACCGATTTACACCAAACTTTCACACAATGTAGCCAAGGACTTCCGATAATAGAATAGCTACTCATTTTGTGCCTAAGACACGTGTATCATGTGTAAGGTAAACACAAACAAAAGGTATTAACTGAAAAATGTTTTTACTCCCTGTAACTCCGCCCACCAACAGTCATTAACCACGGAGGCCTCTTAGGGCCAAAAAGGCACTGGAGTCAAACTATTCTCCAAAGCACCTGAGGACAGAACAAGAAGCAATGGGTGGAAACTAATCAAGGAGAGAAGCAACTTAGAACTGAGGAGGAATTTCCTGGCAGTTAGAACAATTAACCAGTGGAAGAGAAATTGCCACCAGAAGTTGTGAATGCCCCAACACTGCAACTCTTCAAGAAGATGTTGGATAGCCATTTGTCTGAAATGGTATAGGGCTTCCTGCCTAGGCAGGGAGTTGGACTAGATGACCTCCAAGGTCCCTTCCAACTCTGCTATTGTATTATTGTATTATAGTAGGTAGGTAGGTAGGGGAATATATAGATAGGGAGAAATACAGTAGGTAGGTAGGTAGGTAGGTAGATAGAGGGATAGATAGGGAGAAATACGGTAGGTAGGTTGGTAGGTAGGGGATAGATAGATAGGGAACAGCACAGTAGGTATGTTGGTATGTAGGTAGGTAGATAGATAGGGGGATAGATAGAGAGGAAGAAATACAGTAGGTTTGTAGGTAGGTAGGTAAGTGTATAGATAGATATCGAGAAATACAGTAGGTAGGTAGGTAGAGGGATAGAGAGGGGGAAATACAGTAGGTAGGTAGGTAGATAGAGGGAGAAAGGAAGAAATACAGTAGGTAGGTAGGTAGAGGGATAGATAGAGAGGGAGAAATACAGTAGGTAGGTAGGTTGGGGATTATATGGTGGTTGTGTGTATGTGTGCAGGTGTAGATCTACACACAGATTGGTTGGCCATTTAACCAGACTGGGCCACAGCAACGCGTGGCCGGGTATAGCTAGTCTATATAAATAAAAATGTAAAATAGTTTGTACGAATCCACTAATCTCAAAAACTACTGGACCGATTTACCTCACTTTTTCACACAATGTTCACAAGGACTTCGGATAATAGAATACCAACTCATTTTGTGCCTAGCACACATGTGTCGTGTGCAAGATACACAAATGTAAAATGTACCACTGAAAATTTTTTCACCTCCCTGTAACTCCTCCCACCTGGCATTTCCAACAGTCAGTTCCTCAAAAAGACTGTACGGAGGCCTCTTACGGCCAAAAAGGCACTGAGATAGCAAACTCACAGGTGGCCCATAGAGAGAGAGAGAGAGGAAGAAATACAGTTTAACAAAAAGGACTAAGGGTGACATGATAGCAGTCTTCCAATATCTCAGAGGCTGCCACAAAGAAGAGGAAGTCAAGTTATTCTCCAAGGCACCTGAGGGCAGAACAAGAAGCAATGGGTGGAAACTAATCAAGGAGAGAAGCAACTTAGAACTGAGGAGGAATTTCCTGGCAGTTAGGATAATTAATCAGTGGAACAGAAGTTGCCTCCAGAAGTTGTGAATGCCCCAACACTGCAAGTCTTTAAGAGGATGTTGGTTAGCCTAGGCAGGGAGTTGGACTAGATGACCTCCAAGGTCCCTTCCAATTCTGCTATTGTATTATTGTATTACAGTAGGCAGGTAGATAGAGGGATAGATAGAGAGGGAGAAATAAGGTAGGTAGGTAGGTGGGTGGGTGGGTGGGTGGATGGATGGATGGACGGACGGACGGACTGACGGACGGACAGACAGACAGACAGACAGATAGATAGATACACGGTAGGTAGGTAGGTAGATAGGGTGATAGAGAGAGAGAAATACGGTAGGTAGGTAGGTAGGTAGGTAGGTAGGTAGGTAGGTAGGTAGGTAGGTAGAGGGAGAAAGGAAGAAATATAGTAGGTAGGTAGGTAGGGGAATAGATAGATAGATAGATAGATAGGGAGAAATACGGTAGGTAGGTAGAGGGATAGACAGAGAGGGAGAAATACAGTAGGTAGGCAGGTAGGTAGAGGGAGAAAGCAAGAAATACAATAGGTAGGTAAGTAGAGGGATAGACAGAAAGGGAGAAATACCATAGGTAGGTAGGTAGGTAGGTAGGTAGGTGTATAGATAGATAGCGAAAAATACAGTAGGTAGGTAGGTAGGTAGAGGGAGAAAGGAAGAAATGTAGGTAGGTAGGTAAGTAGGTAGGTAGGTAGGTGGATAGATAGATAGATAGAAATACAGCAGGTATGTAGGTATGTAGGTAGGTATGTAGGTAGGTAGGTAGGGGGATAGATAGATAGGGAGAAATACAGTAGGTAGGTAGGTAGAGGTATAGACAGAGAGGGAGAAATACAGTAGGTAGGCAGGTAGGTAGATAGGGGGATAGATAGAGAGGGAGAAATGCAGTAGGTAGGTAGGTAGAGGGAGAAAGCAAGAAATACAATAGGTAGGTAAGTAGAGGGATAGACAGAGAGGGAGAAATACCGTAGGTAGGTAGGTAGAAGAATAGAGAAAGAGGGAGAAATACAATAGGTAGGTAGGTAGAGGGATAGAGAGGGGGAAATACAGTAGGTAGGTAGATAGAGGGAGAAAGAAAGAAATACAGTAGGTGGGTAGGTAGAGGGATAGATAGAGAGGGAGAAATACAGTAGGTAGGTAGGTTGGAGGTTATATGGTGGTTGTGTGTATGTGTGCAGGTGTAGATCTACACACAGTTTGGTTGGCCATTTAACCAGACTGGGCCACAGCTACGTGTGGCCGGGTATAGCTAGTAGATAACATAGAATAACAGAGTTGGAAGGGAACTTCCAGGTCATCTAATCCAATCGCCTGCTTGAGCAAGAGGCTTTATACCATTAAAGAGCTATGGTGGTGCAGTGGTTAGAATGCAATACTGCAGGCTACTTCTGCTGACTGCTGGCAAGTTGGCAGTTCGAATCTCACCGGCTCAAGGTTGACTTGGCCTTCCATCTTTCCGAGGTCAGTAAAATGAGGACCCAAATTGTTGGGGGCAATATTCTGTCTCTGTGAACTGCTTAGAGTGGGCTGTAAAGCACTGTGAAACAACTATTTACTGTTTCACAGTGCTTTACAGTGGACTGTAGAATGGGCTGTACAGCATTTTGAAACAGTATATAAGTAAGACTTATATATTGTTTTCACAGTACTTTACAGTGCACTCTAAGCAGTTGCTATTGCTATTTCAGACAAATGATTGTCCAGTCTCTTCTTGAAAGCCTCCAATGATGAAACACCCACAACTTTTGAAGGCAAGATGTTCCTCTGGTTGATTGTTCCCACTTAGGAAATTTCTCCTTAGTTCTATGTTGCTTCTTTCCTTGAATAATTTCCAATCATTGTTTCCTGTCTTGCCTTCTGGTGCTTTGGAAAAATGTTTCACTCTCTGTGGGGGGCCCCTCAAATATTGGAATACTGTTATTATGTCTCTTCACTAGACTAGACATACCCAATTCTTGCAAACATTCTTCATATGTTTTAACATCCAGTCCCCTAATCATCCTTGTGGCTCTTCTCTGTACTTTTTCCAGAGTCTCAACATCTTTTTTATATTTCGGTGACCAAAACTGGTTGCAGTATTCCAAATGTAAAATGGTGCTGATATTTCACGTGAACATGATTCTATCCCTCTATTAATGCAGTCTAGAATTGCTTTGGTTTCTTGGCTGCTGCCCCACACTGTTTGCTCATATTTAAGTGATTGTCCACTTGGACTCCAAGATCTCTCTCACAATTAGTTACATTAAGCTAAGTTTCACTTAGTCTGTACCTGTAGAATTGGTTTTTCTTGACTAAATGTAAATCCTTACATTTCATTTTGTTAGATACAAAGGAGAAATACTTTTTGTTGTTGTTAAATAAGAACATTTATGGGGGAAAAATTTAGTTCTGAACTCCTGAAATTATTTCACTGCAATAACATAAACCAGCTTCATACTTGGAAGAAGAACTTGGTACCTGCAAAGTTAAAAATTGAGCCATTTCTTGGTTTCACAAGAACCAAGTATGAACAGTAATTTTCCTTTCTTTTAGATTAATAATATAAGCAGAATTGAAATACAGTGATTTTATACATGCATCCAAGATTGCATCCATGCAAAATTGCAGTGCTGAAATTCAGTGGCAAACTACCAACCACCAGTAGCAGATTTCCTGCCTAAAGAATCAAAAGTAAGTAGGATATTCTTTATGAATGTTGACATAACAGCCTCTTCCTTTATACAGGCCCTTTATTTTACTGTATGTATGTGTGTTAAGCTATGTTATAAAGATTTTGCCTGTATTCTCTTTAGCTGAAAGAAAATGATTAAAAGAATAACAGTAGGTATTATTCTCAGATTTTTCATTTAATGCTTCAGTAGGTGGTTATTATTAGGCAGTATCTTTCTAGTTTTATATGACTATTTTTCTACTTTGTAACTTTCCTGTAACTTCTTATTTTTAAAGATTTTTATTGCTCAATTACCTCAAGTAGTGGCCAAGTGAAAAATGCATACTGCTAACTTGAATTTAATGGAAAACTGGTTTACTCAATGTGCATGAGCTAACATGGATAGGAAGAAGACAATTCTATGCTTCCATTAGGAACAGATATATTACTATTTACTCATATTCAAAGCATTTGATTATTATTATATATTTACAAGGCACCATGATTTAGAACATTCTTTTTCCAAAGTGAGAGCTTTATCACATATTTTTTGGCGGAAATGGCAGATTCTTTTTCAATACAATACAATAGCAGAGTTGGAAGGGACCTTGGGGGTCTTCTAGTCCAACCCCCTGCCTAGGCCCTATGCCATTTCAGACAAATGGTTATCAAACATCTTGAAGACTTCCAGTGTTGGGGCATTCACAACTTCTGGAGGCAAGCAGTTCAACTGATTAATTGTTCTAACTGTCAGGAAATTTTTCCTCAGTTCTAGGTTACTTCTCTCCTTGATTAGTTTCCATCCATTACTTCTACCCTCAGCTGCCTTGGTGAATCGTTTGACTCCTTCTTCTTTGTGGCAACCCCTGAGATATTGGAACACTGCTATGATATCTCTCCTGGTCTTTCTTTTCATTAAACTAGACATACCCAGTTCCTATAACTGTTCTTCATACGTTTTAGTCTCCAGTCACCTAATCATCTTGGTTGCTCTTCTCTGCACTCTTTCCAGAGTCTCCACGTCTTATCTACATCTTGGCAACCAAAACTGAATGCAGTATTCCAAGTGTGGCCTTACCAAGGCATAATAAAGTGGTATTAACATTTCTCATGATCTTGATTCTATCCCTCTGTTATGCAGCCTAGAACTGTGTTGGCTTATTTGGCAGCTGCTGCACACTGCTGGTTCATATTTAAATGGTTGTCCACTAGGACTCCAAGATCCGTCTCAGAGTTACTACTATTGAGCAAAATACCACCTATACTGTACCTGTGCATTTCATTTTTCTTGCCTAAATATAGAACCTTACCATTGAACCTCTTTTTACCATTGAATTTCATTTTATTAGATAGTGCCCAATGTTCAAGTTTGTCAAGATCCTTCTGTATCTTAAGCCTATCTTCTGGAGTGTTGGCTATTCCTGCCAGCTTGGTGTTATCTGCAAATTTGATGTGTTCCCCATTTATTCCCTCATCCAAATCATTGATGAAGATGTTGAAGAGTACTAAAACAGAGCCTTGGGGTATTCCACTGCATTCTTCCCTCCATGTAGATGCAGTTCCATTGAGGACTACACGTTGAGTTCGGATGGTCAGCCAGTTACGAATCCATCTGGTGGTGATGCTGTCTAACCCACATTCTTCTACTTTATCTAGTAGTAGGTTATGGTCTATCTTATCAAAAGTCCAAGTAAACTAAATCAATGGCATTCCTCTGGTCCACTAGTTTGGTCACTTTGTCAAAGAATGCAATAAGATTAGTCTGGCATGATCTGCTTTTGATGAACCCGTGTTGGCTTTTGGCTTTTACTTTGTTTACTTCTAGGTGTTTGCTAATTCATTTCTTGATTATCTTTTCCAGACCGTTCCCTGTTATTGAGGTCAGGCTGATTGGTCTGTAGTTTCCTGGATCTATTTCTTTACCTTTTTTGAAGATGGGAACCACATCTGCTCTTTTCCAGTCCTCTGGCAGTTGTTTCCTTAACCATTTTCTTGTTTTTTTACATGTTGGAAGAAGCTTTTTTGGGTTATTTTTTACTTTTGTAGCAAGTCTTTCTTCATTGTGAGCCTTAGCTTTCCTCACTTCATCTTTGCAGGCTCGGGCTATTTGCTGATATTCTGCCTTAGTTATGTCCCCCTCTTTCCACTTTTTATACTTATCTTTTTTGTCTTTCAGTTTATCAGAGAGTTCTTTATGCATCCATGCTGATTTCTTCTTGGAGCTGTTATTTTTCTTCTTTGTTGGTATCGTGCTAGACTGGGCTTTTGTAATCTCATTTTTCAAAATTTCCCAGGCTTCCTGAGTTGTTCTCCCCTTGAGGATTCTCATCCATGGAATTCTTCCCAAGCTCTCTCTAACTTTACTGAAATTAGCTCTCCTAAAGTCTAAGACTCTAGTTTGACTTTGTTCTACTGCTTGTGTTTGTATAATGTTGAATTCCAATATTGCATGGTCACTTGCCCCCAGGGTTCCTGTGGCCTCAACACCTTCTATCATTTCCTCTCTGTTAGTGATAATTAAGTCCAATATGGCTGATCCCCTTGTTCTCGTCTCTACTTTTTGGGAAACAAAGTTGTCTGCTAGGTTTGCTAGGAACCTGCTGGTTCTTCTACTTAGTGCAAAGTTGGTTAGCTGACTGGCAAAAAATTCATCTATTTCCTCCGATTGGTTGGGTGGCCTGTAGTATAGACCTATGACAATGCCATTTCCCCCTCCCAAACTTTATTATTGACCCAAATGCATTCAAGATAGTTCTCATCATTGTTGAGCTCTATTTCTGTAGAGATGTAGTTATTTGTTATATATAATGCAACTCCACCTCCTCGTTTATTTGGCCCATTTCTTTTAAATAATTTAAATCCTTCTAGCTGTATGTTCCATTTGTGGGTTTCATCCCACCAAGTTTCTGTAATGGCAACAATATAATATCTGCCCTCCTTTACTTGAATTTCTAATTCGCCCTGTTTATTCCTCATACTCTGTGCATTGGTGTATAGACATTTGAGTCCATTTTGATTGACCCTGTGTTTACTGTCTGCATAATCTGTGTTATGCCTGACTGTCCCTATTTTCTTGCCACTTGTATGATTCATGTACATGGTTTGGCACTCACTGTTAAATGCTTGGTTTTGCTTGATAGAAGGATTGATAGTCTTACCCGCACA
This sequence comes from Rhabdophis nuchalis, assembly GCA_039707465.1. Classification (NCBI taxonomy): domain Eukaryota; kingdom Metazoa; phylum Chordata; class Lepidosauria; order Squamata; family Natricidae; genus Rhabdophis; species Rhabdophis nuchalis. The sequence continues at coordinate 96,354,856 of CM077647.1, forward strand.
AGCATCTATGTTATATGTACTTATAGCCCTATGAATTTTAAATTGCTGGGGACAGAAATGTTCTGTATCTATTAATTCTCTATCCCCACTGCTCAGTTTAAATGTTTATCCAGAAACTCTGTGAATTTAGTGCCAAGTAACTCAGCCCCTTTCTTGGATGGGTGCAAACCATCTCTTTTGTACAGTTTTTGGTTGGACCAGCTACAGGCATCATGACTAATAAAACCAAAGCCTTCTCTTTTGCACCACTCCTTTAGCCACACATTAAACTCTGCTACACGCTGGCCCTTCTCTTTTTGTTCCTTATAGACTGGTAAAACCTCTGAAAAGATAAGCCTAAAACCTGTACTACTAAGTTCATACCCCAAGCTCTGTAAATCATTCTGTACAGAAAGAATATCTTTTTAGGACAGATCATCAGTACCAAGATGTATAATAGCATCACCCTCACAGTCCTTGCATTCTTGACTATCTTAAGAATATGCCTCTTGTCTCTGCCGGCAGTAACACTTGGTAGACACCTGACCTCTTTTAAAACCTTCATATCCTTTCCTAAATTTACATCCCTTATGATTGAATCACCAACCAGGAGGTGACGTCTCTTTCTGCATACCTTATTCTTCTTGTGTGACTGATGTGTGATACCTGGTTTCCCATTTTGCCTCTCGGAAGAAAGTTCTTCATTTTGGACCACAATCCCCTGCTTATTTGAGTCATTGTTAGCACAACTGCCTTGACCTATCTCTTTAGTGTTCCCTTTAAGATTAGCAAGGGCAGTATATCTGTTATGCTGGGTCACAGCAAAAGGTTTGTGTTTATGGTTCACAGCTCTCACCCTGCCAGATCCCACGGTTGTCCAGACTGCTCTTCTCCTGCAGTATCTTTGCAGTAAAGGGGGCTGATAGTATGGCATCTCCCTAGAGTGGAATGGCCGAATTGGACATCTAATTTCTGCTTGGAGAGCACAGATTAGAGATTCTAAACAGGCAATCTCTCTATGTAGACTAGTAATTTGTTTACAAAGGGGACAGTATCCAAGTTTGAATAGAGTACTGCAAAAGACAGTTGCAAAACAGCTGTTACATTGAACTAAGCTGGTCATTTTGAAATAAAGTAAAATCACAATTTCAAACACACTAATCCAGAATATATTGTTACTAATTTGGTTTATAGTCTTTTTGTCTCTTCCACTCACTCACTCCCTTTTCCTCCCCAGCAGCTCCAATCTCTGCTTCAGTAAGGAATGAGTTAGAAAGCCCTTCCCCCAGACCTTTCACCTCCCCCCCCCACAGCTTCAATCTCTACCTCAGGAGGTTTATCCAATAAAGCTACATACATTTACCTACTTGACAGTGCATTTTATATTTGGCTGCTTCCCATTGTTTTGGGCTGCTTTTTATGGTTTTGTTTGTTTGTTTATATTTGATATTTCTACATCGAAGAGGGATAGATATTAACAAATACATTCTATATATATTTTGCCATCTTTTCTCTATTGTGGAATAATCTTTTCTCTATTGTTGACTGATTCTAATGTATATTGTCTTAATTGCCAACTTTACCAATTTAACAATTGTGGACGACCTTTTGGCAGACCTGAGGAATGTGTTATAAGTTTTTCTTTTTCCAAGAAATGCACTTTCCATATATATTTGTGCAGGGATTTGTCTGGCTATAGAGCTGTGATGAGCTCCATGCAGAGTGTATTAAGTACAATTAAAACAATGCAAGGGAAGAAAAGCAAAGAGGAAACTAATTCTTCCTTTCTTAGAAATGGGAAATGCTGTATATGCACATACCATAGTTTGACATACCATCTCTTTCTAAATTAATTTGGTATTTTCAGGATAAATTATCCAGTTCTATTATCAATTCAGATAATACTTTCTCTTTTCTCAGGTGGCCAGTCTTCTTGGATTGCCCTTATCTGCAGGTAGCAAAAGGGAAAGAACAGATAAGTGTGAGATTTTCTACTACAAATTAGACAAATGTGTTACTCCTTCTTAGAACTGCTTAAATCTCATCATTCCTCCACCACCATCTGCCACAAGCATTTATAATGCAGAATTTAGTCTGATTCATATCTTAGAACAAAGAATGCTATGAAAAACAACAAATAAAGGAATTTCAAATGAAAATGAAGACAGAAGTATGAAAGTACAATACCTTAATCCATAATTAGTCAATTGAAACTCATTTCATCTTCATTCATTCTAAATAATGCTTGACTTCATTTTATTTAGATTAAATGAAAAGATAAGATCATTAGCCTTTTTTTCATGATTTTTCATTATATCTCAACTTCTATCCACCTTTCCTGTGCTGATATGCAGCAAAGTTTTGCCCAGTGAGCCACAATCCTATGAGATTATCCATTCCAGGGGACCTGCTACTCTGTCATAATAACAGTAAAAGAAAAATAGTAATTCCTTCTTGATCCTTAAGTGCTAGCTTGCAGTAGACCACCCAATAAATGGGTCATAAATCCTGTTTCAAAACAATTCCTTGAGCTGTTCTGGCAGTACAATATTGTCAAGATAATGTTCATCTGTATACCTTCTGCTAACACTTCTACCATCACCACCTTCTACCAATGCCTGGATATAATTGTATATAAGCTAAACAGAGACAGGAGAAAATGGCTGGAGAGAAATCCTCTGGAGCTTGCCCTGGAATCTAAGAAATTCTGCCATTACTATAATATAAGCTTAAGGAAAATAAAAGAATGTGTTTCTGATAAGTACATTTTCATACCTGACTACATACATAGACTACAAGAAAATAGGATCTGGATGATGCCTACAGTGGGTGAATGGAGGAACAAATGGTAGTTTGGAAGTTTAAAAAAAACCTGGCAAAATTCCATTCATATTTTATGTGAACCAATATATAAATATACCTTAAATATACTAGAATGAGGCAAGAATATTTTATAAGTGCTATGTAAAGATTTTCTATGATTAAAGAAATATTTAATAGCAGTAAAGAGACTACTTCTTCCATTTCGTTGAGAGATAACTTTATCAAATTCTAAACTTGTCTTGAGTGTTTGCATATTAATATCCAATAAATGAAAATTTAAATCTGCATACTTTTAATTAAATATTCTAAACAACTAGGCCTTAGAGACAGTTTTATGACAGGTTATACACTCTTATACTAGAACCAGCGGCGAAGCTCATAAAGGAGCATTCAAATGTCAAATCAAAGGCCAAGAATATTTTTAATCTGTCAGTTAAATTTATAAAGAGGGACAGCCTCACAGATTTTCTTTCATCCTACAGGGTTTATACAAATTGATATGTTTTGCAGGAATTTTAAGTATCTATCATGTTCTATCTATTTATGTATCTGTTACATGATTGGTTTATATATTCATTACACTTATTCTCTTGGTCCATGTTTTATTACAGGCAGAAATGTGACATTATGCATTAATACATAATGTTGAGGTGAATATATTTTAAGATAAGAAGCAGAACCTTGGATTCACTATGCCATTCCTTTCACCATAATGTAAAAGAACACTTCCATGTATCTTTCTGAAGTTGATTTCCCTTTTACTGACTGTTTCTATTTCTAGTGTGTTTGTGAGTGGATTTATTTATTTTTTTGTAAGTAGAAGTAAGATTTCATATCCAAACTAGCCTTCCTGGCCACATGTTGCTGTGGCCCAGTCAGGAGGGACACCAACTTGAGGGTGGAGTTTCTCCCTCTCTTTCTATCCCTCTACCTACCTACCTACTGTATTTCTCCCTCCCTCTCTCTATCCCTATAGCTGCCTACCTACCTACCTACTGTATTTCTCCCTCTCTCTATCCCTCTACCTACCTACCAACCTACCTACCTACCTACCTACCTACCTACCTACCTACCTACCTACTGCATCTCTCTGTCCCTCTCTCTATCACAGTAGCTGCTTACCTACCTACCTATGGACAGAGTATTTTATGTCATAATGGATGACATAATACCTGTGGCCCACTGCTCTCTCTGTATCCATCTACTTACATTTTTTACATTTCCGTTGCGTGTACCTGGCACAGGTGTGACATCTACACAATCTATGTATGTCATTGGTGCTGTACTTGAAAGGAACATTGTATGAAAATTTGGAAGCAATCAGTGCAGTACTTTCAGAGATTAGCGGTTTTGAACAAACTCTTGTATGTCTCCTCCCTTAATGGGGCTTTAACAGGGTGTTGTGAAACAATTATAGATATTAACCCTCCTGTATTAACCCTCCTGTATGTATATATACACACATACATACATACATACATACATACATACATACATACACACACACACACACACACACATACACACACATATATATATATATGCTGGCATTGCTGGCTTCGGGGATTTTCCCGTGTATATAGCATGGAGATGTTATTGCAACGTTTCGACAAGATCTCACTTGTCATCATCAGGCAGGCTTCTGTCATATATATATATGTGTGTGTGTGTGTGTGTGTGTGTGTGTGTATTTTTAGCTCTCATCAGCTTTTTAGCTCTCATCAGCTAGCCATACCCTTACTGGGATTTGAACCGGGGCTGTATTACATATTAGGCAGAAGCCTTAGCCACTTAAGCCACAAGGTTCTCTTCCTGATCAGCTGAGACAGGAGGATAAGTATATAGTTATGTCACAACACCCTGTTAAGCCCTAATTAAGGGAGGAAGCATACTGCTTTCCTTTTCTGCCTTTCGGCTCATCAGCAGGTTTAGGTTTTTGAGCTGACTTAATTGGGGCTTACCAGGGTGTTGTTACACATACACACACACACACACACACACAATATAATATATACATGTGTGTGTGTGTTTTATATGTGTGTTAGGTTTTTGAGCTGATCAATAAATAAACAAGGGAGACTAGGATAGATCTATTTTGAGAAACAAAATCTACAGCCCAGCAATCTACGTATGAGTTTTGATGTCATATCCCTCTTCACCCAAGTGCCTATAAAAGAAGCCCTGACAGTTATCCAGAACAAATACAACCCACCGCCCCAAACACATCCTGGATCTGACCAACCACATACTTCATTCATAATGGACAAAGATACAAACAGATAGAAGGAGTACCCATGGGATTACCCCTCTCACCCATCATCGCAAATTTATACATGGAACATTTTGAAACCAACGTCTTAGACAAATCTAAACCCAAACCCAAACTCTGGCTCAGATACGTGGATGACACTTTTGTAATTTGGCCACATGGGAAAGAAAAACTGGACAACTTCCTCACACATCTCAACACCCTACACCCCAAAATACAATTCACCATGGAAATAGAAGCTAATAAGCAACTTCCCTTTCTAGACATCCTAATCTACAAAAAACCCAATGGCTCCCTGGGACACACCATCTACTGGAAAAAAACACACACCAACCGCTACCTAAATGCACAATCCCATCACCACCCTGCACAGATAAACTCTGTAGCCAAAACCCTCATCTCCAGAACCAAACATCTAGCTGACAAAGACCACCTGAAAACTGAATTACACTTTCTCACAAATGCATTAATATCTAATGGATTCTGAAGAAAAACAATCACCAACCTAACCCAAAAAGAGATACCCCCCCGAGAGCCAATACACAGAACAGGAAAATGGCATTGCCCTCCTCCCATACATCAAAGGCACCACAGACAAAATCAGCAAAATTCTCCACAAGCACAATATCAAGACAGCCTTCAACACTGACCAAAAATAACCAACATCCTAAGGAATCCCAAAGACAAGATCCAGTTAGAAAGCCAAGGAGTCTACAAAATTCCATGTAAAACCTGCCCTGACACTTACATAGGACAAACCAACAGAAGGATAAGTGCACATATTGCAGAACATAAAAATGCATTAAAAATCACCTTAATACCTCATCTCTTTATCAACATTTCAAAACTACAGGACATGACATTGACTTTCAAGGAACTAAAATGATCTCCAAGGCTGAACAGCTGAACAGGAGAATAATCAGAAAAGCCATCGAAATAGAGAAGCAACCTAACAATATGAAGAAATGTGACGACACCTCCCATCTACCAGACATCTGGAAAACAGCACTGACCAACGGACGAGCCCCACCCTCCACCCAAGCCGTTGAAATTCAAAATAAGGAGAAACATACAAATAAGAGCAATCAGCATCAATCTACCAATCATGATACAGCTGCACAGCCAATCAACCCACTCACAACAATAGTCAGCACTCCACCCACCACCCACCAAGATTTAAGGAAGGTCGACGCCTTCGTAATCGCAGACCGAAGCCTGAGGATGGCAAGTGAGCTCTTGCCGAAACATTGCAATAACAATTCCATGCTATATACATGGGAAAACACCCGAAGACAGCAATACCAGCATGTGTGTGTGTGTGTGTGTGTGTGTGTGTGTGTGTGTGTATGTATGTATGTTATGGTTTATTCGGGTCTTTTCCCGTGTACACTTAAAAGTGTTTTTTGCAACATTTCGACGGGATAACACCCGTCATCATCAAGCTGGTGCCTTTGTTTTCTTGCGAGTAAACTGTGATCGAAGTGGCAGTTTTTCTATGAAAAAAAAAAAGAAACGTTTTTCATAGAAACAATAAAGAAACAAAATCTACAGCCCAGCAATCTACTCATGAAATTGATTTTGAAAAAACCAAATTACTCTCCAAAACTGAACACTTCAACAAGAGAATAATTATGGAAGCTATTGGAATAGAGAAACACCCCCCACAACATGAATGATGTTGTGATGATGCCTCCCGCCTACCAGACATCTGGAAACTAGCTCTGGCCATTAAATGAGTCAAATTGATGTGACAAATCAGCCAATCAATCCGTTTAAAGCAGCAGAGCCAGCATTCCAACCCCCCCACCTCTACTTATAGAAAAACTGCCATTTCGATCACAGTTTACTCGCAAGAAAACAAAGGCACCAACCTAATGATGACGGGTGTTATCCCATCGAAATGTTGCAAAAACACTTTTAATTTTACACAGGAAAAGACTCGAATAAACCATAACCTACATACCTATACCCGTGAAAATTTCGTAGATTTTCACGGGTGTAGGTATGCTGGCATAGCTGGCTTTGGGGATTTTCCTGTGTATAAGGCATAGAAAAGTTGTTGCAATGTTTCGACAAGATCTCACTTGTCATCATCAGGCAGGCTCACAGACACAATCCTGCCTGATGATGACAAGTGAGATCTTGTCGAAACATTGCAACAACTTTTCTATGCCTTATACACGGGAAAATCCCCGAAGCCAGCTATGCCAGCATATATATATATATGTTTTCGTAGATTTTCACGGGTGTAGGTATACTGGCATAGCTGGCTTCGGGGATTTTCCCGTGTATAAGGCATAGAAAAGTTGTTGCAGACACAGACACAAGCCTGCCTGATGATGACAAGTGAGATCTTGTTGAAACGTTGCAACAACTTTTCTATGCCTTATACACGGGAAAATCCCCGAAGCCAGCTATGCCAGCATATATATGCTGATGAAGTCTCATTCATCATCTTCAGGCTGGTGCTTCCGGCTTGGTGCTTCCAGGAGCAATGTGAGATCTCAGCCGGTTCCTCTTTTTAACTGCCAGTGGGGGTGTGACCTGATTGGGTGGGAGCTTGGCTGCATTCTGATTGGGTGGAGGTGTGTTCTGATTGGTAGGGGGCTTGGCTGTGCTCTGATTGGTAGGGGGCTTGGCTGTGCTCTGATTGGATGGGGGCGTGTTCTGTTTAGGTGGGGGCCTGGTTGTGCTCATGTTAGTCAGAGTTGAAGGGGGATTTGAGCTGGTGAGCTGCATTACTGTTGTTTGGCTTCGCGTTTGTGGTCGTGCCAGGTCTCCGTGGTGGGCATCAGTTTGCTTCATGTATGGATTGGAGGGGTTTAAAGTGGCTAATAATGCAGCTGTGGTCTGGCTTCTGGTTTGTGGTCGGGCTTCTGGTTTGTAGTCATCATCGGTGTGGGTTTGGGCTTGCTTTTTGCGTGGCTGTGTGATAGTGACATCCTGTGTGGTTTTCGTGAGTGTGGGTCTGGTATCATTATTTGTGTTAGGGACTCGTTTGTCAGTGAGGGTGGGTTTCCAAATGGCTGGTAGGCGGGAAGTATCATCTCGTTTATTCATGCTGTGTGGCCGTTTTTCTATCTCAATAGCTTCTCTGATTATTCTGTTGTTAAAGTGTTCAATTTTGGCAATAGTTCTGGTCTTTTTAAAGTCTATATCATGTCCTGTGGCTTTGAGGTGTTGGACCAGGGAAGGAGTTGGTTCCTCCTTTTTGACTGAGTTTTTGTGTTCTTCAATGCGTGCCTTTATTCTTCTGTTGGTTTGTCCGATGTATGTGATGGGGCACGTGGTGCATGGGATTTCATATACTCCTTGATTTTCTAACTCTATTTTGTCTTTGGGGTTTCTTAGGATGGTGGATATTTTTCAGTTTGTGTAGAATGCTGTCTTGATGTTGTGTTTGTGGAGGATCTTGCTGATTCTGTCTGTGGTGCCTTTTATGTATGGGAGGAGGGCTTTGCCGTTTTCTTGTTCATTGTCTTGGATTTTAGTGGGGTTTTCTTTTTGGATTAGGTTAGTGATCTTGTTTCTTTGGAATGGAATCTTGTTTCTTTGGTGGAAGCCAAGCTCCCACCCAATCAGGTCACACCCCCACTGGCAGTTAAAAAGAGGAACCGGCTGAGATCTCACATTGCTCCTGGAAGCACCAAGTCGGAAGCACCAGCCTGAAGGTGATGAATGAGACTTCATCGAAACATCGTGAAGATACTTCCAATTCTACGTGGGAGAAAACCCGAACAACCAAAGACCTACATACAAACACCCGTGAAAACCTCAGGAAAAAAAACACACACACACACACACACACACATATATATATTAGTTTTTATGAGCTGATCAATAAATTTAAATTTGAGAGACCAAGATAGATCTATTTCGAGCTTATTAGCTCTCATCAGTTGGCCACACCCCACTGGGATTCGAACCGGGGCTGTAATGAATCCAAGACAGAAGCCTAGCACTCCAGCCTAATCGGTTCTACCCTGTTTCATCAGCTAATCCAGGAGTATTTAGTATAGATCATTGTTTCCACAACTTCCTGTAAGGGCCCCAATTAAGGGAGGAGACATGCTGTTTCCCTCTCTGCCTGTCGGCTCATCACCAGAGACCATCTAGACAGAGAACCATTTTTTTAGTTATGTTGTGTAATATTTTTTAGATATGTGTTAGTTTTTATGAGCTGATCAATAAATTTAAATTTGAGAGACCAAGATAGATCTATTTCGAGCTTATTAGCTCTCATCAGTTGGCCACACCCCACTGGGATTCGAACCGGGGCTGTAATGAATCCAAGGCAGAAGCCTAGCACTCCAGCCTAATCGGTTCTACCCTATTTCATCAGCTAATCCAGGAGTATTTAGTATAGATCATTGTTTCCACAACTTCCTGTAAGGGCCCCAATTAAGGGAGGAGACATGCTGTTTCCCTCTCTGCCTGTCGGCTCATCACCAGAGACCATCTAGACAGAGAACCATTTTTTTAATTATGTTGTGTAATATTTTTTAGATATGTGTTAGTTTTTATGAGCTGATCAATAAATTTAAATTTGAGAGACCAAGATAGATCTATTTCGAGCTTATTAGCTCTCATCAGTTGGCCACACCCCACTGGGATTCGAACCGGGGCTGTAATGAATCCAAGGCAGAAGCCTAGCACTCCAGCCTAATCGGTTCTACCCTGTTTCATCAGCTAATCCAGGAGTATTTAGTATAGATAATTGTTTTCACAACTTCCTGTAAGGGCCCCAATTAAGGGAGGAGACATGCTGTTTCCCTCTCTGCCTGTCGGCTCATCACCAGAGACCATCTAGACAGAGAACCATTTTTTTAGTTACGCTGTGTAATATTTTTTAGATATGTGTTAGTTTTTATGAGCTGATCAATAAATTTAAATTTGAGAGACCAAGATAGATCTATTTCGAGCTTATTAGCTCTCATCAGTTGGCCACACCCCACTGGGATATATATAAAATTGTTTTCACAACTTCCTGTTAGGGCCCCATTAAGGGAGGAGACATACTGTTTCCCTCTCTGCCTTTCGGCTCATCACCATCTAGACAGAGAACCATGAGTTACGTTGTGTAAATTTATTTTTGATATGTGTGTTAGTTTTATGATCTGATCAATAAATTTAAATTTGAGAGACCAAGATAGATCTATTTTGAGCTTATTAGCTCTCATCAGTTGACCATACCCTTTTACTGGGATTTGAACCGGGGCTGTAATGCATCTGAGGCAGAAGCCTAGCAATTCAGCCTAACCGGCTCTACCTTATTGCATCAGCTAAACATGGTTCTCTGTCTAGATGGTCTCTGGTGATGAGCCGAAAGGCAGAGAGGGAAACAGTATGTCTCCTCCCTTAATGGAGGCCTAACAGGAAGTTGTGAAAACAATTATCTATACTAAATACTCCTGATTCAGCTGATGCAATAAGGTAGAGCCGGTTAGGCTGAATTGCTAGGCTTCTGCCTCAGATGCATTACAGCCCCGGTTAGAATCCCAGTAAAAGGGTATGGCCAACTGATGAGAGCTAATAAGGTTGAAATAGATCTATCTTGGTCTCTTAAATTTAAATTTATTGATCAGCTCATAAAACTAACACACACACACACACACATATATACATATACATACATACATACATACATACATACATACATACATACATACATTTGTGTCACAACACCCTGTTAAGCCCCAATTAAGGGAGGAAGCATACTGCTCTCCTGCCTAGCATGTTATGCAGCCCTGGTCCAGTAAGGGTATGGCTAGCTGATGAAAGCTGAATAGCTTGAAATAGATCTATAGTAGTCTCCCTGACTTATTTATTGATCAGCTCAAAAATGTAACACACACACACACACACACACTAGTGTATTACCTGTCTTAAACTGGTATGATTTCTTGCTTCAAGTACTGTGTGTTATTCAGTTCACAGTGGAACTGCTTGCCTCCAGAAGTTGTGAATGTCCCAACACTGCAAGTCTTTACGAAGATGTTGGATAGCCATTTGTCTGAAACAGTATAGGGCTTCCTGCCTAGGCAGGGGTTTGGACTAGAAGTCCTCCAAGGGCCCTTCCAACTCTGCTATTGTATTGTGTTGTGTTGTGTTGTGTTGCATTGTATTGTATTGTATTGTATTGAATTGTATCATATTGTATCATATTGTATTGTATTGTATTTATCTTCTTGGATTTTCTGGCATCTTTCCTGTGCTAATGAGACTATATTGGCTTTGTTTTCCGTATCAGGTAAGTACCAAAGGGCGTTGGTACTTACCTGATACGCCTCTTGTAATAAGGGGAAGATAGCATCCAAGAATGGGTTATCTCCGTCCGTCTCTGATTGGACTGAGTCTGATTGCTAAATTAGACTACTATAAAACCTCCATGCTGAGGTGCCTAATCCCAGTTTTACGACAAAGTAAATGAAGACAGACTCATCAGTAGTATCCAACCACTTTAGTAAACACAACTCATATGTATCGAAGTACATGCAAAAAGAAAAAAATCACCCCTTCCTCCAACACTTAAAAGTTGAAGAAAAACAGGGAGGGACGGATGCTATCTTCTTATTAGAAGAGGCGTATCAGGTAAATACCAATGCCCTTTCTCAATAAGGGGAAGATAGCATCCATGGGACATACCCAAGCTAAACGAGGTCCCATCCCAGGGCGGGCCAACTTCAAACTGCTGGATGCACCACCTGATCCACTGCTTGCAACACTCGGCGACCAAAGGCAGCCTCCTCTGAGGTGAACCTATCCAACCTGTAATTCCTGATAAATGGTGTCAGGGACGCCCACGTTGCCGCTCTACAACTTTCTTCCAAAGAGGCCTCGGTAGCCCTCAACCTAGTGGTGGCCGCGCTTCTTGTGGAATGCGCAGTGATTCCCAAAGGAGCACTCTCACCCCTGGACTCGTAAGCTAAGGCAATACTCTGTCTCACCCATTGGCCTATACAGGCAACCAAGACCTTATTGCCCAGAGATGATGGGTGGAAAGATACAATGAGATCCTCCGTCTTACGAAAACTTGCCATGTGTTGGATGTAAACTTTCAAGGCCCTGCGCACATCGATCCCCTGCCGAGTGTCTACCTGCTGATCCAGTCCCAAAGGACAGAAATCTGGTAGTACCACCTCCTGAGCCGGATGGAACCATGAGTTAATCTTAGGTACAAAAGAGGGGTCCAGCCAGAGCACTACTCTACCTGGGGAAAACCTGCAAAGGCCCTCCCTGATTGATAAGGCATGTAGCTCTGATATGCGGCAAGCTGAAGTGACAGCCACCAAGAAGGCTACCTTCCAAGATAGTATATTCAGGGGGATCTCCGGAAGAGGCTCAAAAGGAGGACCGAGTAGGGCATCTAATACACAAGGGAGATCCCAAAATGGATACCGGTGTACCACTGGAGGGTATAGTTTGGTGGCCCCTTTAATGAATCGTTGCACCGTGGGATGATGAGATATGACCTGACCGCCACCCCATGTTATGATAGTGCCCAGAGCTGCCACCTGATGCCAAATGGTATTAGGTGATAGATCCCTATCAAGACCGTCCTGGAGAAATTCCTGGACCTATGGAATGGATGACTCCTCTGACTGAAAACCTCTAACCTCACACCATGAAGCAAAAATCTTCCATGTCGCATTGTAAATACGAATGGTAGACTGCCTCCTGGAGGCCTGAATGGTGTTAATGACTCTATTAGAGTAGCTTCCTCCCCTCAAGGTGAGCCGCTCAACCTCCAAGCAGTCAACTGGAGCCACGCAGGGTCCGGGTGTTCCAATGACCCTTGGCGTAGCAAGCAGTTGTCGATAGGAAGGCGCCATGGCATTTCCGATGACAGAGTCCGGAGTTCGGCGAACCAGGGTCTCTGCAGCCAGTGAGGGGTGATCAGGATCACTTCTGCCTGGAGGTCGATAACTCTGCGAATTACCCTGGGTAGAAGGGACACTGGTGGAAAGGCATAAAGTAAACCCCATGGCCAGGGTGTCCACAAGGCATCCATCTCCTCCGCCCCCGGGGTGTGGAACCTGGAGAAGAACCTGCAGAGTTGAGTGTTGCTGGGGGGGGGGCGAAGAGGTCCACCACCAGTTCTCCAAACCGTCTCGCGACCTCCTGAAAAACACAAGGTTATAAATGCCATTCTGACTGATCGATAGTAACAGTGCTCAGCAAATCAGCCCTGGTGTTTGCTATCCCCAAAATGTGCTCCGCTGATAATGAGCACAGATTGATCTCTGCCCAAGCTCCAAGGAGTTGTGCTTCCCGCATAAGGTCCCCTGATCGGGTACCACCCATTCAGTTCACATGCGAGAGCCGAGGGCCATATCATATAAGGGGACGGTGCACCCGCTGTTTGCGAGCGGTGGCACGCTCCGGCCCTCATGGCTCCTCTTGCGACCCAGGGGGTTTAGGATCTCAGGGCCTGGGCCTTCGGCTGATGTTGTGTAACGCCAGGTCTGTGGTTAATAAAGCCCCCCTCATTCATGATCTAGTTTTGGAGGGGGGTGGACCTGGCGGGTATCACGAAGACCTGGTTGGGCCAAGAAGGGGGGTGCCCCTCGTTGAAATATGCCCACCGGGTTACCGTGCATTTCACCAACCACGAGCCCAGGGTCGGAGTGGGGGGTGGTGGCGGTTGTTATAAAGGAGGGTCTGGACCCGAGGGAGACCACTGTGCCACAGCCAGCCAGCTGTGAGTCTCTATGTGAGGAGTGGGGTCATGGGAGGCAGTTGGGCTTGCTGATAGTGTACCTGGCTCCCCGCTGCATATCAGCAGCCCTACCCGAGCTTCTCAATGTGATAGCCGAGATGGCGGTTGACACCCCCAGGCTGTTAGTCATGGGAGATTTCAACTTGCCATCGATAGGCGAGGCATCTGAGATGGCACGGGAGTTCATGGCCTCCATGACGGCCATGGACCTGACCCAATTAATTCATGACCCCACCCATACTGGGGGACACATGCTGGACCTAGTTTTTGCCTCCGGCCAGTGGTTGAGTGTTCTTGGTTTAGGGGAAATAGCTGTTGAACCCCTGTCATGGTCAGATCACTCTCTCCTTCGGCTTTCCTACCACTACATCCCACCATGGGGAGGCAGAACTGGAAGAGGTGAGATGGTTCCGCCCCAGGCGCCTAATGGACCCTGAGAGGTTCCAGATGGAGCTTGGGCCAATACCTGAGACCCTGACCCAAGACTCGACTGAGGACCTACTGGCCACTTGGAATAGTGTGGCCACGGGGGCCCTGGACCAGGTTGTGCCTTTGCGGCCTCTCACCAGGCGCTGAACCACCTTGGCTCCCTGGTTCTCTGAGGAGCTAAGAGTGATGAAGCATCAGAAGAGATGCCTAGAGAGCGGTTGAAGGGCCACCCGCTCTGAGTCTGACCGGACACTGGTAAGTTCGCATTTGAAGACCTACCTAGTGGCGATAAAAGTGGCGAAACGTAATTATTTCTCCGCTCTTATCGAGTCTGCAGATAACCGGCCTGCCACACTGTTTAGGGTGACCCGCTCCCTTCTTCACCAGAGGGTGTGGGATGCCCACTTGCAGGGTTGTGTGGAGGAATTTGGGTGTTATCTGCATGATAAAATCGATCAGATCCGGGACAAGTTGGCCTCCAATTGGACTAGTTCAGAAGGGCTGACGGAGGCAGGTCTTGAGTCTGTTATCTGGGAAGAGTTCGATCCTGTGATTCCTGAGGACATGGACAGGATGCTGGGGCGGCTAAACACCACCACATGTTTATTGGACCCGTATCCCTCCTGGTTGGAACTGGCCTCCTGGGAGGTTACATGAGGCTGGCTCCAGGGAATTATCAACGCTTTTTTGAGTGAGGGGTTTCTGCTGGCCGCCTTGAAAAAGGCGGTGGTGAGCCCCCTCCTCAAGAAGCCCTCCCTGGACCCGGCTGTGTTGGCCAACTACCGTCCAGTCTCCAACCTCCAATTCCTTGTGAAGGTTGTTGAGAGTGTGGTAGCACGACAACTCCCTCAGCACATGGAGGAAACTGTCTATCTGGACCCGCGCCTGGGCACAGCACAGAGACAGCATTGGTCGCATTGGTGGATGATCTCTGGAGGGAATCCCAAACAATAGAGAGTAGAAACCCTGTCGGATCTGGTCAGTGGGAACGCTCTCTATAGCCTCAATCTCTAGGCGGTATTGGATCGCCGAATCCATTAAGGGCCTCCTCTGGGAGTTATTGGACAACGGACAACTAATGAAGAAATTGGCCGGAGAGATCAAAATTCCACGGTCAGACCACACCTGACCGTGGATGAGACCCAAACATCAGAGGTCGTAGATTCCCAAAGGTCTGTGAAATGTCGCAGTCTACCACCTATGGGAAACCAGCTCTGGGAAATCTGCGGTAGTAGCGGTTACCAGATCAGCAAAAGGCCTGTTTAGACTGCCCTCCGTGGTTTTGCCAGAACTGCTGCTGTTGCTGAGCATGAAAGTGCTGGTTAAAACCTCTTTGTTGATGGAAACCTGACTGCGGGTATTCTGATCTATATGAACCCCCATAATCTTGAGTACCAAATGACTGGCGTCTAGGGTAGGGGGCGGTGTATTAAATCCCTTCTTGGGATTGGAAGGGAGGACTTTGCACTTGTCCTTGCCCTTCATCAGGAGGGGATTCAAGGCTTCACCGAATAAGTCCCCTTTGTATGGTTCCCACGCCAGCTTCCATTTATGCTTCACGTCAGACTGCCACTGATGGAGCCACAGCAGTCTATGCAAAGAGATCGTGGAGGCCATGGCCCTGGAAGCAAACCGTGTCGAACTCAACATGGCATCAGCCATAAATTGAACTGCGGCAATGATCTTATTTAAGTCCTGATGGGACCTGGTGTCACCAGCTGGAATGCGGCCCTGGAGCTGTTGCAGCCAGAAGAGGCTGGAGTGCGCAAAGAATGACACCTTGGTCGAAGCATGGACAGCCCATGAAGAGGCCTGATGGCACCACTGGAGCACCTGGTCTGCCCTGTGGTCTTGCTGTTTCAGAAGATTCTCCTGGCCCCCTGGAGGGGAATATTGGAGTACAGAGCGACCACTGGGGCATCGACAGTGGGCCAGGTCAGCGTCTTCTCCAATGCCTCATCCATGTTGTAATGACGCCTATCGTTGGCCATTGGAGCCCATCCAGAAGCTAGGTTCATCCACTGCTGCTGCACTGTGTTGACAAAAATCTGCAGGGTGGCGATGGTGTCAGCTTCCACTTTATACTCCAGGAAGAGCACCTTGGCCAAGGAAGGTTGTGTCAGATTGGGCGCTGCCGGGGCAGGTGGGCCCCAGTCAGAAACAGCCTTAACCAAGAGAGATTTAAACAATGCTGGATGAAAAAGGCCAGTGAAGGTTGGTTTCTCCGGTCCAGTGTTCTCCTCACTAGAGAGATTGCCATCCCGGATCTCGCCCTCTTCAGATTCTATCAAGAGGCTGCCTTTGTAATCAGCTGGAGGCAAGTCTTGGGCCTGTGCAGGTGCCACGCAAGGGCGCTCCCCAGCCTGAGTAGATTTGGCCTGAATCCCCACAGTGATCCCCTGCCTGATCATCTCAGCAATAAAGTTCTGCATATCAGGCATAACCAGGGTTATGGAGGCCATAGGTGGGAGTGGAGGAGGCAGCGGTGCTGGCAGGTCAAGCCTCACCCCCACCAAAGGTGGTGTGAAGGTGGCCGCAGGCCGCCTCGCCACCTGTCTAGTTGGAGTGCTATCCCATAGACCAGAGGTGTCTATGGGGAGCATGGGGCTGAAAGGCCTCAAGTGACAGAGGCAGGCTCGAAGCCTGGGTGGTCACTGGCGATGGGGACCCCCGAAGTGCAGCTGAGGGTGCGGGGTTCCCTTGGCCATTGCCTTGCTTTTCTTGGCCTTAGAGGCCCTGGAGGCAGAAGAGGAGCGGGCTTTGGCATCCACGTGGGCCTCGCTCGCGCTGCGGCCAGATGAGGTGGAAGCCGGGGACAGCATCAGAAGGCCCTGGGGGGAATTTGATGGGCCAGCACAGGCCTCAGGCCTACCCTCGATGTCATCGCAGCCTGGCATGCTTCAAAATGGTGGCCACAAGAAGATAAGGCTGGGAAGATGAGCCCGACACTGAAAGCTCCGCCCCCTTGGTGAAATTATGTCGTGCGCACTTATGAACGCCTCACCGCACTGTCAAACGTGCTGCGGCCTTGCCAAATATTGTGCGGCTTTCCTTGCTTCACCATGGGGCTGCGTAGATCAGGCAGTGGAGCACTCAGCGAGGACAGCTGGCAGGCGATCAGGTGGCGGGCGGATGGCCGACATGTGGGCGGGTGAGGGCATCAGCCTCGGTGTGAGCTGCACAATGTTTCCTGAGGCCATACGAGTGCCAAGCGATCCGCGTGGGATCTGAGGTGGATAGCCACAGTGAAAATGGGGGAGTGAGACCCCAGGAGGCAAACCGGCACATCTCCCTCGAAGAGACAACACGCCCATCCTTCTCAGGCCAGGGAGGCCGAGAAGTCATCAATAAGCAGCAAGCAGGAGACAGAAAGTGACAGGCTCTTGACAGGAGGCACAGCACCCTGTTCCACAATAATGCCCAGCTGAGACAGGACAGAGGATTCCCAGCTACTCATGAGTAACAGGTAATATTACACCAGAAACAGCAATCTTTCTTCACACACGAGGATTGGATACTCCGAAACATCCCAGAGTGGACTGAGTCAGAAAACTGGGGTTAGGCATCTCAGCATGAGGGGTTTACAGTAGCCTAATTAATTAGTAATCAGACTCAGTCCAATCAGAGACGGATGGAGATAACCCATTCTTGGATGCTATCTTCCCCTTATTGAGAATACGAAGCTATCAGTCTCCCACTGCCTTATACTTTTCCACTATTAACTGACTACTTGGCTGAATCAATATTACTTTGCCCTCTATTGTAATTATTGTATTATCTTGACAACATTAAAAAACATTAATATGAATAACAAAATAACAGTCCTAAAAGGGACCTTGGAAGTCTTTTAGTGCAACCTCTTCCTCAAGCAGGAAACCTTATAGCATTGGACAAATGATTGTCCAATCTCTTCTTAAAAACCTCCAGTTTCAGAGCACCCACAACTTCTGGAGGCAACTTGTTTCACAGATTAATTGTTCTAATTGTTAAGGAAGTTTCTCTGTATTTCTAGGTTGGTTCTCTCCTTCATTAATTTCCATTCATTGCTTCTTGTCCTGCCCGCAAGTGATTGACTTCCCCTTCTTTGTGGCAGCCCCTTAGCTATTGGAATACTGCTACCATATCATACCTCAGTGCTTCTTTTTATTAAACCAGATATACCTGATTTCTGCCACTGTTCTCCATATGTTTTAGCCTTCAATCCCTTCATCATGTTTGTTACTCTTCTCTGCACTCTTCCTAGAGTCTCAAAATCTTTTATATTGTGACAACCAAAACTGAATGCAATATTCCAAGTGTGATTTTACAAAGCATTGTAAAGTGGTATTAATACTTCAGGTCTTCTTCATTCTATACTTCTTTTAATGCATTGGCCTTTTTTTGGCAGCTGCAGCACACTGCTGGCTCATATTTAAGTTATTGTCTGTTAGGACTCCAAGATACCTCTTGCTATTGAGCCAAGTGCCACCTATTCTAAATTGCAAATGCTGTAAGAATTAAATCAAAGGTTTCTTTTATTGTACATATTGCCTAAAGCATTTCCAGTTGTTTCTGTTGTGGGTCCGAAAGGAGAGTCCAGGCTGGTCAGATTCCGTAACAGGTATTTATTAATACAGAAAGCATTAAGACAACTATATACAGCAACAGAACAGTTTTCCCCTGCCTGACAGCTATTTATACTCTAGCTGTCAGGCAGGGAACCAATCAGCGCATCTCCCGCTCCCGGCTTCAGCCAGCCGCGTCTTAGCCAATCAGATGTGACTGGCTGTTGCCGGGGATTTTAAAGAAGTGTCAGTATGCAACACTCCTTCCCCCCTGGCGAGTACGCATGCGGGCCCATTAGCATACGTACTCGCCGAGGTAGGCGGGGCAATGCCGGACCCGCCCAGATCGCCTCAGAGTCCCAGCAGAAGTCGATGGAGGAGGACGTGCCCTTTGCAGCTCCTCCCTGATGGGGGTGTAGCTCCGGGCTGCGTCATTGCGGCCTGCGACTTTGCCGGAAGCCTGCGAATCGGGTAGGTAATGGCGAGGGGGCACGCCGCTCGGGGTGGAGCCGATTTCAGGTTCCTGGAAGGCAGGAACAGGGTAGGCCAGGCCTGGTTGGGTGAAGGCCTGAGGAGGTGTGTTGGTTCGTGCTTCGGGTCGTCTGATGGTTGGTTCGTCGGCTGGTGGGCGCACCCGGAGGAGCTGTTCGGATGCCGATGGCCCTGAGTGTCGTCTGGGGGTGGTGTTTGTGTTTGGAGGAGAGGTCGCCCGGATGGTTGGCTGGACTTGATTGGAGGCGGCCCTGCTCGGATGGGTGGCCTTGCTGGAGGTCGGCGGGCCCGGTTGGGTTGGCTCCTGCAGGGCTGGAGACGGAGGGCGGCGCCTCAATTGATCCAGGTGGCGCCGCCACTCGGATCCATCTGGCAGTCCAACCCTGCAAGAGCAGGGGCCTGTTAGTGCGCGGATGGTAGCGGGGACCCATCGTGGATCCCCGTGAAGTTCCGGGCAAGGACCGCGTCTCCTATGGCGAATTGGCGGGGAGGGGGAACCCCCAGGTTGCATGGCTGCACCTCGTTATATAGGGGGTGCAGCCTGTCCAATGTGGTCCGCAGGCGGCGACCCATCAGCAGCTCAGTGGGGCTCTTCCCTGTCGTCGGGCAAGGAGTGGAATGCTGACCCATGAGGTAAGCATCCACCCTTGCATGCCAATCCCCCCCCCATCCATCCTACCGAGGACCTCCTTGGCCAAGCGGACAGCTCTTTCCGCCCGTTGGCGGAAAGGGTGGTAGGGGGCGGTTGGTGCGTGGCGGATCCCCTGGGAGGCCAGGAATTCCTGGAAGGTGGTGGAGTGAAACTGAGGGCCGTTGTCAGAGACCAGGGTGTCCGGCAACCCGTGCATGGCGAATAGGCGCCTGAGCGCACGCATGGTACTCTCTGCGGTGGTGGAGGCCATGAGGATGACCTCCGCCCAGTGGGAATAGGCATCCACCACCCACCAGGAAGGACTGGCCATTGAAGGGACCCGCAAAGTCAATGTGGACCCTGGACCATGGGGATTTGGGGGTGTCCCAGTCCCGGTGAGGTGCGGAGGGTGGAGCGGGGCGGGAGGGTTGGCACGCCTGGTAAGCGCCTACCCAGGCGGCCACCTCATCGTCCATGCAGGGCCACCAGACATAGCTCCAGGCAAGGGCCTTCATGCGAGCTATGCCTGGGTGGTTGGCATGGAGGGACTTGAGTACCTGTTGGCGTAGGGGAGGGAGAACGATGACCCGGTCCCCCCAGAGCAAGCACCCGCTGTGGAGCGACAACTCCAGCTGGCAGGTCTTGAAAGGCCGGCAGTCCTCCGGTAGCACGCCTGAAGGCCACCCTCGCAGGACCCAGGTGGAGACCTGGGACAGGACAGGGTCGGCCCTGGTCAGCGCGGCTACGTCCGACGACGTAAGGGAGAGATCGGAGTCGGCCACTGACAGAATGGACAGGGCCAGGACCGGCTCCGTCTCTGTCTGGGGGAGGGGGCAACGGCTGAGGGCGTCCGCGTGCCCCAGCTGCTTGCCCGGACGGTAAAACAGCGTGTACTCATACGCAGCGAGGAATTCCGTCCACCTGGTCATCCTAGGGGAGAGGATGGGAGGGGTGGGCTGGTCGCCGGCCAGAAGCCCAAGGAGCGGCTTGTGGTCGGTGAAGACGGAGAAGGGGCAGCCATACAGGTACTCATGAAATCTTTTAATCCCGGACACTACAGCCAGAGCCTCCTTGTCTATCTGGCTGTAGTTGCGCTCCGTAGGAGACAGAGTCCGAGAGTAAAAGGCAATGGGGGCTTCTGAGCCATTGGGCAGGACATGGCTCAGGACGGCCCCCAGGCCGAAAGGGGAGGCGTCAGATGCTAACATCAATGGCATGCTGTCAGAATACTGGACCAGCACGGCTTTTGACGTCAGCATTTCTTTGGTAGCCGCGAACGCATGCGCCTCGCGGCTGCCCCAGCACCAGCCCACGGATCGGTCGAGCAATCGATGCAGCGGCTTGGCTACTGACACCTTATGGGGAATGAAGGGCGCGTAAAAGTTGAGCAGGCTGAGGAACGCCTGCAGCTCCGTCTTGGAGGCAGGAGTGGGGGCGTTCTGGATTGCATCGACCTTGGGGGGGGGTTGGGTGAATTCCCTGGGCGTCAATCATGAAGCCCAGGAATTCTACCCGCGGCACAGCAAATTTCAACTTGCTGAGCTTCAGTTTAAAGCCTGCGCCCCTGAAAACCGTGAGGACCTTCCCGAGTACTTTGGCGAGGTCTGAGAGGCTGGAAGCAGCTATCAGGACGTCGTTGAAGTACGGAACGACGCCCGGGAGCCCATGGAGCAAGCACTCCATGAGGCTCTGGAAGATCCCCGGGGCAACGGAAACGCCGAAATGGAGACGGCGACAACGAAAAGCCCCTCGGTGGGTGACGATAGTCTGCGCCTCAGCCGCATCGTCATCCACTGGGAGCTGCTGGTAGGCTTGCGCCATATCCAGCTTCGCAAAGATGCAGCCCTGTCCCAAGGAATGGAGCAGGTGCTGCACCACCGGAACTGGATATGGGTTCGCCTGAAGCCCGCGGTTGATCGTCAACTTATAGTCGGCACAGATGCGTATGGAACCGTCGGGCTTAATGGGGACCACTATGGGGGTCTCCCATTTCGCCTGATCGACGGGCTCCAACACGCCCTGTGCCACGAGACGATCGAGCTCCACGTCAACTCATGGCTTCAAGGCGAACGGCAGCCTGCGGGCCTTGAGCCGAATTGGAGCAACCTGAGGGTCTAGGTTGAGGGAGACCGGGATGCCGGTGTATGACCCCAGCTTCCCATCGAAGATATCGGGGAAGGCAGAGAGGACTTTGGCTACGGGTGAAACGGTGGGCACCCTGTGCACCCCCTGGACAGAGAGGCCGAGGGGGGAGAACCAATCCAAGCCGATGAGGGCTGTAAGGGGTCGTTTGACCACTAGGATGGGCAAAACTCCCTTAAATTGTCCGTATTGTACCCGGACACGGTGTTGGCCCAGGACAGAAATAGGATTTCCCTGGTAGTCTTTTAGTAAGGTTTGTGGCTGGGAAAAGCACTCGGCCCGTAAGGTGGGGCAGAGGCGGGCGAGCTGTGGCCAGGAGATGAGGGACCGGGAAGATCCCGAGTCAACCTCCATGGCTATTGAGCGGCCTTCGAGGAGGAGGGTGGTGGAGATGCGCCTACGGTCATCCGGTGGCAGAGGGGTGGTGTCCAGGAGCTCTGTCATCGTGAAACAATCGGCTTCGGGTTGCGGCCGACGGGCCGGGCGGCGTTGGACATAAGCTGGGACCGGAGCAGGCGGAGACGTCGCAGAGCGAGGCGGCGGTGGTGCGGGCTGGGCCGGTAGTGCGGCCTGGCAGACACGGGTGATGTGGCCCTTGTGGTTGCATCTGTGGCAGACAGTGGCCTTAAAGGGGCAGTCGGCCCTGAGGTGGGAGCCGCCGCACCCAAGGCAAGCCGCGGCCGATTGGCGGGACAGCGGGTTTCTCGGGCGTCCTCGGTTAGTGGCCTGTAGGTGTGCCACCTGGTTGTAGGCCTCGAAATCGTCCAGGGGGTCGAGAGGGGCCAGTTCATCTACGAGGCAGGCCCGTGGGGACGGTAGTGGCTGTGAGGCTTGTCCCCGGCACATTTCGGCAGCTGAGGCTTCGGACAGCTCTGCTGCCCTGGCTTCTTCGACCGCCTGCTCGAGGGTGATCTCGGATCGTGCTAGCAAGCGCCATCTGAGTTTAATGTCTTTCACGCCGCAGACGAATTGTTCCACAAGGGATTCGTCAAGAAAAGGCGTGGGAAACTCGCAGAGCATGGCGGAGGCCCGCAAGGCCTGAAGGAAATCGGCGATCGACTGGGAGGGTAGTTGGCGGCATTGGCGGAAGGCATAGCGGCGCGAAATCTTGGAAGGCGCCGGGGCGAAGTGGGCCTTCAGGCGGGACAGCAGGGTGTCCCAGGGCATGTCATAAACGGCCGCTGGCGCTGCAATGTTCCACGCCACAGCGAACAAGGCAGGGCCACCGCAGCCCAAGAAATAGCTCAGCTTCCTGGCGGTTGAGAGCTCCCCGAAGTCACTGGCGATCATGAAGCACTCGAATCTGGCCAGGAAAGACACCCATGATTCGGTGCTGGCATCGTAGTGCGCAAAAGGCGGGAGCGTGGCCATGCTGACGAGGTGCGGTCGCGCTGCGAAGCAGTCGGGAGAAGAGAAAAAAAAATCTGAAAAGGTCCTTTTCGTTCCGGTAGGGAGAAAAACCGCGGAGCGAAGCGGAGAAGCGAATCTGGACCGAGCCCCCAGTCCTCGTCTCCAGTGTTGTGGGTCCGAAAGGAGAGTCCAGGCTGGTCAGATTCCGTAACAGGTATTTATTAATACAGAAAGCAGTAAGACAACTATATACAGCAACAGAACAGTTTCCCCCTGCCTGACAGCTATTTATACTCTAGCTGTCAGGCAGGGAACCAATCAGCGCGTCTCCTGCTCCCGGCTTCAGCCAGCCGCGTCTTAGCCAATCAGACGTGACTGGCTGTTGCCGGGGATTTTAAAGAAGTGTCAGTATGCAACAGTTTCAACTAAACCAAGCTATTCAGAGATGTGAGTTTTAATGGATGTTTATATTACTATTTGGCAAAAATGAGGAAGAATGCAAAATAGAGCAAAACAAAGTACTAAGTAAAGAGAGCTGAATATGTGGGAGGGGCAAACTTATTTATGCAGAGACTTAGGATGGAAAAATGAATTTGATCGGTATAGGAAAGGAGAAGCCAGCTGAGAATTCTATATGCAGTATATGACCAAAATGATTTTAGCAATGGAGGTCAGAAACAGAAGAGAAAGTTAGCTATCAGGATTGCTAATTTGAAGAGCATGTAGCCAGGCAATCCTGTAAATCCCCTTCAGAGGGCCACAGAATATAATGGGTTAATCCCTTCCCGTTAACCTAATAAAATCTTAACGCCCTTATGGTATTTTCAGAAGGTGAATCAGCACATATACATGGAATGAAGCCTATAAAATTGCACTTGAATGAATAAATAAAAACAATGTGAGAAAATAATTCAATGTAGCTGAGCTTGTACTTCCTGAAGTTAACAATAGAACCAGAAATAGTGGTTGGACTTATATACTGCTTCACAGTACGCTACCATCCTCTCTAAGCAGTTTATAGAGTCAGCATATTGCTCCCAACAATCTGGGCCCTCATTTTACTGACCTTGGAAGGATGGAAGGCTGAGCCAACCTTTAGCTGGTGTGAATCAAACTGCCATGTGATGTAGATGGGCATAGGATTCTAGACTTATTGGATCTGTGAAATGTCAGTGTAAATAATTCAAATATAAGTCTATTGACATGAACAGTTGCTGCACATCCAATGTTGGATTATGCAACCTCAGACAAAGAACAAGGAAGCTGGTTGGGTTTTCTCTCAGTCTTGTTTACATAATAAGACTGCTGTGAGAATAAAATGGGGTGAAGAAGAAAGTTATGACTTTTTTATCAACTGTAGGCAGTCCTAGTCTCACTCACTGAGTGATTCTGGGTGTTGTGCAATTGAAAATTATTATGTAGAGATGTAAGTGTTGCAAGCCCCCGCCCCCCGCTTAGTTTTGAAGAATGGAATATATATATTTAAAATAAATAAACACAACTTATGCAATGTTTTAGGCTAAATGGAAAACGAAGTACTTCCCTAGATATCCCTAATAATTATAATTAGAGTTTGATTACTTCTTGAAAAGTATTTAAATCTTCATCCACAATTCTCTGAGATGGGCTAGAAAGAAAAAGAAGAAAAAGGAAGGAAGGAAGGAAGGAAGGAAGGAAGGAAGGAAGGAAGGAAGGAAGGAAGGAAGGAAGGAAGGAGGGACATCTCTACATTATCTACAGCCTCTGTAAATTTTCTTTCTTGCCAAGATTCAGAAAAGGCTATGGCCAAGATTAAGAAGTGCAATTGAAGCTGAGGTAGAGATGCAAACTTGAGATTTCCTAGATCACTCTACAATCTTCATGTTATCTCAGCTATTGTTATGATTTGTGAACTGGAAGGCTATTCATCTATTTTCAACATGTGTCTCCTACGTAAGGAACCAGGATACACTATAGATTCAGTCCAAGTACAATGGAAAAGGCAGTCACCCAAATGGTTTATGATGCATCTTTTAAAGGGACTCCCTCAGCTGTTGCTATCTGGCCAGCAATATATTTTGAGATTCCAAAATATATTTTGAGAGCTGGTGTCTTCCAAGTCACATTCTTCAGCTGCATGAAAGATAACTTTTGCTATGTGGGATTTCATTTCAATTTTTTGTGAGAAATTTTTCAAAAGTAAAAAGAGACAGGCATTTTTTCCATATACACATATATATTTTAAATAAAGAAAACAGGAAAACAACCTGCTTTATAGCCCTGGAAATATTATTTGATATTTTCAAATAAAAATAAGATTTTAAAAAAGGTATTTATCCTTGGAAATAAAGCATGTACATGCTTTTGTCTGAGAAACTGGTATAAGACAAACTAATATTTGACATAGATTGAGAAATATAGCATTTCCCATGGGGATGTTACAGTTTTGCTTGGGCAATTAAAATTGGTGGAGAAAGGTAATAAAACGATCTAAGATAATGGCTAGAAATTGGAGCATAATAATACAGTATAACTATTCTTATAATTATAATTTCTTTTAGTAAGAGAACATTGCAGTTCAAAGTACAAAATGATGGCAGGGGGCACTTAATATACATGCTATATATAATTTGGAAGTGAGTTATTTCGTCTATTGGCTGTGGAAAGCAGTGACCAACACAACTAGATCTTTCAACATGATCCATCTATATTCATCCATCCTAGTCTTTAAGGCTACATAATTTTTTCTGAAACAGTTTTTGTATAATGTTGATAGAATACCAATTCCTACAAATTCAGTTTACCGTACAGCAATTTCCAAAGTGCCTTGATCTTCCAGAGAAAATCACTATTTAGGTGTTCCCTTTCTGACCTCCTCCTCCTCCTCCCTCCTCCTTCCTCCTCCTCCTCCAAATTTATATTGTGCAACCTATTCACCTAACCAGCCAATCAACAAGACATCATCCTGTTTAATGACACAGCACCCTGGAAAAAATTGCTAACCAGAGCTCTGAATGTGCGGTAGAGAGAAGGAAGATAGTTGATTTCAGCCAAAATGTTGAACCTGATCAGAGAACAGCTGTGTCTGTCCCATCCCCCCCCCCCCATCTGCCTGCATCATTCATGAGAACTGGAAAAGTACCTTTGAGCCCTGGACTGATACACTGTACCTTCTTTTATACAGCTGTAATTTTGATGGGAGAGCCAGCTTAAACTTCTGTAGTCTTCAGCCCCAGACACCTCCAACGCCTATGTTTTTTTTATAAAGGTTTTTCAGCTGTGCTGTTGAGAAACTGCTTTTAAAAAGGGGGGAGTAGGGGAAAAAAGGGGGAAAACATCTGTCTGACTTGGTCCAGCAGTTGTTTCTATAGCTGTAACACTTTGAAGAGCAGAGAATAATATTATTTTTTCTGAGACAATCAACTTGGATTTTTTAATTTCCTTTAACTAACAGACATTATTTCCTGCCCAACTGTTTTCATTAACAAAACAGTAATTTTTGTGGATATTAAATAAAGTGAAAAAGACAAAAATATTGACTAGAAAATCAATGGGGGGAAAAAGATTGCAAATTGCACAATGCTCTTATGAGTTCCCAAGGCATTATATTTGAAAAGGGAGTTGTTTTTTTTATGACTGGGTATAATTGACACATGACACACATGGGATTTGCCTGAGAGCCTTGTCTGGGTCAGTTGGGACATCTGGTTGTTATGATCTTGGCATAATGTGACTCATTAACACACAAATACCAAGCCTTGATTAGTATCTACTTATGATTCCTTGCTGGTGTTGTCACAAATATGAAATGGCAGTAAACTGCCTTTGAGCTGAGTTGCCTGCTGTCTTTCTAGACTCTAGGTTTCCTTTTGCACAAACTATTTTTATGTCATCAGGATGAT
The DNA here is from genome assembly GCA_039707465.1 of Rhabdophis nuchalis. NCBI lineage: Eukaryota > Metazoa > Chordata > Lepidosauria > Squamata > Natricidae > Rhabdophis > Rhabdophis nuchalis. The sequence continues at coordinate 96,382,115 of CM077647.1, forward strand.
GTACTTTAATTAACCATTTATTTTCAAAATATTTTAGCTATTTTGTAAGTCTTTTTGTCCTCCTTCTATCCAAATATAATTAATTGTATTGGCTAGTATAGCTTTTTTCTGAGTTATAACTTGCAAAATTCTGTCTTTTTTGGGGTAAGATTTATTTTAGCAGGATAGAGCTTCTTCTCCTTCTCCTCCTATCACCTAATTCTGTGTAATTGTTTCTTTACTAAACAGGAACAAATGACTTGAGACTCAAAGATGTAACAACAGAATAGACTTGTCATTGCATTAACTTTTAAAAGGAGAAGCATCTGCATGTATCATCATACAGCTAAGGAAGCAGACTCTTAGTCTGATGGGCAAAATATGTTGCCCAAGGAAAAGTACTATATGCTAAGGTGCCATTGACCTCTCTGTTGTTTACTCAGTGTAAACTGACCAGTAACTATTGTTTTCATTTAACAGATGAACACAAAGTCACCAAATAGCTTCTGAAGAGGTTTAATGAAATTACAGGTATCTGAGCAGGTAACTATATTATATTACATAAACTTGGACTAATTCCTTGTACAATCTGGCATTTGAAGAGATCTAATTTTGTAAACCAAAAATGTTCAGAAGGCAAGAATATTTGAAAGATCTTTTACAAACTATGATTCCCTATGTCTTGCCCTTTTATCTCCACATAGTGGCATTAAGGAACTAAACATTCTTCATTTTAACTTCCTCCCAACCCAGAATCTTTGGCTGATTTGCTTTGGTCTTTGTTTTTTGAAAAAAACCCCAGCTGGTTTTTTTTCAGCTGAGCATTAAACTTTGCTCATATTCTTGTGATGAATTTTCTAATGTTCCTTTGGAAAAGAATCCATCCTTTTTACTTCCTTGAGTTGAATCCCAATAATTTAACAGGTATTGACAATTTTTGTGTGAAATATATCTGAAATTTATAGCTCATATTTACATTATACATGTTATTTCTTCAGGGTCTGGAAATAGAATACATTTTCTAAGATGGTGGTTGAAATGCAGTCGTAGAGGCCAAACTTAGTCCAACAGACAGATGTCCAGATCATGTTTGGGAAAAATGGGAGTTGTAGTTATCAGAAATGTTTAAGTAAACTTCAACCTGATTCCCATTCTGTTCCCATTTCTGTTTCAAAATTGTGTCATTTTTTGGCAAGGAGTTTGCAAGTAGAACAATAATATTTTAGTACCCCCTTGGGGTGTTTATTAGATGAATTTGCTACTGTTGTAAAAAAAATATGTTACATTCTCTGGTAAATTGGTCCAGGTTATACTGATTTTTCTCCTTCCCACTCCGTATGTGTAAAATAACACCATTATGAACAGAAGTTAATCTTTATTTTCAAAATTGCATATTATAGGGCATAGAAATATTTTCTCCACTTTGATTTTTCTGTTCTTCCTTGATTAAACCAGACTTCTTCAACCTCTACCCTTTAAATGTGCTCAATCATCCAAAACTGGTCCAGCCAAATGGGATAATGACCTGACAGGATTATAATATGTACACAATAAGGGAAAATGGTATTACATTATTATAATATTCATAGGGGAGGTAAAGAAGATCAAATTAAACATAATATTGATAGAGGTGAACCTATACTAACTCCAGAATTAAATAATGAATAGTTACCACCATACTTCAATTTGGCTCTGATGAATAAATTCTGAATAAAATAATCATTGTCTACAGGTAGGTATTTTTATGAGTATTCTACCATAGTTCTAATGGAAAGTAGAGTTTCATTGGTTCTAAATAGCCTTTCTGACACATATTTGTATATTTAAAATTCACATGGCAAATGGTACTATTTATCTTCCAGATATTTTTCATCCGTTAGTCCCACCTCCAGGGCTCCTTAAATCTGCTATTCAGAAGAATTTTCTCTCTAATATGGTAATCATGCTTGATATTATCAATTGGGATTAGAACTGGATTGTTAAAAATTCAAGAAGACTGTGGAATTTAGAAGTACATAAAAGTATTCTATGAAATAATTGACACAATTGTTTTTCCTTATAACAAATTTTGCTAAGTCTATTTATGTATGTCATGACCCTGGTACTTTCCGGCATTGCATAATGATTACCAGACAACTATAAATTATGAAGTCTCCAATAAACTCTATACTGAACTCACTAGATTCCAAGTCACTGAATTAGATCTCTTAAAATTTAGTCAAAGGAGGAAAAGGAATACTTTTATATATCTATGCACCCATTGAATCCTTGACCTGTACTATGGCTGTCTGTATCATAGAAGTGCAACAGTTGCTCATCAGTATATATTTTCCTCTGGGCTTAAAGTGCACATGATAAATCACTGCCATTACAATTTCCTGCTTAGATTACTGCAATATGATTAATGTAGATGGGATGTTCTTGAAAGTCATTTGGAGTGATGGGCAATGTTTCCAGAGTTAGGGGAAACTCAGATCCCATCTAACTGGCTCCACAAGGTCTTCTGGTAATATCTGCAGATGGGGCAGGTTTGTTATTGGGGGTATGTGTGCTTCCAAGTGGAATAGATTTGCACTCTTATTTCCAAGTTTCTTTTTCCAGTTTTAGGCTAGCCTAAATGCCATCAAATTTTGATGGATACATTTGGTTTCTATTGAAGCTATTTGTATCATGTACATTGTAAGATACCCTTGCATGCTTTAAGTAGTCCAGATCATTTAACCTGTTCAACTGATATAGAACCTGGTGTAATTATTCTACAGTACGGCAGTGACAGTACAAAATATATTTTCTTTTCTCTACTCACTCTACTCCTGATCTGGTTTATTACTGCTTTCTAAAATAAATCTTCAGCATTTTAATGTATTTAGCATGACAACTAATTTGTTCTTCTAAGAAAAGCAGTTTTTTCTCTGGTCTGTGCTCCTTCATCTTTAACATGAAGGATATTACATTGCAAGCACTTTGTAAAGTTTAATTATAATGTGTAAACTTTGTAAAGTTTAATGATTCTGTTCCACAGAGGAATTATTGAGTCATCTGCATCTTGATAACTGTCTGGTTTGGCTCTGTAACCAAACAAGAATGACACAGACTTCAATGGATAATTAGAAGTGCAGAAAAAACAATTGCTACCAACCTGCCTTTCATAGAAGACATGTATACTGCACAAGTCAAAAAGAGGGCTGTGAAAATAACTACATACCCATCACATCCTGGACATAAATGGTTTCAATCTCTACCCTCAAAAAACGACGCTATAGGGCACTGCACACCAGAATAACTAGACACAAGGACAGTTTCCTCTGAATGCCATCACCTACTAAGACTGTATTATTTTTATTATTATCTTCCTTCCTAGTACCTATCTCTTCCCACTTATGACTATTTATTTATTTATTTTATTGAATTTCTAGACTGCCCTCTCTCCCCGAAGGGACTCGGGGTGGTGAACAGGAAAAATTAAAACTTCTAAAAACATAACAATACATACAAAATTAAAATTGAATTAAATAACCCTGTACGAATTTATAAACATTAATCATCATCATCATCATCATCATCATCATCATCATCATCATCATCAATTTTTATTTATAAACCGCTTCCTCTCCCCAAAGGGACTCGGAGCGGTGCACAGGGAAATTAAAAAATACCAATAAATATACATAAATAATTTAGATAAAAAGCAAATTAAACAAAGATTATCCCTGCGCTAAAATCCCCCATTTTAAATTAACTAAAATCCCCTAAACCCTATTAAAAGATGCGAGACTAACCTAGGCCGGCCAAGCAGAAAAAGTGTGTTTTAAGTTTTTGACGGAAAAAACTGTAACCCATTAAAAACCGAATAAAACAATTTATATTACAGACTGGGGCGAGAATCATAAATTAGGCCAAGCCGGCTTGATGGAACAAATGAGTCTTAAATTTCTGGCGGAAGGAGCGGAGGTCCGTGGTAGTTCTGATATCAGGGGGTAGGTCGTTCCAAAGGGTCGGGCCCATCACAGAGAAGGCCCTTCCCCTGGGTGTCGCCCGCTGGCATTGCCTAGTGGACGGCACCCGGAGAAGTCCCTCTCTGTGGGAGCAAATCGGCCAAAGGGATGTATGGGGCAGGATACGATCCCGCAAGTAACTAGGTCCTGTGCCATGGAGCGCTTTAAAGATGATAACCAAAACCTTGGAATGCACCCGAAAGGCCACAGGCAGCCAGTGCAGCTCGCGCAGGAGCGGTGTTACGTGGAAGTACCTGGTGGCTCCCAAAACTGCCCGCGCGGCCGCATTCTGGACCAACTGTAGCCTTCGGGTGCACCTCAAGGGGAGCCCCATGTAGAGAGCATTACAGTAGTCTAGATGGGATGTCACAAGCGCATGAGTGACTGTGCGAAGGGCGTCCCGGTCCAATAAGGGATGCAACTGACACACCAGGCAAACCTGGTGGAACGCCCCCTTAGCCACGGCTGTCACATGATCCTCCATCGACAGCCGGGCATCTAGGAGGATGCCTAAGTTGCATGCCTGATCCATGGGGGCAAGATGTTCGCCCCCTATGGCCAGTGATGGAGTCAACTGGTTGAACCGGGGCGCCGGTAACCACAGCCACTCAGTCTTGGACGGGTTGAGTTTGAGTCTGTTCCTTCCCATCCAGATCCGTATGGCTTCCAGACACTGGGACATCACTTCGACGGCATCGTTGGGGTGGTTTGGGGTAGAGATGTACAACTGAGTATCATCAGCATACAGGTGGTAATCTACCCCAAAACCACAGATGATCTCACCCAGCGGTTTCATATATGTATTGAACAGGAGATGCGAGAGGACCGACCCCTGAGGAACCCCACAAGTGAGAGGCCTCGAGGTCGACCTCTGCCTCCCTGCCAATACAAATTGTGATCGACCGGAGAGGTAGGAGGAGAACCACCATAAAACGGTGCCCTCCACCCCAACCCCTCCAGTCGATGCAATAGGATACCATGGTTGATGGTATCAAAAGCCGCCAAGAGGTGTAATAGGGCCAGGATCCCCATCCCTGGCCCTCCAGAGATCATCCACCAATGCAACCAATGCCGTCTCCGTGCTGTGACCGGGCCGGAAGCCGGACTGGCGTGGGTCCAGATAATCAATTTCCTCCAGGTGACGTGGAAACTGTTGTGCCACCACACTCTCTACAACCTTCGCCAGAAAGTGAAGGTTGGAGACCGGACGATAATTTACTAACAATGCTGGGTCCAGGGAAGGCTTCTTGAGGAGAGGCCTCACCACCGCCTCTTTCAAGATGGTTGGCAAGAACCCCTCACTCAAAGAAGTGTTCACTATTTCCTGGAGCCAGCCTCGTGAAACCTCCCAGGATGCCAGTACAAGCCAGGAGGGACACGGGTCCAATAAACATGTGGTGGCTCTCAGTCGCCTACGCAACCTGTCCATATCTTCGGAAGCAACAGAGTCAAACTCCTCCCAGAGGGGTGTCTCAAGATCCGCCTCTGATATTCCCCTCTAGACCACTTTCAGTGGAGACCAACTCGCTCCGAATCTGAGCGATTTTGTCCTGCAGATACTCCCCAAATTCCTCTGCTCTGCCTTGTAGCGGGGCTTCCCGCGGCCTCTGTTGAAGGAGGGAGCGGGTCACCCCAAACAGGGTGGCAGGGCGGTTATCTGCGGACGCGATAAGAGTGGCACAATACTGATGTTTGGCCACTCTTATCGCCACAGGGTAGGTCCTCAAATGGGCTCTTACCTGTGTCCGGTCCGATTCAGAGCATGTGGATCTCCATCTCCTCTCTAGGCGTCTCTTGCAGCGCTTCATCACCCTCAACTCCTTGGAGAACCAAGGAGCCTGGTTGATTCACTGCCGCAAGAGAGGACGCAAAGGTGCGACCCGGTCCAAGGCCCCAGTGGCCGCACTATTCCATGCAGCCACTAGGTCCTCCATCTGGGCTTCAGGTAATGGCCCAAGCTCCGTCTGGAACCTTTCAGGTTCCATCAGGCACCTGGGGTGGAACCATATTGGAAATTCCGGTTCCGCCTCCCCGCAATGGGGTGTAGCGGTGGGAAAGTCGAGCCGGAGAAGTGCATGATCTGACCATGACAGGGGTACGATGGCTAAATCCCCTACTCCAAGATCACTCATCCACTGGCCAGAGACAAAAATGAGATCCAGTATATGTCCTCCCTTGTATGTGGGGCCCTGAATTACTTGGGTCAGGTCTATGGCCGTCATGGAGGCCATGAACTCCCAAGCTGCCTCGGATGTCCCGCCTACCGATGGCAGGTTAAAGTCCCCCATGACTAACAGTCTGGGGGTCTCAACCGCCATCTCGGCGATCACCTCGAGGAGCTCGGGCAGGGCTGCTGATACGTAGCGGGGAGCCAGGTACACAATCAACAAGCCCAGCTGCCTCCCTAGGCCCCACTTCACGCAGAGGGACTCACAACCGGTTATCTGTGGCACAGTGGTCTCTCTCGACTCAAGACCTTCCCTGACAATGACCGCCACCCCCCTACCCCAACCCTTGTTAGGGCCCATGACTGATGGAACGTGCGGTAACCTGGCGGGCACATTTCCACGAGAGGAAGTCCTCCCTTGTGGCCCAGCCAGGTCTCTGTAATTCCCACCAGGTCTGGCTCCCCCTCCGACACAAGGTCGTTAATGAGGGGGGCTTTGTTGACCATGGACCTGGCATTGCATAGCATCAGTCTAAGGCCCTGGCTCTGTGAACCCTGACCACCTAGATTGCGGGGGTTGGGGCATGTGACCATTTGAACCCATCGGCCACCCTCTCCCAACCGGTGATGAGATCTTTGTCTACCATCGCACCTGCCTCTCCCCACGACCATTTGAATGTAATGACCCTCTTCCGGAACGTCCCTTGTCCCCCTCCCCTTAATGGACCCACCCACTTTCGTTTTAATTCCGCCCACCAGCTTGGTTCTAGTCCCGCCCTCAGCCTGACTAATCCCTCCCCCCTCCCTGGGACCTCCTAAAATCCGAATAATAAATTTCATTAAAAAACCCCTAAGACTGCGTTTCGACTATAACCATGTTGCTTGTAGCTTTACATTTTATGTTGGTGTAGGGTTTCTGGCTTCTAAATAGGCTGTGATAATGCTGTGAAAATATTTCTGTCCAGAAAAGAAAAAAGGATATTCAGTCTGCATCAGGTTTATTTAGAATGTTCATAGGTGACAGGTTATATTTAGAGGCATTTTTGTGTCCATGTCTATCTAATTGTGTGATAGTCAGGTTTCTGTAACAGAAAACCATGTTAAAGTACCTTGTGCATTCTCAGATAATTTAGCAGCTATTGCTCTAGTTTCCACTTATCTAGAAGCCACATGCCTCAAATGCTTCTTTAATGGTTCATGTAAATGACTAGAAGAGGAAATTTATATCTAAGTTGCTTCAATATGTAGTTGGATAGTGCAGTCATGCCGTATGTGATTTCATTTTCAAAAGCAAAAGATTAAAGTTAATGTTTATGCATTACCTTTCCCCTACAAAGTATTTTAGGTAATGAAATGTGGTAATTACATTTTTTAAATCAATCAGTTAATTTTCTGGTAGAATTAAAAATATAGATTGAAAAATACTATTCACAGTAAAGGGAAGACTTTTTGAAAGAATAATGCTGTTACTTGGTAGCTTTCAAAGAGCTTTATGGACTGAGAGAATTTTATCTGATCTATGTCTATATCCTAAAAGTGCCTTTTTTAATATACAGAACATAATGACATAATACTGCATGGCTAGTAAGGTGAGTAAGAATCTGATATCAAAAAGGATAAACAAAGGGTCTTCATAGTGATAATAGCCTTTCATGGGTTACACTCTTGAATAATCTAACCAATCACCTGCAATGATAACGTTATACACAAAGGCCTTACAATATTTCAAAGCAAATTTTATGAAATGGATGATGATAACATATTAGATAGCAAAATCTCAGCTCAGTAACTAACCATTTATTTATGCTCTAACATTAATTATATATCCTCCATAAATAAAATAAATTTATCTGAGTGACTGACAGTAAAACTTTTCATCATGTAGGAAAGATATACCTAAAATACATTAAAACAGCATATGAATGACAACACAGAGGTATACTTAGAGTACCAAAAATGATGGATTTGAAATGCACTTGGATGGAAACACAAAAATCTAGACAGTCGTTATCTGGATTTTCAGGCATAAAATGGAACAATTAGCATTTCAATAAAGCTATGAAATAATATCTAAATATTAAATAAATAAATAAATGTACTAAATACATTTACTGTAGTAATATCTAAAATTGATAAAACAGTGTTTATCAGGCCAAAAGTACAAAACTGTATAGATTTATAGTTCCAGGTATCTAAATATGCTTTTTGTTACAAATAAAATGTATGATAATTGATTTAAGGGAACAATTTAAAAAATAAACAAATACAAAAATTAAGATTTTTATAATAATGACTAGCGTTGCTGTGGCCCAGTCTGGTTAAATGGCCAACCAATCTGTGTGTAGATCTACACCTGCACACATACACACAACCACCATATAAGCCCCAACCTACCTACCTACTGTATTTCTCCCTCTCTATCTATCCCTCTACCTACCTGCCTACTGTATTTCCAGTCTCTTCTTAAAAACACATCCAGTGTTGGGGCATCCATAACTTCTGGTGGCAAGATGTTCCACTGGTTAATAGTTCTCACTGCCAGGAAATTTCCCCTCAGTTCTAAGTTGCTTCTCTCCTGGATTAGTTTCCACCCATTGCTTCTTGTTCTGCCATCAGGTGTTTTGGAGAGTTGGAAGGGAATTTGGAGGTCATCTAGTCCAACCCCTCTGCTCAAGCAGAAGATCCTATACCGTGTCAGACAAATGGTTTTCCAGTCTCTTCTTAAAAACACATCCAGTGTTGGGGCATCCATAACTTCTGGTGGCAAGCTGTGCTGCTGGTTAATAGTTCTCACTGCCAGGAAATTTCCCCTCAGTTCTAAGTTGCTTCTCTCCTTGATTAGTTTGCACCCATTGCTTCTTGTTCTGCCTTCAGGTGCTTTGGAGAATAGCTTGACTCCCTCTTCTTTGGGGCAACCCCTGAGATATTGGAAGACTGCTATTATGTCTCCCCTAGTCCCTATTTTATTAAACTGTATTTGCTGTCAGATGGGTGGTTCTTTGTTACAGTTTGGTTCAGTTCGTATTAAACAGTTTAAAGCAGCTCCCTGCCTCCGTGTTTTTACCTCAGAGAACAGTCTTGAGCAGTATTTCTCCCCCCTTCTCTCTATGGGCCACCTGGGAGTTTGCTATCCCAGTGCCTTTTTGGCCCTAAAAGGCCTCCATTCCAACACTGACAGTTGAAAAGCAGTTTAATGGGCGTGGCTACAGGGAAGTGAAAACGCATTTCAGTGCGTACCTTTTATTTGTGTGTAACTTGCACACGACACATGTGTGCTAGGCACAAAATGAGTAGCTATTCTATTATCGGAAGTCCTTGGCTACATTGTGTGAAAGTTTGGTGTAAATCGGTCCAGTAGTTTTTGAGATTAGTGGATTCGTACAAACTATTTTACATTTTTATTTATATAGATAATATGATATGAAGGGTTTAATAGGCAATGCTTTTTCAACTATGACTATTTATTATACACCGTGCATGTGTTAATGACCAGAAATTGATATCTTCATTTTCTTATTTAGATCAGCTCTGAACAATAGTGACTTTGGCTTTTATTAATATTAAATATATACATGTTTTTTATATACAACAGTACTGGATATATACAATACAATACAATAGCAGAGATGGAAGGGACCTTGTAGGTCTTCTAGTCCAACCCCCTGTGTGGGCAGGAACCTTATACCATTTCAGACAAATGTCTATCTAACATCTTCTTAAAGACTTCCAGGGTTGGGGCATTCACAACTTCTGGAGGCAAGCTGTTCCAGAGGTTAATTGTTCTAACTGTCAGGAAATTTCTCCTTAGTTCTAGTTCTAATATATTTTTTATATAAAACGTTTCAAAGCAGATGCCCTGAAACTGTATTAAAACCACTGTAATATAAAAATGCCAGGAAAGATAAAGTCTAAGTACGATTGAATAAGGAAATCTATTTTAAATCCAAATCAGTGAAAAGCTGCTATTAAAAAAAGACCATAGAGGTGTTTTCATTCAGAGAGATGTGAGGAAGGTTACCTTGAATGGAGTGGAATTATCTATCTGGTCTCTTCAGTGACTCGCCATGGTGTGATACACTTAGTCATAAAAGATCTTACCCTGAGAAATTAGTCAACTTATATTTATCTTAGTATGGCTGAATAAATATGAGTAAGGCCTTAGGACCTTTTATAACCATATGTGACCAGATATATGTGGTACATAGACCTCTTTTCATTCCCTCACACATATACTTAAAAAAAGAGATAAATTACTTTTTCTTTACAGATAAGATAAGAATAGAGTAGAGTAGAGTAGAGTAGAGTAGAGTAGAACAGAACAGAACAGAACAGAACAGAACAGAACAGAATAACAGAGTTTGAAGAGCCCTTGGAGGTCTTCTTGTCCAATCTCCTGCTCAGGCAGGAAACCCTATATCATTTCAGGTAAATGGTTGTCCAGTCTCTTCTTAAAAACTTCCAGTGATGGAGCATTCACAACTTCTGGAAGCAAGTTGTTCCACTGGTTAATTAATCTAACTGTCAGGAAATTTCTCCTTAGTTCTAGGTTGCTTCTCTCCCTGATTAATTTCCATCTATTGCTTCTTGCCTTGCCTTCAGGTGTTTTGGAGAATAGCTTGACTCCCTCTTCCTTGTGGCAACTCCTGAAATATCGGAACACAGCCACCCTGTCCCACCTAGTCTTTCTTTTCATTAAAAGACATATCTTGTCTTTCAATTCTTGTCTTAAATTCCAGTTCATTTTTTTATTTTATTTTATTTTTTTTGACATAAATACAAATAATACAGACTTCACAGAAACAAAAAAAACCAATATCGATAAGCCATTTTTCCTTACAGACTTTCAGTTTTTAAGAATGTATCGATTTATCACAGGTTTCTATAATGTTCTTCAAAATTTGTCACTTATTTTTCATGTCAATTATTACAATTCTTATATCTCAACCCTAATCTTACTAGTCGTTTTAACATCCTTTTATATAAGGCATAATTATATAATGGCATTCTATTTATAAAATCAACCAAAAGAAAGAAAAATAGAACAATAACAACAAGTAGTTAAATTTAAATAAATTTAGAAAGGAATAGTCTACTCTAAATAATGTCCTGTAAAGGACATTCTAACTGGATATTCATAAATTCTGTGCCTCTCTGAAATAGTTATTATTCATCGGTAATCTCATTTTATAAATTTTAAGCCTAAACAATTTATCATGTAACTTAATATCAATATCCACAGTTCTTATCAAATATTTTAACATCAATCTATTTCTTCTTTAATAATATCTTTAAAGCCTGGCTAACTATTAACATCCCTTATTTAATCCCATCATATCAATATAAATTCCATAATAATGTAATATATAACAATCTAGAATTTTATAGGTAGTTAATTAATTAATCATTTACCAAGAACATTCTATAACCATCTAAATAGTATAACTTTCCATCTGTAGATAAGCAAATGTATATCATTAACTAAAACACTTATTATAATTAATCTTATTGTAAGCATCTATAATTATTATTAACAATCAATTAACTAATAATCCTTTGATGATATTTTAAACACAGCCTGGCTAGTTATTACTCATCAAGGGATAGTAATTTCCCTTTTCACCAATGTCTTCCCAGCAGTGGATTAAATTTATCTCTTTTATAGCTCATGTTCTCCGTCTCTTTTTCCCCCCTTTCCCAGGTCCTTTGTCAACTTCTATTGGCACTTTGTAATCCAATATAGCTATTGAATCATAATGCTGACCAACTCCTTTCCTTATATATTGTTTATTTTTAAGTGTCAAGTTTATTTCTGAAGTGATTTCTCCTTTTCTTCCCTCTTCTTGCCAGTCAAGTTGAAATCCAAATTTCTGATAAACTCTGATGTTGTCCCCTCTTCTGTATTTTCCCAGTCATTTAATAGATTTACACCATCATCATCCTCTTCAGTTGAATTAAGTTCATTATCTTGGTCACTTTCCTTTTTTTCTTTAATTTCTTTAATTTCTGAAGTTTCCAATTGATCTTCACTTGATATAGTAAATAACTTTCTATCAAATATTGCATAAAATCTTTTTATTTCATTCAAAATTTCAGCCAAAAGCTCCTGGTTTTCTGTAGTATATATATCAATATATGTGGACATGTTGACAAATCCACAAGATAAAAAAAATAGATCCAATTGCTCTATTTGTTGGTTTGTCTCTGTTCAGTGTTTCCAGGAGTTTATCTGCTAATACACATCCACCAACAATTTTCGAGGGCAATACAATGTAACATGATAGTTTAAGTAGTTTAGAAATATTTCAATCTTCTTTGTTAGAAAGGGAACAAAAAGTATAGTCCTTGTTTAAGTTTGAAAAGTCACAATAAAGTTTCTTAAGATTGTAAGAGTAGTCCAAAATTCTAAGTAAAGTAGATTAAGAGGAAAAGAAAGTAAAAAAAATCAATCATGTCCGATCTCTTTCAGCGCAAGTGGAAATGGCTATGTCCTTTGTTCTTACACTTCAATCCGCCATTTCAAAGAGTTCTATTAACAGGAGAAATCTCACAGTTCAGTTAAATCTGCTGCTTATCTCTTGGTTCAAAGCTTTAGTAGAGAGGAAAAGTTTCTTAGCAAAGCGTTTCAAATGCAAAACAAAATACCTTCCCGATGTTGTACTTTCTCTTTAAGGAATTCCTTTCATCTCAGAGACTTTCCCTTTGCCTTAATCCTCCCCGGGGGGGCTGCCTTTTGTTTCCCTTCAGAGGCTTTCGCTTCATATCAGACGGGGATCTTGTGAGATCCCTTGCCCAGGGAAGACTTGCCTCCTGTTTGCCATCTCTCCGGGATGGCTTAGGTTCCTATCGAACCACGGGGGAAACAAAAGTTCAGCCGGAGTCCCTGCAGCTTACGGAACTCCGGTTGTGTTGGCTCCGGTGGCTCCGCCTTCTTCTAATTCCAGTTCTTTATAGGTTTTAGCCTCCAGTTCTCTAATCATATTTATTGTTCTTCTCTGCATTCTTTGTACAGTCTCAACATATTTTTTTACAACCAAAACTGGATGCAGTATTCCAAGTGTGGTCTTAGCAGGGCATTATAAAGTGGTATTAACTCTTTGCATGATATTTTTTCTCTGTTCATGCAACCAAAAACTGTTCAGCAGTGATGGCATGGAAAAAACCTATTCTTGCATCTAAATGTCTTTGGAGATTCTCAGTCATCCCGGTCATGGTTGTCTCAAATGTGCTTTTTCAAAAGACAAACTGGACAATTTTTCCTTGAAGAAGAAAATATTTCACTTCTAATCAAAGAAGTTTCATCAGTTCTGATGGTGGGGGAGAGTATGGAAGGATAGGTACTGACAATTGAGACTGGATGGAGGGATGATGAAAGGATACGTTCTGATAGGATGATGGCAGTGGGGTGGAAGAATTATATTTCTTTGCAGTTGTCTGGTTGTTAGCACTATCTCTGAGAGCTGTTGAGGCCACTTGGGGTTTATCTGTGGTCTCAGAGTCACCTGAATCAAGGTGCAATTGGTTGTGGAATCTTCTTGGAACTTCTGAAAGGGCTGTGTTGTAGACAAGAGATAAGTGGTGCCTTATCCCCTTCCCCCTTGTTGAGAGAGGGCTGTTCAGTTCTAATATAAATGGATTCTTTTTCCTTTCTTTCAAACCATTGATACTTTCTATCCAAAATGTGGACTTTGCTATCTTCAAAAGAGCGACCTTTGCGTTACAAATGCATATGGACTGTTGAATCTTATCCTGATGGATTTGGTCTCCTATGTTGTGCTATACACTTGTGAAGTGGTTGTGTTGGTTGAAAATCCTCCTGAGCTTTTCAAATATTCCTGCAATGTGTGGAAGGACAACTGTTACATTTGTTGTTCTCTTCTTTGTCTGTAATGGAGGAGCTCTTGATAAAATAATAAAAATTAAAAAGATCATGAGAATGAAAAATCTTATACATAGCTAGCGTTTAGGATGTCATTCTTATTTCATTGTTCTTCCCAAACATTTTTTCTTCCAAATAATTGGTGCTCTACTTACAAATATATTTGTTTAAATGTAATGGATGGAATCATATGATGGTATTTTGGATTTCTAGATTTTATTTATTATTTTATTTTATTTATTTTATTTTATTTATTTATTTATTTATTGAATTTATACCCCGCCCTTCTCCGAATGGACCCAGGATGGCGAAGGAGATGTTATTTCTCCTTCCCAAAATAACATTTTTAAAACCACTGCATCATATGTTTACATGCTAGTTCATTCTTTTAAGAAGCATATTTTCTAAAGTTGTGTCCCTCTTAGTAGATATTGTTAAATGTCTTCTTTTTGTCAGCATTCTAATGCTGCTTACTTCAAAGTTGAAAACTGAGTAGAAAAGAAAGGTGAAAGCTTTCCAGGACAGACAGGATAGGTAAAAATGAGAACCTGTGTCTTATCATGTCAGATTTTTGTCCATCTGCCATTAGCAATCTAACCAGAGACTGGAGACAGAATTATTTCCTGTCTGGTTCTATTTTTATAAAAAAAATCTTGAGTATTTCAAAATGTAAGTAGGATTTTTTTTCTGCAAAAAAATAAGATGTTGTACTTATCCATTTCCTCCAGTCTTTGCTGGGTTCACATGTTGGCCATATTACTAAGATACTTGCACTCTTTTTCTATTTGAAATTAGTGGCTAGATTTATATATCACACAAAATCATGGCTTTCATAACCACAATCAGATTACAAGATGTAGTGCTATCCATAAAGCTAAGCCATGAACTGTAGGCAACAAATTAAATGACTAATTATACTCAGTTATTTAAGCTAAAAACAAATTAGTCCAGTCACTTTTTTCTCTTTCACTTTTTTCTCTCAATTATTTCATCAGAGTCTCAGGGATCAGCTGAAAATATACTGCTGTTAACCACAAACTCAACAATTGTTGCTTTGGCCACCAGTGTGTTTAGTAAAATAAAACAAATAACTTTAGGAAGAAACAATGAACTAAGTCTGGACTTAGAGTAGACCCATTGTTTTTAATTATTCCTTAAATCCTATTAATTTTACTGGAGTCTCCCCTAAGCATGACTAAGTCTGGATCTAGCCCAAAATATTCAAAATGAATACTGATACTATTGTTTCTGTGCTAGTAATTTAAAAGAAATTAAAGAATAAATAAAGCACATTGTTTCTTTAAATATTACCACTGTGGTGCATTTAAGGTTATGCACTAGTTCATCTTAGCAGGAAGCTGGAACTGTGCCCAATTTTTCATAAGTCTGGACTGCAAAATCTTGTGATGAGGTAGTAGTTTATCAGCAATGGAAATGTCTAGGAAGACTTTGGCTTTGTTTTTTTCTGTGGATATTGGCAAAGGCAGAGGGAAAGAACCCATTAATTATTACTACCATAATATATGACTTGGAAAGAGACTAAATAAATATAGTACTAATTTTCAGTTTTAATCAGACCTGGCAAGTTCCCATCTTGTGAAATTGGCATTAGTTAAACAAATAACATTCTGAGGAATTTCCATTAAAACATGAGCAACAACACCCTGTGGTTGAGTATCTTGAAGGATTCACTATAGTTGTCAAATAAGTCATTGTGCCCAAAAGTTAAAATTATGTCTGTAAATTTAACAATCCGCCCTCAACAAAAACAAACAGAAATTTTAGGTATCAGACAGGGTTTGGTTAGACTGCTGTGGTGAATGAAAGAAGGGAAATGCAAAAGGATGAAGGAATTTTTCTGGGAATAAAGAAAAGGCTGTCTCTACAGCTTGGGTGTGCCACTTTGCTTGGAACACTTTTTTATATGGAAAAAAAAGGATTATAATCAGCTTCATAGAATCCTTTTCATTCATGCTTCTGGCACTTGTTCCTTTATTGTTTTATGAGTTTGTTTTTTAAGCCTCTGGAAAGCTAAGTCTCAAATCTACACTGTGTCTAAAACATAGCTATTGCTATGTTTGCTATTGCTATTAAACTATTGTGAAGGTTCGAATGGTTAATCTTTACTTATCATGAACAGTTATCATAAATAGCTAAACCTATCACCTTTCAAACTCAATATCTAGTTATTCTGAAAAAGCACTTTCAGGAAAAGTGCTTTGGATTCAATACCCTTGGTGACTCTTTAGAGAAACCATACTTTTTCCTGGTAGATGTTATTCCACAAAAGTACATACAGGTAATTCCTGGGTTACGATGTTCCCTAAGCAAATGTTCGAAGTTACGTGATCAGCGCTCCCAAGTGTTTACCAACAATTCCTGAAACGATGAATCTTGCAGCATCATGGCAGTTCTTCACCCTTATGAACAACCTCAGAGGCTCTGTAACATCCATCTTGCATTTTGCCAGCCAAAACTGAGTTTTGGAGGGGTGGGCATGCCCCTCTGACACTCTGTTTAAGCCTGCACAGGCCTTGCCCCTCCGCCATGTGCAAAGTGCAAACACTTTGTTGGCTAAAATGGAAGTTCAGAGGGGCGGGCCTGCCTTTCCAATGCTTTGTTTAGGACTCCACAGGGCCGGGTGAGGCCTGCATAGGCCTAAATAGCGCTCCATTTTGGTCAACAGTGCCAGTCCAGGCCTGTGAACACCAGTTTGTTTGTTTGTTTGTTTGTTTGTTTGTTTGTTTGTTTGTTTGTTTGTTTGTTTGTTTGTTTGTTTGTTTGTTTGTTTATTTGTTTGTTTATTTATTTATTTATTTATTTATTTATTTATTCATTTATTTATTCATTTATTCATTTATTTGGATTTATAAACCACCCTATCTCCCTGAAGGGACTCAGGGCGGCGCACAGGAGACAATAAAACAATATTCAATAAATACAGTACAAAACAATTAAAATGAATTAAATATACAAGCTGTGCTAAAATAAATTTAAAACCCTACTAAAAACCAGCTTAAAATTATGCCAGGCCGGCCATCTGAAACAAGTGAGTTTTTAGTGTCTGGCGGAAGAGGCGCACGTTCGTGATTGTACGAAATTGGGGGGCAGGTTGTTCCAGAGGGCGGGGCCTGCCACAGAAAAGGCTCTTCCCCTGGGCGCCGGCAGCCGGCATTGCCCAGCCAATGGCACCCTGAGGAGGCCCTCTCTGTGGGAGCGAATCGGTCGGTGGGAGGTATGTGGCAGGAGGCGGTCCCGCAGGTAACTAGGCCCCGAGCCATGGAGCGATTTGAAGATGGTGACAAGCACCTTGAAGCGCACCCAGCCAGTGCAATAGGATACCATGGTCGATGGTACCGAAAGACGCTGAGAAGTCTAATAGGACCAGGGTAGAGGAATGACCTCTATCCCAAGCCCTCCAGAGATCATCCACCAACGTCTCTGTGCTGTACCCAGGTCGGAAGCCGGACTGGCGTGGGTCTAGATAGACAGTTTCCTCCAGGTGCTGGGGGAATTGTCGTGCCACCACACTCTCAACAACCTTCGCCAGAAAGGGAAGGTTGGAGACCGGACGATAATTAGCTAACACCGCTGGGTTCAGGGAAGGCTTCTTGAGGAGGGGCCTCACCACTGCCTCTTTCAAGACGGCCGGTAGAAACCCCTCACTCAAAGAAGCATTCATTATTTCCTGGAGCCAGCCTCGTGTCACCTCCCGGGAGGCCAGTACAGGCCAGGATTGACACGGGTCCAATAAACATGTGGTGGCATTCAACCGCCCCAGCATCCTGTCCATGTCATCTGGAGTCACAGGGTCGAACTCTTCCCACAAAACGGTCTCAAGACCTGCCTCCGCCCACCCGCCTGGACTAACCTCATTGGAGGCCAGTTCCTCCCATATCTGGGTGATTTTATCCTGCAGATAACATCCAAATTCCTCTGCATGACCCTGCAGCGGAGCTTCCCGCAGCCTCTGTTGAAGGAGGGAGCGGGTCACTCTGAACAGGGTGGCAGGGCAGTTATCTGCGGATGCAATAAGAGCGGAGAGATAATTACATTTCGCCGCTCTTATCGCCACAAGGTAGGTCCGCAAATGAGACCTTACCCGTGTTCGGTCAGATTCAGATCAAGTGGACCTCCAAATGATCTCTAGCATCTCTTTCGGTGCTTCATCACCCTCAGCTCCTCAGAAAACCAAGGAGCCAAGGTAGATCGGCACCGAGTGAGAGGCCGCAAGGGCACGACTTGGTCCAGGGCCCCCGTGGCCGCATTATTCCAGGCAGCCACTAGGTCCTCAGTCGAGTCGTGGGTCTCAGGTATTGGCCCAAGCTCCGTCTGGAACCTCTCTGGGTCAATCAGGCGCCTGGGGTGGAACCATCTTGGGACTTCTGGTTCCGCCTCCCCGTGGTGGGGTGTAGTGATTGGAAAGTCGAGCTGAAGGAGAGAGTGATCTGACCATGACAGGGGTTTGGTGACTAATTCCCCTAATCCAAGATCACTCATCCACTGGCTGGAGACAAAAACTAAGTCTAGCATGTGTCCCCCAGTGTGAGTGGAGCCATGAATTAGTTGGGTCAGGTCCATGGCTGTCATGGAGGCCATGAACTCCCGAACCGTCTCTGATGTTTCGCCTACTGATGGCAGGTTGAAATCCCCCATGACTACCAGCCTGGGGGTATCAACCGCCATCTCGGCTATCACATTGAGGAGGTCGGGTAGGGCTGCTGATATGTAGCAGGGAGCCAGGTACACAATCAGCAAGCCCAGCTGCCTCCCATGACCCCATCTCACACATAGGGACTCACAGCCTGCTGTCTGCGGCACAGCGGTCTCCCTCGGCTCAAGACTCTCCTTAATAACAACCGCCACCCCCCACCCCAACCCTGGGCCCATGGCTGATGAAATGCCTGGTAACCTGGTGGGCACATTTCCACGAGGAGCACTCCCCCCTCCTGGCCCAACCAGGTCTCCGTGATACCCACCAGGTCCGGCTCCCCCTCCGACACCAAATCATGGATGAGGGGGGCTTTGTTGACCACGGACCTGGCATTACATAACATCAGCCTAGGGCCCCGGTCCTGAGATCCCGGACCACCTGGCTCGGGGAGGAGCCATGGGGACCGGAGCGCACAACCGCCCGCAGATAGCGGGTGCGCCCTCCGGTAAAATGATGTGGTCCCCGGCTCTCGCCATATCTACCCCTCCCATAAACCGTCCTGATGGTATAGCCCTTCATATAGACCCTTGCCCCCCTCAATGTCAGACCTTCCATCCTCCCCGTCAGAACCATGGGCTGGCCCTGAGGTGATACTTGGTGGGTCCTCGCCCACTCCTCTATTTACAATCCCTCCCCCCTCCCTGGGAACCCCTAAAAGCCGAATTTAAAAACTACTTAAAAAACCCCTTGCCTTTTGCTTCGGCCACCTCTCAAGATTCAGAAATCCGTCATCGAGGTCGGCCCTCATTAATGCTGAGGGCCAAACCTGCAAGAGAGGGGAATCTCGCAGGGCGAGGTGGTCGGCAGTCGAGTACATGATTGTCATAGGAGGAGTACTGCCTTGATAGAGCGAGCCCTGGGAACCCTGTGCAGGCTTTGCCATGGGCCATTGATGGTGTCAGTAACAAAACTGGAAGATGTAAGGGGAGGGCCGTCAGTCAGTGCAAGATGGTATAGTAGCAGGAGGCAGGAGGGCGAGATGGCAGAAGGTGGCAAAAAGCAGGAGTCAAGGACAACACAGCAGGACGACGAGGACAAGACAAGGCAAACAGGGCGACCAGGAACGCCCCACGAAGAACAACACAATGAAGTAGGATGAAGCAGGGCAGCGACGAGCAGCACAGCAGGATGAGACGACCAAGTGGCAAGGACTACGGGATGAAGCAACGAGGAGGACAAGACTGGGCGAAGGCGGGCAACGAGACGACCAGGCAGCAGGACGACGAGATGAGGCAATGAAGCGACAAAGACGACCAGGCAGCAGGACAACAAAACGAAGCCGAACGAGGTGACGAAGATGACAACACAGCAGGAATGACAAAAAGCAGCCAACATAATGTAGTACATGGATAAGCAGGACGAGGCAGGGCAGCAAAGAGCAGCCGCAAAAGCAGGCGATGAGGACAAGTCACCATGGTGCAGACGCGGGTAACGAAGAGGCAGTGAGGAAGACGATAAGGACGGGAGGCATACCAGCCGGTAACAAGGAGGCCAAAAAGCTGCAGAGGGGTGCATGCAACTCAGAAGCTGGAGAGGAGATAGCTTGCTAGATAACCCAGTATCGGTATGGTAAATAACCCAGTGCAGGATGGAAGCAATTGTGGAGAGCATGAGGTATATCAGTGGGTTGGAGTGGCCTTGGATGGTCTTAAGTGGCCTGTTTCATCACTATGCCTCCCCCAAAGCCTTCCCTATCCTGAAATACTTCATTTGCACTTAATGAACCACACATTCAATTAGCAAATGAATGGATAAAAGGAGGGAGTGATTGATAGTTCTGGTCTTAATGAGGGTCCAACACTGAGGTAGGCTAAAACAGAACTGATTTATTCAACAGAACAGGCAAGAAAGAACTATATACAAAGTACATGCAGTAGACAGGGCCCTCTGTGCCTGACAGCTATTTGTATTTCAGCTGTCAGGCAGGAGACCAATCAGGGAGCCCCAGCAACTCAATTCAGCCAGTCACATCTCAGCCAATCAGACTGCTGTTGCTGTCTGTCTGTAACTGGGTGGAACTCGAGGACTGCAACAGTGATCCTGTTCAAGGTATGAGATTTACTCCCGCAAATCCCCAGATTATGAATGGAAGGGGCAGGCTCCACTACATTTGTAACTCAAAGACTTCCTTGTATTTGTCTTAAGGAAAGAATGGCAATTACTATAGTGTATACCAGTAGAATAGAAAACAGCGCCTACCCAAATTGGCTATCACCGACAGAAAGGACAATTCATCCAAATTTTATAGATATGAATAAAATGCTAAGATACAGAGACCTAATTGACAGACAGGGAAATTTGAAAACAATTGAAGAATTGGCAGAACAAAACAGGAAAGTTGATTGGCTAACGTACTTCCAAATCAAAACTAAATACAATAATGATACTAAATTATATGACATTGAAACAGAACCACACGAATTGGATAAAATTATTCAAAGCTCAGATAAAAAGATGATAGGGAGACTATATAAATTTCTCCTGAAGTATAAAATGGAAGAGGAAATTGTGAAAGAACAAATGATAAAATGGGCGCAGAACTTTGGCTATAATATTGAATTAGACAAATGGGAAAAATTTGGGAGAAGAAACTTAAAAATAACACTATCAGTTGCAATCAAGGAAAATCACTACAAAATGTTTTACAGATGGCACTTGTCACCAACAAGGTTAGCTAAAATTTCAACAAATACCTCCCCAAAATGCTGGAAATGTGAATCAACACATGGAACATATTACCACCTATGGTGGACCTGTGAGGAGAGTAAAATTTTTTGGAAAAGGATCGATTTTGGAAAAGGCAATAACAGGAGTTAGAATGGAAACCTGAAGTTTTTCTATTAGGAATAGTGTCTGCGAAATATAAAAAAGAAATCCAGTATTTGATACTACATATAATTACGGCAGCAAGGATTGCCTTTGCCCAGAAATGGAAAAACAAATTAACTCCAAGCGAAGATGAAATAATAAGAAAGTTTATGATTGTGCTGAAATGGGCAAATGAACTAAAGAAATCCAGGGAAAAGAAGAATCAGAATTCTACCAGATATGGGATAAATGGTACAGGTGGATGGAGGAAAGAAACAAGAACCAATGGAGGAATACAACAAAACTTAAAAATAGTAGTTATGAGTAAAATAAGAGGTTTTAGAATGGTGAAATCCAAATGAAATATAGCAGAAGGAGAAATAAAATAAGATGAGCGGCATTGATTGACAATTGCTATTAGAAAGAAGAGGAAGTTCCTGTTCATATTTTTTTTTAATATCTTTTTTTATTTTTTTAATAAAACAAAAATACAACAAGAAAAAACCATCCTTCTGCATTGTATCCTGTGGAAAGCATGTTGACTGGTTACACATAGCTCTTGTGCATTTCTAGAACCATCATTACTCATAAGTAATTTCAACATAGATTTTAAATCAAAAAGTTCATTGTATATCTTAATATCATTATACCAAAATTCTCCTCTAATATTCCATATTTAGTCTTCTTCAGACAAGTCTTACTTAAACATAACCACATAATGGCATTCATTGTCTATTCCCCCCCTTTTTTTATTAAACAATATCCATTAATATTCCTTGATAGTTAACTAAAAATCTTTTACCATTTATATCCAATCTCATAAACATACACTCATTCCCATACTTACATACCTATGTACATACATACATACACATATGCGTATATGTCATCTATTATTATTTCATTGCTCTTATTATGACTCATTGTTTATTAACTAGTAATTCTTCAATAACAATCTAAAACAATCTAAAGTTTGCTAAAAATCTCCCCTATTTTGTTAAACAACATCCATCAACATTCCTGCGTGATTTACTAAAAATCTTACTGTTTATATCCAGCTTCATACTCATGCATACATACACATACATACATACATACATACATATATATCATTAAACTATACCATTATCATTAGTTACTCTTATTATAGGTAATTTGCTAACTAATAATCCTTCAATGACAATCTAAGACAGTCTATAACATACTAAATTTCTACTTATTAATCATCAAAGGATGGCTAATTTTTAATTTTCAACTTTCATTGTCAGCCAATGTCTTTCCAGTAGCAAGGTAACCTTATCTCCCTTGCCATTTGTGGCTCCAGTCTCTTTTTATTCTTCTTTCCAGGTTTCTTGTAAACTTCTTTTTGCACTTTACTGTCCAGTATAGCTCTCAAATAATGTCGCTGCCAGTTCCTGTCATTGCACATTGTTTGTCTTTGAACAATTGGGGGGGGGGGGTTTCGTCACCTCCCGCCTGGACTACTGTAACGCTCTCTACATGGGGCTTCCCTTGAGATGCATCCGGAGGCTCCAGTTAGTTCAGAATGCGGCCGTGCAGGGGATTTTGGGAGCATCTAGATGCTCCCATGTGACACCTCTCCTGCGTGAGCTGCACTGGCTGCCTGTGGCCTTCTGGGTGCGCTTCAAGATTCTAGTGACCACCTTTAAAGCGCTCCATGGCAAGGGACCTGGTTACCTGCAAGACCGCCTCCTGCTGCCAAATACCTTCCACCGACCAGTACGCTCCCACAGAGACGGCCTCCTCAGGGTGCCGTCTGCCAGACAATGTCGGCTGGCAACCCCCAGGGGGAGAGCCTTTCTTTTGAAAAAGTTTTATTAAAACAAGTTTTCCCCTTTTTTATCCCCCCCCCACATATAATATAAATCACATATAAGTAATGTACCCCTCCCCTCCCCCCATCATAGAATAAAATTCTCAATCAAATATTAGATATTATACCCCCTCGCCTCCCGACAAACATAATATAAATTTCTCTTAGTATAATCTATATCAATCTCCCATTAACAGCATCTTCTAATTTAATTAAACAAGTGTAAATCATAGTATAACCATATCCCGTTATTCCCATCTCTATGCTACTTATCCAGATATATTTCCCCACCCACCACCCTAACCCCCCCCAACTCCCACTCAATCCCACCCCCCAGACTTCCGCTATACACCACTTTAAAGATTCCAAACAGCCCAAATATTATTTACTCTGTTCACCTATCAATCCAAACATTCTTACCTAAAGGCTACATGGTATTTCCCAGTCTGGTATTTATTCTGTATATAATTAATCCATTTTGCCCATTCCTGTGAATAATTCTCCTGCTTCTGATCTTTTAAAAAAGCTGAAATTTTTGCCATTTCCGCAAACCCCGCCACTTTCTGAGTTCATTGATCAATTGACGGTAAAAAATCTTTCTTCCAATGTTGAGCAATCAATAACCTAGCTGCTGTGACCATATACAAAAACAATTTTGTTTCCCCTTTAGTAAAATCCTTAGTTATACCCAATAAAAACATTTGCGGGGTAAATTGTATTTTGTACAACCCACCATATTTTTATCCAAAAGGCTTTAACCTTAGTACAGGTCCACCATACGTGAAAAAAGGTAGCATCTAAACACCCACACCTCCAACATTTTGGCTGAGTATTAGGATACATACATGATAATTTCTTAGGATCCAAATACCATCTATAAAACATTTTATAAAAATTCTCCCTTAAATTTTGTGACTGCGTGAATTTAACATTCTGGACCCATATTTTTCCCCACGTATCCAACATAACCGGTTCGTCGAAGTTCTGAGCCCATTTAATCATGCAATCCTTGACCAATTCACTTTCTGAGTCCCTTTCTAGCAATACATTATATATTCTTTTAACATGTTTTGGGCCAGTCTCCTTT
This sequence comes from Rhabdophis nuchalis, assembly GCA_039707465.1. NCBI lineage: Eukaryota > Metazoa > Chordata > Lepidosauria > Squamata > Natricidae > Rhabdophis > Rhabdophis nuchalis. The sequence continues at coordinate 96,406,575 of CM077647.1, forward strand.
ATCTGCTTGATCAGCTCCACTTCTTTGTCCATAAAGCCGACCTTACGATCTTCTTTCCATCTCTTCTGTAGCTGTATATAATGTAACCAGTTTAAAGTAATTCCCACATCCAACAGTTGTTCCAAAGCTTTCAACTGCCATTCCACCCCATCCAAAATAAGCACATCTTTATATAAACACCCCCCGAGTGACTTAGTATTTGTAATCCACATGGTGTCTGCAAGATCCAACCAAAGCGGTATTTTATAATCCCAATTAGGCTGGTGCTTCTTCCATATTCTCATCAAGGCACTTCGGAGAACGTGGTTGTTAAACGCTTTGTCCACCTTATCTTCATAGAACAGATATTCATGCCAACCCAGAACAAGGTCATGACCTTCTATATTTAATAGTTCAGTTTTTGTTTTCCCAAACCAATCTGCCACACACGTCAATGCCGCCGCTTCATAATACAGTCGAAGGTTTGGGAGTCTAAGGCCACCTCTTTCACGAGTATCTTGCATAATCTTCATCTTTACTCTCGGTTTTTTCTCCCTCCAAACAAATTTGTTTAATGTTGCTTGCCAATCTAACAAAATTTTATCTGATTTAAGCACCGGAATCATCTGAAATAGGAAAATAAATTTAGGTAGAATATTCATTTTAATTGCTGAAATCCTTCCAAGCAAAGATAGTTGTAGCTTTTTCCAAACTTGAAGATCCTTCAGTATCTTTTGCCACAACACTTCATAGTTATTTGAAAAAAGTTTCGTATTTACTTCTGCAATTTGTATTCCTAAGTATTTGACTTTAGAAACTATTTCGAAACCTGCCAAACTTACAAGTCTCTTTCTCTGAGTCTCTGGCATTTGTTTAACCAACATTTTCATTTTATTTTGATTCAGTTTAAACCTAGACACCATGCCAAACTCTGCAATAATATTTTTCATCTGGATTATTGAGTTCAAAGGATGTGAAAGGGTAACAACCAGATCATCAGCAAATGCCCTAGTTCTGTATTCCTTTTGCCTAATAATTATACCACTTAAAGAGTTTGAGTCCCGAATAGTGTTCAACAAGACAAGTTAAAATAAATAACAATGGAGATAATGGGCATCCTTGTCTTGTACCTTTTTGTATCTCAAAAGTTGTAGACAAATTTCCATTGATAATAAGTTGTGCATTTTGTTGCTGGTAAATTGCTCCAATCGCTTGTCGAAATCGTGGTCCCATATCCATCTTTTCCAACGTCTTGGTTAGAAAATTCCAATTCACTCGATCGAAGGCCTTCTCCGCATCCAAAAAAACCAGCACTGCGGAGATCTGCTTATTCTTATCAAGATAGTCAATTAAATCTATAAGTTGCCTTACATTCTCCTTCATATGTCTACCTTCAATAAATCCTGCTTGGTCATAGTGAATAACCTCTTGTATAACTGGCATCAATCTGTTGGCTAATACTTTAGCATATATTTTATAATCTGTATTTAGAAGAGATATTGGTCTGTAATCCTCTGGTTTCTTAGGGCCGTCTTTGTCTTTGGGTATCAGTGATATAAAAGCCGCTTTCCATGAGGGAGGTATTTTACCTCCTTGCTGTATATTAGAAAATAGTTCTGTAAGATATTCAATCATTTCCAATTGTAAAGTTTTATAGTAGATTGCAGTCAAACCATCAGACCCTGGAGCCTTGGCTAATTTAAGTTGGTTTATAGCTAGAGCAATCTCGTCTGCAGTTATCAAGCGTTCCAAATTTGCCTTTTGAAGCACGGATATTTTGGTAACCCTTTTTCCTTCCAGAAAGTCATCTATTAAGTTATTCTGTATATTATACTGTAAATATAACTTGGTGTAATAATCCACAAATGATTTTTTAATCAAATCCTGTTGATGTACCGTTTCACCTCCATATTCAATTCTATCAATAATTCTATTATTCGTATTCTTTCTCAAGGTGTAGGCCAGCCACCTACCAGGTTTATTAGCATTAGCAAAGGTATTATGTTTGGCAAATTGTAAGTTAGTTGCTGTTTGTTCTGATATAAGCATTTGAAATTGATCTTTCAACAGCTTTATCGCCATCTGCAGTGTCACATCTGTTGGAGTTGCTATAAGTAACTGCTCCTTTTTTTAAATTTCATTTTCCAATTCCATTCTCTTTTTCTGTCTACTTTGTTTATGTTTAAAATTCATATGTATCAGGACCCCACGCATATAAGCTTTACTTGCATCCCATACTATTTCAATAGGAGTACCTTTATTCGTATTAAAACTAAAAAAATCCTACATGTGTTTTTTAAGTTCATCAACATTTTTTTCATATCTAAATAAGTTTTCATTTAATAATAATAATAATAATAATAATAATAATTTAATTTTATATCCCGCTCTCTCTCCCCAAGGGGACTCGAGGCGGGGCACAGGCAATTAAAATACAAATAAGACCACAGACAAAATACAAAATACAAAATTAAAAATGGATTAAATTTATCCTGCGCTAAAACCCATAAACTAAACTAAAAATACCCCTAAAACCCCTAACCTAAAAAGAGACTATCCAAGGCCGGCCAGGCGAAAAAAGTGTGTCTTTAATTTTAAGCGGAAGGAGCGGAGGTCCGTGGTTGTCCTGATATCGGGGGGAAAGTCGTTCCAGAGGGCTGGGCCCGCCACAGAGAAGGCCCTTCCCCTGGGCGTCGCCCGCTGACAAAGTCTAGTGGACGGCACCCGGAGAAGTCCCTCTCTGTGGGAGCGAATCGGCCGTGAGGATGTATGGGGCAGGATCCGATCCCGCAGGTAGCTAGGTCCCGAGCCATGGAGCGCTTTGAAGATGGTAATTAACACCTTGAAGCGCACCCGGAAGACGACAGGTAGCCAGTGCAGCTCGCGCAAGAGCGGTGTTACGTGGGCAAACCTAGAGGTGCCCATAATTGCTCGCGCGGCTGCGTTCTGGACCAACTGAAGCCTCCGGGTACACCTCAAGGGGAGCCCCATGTAGAGAGAGTTGCAATAATCCAGTCGGGATGTCACGAGAGCATGAGTGACTGTGCGAAGGGCGTCCCGATCCAATAGGGGGCGCAACTGGCGTACCAGGCGAACCTGGTAAAACGCCCTCCTGGCCACGGCTGTCACTTGATCTTCCATGGACAGCCGGGTATCCAGGAGGACACCCAAGTTGCGCGCCCCATCCACAGGGGCAAGATGTTCGCCCCCTATGGCCAGCGATGGAGTCAGCTGGTTGAATCGGGCAGCCGGAAACCACAGCCACTCTCCATGACCTTCTTGACCTCTTCCCTAGTTCAATCTCTAACCACACCGGGCTGTGATCAGTTAATGTCCTGGGGAATACCTTAGTTTTCTTAGCTTTAGGAAGTAAGTCCGGTGTTAACAAGTAAAAATCAATCCTTGAAAAAGATTTATGCCTATCTGAATAAAAAGAAAAGTCCATCTCGCCTGGATGTTGTATCCTCCAAACGTCTTTTAGTTCCAAATCATCTTTTAAATCAAAAAAAACCTGTGGTAATTTGGTGGTAACTTTAGTCATTGTTCTCTTGTCTATCCTTGGAGAGATCACTCCATTCCAATCTCCCATAATTAAAATACTCTTAAAATTCCAATCCAAGATTTATAAATGAAGCATCCTATAAAAGCTTTCTTGTTGTTGATTAGGTGCATATATTCCTACCACCAAAATAGGACCAAAATCTGTATCAAGTTCAATTGCTATATATCTACCACTATCATCCGCCTCTATAATTTTAGCTGAAAATCTTTTATTTATATATATCACCACTCCATTTTTCTTTACCAAACTAGAGGCTGCATAAAATGTTCCCAATCTTGGATTCATTAAATATTTCTGATCTTGCAGCCTAATATGAGTTTCTTGAAGGCAGACCAGATCATTATTAAATTGCTTCAAATAGTAAAATATTTTTTTCCTTTTTTGTGGAGAATTCAATCCATTCACATTCCAGGATAATAATTTAAACATCTTTTGGCCTAGTCTGAAACATTGAGAGCATTTGCTGAAGGTCTCTCTCCACCAGACTAGTCTTCGGCTCTGCTCCTCCCACAGCTTCAGTTTCCTTCTTGCCTTTACCTTTGTTCCTCTTGGTACCTTGTTGTTGGGGCTGCCCCTGCTTCTGAGACTCCTGCATTTGTCTAGTCATAGATCTAGTAACACGTTGTTCCACTGGCTCAAGTAATGGCATTTCAGTAAATGTCTTGGACGGTTCCTCCAAGGAGGAGCTTAGAAGAAATCGAGAAGAATCCACTTGAAATCCGCCTGCAGCACCTTGGGCTTCCCTCTCTTTTTGTGTCTGCTTTATCTGTTCTTCTGTCTCTTTCTCAGACAGCCTCTGCTCTAAAACGTCCAGATCTGCTGGTGTTGGTGTAGATGTACATGGGGGCGTTGTATTTGCCTTCAGTATTCCTTGATAAAAATCTCTTGCCTTGTCTATAGTATTCAGACGATACCTCACCCCTTCATATCTGAATATAACACCCATTGGGGCATCCCACCTAAACTGTATCTCTCTTTTCTTCAGCTCCACTACCAAAAATCCAAAATCCCTTCTAAGCTTTAGCATCGCCGGTGGTAGCTCCTTAAAAACATTGATCAGATGTCCATCTACATGAATAGAGGAGTAGTAAGACTTCTGCACAATATCGTTTCTAAAATTTCTCTCAGTAAAATATATCACAACATCTCTCGGTAATTGCCTTTGTAATGCCATACGTGAATTTACTCTGTAAGTTTTATCAATTTTAGGAAAACTTTCACCAGGATCCACTTTTAATAATATAGCCAAAACATCGGCACAAGCTTTTCTTAAATCTTCTCTAGGATTTTCTCTAAGGCCTCTCAGCCTGATGGCGTGCTCCATTGACCTAAGTTGTAGCATAATAACCTCATTGTCTATCTTGCGCATGTTTCCCTCCATTTCCACAAATTTCAAATCCGTTTCCTTTGCTTTGACTTCCACATCTAAGGCCAATTGTTGAATTTTAGTATCAACCTTAATTATAACTTCAGACAGGCTCTTGGCCATTGCTTGCATATTTTTATCCAACTGATCATGTTTATCCTGGACCATTCTTTTGACTTCTTTACTTTCATTAGCTATAAAATTCATCAATTCTTTAAAATCCTGGGGAGTTACTGCACCAGCCTGTTCCGTTGCCATGTTTTAAACTTCCCAAGGAAAATACTCTTCAGGGTGTCCAAATAAGTCAATAAATCAAATAGTGCGTTTAGCTTTATGACTTGCTCCCCCTTTCCACCTCCAGGTGTCCACTGTCAGCCAAGGGTTAAGCAGAGACTAAAATCCACAAATCAGTAAATAGATCAAGTTATATAGTAGCTAACTTGAAAATTGTTTCAGCCGTTTCAGCCTTTCCACCTTAATTGTCAATCAGGGTTGGACACAAGCCAGGATACACAAAGCAACTAACTTTCATTTCATTTCATCTGATAAGGTAGAATACTTTATAACAAGCTGGAATACACAGATCAGTTAATTTACATTTCCTTTTCGCTGAGACTTGAGTTATCAGCCAGGTTTGAGTACAAACTAAAATACACAAAGCAGTTAACTTTCGGTCGCCATATTGGTTCCTTTGTTCTAAAAGCTAATGTCTTAAATCTGCTGTTCACAGACTTTAATTACTTGCGTTTAAGATGATTAGCCAAGAAATTTCCTTTGAAGTATGAAGTTTCGTTTGGAATGTAGATAAATGTAGATAAAAAGTTGAGAACAGTTGCTTTGCTCCGCTAGTTAGCCAATTAGCGAAGTCTCCTGACTCGCCCGGAGCAGATAGCAGCCTGAAGGGGGGGTCCCACCTTGCTCGCTCCTCAGAGGTAAACAAACCTTCTGAGGGCTACGCAAGTGAGTTCTACCCAGGCAGCCTAAACTCTCTCACAAGTTCATTAAGAACTTGGAGTTTCCAAGGCGTTTTGATGATATAAAAAACGCCTCAACAGGCGAGTGGGATGGCAGGCTTGAAAAAAAGCCTGCCAACAGCAACTGCAGCTCAGCCGGAAGCCGGGGAGAGCCTTCTCTGTGGCAGCTCCTGCCCTCTGGAATGACCTCCCCCCTGAATTACGCATGATCACAGACCTACGTCTCTTCCGTCGGGCCCTGAAGACACATCTATTTTGTGCAGCCAGCCTGTCATAGTCTTTTAATTGGGTTTTTAGTATTGGGTGTTATAATTAAGAGGCCAAACTATTTAATATTTATTAATCTGCTATTTTAACTTTTGTATTTCTTTTTTTATTGTGGCTGTTCACCGCCCTGAGTCCCGAGAGGGAGAAGGGCGGTATATAAATTAAATAAATGAAATGAAAATAAATGAAATGAATATCAGACGTATTTCTAGAGAGATTTCTCCTGTTATATCCATCTTCAATTCTTCCCCCCCCCTCTTCTTCTTGAAAACCAAGATGGGGCTCACATCCATCAAATTCTCTTTTCAGAATTTCTTCTTTTTATCTTCTCCCACATTTAATCCATTAATAGGATTCTCTATTATCTTATCTTTATCTTCAACTAGAATGAATGTCTCTTTATCTCCAATGTTTTCTTCTTTCTCTTTGGTTTTGGGAGCCTCAAACTGCTCATACCTTGGTGTAATAGACAAATGTTTATCCAATTTTTAATCGATTCTTCTTCTATATTGTTCCAAAAGATTTAAGATTCCAGCCAAAGCCTTCTGATTTTCTAAAGTATTCTGTTCTGGATATGAAACCATGTTGACAAGTCAAAAAATGCTGAAACTTGATTCTCACTGCCACTCTGGTCTTGGGCCTATTTTATCTTTTCATTGGATTACTTTGAAATACAGTTCCCATTGTGTTCTCCAAAGGGAAGTATTTCTATCAATTATCAAAGAGCACCTGTTGAAAACAGTTCATGCCCTTGAGTCACTGTGAGTTTCAATAAACAATTCTCACAGCCTTCATCCAACTAATCAACAATCTTCAAGTGAGAAAAAATAGATTGTTTCATAAAGACCACCCTCTGACCTCCCAGTGGCAGTGTTGCAGATTTTCAGTTTTTAATATATCTTTCTTCTTTATTGTTAAGAAAGGTAAAAAGTATAGTTCTTTTGGATTTTAAAAGCAAGTGATAGGTCATAGAAGGAATTATAGAAATAATCCAAGATTCAAAAATTTAAATAACAAAAAATAAAAGAAGAAGAAATAGTCCGGTCTCTTTCAGAGGGAAAAAAAAACCCTTGATACTGACGCTTCAATCCACAATTACAGAAAAATAGGAAAGAAAAAAAACCCTCCCAGTTCAAAACATATTAGATTAATTCCGCCACTTATTTCTTGTTTAGAAGCTTTAGTTTTACTTTTTAAAAAAAGTTTATTTAGGCAAAATGTTTCAAAAAAGAAAAGAAAAATAATACCTTCCCAGTCTCGCACTTTCCCTTTCAGCTTCCTTCTTTCTGGAGCTGCCCCGTCTTTGTCAGCCTGGGGACTGCCTGTTTGCCACCTTTCAGAAGCTCTTCCCTTGGGTCAAACAGGGGTTTTGCGGTACCCCTGTGACCAGCAAGGCTTTGTCTTCCTCGTCACCGTCCCTCCAGGATGGTTTAGGTCTGAATGGACCAAAGGGCAGCAAAAGTGTTAACAGAGATCTCAGAGCGCCCAGACCCTGTGTTGTGCCGACGCGATGCAGGCTCCTCCCTCCAGGAAGTTCCTGTTCATATTGTGTGGTGTAAATGTAATGTATGTCTAAGTTTTGTGTGAGTGTATTCTACACATTTGTAAATTAAACTTTTAAAAAAAAGAAAAAAAAAAGAAAATAGCACCTAATCTTTTCCTTTATCTTTTCCTTTTTGTCTTCTTCATGGTCTATTTAGGTTTAGGGGATAGATGAAATGATAAAATAACTTCTTTTTTGTATGAATAGAATGAACTGGAAGGGACCTTAGAGGTCTTCTAATCCAGCTCTCTGCTCAAGCAGGAGAACCTATACCATTTCAAATAAGTGACTGTCTAGTCTCTTCTTTAAAAAATCCAGTGAAGGGTCGCCCACAATTTTTGAAGGCAAGGTGTTCCACTGATTAATTGTCCTCACTGTTAGGAAGTTTCTCCTTAATTTCAGGTTACTTCTTTCTTCAATTTCCAACCATTATTTCTTGTCCTGCCCTTTGGTGATTTGGAGAACAATCTGATCCCCTCTTCTTTCTGGCAGGTCCTCAAATACTGGAATACTGTTATCATGCTACCTCTAATTCTTCTTTTCTTTAGACTAGCAAACCCAAATCCTGCAGCCATTCTTCATATGTTTTAGTCTCCAGGCCTTTGGTCATCTTAGTTGCTATTTTCTGAACTTTTTCCAAAGTCTCAATATATTTTGTAGTCTGGCGACCAAAATTGGTTGCAGTATTCCAGGTGTGGTCTTACTGGGGTTTTATAAGCAGTATTAATACTTCACAAGATCTTGATTCTATGCCTCTGTTTATAGAACCCAGGATTGTATTAGCATTTTTGGTGGTTGCTGCACACTGCAGGCTCATATTCAAGTGATCATTCATTAGGACTCCACCATCCCTCTTACAGTTACTGTTTTTGAGCCAGGTCTCACCTAACCTATATTATACCTTTAATTTTTCCTACCTAAATATAGAACTTTGCTTTTCTCCACATTAAAATTCATTTTGATAAAATTCATAGGGCCCATTATTCAAGTTTGTCGAGATCTTTTTGGATCCTTTTTTTTTAATAACAATTTTTATTGGTTTTTACAAATTTTATAACAAAGGAAAGGGTATATAGGATATATAAATATTTTAGGGCTTCCATGTCGGAGATGGTGTTCGCCTCCGAAGTTCCAGACAAAGAGTAAAGGTTTTTTTTGGTATAAGGTGGAATGGAATACATATATATCATATCATAAATTCATGCATTCAATCATTTGTTTCTATTAACATCTGTTTAAGGATTACACTGTGTAAATTTTTGTGATCTGAGTCTTTTAGCTATTGTATCATCTTCCTTCCCACTGGTGGGAGGAGCCATGGCCCCTCCCGTTCCCCCATTTTCGTCCTCCAGGATTGAGAAGTGTTTTTTTAAGAAAGGCTTCTACCTCTTCTATGTTTTAATTCTAACTCTACCTCCCTCCCAGAACACCAATATTCATTCAGGCATTAACCATTTGAACCACACCCCCTTTTTATATAATTTTTTGGATAAGGAGGAATACTTTCTCCGAATCTCTCGAATCTTTTTTGGAATTTGTTTCAAAATGGCAATTTCCTTCTGCATATATATCAAAGCGCCATCTCTCTGTGCTCTCAGGATCTCATCCCTTGTTGACCTTCTTACAAATTTAATATGTATCTCTCTGGGTACATCATTTATTCTGGCATATGTTGAATTAATTCTGTAAATCAGGTCAATGTCCCCCCAAATATATTCCTTACTCTTTTTGGTATAATCTGCTAAAATTGTAGACATTAAATCTTTTAAATTTTCTGAAGGTGATTCAGGAACATTTTGAAACCTTAAAAAATAAGACATTCTTTCAAAATCCATTCCAGACATATGACCAGCAAGTTCCACTATTTCTTTTTTAGAATCCCTTATCTCCTCCCTCATCTCAACTGCCCCAGCCTCCAAACCCTCAAATTTTTTGTTTATTTTCCATTAATGATCTCTGTGTCTCCAAAAGTTCCAATCTTGAACTCATCATATCTTTCCGAATTTCTTTTATTTCCTTCATTATGTCTTGTAGAGTTTTCTCTATTGTTGATAGTTGAGAAGCCTCTCCCCGTGTTTCTTTTTGCAACATTGTACTAATCTTAGGCTGCTGTAAGTCCAGACTGGCTCTTAATGAGGCTGGAGTGGAAAGAGGTTTTCCATGTGGAGGCTTCTTTGATGCCATAGTAAAAGTTTTATGTTCTTGTAATTAAGATGGCGTCTGAAGAGCGGGCAGTCCGTGAGATCGAAGAGAAGGGAAAAGTCTTATCTAAGTTCAAAATATGGTTTCCATAAAGTCCAGAGAGAAAGAATTTAACAGTCAAATCCAATGAAAAAAGAAGGCACACAGTGGGAGAAATCCCAAGAGTCACGGAGCTAGGATGTATATAAATTTTGCAGTGCTGTAAAAATGAAGGAACGTTTAAAAATCAGAGTGAAAGGTTTCTTACTGAGAACAAAGAAGCGCCCTTTTTTCACCAACTCTTTGGTGTTTGTGAAGAATTAGTGAAAGTCCATTTCTGCTGTAGCAAGATTCAGATACAAAGTATCAATCGCGAATCCACATTTAGCAAAAACTTTCATTTTCAATTGTTGAATACCCGGATGTTACTTTCTCTCTCTCCCCGCTCCCAAGGAGCATTTTAAAATGCTGCTTGTTCTGAGGGGGGGGGGGTTAATGAACTCCACCCTCTATTCTTCTTTTAAAAAAAGTTGAAAGCATTAAAAGTCCAGAAACCAACTCACAAGCCACTCTGTTGCAACAGAGCCTCGGTGCTTCCTCCAGCTCTGGCTTTTTAACCCGTTGCTTCAATTTCTGCAGTTCCAACGATCCTTCGGCTAGAGGAGCTCTTCCCCCCGCATTCCATTCTCCAGCTCCTGGAGCGAAGGGGGAATGCCCCCCTGACCGCCGTCGGGGTGGGGGTTTCACCGCAAGCCGCTTGTACAGTTTGGGCTCTCTACAAGAGCTCCATGCCCCCGAAAGGGCCACTAGAGAAAACAAGCGGCAGACGTGTCGAAAAAAACACGTCCGTCGCCTCCGGAAGGTGGAAGCGGTCTCAAGATCTTTTTGGATCCTGAGCTTGTCTTCTGGGGTATTGGCTATACCTGCCAGTTTAATGTCATCTGAAAATTTGATGAGTTCCCCTTCTATTCCCTCATCTAAGTCATTTATGAAAATATTGAAGAGTACTGGGCCTAAGATGGAGCCTTGTGGTACCCCACTATTTACTTCTCTCCATCTGGACTTAGCACCATTAAGAACTACTTGTTGAATATAGTTTGTCAGCCAGCTACAAATTCATCTAGTGGTGATATTGTTTATTCCACATTTTTCCAGCTTACCGAGCAGTAGGTTGTGGTCTACTTTGTCAAATGCCTTACTGAAATCTAAATATGTTATCTCCACAGCATTTCGCTGATTTAGTGACTTTATCAAAGAATGAAATACAATTGGCTTGGCATTATCTGTTTTTAACAAACCCATGCTGGCTACTAGTTATAACTTTATTTGCTTCTATTTCATTGATGGCTAGCCCTTTTGCCATCACATGCCAAATGCAGGGGGAGCAAAGGGGGGTCATACACGAGCATGCCTACACCCATAATTCTATGTGCATGAGCTATAGTATTTCCGTTTGTCAGAGAGATCTTTGTGTAGCTATTCTGGTTTCTTCTTCAATTTCTTTTTTTACTTGTTCAGTGGTATTGTGCTGGAGTGGGCTTTTATGATCACATTTTTCAGAGTTTCCCATGCTTCTTGAGTTGTTTTCCCCTTTAGGATTTTCATCCATGAACTCTTTCCTAAGCTTTCTCTGAGCTTTTTAAAATCAGTTCTTTTAAAGTTTAACACATTTGTTGGATTTTTTGTTGTTGCTTGTGTTTGCATTATATTGACTTCCAGTATGATGTGTGACTTTCACCTAAGGTTCAAGCACTTCAACTCCCTCTATCACTTCTTTGTTAGTAAGAATTAGATCCAGTATAGCTTTATTTCTAATTCCCTCCTATACCTTTTGGATGACAAAGTTGTCAGCTATGTTGGTTAGGCATCTGTTTGATCTTCTACTTGCTGCAGAGTTTGTCTCCCAGGTCACAATATATTTAGTTATTGCCTAGACTCATGATGATGAACCTATGGCACACATGCTGGAAGTGGCACTCAGATCCATCTCTCCATCTCTGCTAGCCTTCCAGGTTCTGTCACACACATGTGTGCTAGCCAGCTGGTCTTTGCATGTGCGGGGGCTCCGGAAACTGGAAGAGCAGCTCCCTGGCTCACCTCCACATGCACGTATAGTTTCTGGCATGCATATGCATGCCAGTCACTGGTCTTCTGGTTTCTGGCATGCATGCATGAGCAAAGATTAACTGGAAACTCAGCTTCCCTCCACATGCATCCATGCCAGGGAGCTACTCTTCTGGTTTCCAACACTCCTGCATATGCGAAGACCAGCTGGCTGGCATGCATGTGTGCGCTAGAATCCAGAGGAGCAATGGGTGACAGCTGGCATGCCTGGAGAGATGGCTCTGCGGGCCACTTCTGGCATGCATGCCATAGGTTCGCCATCATGGGTTTAGGCAATTACTGAATATAGTGTGATCCATTGGTTGCTGCCTCCAACAGCCTCTCTTCTTGTCTGCTATTCAGCCACTAATTCACTGCTCTCAGTTGCCTTTTTTCCATTGTTGTGTTGGAGGTTATCTGTGCCTTGGATCCCATAGATATTAAGTATTTTCTGGGGGCATATAAGGATGTATAATTATATAAATATAATGATGAGAATAGCTGGGAATTATAACCAGGTCTACATCTCGGCCAAAATGAGGTGGTGGGGGGTTGTTTAAAAGCTCAATGAATATATATGTATACTTTTTTGTTCTATTTTTTTAAAGGAGGAAGATATATGTTAAAATTAAATATGTATATTGAAAAGGAATTATAAATACCATCAACATAAAATGGAACTTGCTCAGAAGCTGAAATACACCAAGTAAATGAGATGAAGAGTGTAGAAGAGAGGTAAGGGAAGGAGAGAGGGTGGGGGGGGGGAGAAGAGGAGGAGAGAAAGGAGAAGTGGAAAGGGGAGAGAGAAGAAGGAGAGGGGAAGGGGAGGTAGAGAAGAGAAGAATGACAGAGGAAAGAAAGGAAGTAGGGAAGAGGAGAAGAGAAGGAGAAGAAAGTGATGGATAAGCTACAAATATGGTGTATGGAGAGGAGAAGAGCCAATAATTGGTTTTGGAAGTTGATGCATTGGTGGGTTTCAAACATTTTTAGAACCTCTCCTCTAGGTGTGGCCTGCTTTGTGGGAGTAGCTTGCCAGCCATGTGACCAAGTGGGAATGGCTTGGCAGTCATGTGACTGGGTGGGCATGGCCATCTTATAAAATGTGGTGAAACTCGCTTAATAACACTCTTGCTTAGCAACCAAAATGTTGGCTCAGAAACTCTGGCATTTGAAGCACGCAAGTCTTTTTTTTTTTAATTGAAAAAGTTTTTCACCAACAAAATTTCCCCCCTTCTTTCCCCCCCTTCCCCCAACATAAAAAAACATAAATCAGATACAAATATTATATCCCTTTGCCCCCCTCCCCCAACATAAACTACATGAATCAGGACCAAATATTATACCCTCCCCCCCTCTTTCAACCTAGGGTACATAGATCAAGTACCAGTATAATTCCCTCCCATACACCCCTTAACCCTCCCCAACCTCCCCTTCCCCGCCCCCCAACCCCCTGACTTCCGCTATATGCAACCCTAGTAATTCCAAACACAATATATGTTATTCATTCCCTTCATATTCTACCTCCTGCTGACTACCTTATTCATCTAATCTCCATCAGCTAAAAGCTACACAATATTTTCTAGTTTGGTATTTGTTTTGTATATAAACAATCCACTTTTTCCATTCCTGTGTATAGGTCTCTTGCATCTGGTCCTTTAAAAAAGCTGAAATTTTCGCCATTTCAGCAAATCCAGCCATCTTCTGCGTCCATTGGTCAATAGTAGGCAAAACATCTTTCTTCCAGTGCTGGGCAACCAGCAGTCTAGCTGCTGTCACCATATACAAAATCAATTTTGTTTCCCCCAATGTAAAATCCCTAACTATACCCAATAAAAACAGTTGTGGAGTAAATTGTATTTTTTTCTTCAAAACATTTTGCATAACCCACCAAATTTTTATCCAGAAAGCCTTAACTTTCTTGCAAGTCCACCATATATGATAATATGTAGCATCTAAACACTCACATCTCCAACATTTTGGTTGAACATTAGGGTACATACGTGATAATTTCTTAGGATCTAAATGCCATCTGTAAAACATTTTATAAAAATTCTCCCGCAAATTCTGTGACTGTGTAAATTTAACATTCTGAACCCATATTTTTTCCTACGTATCCATCATAACTGGTTCAGTAAAATTCTGGGCCCATTTAATCATACAATCTTTAACCAATTCAGTTTCTGAATCCCTTTCTAGCAAGACATTATAAACTCTCTTAATATGCATTGGGCCTGTCTCTTTTATCTGTCTGACCAGTTCTACTTCATGCTCCATTAAACCAGTTTTTTGATCTTCTTTCCATCTCATCTGTAATTGATTATACTGTAGCCAAGTTAAGTTAATCCCTTCTCCCAACAGTGTGTCCAAAGTCTTCAACTGCCATCTGCCCCTTTCAGCAAAAAGCACATCTTTATATAAAAAACCCCCGAGTGACTTAATATTTGTATTCCACATGGTATCAGCAAGATCCAGCCAAAGCGGAATCTTATAATCCCAATTAGATCGGTGCTTCTTCCAGATTCTCATCAAGGTACTTCTAAGTATGTGACTATTAAACACTTTATCCACTTTATGTTCATAGAATAAGTATGCATGCCATCCCAAATTGAGATCGTGGCTTTCTATATTCAACAGTTCAGTTTTTGTTTTTCCAAACCAATCAGTTATTTGTGTCAATGCAGCTGCTTCATAATACAATCGAAGGTTTGGAAGTTTAAGCCCACCTCTTTCACGAGTATCTTGCATAATTTTCAATTTCACTCTCGGTTGAAGCATGCAAGTCTTAAAGCTGTCAAGTTCACCAGACCCTTGCACCCCTAACTCTTTAAAAAAAAAAACCAGAGGTGTTTCAACTTTACAGCTTTATGAGTTGTGGATTTCACCTCCCAGAATTCCTCCTCTTGCTCTTCATCTTGATGGTGTGTGGATGGGTGGGGGGAGGGAGCTGGAACCGGTTCTAAATGGCACTGTAGATTTGTGGAAATCTACAGAAGAGGTTAGAACTGACAGGAACTCACACCTGAATTGATGATAAGATGAATTGATGTAAACATTTAATAATACAATACGATGTTGGCTATGTAATAATATACATGTGATTATAGGTTATGAAAATGGAAAAAAAAACTTTATATAAAAAAAGATATTAAGTATTTCCCAATCTATTCCTAAGTTGGAGATATTGTTGTTATAAAAGCTGTGGTTCTGGGGTAGTCTGGGTGAGTATCTGTTTGTGGAATGAAAGAACCACTGACTGTGTTAATTAGGACTGTCACATTATGATATAAAAAGCCTGCTGTTACAGGGATTCCCTGGCCTGGATGTTCTTTTATTTTTATTTTTTAGAACAATGCTTAAAGATAGAAAAATTCAATAACAGACTGTGGGATTTATGATTAACTGAAGGTACAGGTTCTTTTCATACATTCCCAGCCACAGAACTACCCCACAGCATTTTATGATAAAACATAGCAACAACAAAACCAAACATAAAATCATGTTTTTGAAAAATGACTCCCATCCTAACACTATCTAAAATCACAAATCACTGTAATTATAACATGAGGGCAGTAAATTATAAGCAATAAAATATACTTCTAATTAACATACTGAAAACTACAAGTCACCAATGGTTAAAATTAAATTGAAATATCTAACCTCTACCTACCAACCTATCTACTCTCTCCCTCTCCCTACCTATCTACTGTATTTCTCTCTCTCTATCTCTCTCTATTTCTCTCTACCCCTCTTCCTATCTACCTATATATACACACACACACTCTCCCTCCCTCCCTCCCTCCCTCCCTCCCTCCCTCCCTCCCTACTGTATGCCTCTCTCTCTCTCTCTCTCTCTCTCCCTTTATCTACCTACCTACCCAACTACTCTCTCTCTCTCCCTACTTACCTACTATATTTCTCTCTTTCTCTCTCCCTCTATCGACCTACCTACTTAAAAAAAAAATTGCCTCTTCAAAACCTGGGTGCGTCTTATACTCTGGTGCATCTTATACTCCGAAAAATATGATAAGTTTATTTCAAGTGCTGCAATCATTAATTCAGCTGCAAAAATATGAAATATGAAAATACATTTAAAAAGTCATAGTCATTAAATGTGAAAATATAAATATTCCAGCAAATCTGTAATTCACTTAGTACTATATCTTATCAGCATCTCATTAACTATTTCAAATACTTGCTATTGCTCACATCTCAGTCCCCAAATACTATTTGAAAGAGCCAAATGCTTACATATTTTCTAAATATTAGGAGGGGGCATATCTTATACTTGATGAAACAATATTTCATAGGCTGGGTCTCCTGAAGAGATCATCCTATAGGTAAGAAATGTTTCTGTTGGTTAGTTAACTTTTATTTTTATTTTTAGCTAGTTGATTAATTATTTGAAAATATGCAACATTTAAAGGATAGGAAATGGAGAAAACTCAGGAATCAGTTATTAATGTTAAAAAATGCTCAGCTGCAGTGCAGATGTACTGTGGTTCTTTAAAGACTGTAACACAGTCAAGCATTAATGAACTTATCAAGACCAGCTGGAACTGAAGCTTTTGAAAGAATTGCCAGGGTTTTTAGTGGAGCCCATGGGTGGCTGGTGGAAAGGCTGTTGAAGGACAGTTGGAGAAAGGCAAAGCTTGATTTCACACCGAGGCAGATGGTGGATCTTCATTCACTCTGTCTGTTAAATATATTGTGTTTTGTGATTAAGTAACACTGACATTTTAGTATTAGGAAACTCACCTTACATGTACTTGAATTGAAAAATGTTAATATATTGTTTCAACAGCAATGCTGAAAGTACCAGAATGATTTCAATGCGTTTGTGTATTTTTTTTAAATCAATACAGCTACATTCTCAATAAATTCATGTGACCAAGTATTTTGTCCTTTACAATCACTATACTTCTTTCAGCAACAGTAAGATAATACTGTAATTGCTCCCTTAAATTGTTCACAGATGGCAGTCAGAAGTTCATGCTCAACTTAAATCAAAACAAAACAAAAACCCTATGGACAGATGTTAGGATAACTGACAGGGATACACCCAGATGTAGCTTTGGAGGGAAAGATCTAGGATGGAGTGTTCAAAATGAACTATATCTAGTTATTTGGAACATATGTAGCATATGCAAAGGAACATTCTTCTAAAGAACCCAGAAAAGTTTACTTAGTACCATTGTTATTTAAACCAGAATTCTTAAGGCTATAATATGGAACTGTTATTAAAAACAAGCTTGGAATTTCATGCTGAAAGTGAAACATGGGAAGGGAGGCAAGGAAGGACCTGCAGATTAAGTATTTGTTCTTCGCTACATATAATAATTTATCAAACATATAATATCCAAATATAAAAATCAATGTTTTTAAGCTAAACAAAATGATTTTTTCATAAAATGGCTTTAAAAAAAATTTCCATACTTTTTACAGGATTGTTCTTCAGATATTTAGAATCAATAATTATGTCTCTTGCAGTGTCTTTTCCAGGCAAACCAGATGTTTCTTGAATGTTTTTCCATTCAGGTTCTCTATCCTAAATGCACTCCAAGATGCCTTCCTGAAAATGGAATGTCCAGAACTGGAAACAATATTCTGGGTGTAGTCTGAACAAAATAGAATATGTAGGAACAATGATATATCTCTGTTCTTTGATTGAACTTTTCTCATTGAAGTGTTAATGACTTTAAGACAAGGTTCCCCAACCCCTAGGACAGCGATGGTGAACCTTTTTTGGCTCACCTGCCAAAAGCAAGGGGAGCACAGGGGGGTCGTGTGCAGGCATACCACACCCATAATGCGATGCGCATGACCCCAGTGTGCATGCACGCACAACCAATGCTCCCCCCATTTTTGGCATGTTGTTTTTTGCCCTCCCCAACACTCCAAAGGCATTATAGGAGCCTGAGGAGGCTGAAAACAGCACCCCCCCCGAGGCCCTCCGGAGGCTTCAGGGGCTTCCCTGGAGCCTCCTGAACATGAAAAACCAGCCCTATGAGCAAACTGGAAGCCTGTTTCCAAATTTCCAGTTTTCCCGTAGGTTTTTCATGCTCCAAAGTCTTCCTGAAGCCTCTGGAGGGCAAAAAATGGCTTCAAAATAAGCCTGAAATCAGCTGGCCAGCACGTGCATGTGTGCTGGCCACCTGACAGGGCAACGCCTCGTGTGCCCTGACATATGGCTCCGCATGCCACCTGTGGCATCCGTGCCATAGGTTTGCCATCACAGCCCTAGGAAATGGCCCACTACCAGGCAATGGCCTATTTTGAACCATGCCATGCCAGCAGCAGGCTGGCATGCATGCACATATGTACAGCTCAACTTGAATAAGCAGTAGGTCAGTGCTTGTGCACACATGTACACAGCTGTGCATTTATGCATATGCAGACCAGACCAGTTCCTCTCTTCCCCCACCACCAGGCCACCAAGCTGCAAAGATTGGGGACTGCTGCTCTAAGGCAGGGGTCTCCAACCTTTGCAACTTTAAGTCTGAAGGACTTCAGCTCCCAGAATTCTCCAGTCAGCTGACTGGAGAATTCTGGGAGTGAAGTCCTTCAGACTTAAAGTTGCAAAGGTTGGAGACCCCTGCTCTAAGGGCCTGACTCACTTGCATCTTGCACTGTTTTGGGAAGTGTTTTTAAATCAATCAACTTTCTCATCTTTTTCTACTGAAATCCATGTGCAATTTCATGGCCTGAAATTGTGGAAACCCATGAAAGGAAATTATGCACTAAGAATACTTATGTCAAAAGCAAATTCTAGTTTTTCACTCATACAACCACAGTCTATATCCCTTCCTGCCTATTGCATACTCCCCTCCAATTATTAAATCAAGTGGTTCAGTCTTCCTTTGCTGTTCCCATCTCCCTGACTTGTCACTGGAGGGAGAACTAAGAATTATCCTGTTGCTTTACCCTTCAGAACTCTGACAGTATCATTGCCCATATATGGTCAATGATGAGGGATGTGTGCTGACTCTGATCCTAATCTCCTCTACTTACACATCTAATCACACTCTGAGTCAGTCACTTCACTCACTGAAACAAGTCATTCTGGATCATAGGTGACTGCATAAGAACCATGTAGCTGACTCTTCCAGTCCATGAACAACATCCCTGAGCATGAGTAACATTGGAAGATGCTCTCTACCTTTTATAATCCAACATTACCTCTTCTATCTTGCCTCAAATAATGCAAATAATAATTATTACCAATTGGTATATGTATATACATTTCATATATTTCAACTCCATTAGTTTACCTAGCCATAAAAATAAGGATAGTGTCATCTGGATCTCTGTAAGGATGCTGTTCCAGTAAGTGAAGGTTGCATCAGAGACATATTCCTCAATCCAGAAGATTGCAAAATTTAATCAAGGGGGTCATCCACTCTTCCCAAATATATCATGCAGGGAGAGACAATTGAAATAAGTGTTCCCTCAGATTGCAATGTACTATGCTAGGCTTGTAGATATACATTGCGTCCTGAAGCCAAATAACTGCAGGGATAGATTATACATTTTTTACCCCACCCTTTTTTAAAAAATAAATGACTCGAGAGTTAATGTACATTCTTCCTCCTATATTCCATACAACAAAAACTCTGTGAGATGAGTTGGTTGAGAGAGAGTGACAGGTCAAAGATCACTCAACTGGCTTTTATGCCTAAGGCAGGACTGGAATTCACAATCTTCTGGCTTCTAGCCTGATACTTATAATAATAATCTTTATTGTCATTGTAATAAAATTACAATGAAATTGGTTAATTATTATTATTACCCTAATTATTAGACCAAACTGGCTCTGGTATAGTATTAACCAGTATTGTTATAGGGTTATATGTCTCTGTGTGTCGGTGTCTCTATGTCTGTGGGTGTGGATGTAGCACCAGTATTTCCCCAATCAACATACATACATGGAGGCTGAACAATAAAATGTAATTTGTCTCATACATTAGCAAATTAATTTTTCAACATAAATATCTTTCTAGTCTGAATTATTGTTCAGAGACTTCACAATTGGTATATTTTCTCTTAGAAAATAAAGAACAATAGTTAACGAATCATGCAATCATGCGTTTTGGACAAACAACCCAAATTGGTAAACATAGACACTAGCAATAATATATTTTAATCAATAGATATGACAGATTGGCAGACACTCAGACAGACAACAACTGGACAATAAGGAATCAGATAAGTGCTTGTAATTTGGATATATATTTAATACAATACAATACAATAGCAGAGTTGGAAGGGACCTTGTAGGTCTTCTAGTCCAACCCCCTGCGTGGGCAGGAACCTTATACCATTTCAGACAAATGGCTATCTAACATCTTTTTAAAGACTCCCAGGGTTGGGGCATTCACAACTTCTGGAGGCAAGCTGTTCCAGAGGTTAATTGTTCTAACTGTCAGGAAATTTCTCCTTAGTTCTAAGTTGCTTCTCTCCTTGATTAGTTTCCACCCATTGCTTCTTGTACTGCCCCCAGGTGCCTTGGAGAATAGTTTGACTCCCTCTTCTTTGTGGCACCCTCTGAGATATCGGAACACTGCTATCATGTCTCCCCTGGTCCTTCTCTTCATCAAACTAGACATACCCAGCTCCTGCAACCGTTCTTCATATGTTTTAGTCTCCAGTCCCCTAATCATCTTGGTTGCTCTTCTCTGCACTCTTTCCAGAGTCTCCACATCTTTTTTACATCATGGCGACCAAAACTGTGTGCAGTATTCCAAGTGTGGCCTTACCAAGGCACTATACAGTGGCATTAACACTTCACGTGATCCAGATTCTATCCCTCTGTTTATGCAGCCTAGAACTGTGTTGGCTTTTTTGGCAGCTGCTGCACACTGCTGGCTCATATTTAAATGGTTGTCCACTAGGATTCCAAGATCCCTATCACAGTTGCTACTATTGAGCAAGGTACCACCTATACTGTACCTGTGCATTTTGTTTTTCTTGCCTAAATGTAGAACCTTACTTTTTTCACAATTGAATTTCATTTTATTAGATAGTGCCCAATGTTCAAGTTTGTCAAGATCCTTCTGTATCTTAAGCCTATCTTCTGGAGTGTTGGCTATTCCTGCCAGCTTGGTGTCGTCTGCAAATTTGATGAGTTCCCCATTTATCCCCTCATTTAATATTTTTGGTTCATGTGTGTTGTCCTGCTGATCCCAATAATCACCATACACTATCTTTCCAGAAAAGTACTCACTATAAAACAGGACTAAGCAAATGAAACATATAATAACATCTTCCATTGTATCACAGCTCTGATTTGAGGCTACTGTTGTTCCAGAGCGGTGCCCTGAGGTTTTTATAACTATTGCATCATTTAGAATATATTTGCTATGTGTAACTCATATCCTATAAAATTATAAACACAGAAAAGTCTTGACTTAAAAGTATTTTAGCAATTTTGTGACTCCAATCTTACATATGATGAATCAGTCAAATTTATTATTGTTTTTTTAATAAAAGTTTTTATTTTTAAACAAACATAGGACAGACAAACATAAACACGCAGAGAATATAAAAACCATCCTCCAATTACCTACAGTGTGTCGATTGGTTACCAAGCTTTTGTGCTTCCTCACAATAGTCTTCACTTGCAATTTACATAAAATCTCATATCATCAATCTAATATATATGTATACAATTATAATTATTAAACATTCATTTGACTATAGCTGTTATTACATCTTTTTTATGTGAAATATTCTAAATTTGAAATAAATTTATCTTATGGCATTCCACTACATCATCCTGAAATCATCCAGTAGTAATATATCTTTATATTCTATTCTATATAGAATTGTTTGTCTTTTATAATAAAGCTTTTCAGTATTATCTCCATAATACTCACTTTTGTATTTGTATAAAATGTAATATTATCAATCTATTGTATATATGCCTTATTATCATTATTTATCATTTATTTGACTATATTATTGTTTTATTGTATACATAATACTCAAAATTTAACTTAGTTTAACTTAATTTTTATTATATTTCATTTCATCATCCTGTATCCTTCCAGTAGTAGTGCAGTGCTATATCTCTTGCTATTTGTAGTATTTGTATTCTAATTGTTTTCTTAATAAGTCCTATGTGGACTTCTCTTGGCAACTTGTTGTTCATCGCATCTGCACCCTCCATCTGTTCCTTCCATCAGCTTCCCTTTAGTTATCATTAATGCTTCTGCCAAAATTTCTCTCATTATTTCTGTCAGATTTTCTCCCTTTTCTTCTATGTTTTGAAGTCCAGTTCATCAACCTCTCCTTTCAACATTCCACTCCTGTCATTTCCCACCACACTCGCTTTGCTGTCAATATCAACAATTTTCTTATCAGTTTGTTCATATTTTTCTTCAACTTTTTGAACTCTATCCTCAAATTTCATCATCATTTTGTAAATATTCTCAACTCTTCCCTCTATTTTTTCTGTTCATTGTTCTATAGTCTCAAGTCTCTTTTCAATGTTCTCTGTACTTATTTATACTTTTTGAATTTCTAGCAAAATCCTTTGTAATGTTAGTTTCTTTTCTTCTTTGTGTTGTGCCATTCTTCCAGGTTGTAAACACTGCCACTGAAACATCCAAGGCTTTTTGTTAAGTTTCAAACAAATTCACTATAATCTTTCAAGTCAAGGCTTTCTCTTCACTCCAATCCAGCTACTGATAGTACTCCAGAAGAGCACCTGCATAAATAATCCGTACTTTTCCCACTGTCCCTTTCAATAAACAAAAGCCTTGAGATATATAAATCAGATGTTCAAAAGGAATAAGAAGAAAAAAACCAATGTTTCCAATCCTCCAGCCTTTAGGTGGCAGTATTACTTCTTTTTCCTCTGTTTTTACCCCTCTCTTTGTTCCAAACTTAAGAAAAACAAAAAATGCTTAAAAGAAACAATCCAGCCGAGCATTGAAGAAAGAAAAGAAAGAAACCCTTAATCCACAAATAGAAAAAATGAGGAAAAATAGAAGAAGAAAGAGGAGGAGGAGGAGGGGGAGGAAAAAAACAGTCCAATTTAAAAAGTAAGAGGTATTTGTAAACCTTCCATCCATAAAAAAACTAAATTAAAAAAAAGAAAGATAACATAATAAGTTTAATTCAGGCTTAATTTGCTGTTTACTCTCTTTTGTCTTCAATTTTAGGTCTTTTTGGGTGTTCTCTAATAGTAAAATCTATCTCACCATTTCAACACAACTCTTTCTCCTGCTTTTCTTCCATTCAGGGGCTGTCCCAACCTTCTGCAGCTTAATGGCTGCTTCTCTGTTGCTGGAAAAAAGAGCTTTTCCTGGATCAAACAGGGACTTCGTGATGTCCCTGAGATCAGCAGGACTTGCCCTTCTCTATCACCATCTCTATGGGATGGTTTAGGTCCAAAAGGACCGTCCAGCGGCAGAGATATTGACAGCAATCTTGAAGCTTGTAACTGGTATAAGTCCCTTTATTGTCACCAACTTTGCCCCCAATGTCCTTTTTACTCTCCAGCCTGGAGAAAAACTTTTCCACAAACCTGCAGATATTCCAGTTCAAATGCTATAAGCAGACTGACTTCAATCAATCACTCAAAGCAGGCCATGATAATGAGTCCCATTATCTGGTAATGGTACAAATAGGCCTGGTTTTGGCAACAATGGGGCATGCAGAGGGTTTGGGAGGCCTACAAAGTGCTTCTGGGGACCGGGGAGGGCAAAAACAGGATGTATGGGGGGTTAAGGAGGCCAACAATGGCCTCCCCTAGGAAGCCATTTTTGCTAAGAATGGGCCTTGTTTTGGCAAAAATGTGACATGCAGAGAGTTTGGGAGGACTGCACAGTGGCGTAGCGTGGGGGGTGCAGGGGGTGCGGGCCGCACCGGGCGCAACATCTGGGGGGGCGCGCTCGCACTCGCAGCTCCCCGTCGCTTCGGGAAAGGGGATCGAGTAAGGCAGGAACAGCGGCAGCCGGGGAATGTGGCCACCGCCGCGGGGACCGGAGAAGCGTCGCCCGAAGCAAGAGCAGCTGCAAGAGGAGGCGTTTTCTCCCCGTCGCCCCGTCTTCTTCCTTGGGGAAAGGATCTTAGGGGAGATCCTTTCATATCCAGGAAACCGGGAGGGGGCGGGAAATCGCAGGGAAAAGGAAGAGAGCTCGGCGGGCGGAAGGTGGGGAGAGCTCGCGCGTTCCAGCTGATTCAGCAGCGGTCTTGTGAATGCGCGGAGATGTAGCTGACAGGGCGGGAGAGGCGTCCCGCTCTCCGGATCGAAGGGAGGCCAGCTCTTTCGGGTACCTGCCGGCTGCGGCTGCCTCCCCTACCCCGCTGCCGTCGGATCTTCCTGCACCCCTCCTCTCCCCCCTTCCCGTTTCTCGCTTCCCACATGCTGCGCCCTCCCCGTCCTCGATGCCGCTGCTTCCCCCGGGGGAGGGCTAGAAAGGCACCGAGAAGGATGAGCGAAGGGGTTGCCTCGCCGCCGGGTGCCACAGCCGCTGCCGAGGAGGGGGCAGCGGCGGGCGGGGGCCCTGCGGCGGGCGATGGAGTGGAAGAGACTCGAGTGCTAAAATCCAGGGGTTAGGGGGCGCAAATTACTTGCCTTGCCCCGGGTGCTGACAACCCACGCTACGCCACTGGGACTGCAGAGTGCTCCTAGGGGCCAGGGAGGGCAAAAGTCGAATGCACAGAGGCCAAAACCCTTTTTTCTTGTTTTCCTCTTCGAAATCTAGGTGTATCTTATACTCCAGTGCATCTTATAGTCCAAAAAATACAGTAAGTACTTTGTTAAATGCCTTAGGGAAAGCAGATTACCCATCAATTTCATTGGTAGTAAAGGTTGGGGATCTGGCTAGCTCCAATTGGCAGTTTGTGTTCACTACATCCTGTTTAATGAGTTCATTGGCCTGATCACACCCAATGCTGTGTCATAAACTTGAAAATGATTGCAAGTATGAGATTTTACTAGTCATTGTCTTTTTCCATCTGGACTGAAAATCATCCCTTATAGTTAGTAGGGCAAGGCCAAGAGGAAAAAATGATAGCCTAAGACAATAACTGAATATGATTACCTACACTCTAGTCGAGCGATAGCTAAACTTTTGCCAAAACTGGAGTGCAAGCGAGCATGTGCACATGTGCATGCCGGAGCACCAGAACCTAGAAGAGAGCAGCTGGCTAGTGTGCATATGCACTAGACCAGCTGTCCAGCATGCACACATGTGATAGAACTCAGAAGAACAGCTGGCAATGACATGAGAGTCATAGGTTCGCCATCAAAGCTTTAGTCTCTGTTTTCATGAGGCCTGTCTGTAGTCTCAAGATAGCATTTGAAATGCCTTTTGGGACTTGAAGGGCTTAGAACCTTAGACATTTGAACTAGACAAGTTCTAGAGGATCAAAGTTAAAGAAGGTATCCAGCTGGGCATCATAGAGTTGGGCTATTGGTTTGACTTCATATAATATGAGGGTTGCAGAACTGTAGTACTACCTCTTGTCTTGATGAATTTAAGAATGGCAGATGAACTCCTTTGAGTATTTTCAGCAATGTGGTTGCAGGAGGATCCCTACTGTTAGAAGAATGTAGGGCTACTCTCAGATAATTTGAAACAGGAGACCTACTTAGTCCTGTAGCTACTTATACATAAGAGTGGGTCTTTTGGCAAATGCCATAATTTTTCTGGTAGTTGATCTTCAGCTGGTCTTCCTTATAACTAAGTGCTAAGTGCTCTCGGTGTTCTTTTCAGCCCAATAGGTGTTCTTGAGAGTATTGCTGTATTTCTTGCATATAATAAAATAGAATTTTAGATTAACTTCCAGATAATTTTGGGGGATGAAAATTCTTGTTGAGGAGATGAACTACTATGAAATTAATATCACAGTTGGAGAGTAGTGGGGCCAATAAACATGCTTGTTTTATACCTTTCTCAGTTCTAATGGCACTAGTGAGATGACCTTGAAGGTTACACCTTACACCGCCCTTCGCACGGTCACTCATGCCCTTGTGACATCCCGTCTAGACTACTGTAATGCTCTCTACATGGGGCTTCCCTTGAGGTGCACCCAGAGACTACAGCTAGTCCAGAATGCGGTGGCGCGGGCAATTCTGGGTGCCCCTAGGCATTCCCACGTAACACCACTCCTGCGCGAGCTGCATTGGCTGCCTGTGGTCTTCCAGGTGCGCTTCAAGGTGCTGACTACCATCTTTAAAGCGCTCCATGGCACGGGACCTAGCTATCTGCGAGATCGCATCCTACCCCATACATCCCTCTGACCGATTCGCTCCCACAGAGAGGGACTTCTCCGGGTGCCGTCCACTAGGCAATGCCAGCGGGCGACGCCCAGGGGAAGGGCCTTCTCTGTGGCGGGCCCAGCTCTATGGAACGACCTACCCCCCGACCTCAGGACAACCACGGATCTCCACGCCTTCCGACAAAAGCTCAAGACTTATCTATTCCAACTGGCTGGCCTGGCCTAACCTACCTTCCTGCCTCTCAGTCTGAACATTCAAATTGTTTTAATTGGGCTTTTAAGGGGTTTAGTTTTTAGTATTTTGGGTTTTTAGCGCAGGGATAAATTGTTTAATCTGATTTTATATATATTTATGATGTATTTATGTTTATATGTTTTTAATTTCCCTCCGAGTCCCTTCGGGGAGAGGGAGCGGTCTATAAATTTAATTTATTGTTTATTATATTATTATTATTATTTTGAATGATGTCTCTTCAATAGGCATACTTATTAGGTGATCAGTGAAGGCGTTCCTAATGTTTCACATAGTTTGGCTAGTGATATCGAATGAAAGACTGTTTGAAATCCTATAAAAGCAGCAAAAAAGAAAGTAGTGCTATGGGGGGGGGAGTATTTTTTTAATGAGATGTTGAAGCACTAAACACTGGTCAATAATTGATCCTCCTTCCTTAAATCCAGCTTGCTGCTCTGTAAATACTTTTTTTGTGTCTTTCTTTGCAATTTACTAATTCTGTTGAGGCTAATTGACCTATAGTAGTCAATAGTAGTTAATAGTAGTCAAACCAGAAACATGTGCATTCATTACTTTATGTGTGTGCGTGCATGTGTGCACATCTGTATATATTTCACAAGTTTTACAAATTCATTGTGGTAGAAGACTCATATTGGGTAACATGATAAAAGCATATCAAAAGATTGCACCAGAATATTGAAACCAGAGGGTTGATTTCTCTTAAAAAAACAAAGATTGTATGAAAATAGAATATTTATTCCTGAGGAAGCAACTCTGCACAGTGAATTCATTCCCTAGCAATTGGAATAAACTTCTCAGAATACAATATACCAATGTTTTTTTTTTCATTTCATATAGGAAATGGAATATGTGTTTCATTTGCAAAACTAAACCAAGTAGAGAACTCTAAATTTTGTCCATGACATCTCTTGAAAATGATGAACATGCCTGGGTACAGTTAAATATGTGAAGTTATTGTTACAGTTGAATAGTTAAAAGTCTTTTTTAAACAGAGCTCAACTTGTGGTGATTTAATGGCTATATCCACATAGTTTTGGGGGCAACAATAGTCTTGGTATTCCCTGGAGTTTCTCCACTGAAGTATTATCCAGATTGATCTTGCTTAGCTTCCAAGCCCAGATGAGGTCAGTCATAAGATAAACAGCAGCTATAAGACTTCTTTCTTTTGGCTGCCCTAACCCTTACAGGAAATCCAGTTATACTTTCAACTAATCCAAATCCAAATATCTTATTTCAAAGATGCACATACTCGTCAACACGGCAAACCCTTTTCTAGATTATTCTTGGGCAGACAAGTGTGAATTAAACAGAATGACAAAATTAGGAATACAGAAATCTGCTTTGCCCAATTTTCTTCATTAGACAATTTAGCCCTGAGTTGCCTCCAGAGAGTGCAGTGACTCTCATAACTTTTTGGGGGAATTGAACTTGACATCTTTAATGTGCTATACAGTTTAACTCTAAATGATAATCAGTTGGTTCAGTATAAACTCCCCAGCTAAATGGGAGTCTAGAAAGATGATTGCTTCTTTTTGATTTTGAAAAAGTTTTATTGGGTTTTAACAATTTTTTAAGGGTAGGGTAAGGGTTTACAAAACATTTTGAGAGCCTTTGCGTCAGAGTCCTTGGCTCATCCTGGGCTACATAATAAAACAGTAATACAGAAATATGTCAAAAGCAAATACTACAAGATAAAGACAAGTGAATACAAATCACATTTCCAATTCTGAGATGGTAGACATGTACAAACATCCTGGTATATAGAAAATTAAAAAAAAGAAAGTTAATAAAAAAAAGAAAAACAAGCAGAAAATCACTTTTTGGATCTAAGTCTTTTGGCAATTGTATCTTCTTTCCCTCCTGCCTGGCCCCCAGTGGGCGGGGCCGTGGACCCCTCCGCCCCCCCTGGATCTTCCCCCAGGACTGAGGAATGTTTTTTGAGAAAGGCTTCAGCCTCAGCAACTGTTTTAATCTTCACTCTTCCTCCTTCCCAGAACACCAGCATCCCTTCGGGCATCGCCCACTTGAACCAGACCCCGTGGTCAAA
Source organism: Rhabdophis nuchalis (assembly GCA_039707465.1). NCBI lineage: Eukaryota > Metazoa > Chordata > Lepidosauria > Squamata > Natricidae > Rhabdophis > Rhabdophis nuchalis. Next base: position 96,435,079 of record CM077647.1, read on the forward strand.
CAATTTTTTAGATAAGAAGGAAAATTTCCTTCTCATTTCTCTGATTTTTTTGGGAACCTGCTTCAAGATAACGACAGCCTTTTGTTGGTAAATCAACAGACCCTCTCTCTGCGCCCTCAAAATCCCCTCTCTGGTTGACCTTCTAACAAATTTAATGTGTATCTCTCTGGGTACTTCATTTATCCTGGCATATGCTGAATTTATTCTGTAGACTAGGTCAATGTCCCCCCTGATCTCATCCTTAGGTTTATGCAAATAGTCTGCTAAAATTGTACTAATGAGACAGGGAGACATTCACCAGGTTCCTCAGAAACATTCTGAAATCTTAAAAAATATGATATCCTTTCATAATCCATCCTAGTCATATGCCCAGTTAATTCCCCCACTTCATTGTTAACATTTTTAAGCTCCCCCTTTGCCTCAGTCAGCCCCCCTTCCAGATCTTCAGTCTTCTGTGTATTCTCCTGCACTTGCTTCCGAGTTTCCAGAAGTTCCTTCTTGAAGTTATTGTTATCTTCTCTCTGGGATTTAATTTCCTGGACCAAGGTCTGTATAACCAATTCCAGAGAAGATAATCTTTGTTCCAGGCCTGCCAACTCTGATTTTTGTGCCATGGTTAGCTATTAAAATCAATGTCACTAAAATGGCGTTTTTTGGGTGGGGCAGCTGAGACAAGTCAGGAGATGAAAGTTTCAAATCAGGGCTGTAAAAAGTTCAGTAGCCAGAGAAGAAATACTTTTCTATATCAGTGGTTGTAGTAAAAAAAAAAGGCAATCCAGACAGGGAATCAATTAATCCAAAAAAAAAAGGAAATTCTTCATTAAACGCAGGAGAGAATCCAAATCACAAAGAGGTGCTGGTGGTTTTCCATAAGTAAAATAGTCATTCAGGAGCAGAAAGTAGCCATCTTCCACCGCCCAAGCCAGGAGCCAGCCGGAGAGAGTAACAAAGAAAAAAAAATTGTAACACGCCAATCGAGCTTAGAAACATTGTTGCAAGCCGCAAATCACCTTCACTCCAATCGAGCTTAAAAACATTGTTGCAAGCCGCAAATCACTTTCACTCGCTTTCACTAAGCTCCAGGCAATTCACATAAGAAAAAGTCCGTTCCTCGCAATGAGGAACCATTTAAAAGCGCCGCTTGAAAGATGATTGCTTCTTCATGTGCAGTATAGAACTGGAAAGTTATAAGAATGATTTTAAAATTTCCATATACTTTTTAAATAGCATTAGCCTGGCACTATGTAAAATGAAATTATTCTGTTATTATCTGATTCTTAATTATTTATACTGTATCTAATTTTGGGCATAATCTATAGTACTCCAAGCAATCTATTTATTTTATTGCTCTACCTTCAGAAAAGGCAATTCTAGTTCATTAAATGATGACTCAGAAGTACAGAATCTGATAGTGGTTTCCTTTCATTGTTCCTTATCATATTTTTTTTCAGCACATCTCTGTCCTGGCTTAGAACTCCCTTTTAATTTATACCAATTTTTGGGAACCTTGGAATGACTGAGCATGAAACAAATACTTAATAATTGAAAAAATGAAAATGAGCTGATAATTTATATTTATGCAAAGTACATACCAGTTGCACTCTGATAATACCAATTAGGTTATAATATTCTTTAAAATGAAATAATTTCTCTAGAAAATTATAAGTCCCAGACTGGTCCTGCTCAACACATATATGAAGCCGCTGGGTGAGATCATCCATGGTTTTGGGGTAGAGTACCATCTCTACGCTGATGATACACAGCTGTATATATCTACCCCAAACCACCCCAACGATGCCGTAGCGGTGATGTGCCAGTGCCTGGAAGCCGTGCGGGCCTGGATGGGAAGTAACAGACTCAGACTCAACCCGTCCAAGACCGAGTGGCTGTGATTCCCGGCATCCCGGTACAACCAGTTGACTCCATCACTGGCCATAGGGGACGAACATCTTACCCCTGTGGATGGAGCACGCAACTTGGGCGTCCTCCTGGATACCTGGCTGTCCATGGAAGATCAAGTGACAACCGTGGCCAGGAGGGCATTCTACCAGGTTCGCCTGGTATGCCAGTTGCATCCCCTATTGGATCGGGATGCCCTATGCACAGTCACTCATGCCCTCGTGACATCCCGACTGGACTACTGCAATGCTCTCTACATGGGGCTCCCCTTGAGGTGCACCCGAAGACTTCAGCTTGTCCAGAATGCAGCCGCGCGAGCAATTATGGGAACCTCAAGGTTTACCCACGTAACATCGCTCTTGCGCGAGCTGCATTGGCTGCCTGTCGTCTTTCAGGTGCGCTTCAAGGTGTTGGTTATCATCTTTAAAGCGCTCCATGGCACTGGACCTAGCTATCTGCGGGATCGCATTCTGCCCCATACAACCCTGCGGCCGATTTGCTCCCACAGAGAGGGACTTCTCCGGGTGCCGTCCACTAGGCTGTGCCAGCGGGGGACGCCCAGGGGAAGGGCCTTCTCTGTGGTGGGCCCGACCCTCTGGAACGACCTTCCCCCCGAAATCAGAACAACCACGGACCTTCGCTCCTTCCGACAGAAACTAAAAACACACTTCTTCTGCTTGGCTGGCCTAGGGTAATTTAAATTTTAAATTGTTTAGGGGTTTTAGGCATAGTTTTTAGTTTTATAGGAGTTTTTAGCGCAGGGCCAGTTTAATTTGTTTTTAACTTTGTATTCTGTCTGTTTTAACTGTTTTTAATTCCCTGTGCCCCGCCTCGAGTCCCTTCAGGGAGAGAGAGCGGGTTATAAATAAAAATTATTATTATTATTATTATTATTATAATCATTATTATTATTATTATTATTATTATTATTATTATTATTATTATCTCCCTATGATGTCCCCATCATTGCTGATAATAATATATTTTAATAATATATTTAATAATAATAATATATTTAATTTCTAGACCGCTCCCTCTCCCCAAGGGGACTCGGAGCGTCCCCTTGGGGATAACATCTATTCCTCTTGCTTCTGGTCATTCTCAGTCCTATGTATTTCCTAGCTTTATATATTTCTCTAGAGAACTATACTCTGGAATATGAAGCAGTATTGTTAAGACACTGGGCTGTCGGCTTGAAAGCCTGTAGGCCAGTTTTGAGTGCCATGCAGCAGGATGAGTTCCTATCCTTGTTCTAGCTCCTGACAACTTAAAAATTTGAAAGCATTGCGAATAGATATAGAGTACCAATATAATGTCATAACCACAAAAATGCTTCAGACAGCACTGGCTCAATGGCACTGAAATGAAGATTAGCACTACCCCTTATAGTCAGCAATGATTAGCAGAGTAAAATCTAGAGAACTATGTGCCCAAAATATCATTTGAGTTTAGTCATTGGTCCCTCAAATGAGAATTCTGAATTGGTTTGTTCTATGATCCATTTGTATATTTTCTTATAAAATGTTCTGAAGATGGGAATGTTGTCAGCTCAGTGAATCTATTTTACACGCATTGTAAAATTGTCAGCTCACGGAATCTATTTTACATGTATCCTGTAACCATTCTCTCTTGCCCTCCTTTTCCAATTTTATCCAGAGTTGGAGGAGAATGTGGAGGTCTTCTAGTCCAACTCCTTGTCAAACAAGAGACCCTATGCCATTCTGGACAAATAATTGTCCAATTTCTTTTTAAGAAGAGACACCTAGAATGACACTGGAAGAAGACAATGGATGACTCCAACTGGACATGACTTAGAGCTACTATTTAGGCCTACCTCATGGTTGTAAGAGCAATGAAACATTAGTATTTTTCTGCTCTTATTGTGTCCTCAGCATGCTACCCTTAGGCCCTTTTTGGGGTCATCCATTCCCTCCTAAGTCAAGTGATCCTTTTGCAGGGATGGGAAGAGGAGTTTGTTCAGCTGGACAAGGTCATTCAATTTGTTCCCAGTTGGACCCCCTGTGTGGAGACAGTCCATGTGAGATACCTGGGGAGAGGTCTTGCTCTGTTATTTGGGATTAGTTTGATCCGGTTAGCCCTGATGAAGTGGACAGAGCCCTTGCTGTTTTCAGTGTCACCATCTGCAATTAGATAACATCACTGCTCCATGAACTGCATTGTTACCAGTCTGCTTCGAGGTGTAATGTATTGGTGATTAACTTTGAAGCCCTTCATGGCATGGCTCCAAGTTATTTGAGGGACCATCTCAACCCACTGGGATTGACCCATATCGTTCGTGCCAGCAGAAGACACATTCCATGAGCTGGATTATTGCAGTTGGTGGGGTCCAGGAGGAGGATCTTTTCTGCTATTGTTCCTGCCCTCTGCAACATCTTGTCCCCTAATATGAAGTTGGCTCCAACCCAGTTATCTTTTTGTAAGGGCCTAAAGATGTGGCTTTGCCTGTTGGTTTGTGTCTCCAGTGTGGGAACAGCACAATGGAGGTGGTTAATTGAGTAATCTCATCCCCCACCCCTCTGACCCTGCCCTCACCATGTGACTTTGATTTTAATATTTGATTTTAATGTTTTATGTTTTAGATATAACTGTACTTTATGGTAAGATGGGTGGCTAATAAATGAAGCATCAAACAACTTCTGGAGACAAGCTTTTCCACTGATTAATTGTTCTAACTTTCAGGAAATTTCTCTGTTGTTTTAGGTGGGATCTTTCTTTGATAAGTTTCTATATGTTATTCATTGATACCCTCTTCTCTGTGACAACCAGGGTTGGGTTCCAGCCAGTTTTAATTGGTATGCTAGAACCCATTTATGAAATTGAGCATACATTTTAGAACCCGTTCCTCCGGTGGCACAGTACCGGAACACTTGGCTCACTCCCCCCGCCCGACATGATCTCCTTTCATTCTCCCATCTGCCTTATTCACTCTTTGGGCAGCAGAGAACAAAAGGAGATTGCATAGCTGAGGGTAAAGGAGCCTGCAGCCTCCTTCATTCAAATGTTCGGACAGTGGGGAGGGGGATTTCTTGCATGCCTTCTTTCTTTCTCCGTATGAGAAGGCCCCTCCCCCCATTGCCTGAATGTGTCCTGGAACTGTGCCGCGAGGTAAGGAAAGCAGGTCTTGGGAGAGACCTTCCATCCTCCTCCAGAGAGTCCATGCCAAAAGAGAGGAGGTGGGCTGGTTTGAATGTGGGCAATCAGACAGTTTAGTGGCCCGTCTTCTTTGCTAGTTCAGGCGGGTGGAGAAAGGAGGCATACAATAGTCGAGGGTGAAGGTGTTTTCCTTCGCCCTTGGTGGCAGGGGTGCTTTATCACAAGCCTCCTTTCTTTCTCTGCCTGCCCGAATGAGCGAAGGAGGTGCTGGCCCCAAACTGCCTACTTGTTCTCATTCAAACCAGCCCATCCCCTTTTGTCTCCTGGCATGGGCACTCTGGAGGGGGAGGTTCTTTCCAAAGACCGGCTTCTTTCCAGCACAGCGGTGATGGCAAGAAGTGGCTGCCAGCGAAGCTCTCAGTGATGGCAAGAGTCCCACCACAGTGCCAGATTCAGCAAACCAGGTGGCTGTCAGAGAGAAGAGGGCAATGTGTGCCCATGGGCTTGTGCAACAGCCAAGTCCTCGCCTTCTGTTCTTTGTCTGCTGCACAAGCCCACGTGGCATGCGCTGCCCTCTCTGGCAGCTGCCTTGTTTCCAATGGAGGGGGTGTGGAATGCATGTGTTTTCCTCCCTCTGCATGGATTTCCCACCCCCTATTGGTCCCGTTGTTGCTGGGGCTGCTTTTGCTAAACCCAGCGGGACTCTTGCCATCACTGAAGGCTTTGCTGGCAGCCGCTTCTTACAATTGCCGCCACGCTGGATTCAGTAAAGTGGCTCCAGCAGCAATGGGACATGGTTGGGGAAGGGAGAGCCAGAACTGACTGCCTGGGATTGTGCTTCTGCCGCTGCTGTGAAAGGGAAGGTTCTTTCCAAAGACTGGCTTCCTTCCTTCCCTCCTCTGGCTGGAAAACAGACATTTTCACAGTGGCGGCTGAAGCATAATCCTGGGCAGTCCTCTGTGCATGTCCAAGATGGTGTCCTGCAGCATTTGAGGACAGCTTTGGGGAGATGGTTTTCCTTCTCGGGGTATGCAGGGGGTACCCATGTCCTTCATTGGTCCCAGGTCCAGCTATGGGAACCTCCTGAAACCTTGGGGGTACCCTTGAGCCATGATTTCCTGCCCTGTAGCCAAAACGTTGTGAGTGAAATGGGGCGGTTAGCAGAGAATGGAGAGTGTCTTCGACTGCTGCTGTGGGTGTGGTCAGTGGCAGCGGTGGCGGCGGGGCTCCTTGCCTGGGGCTTCTGCCGCCACTACTGCCCATGCCATGGTATTATCCCAGTTGCTCCCCCTTGCTTATGGATGTTTTAGACAGGACTAGTGGGGAGTGGCTGAGGCAGCTGGCATGGGCATTGATGCCAGCGAAGGATCACCTCGGTAGTTGGCCTGGGTGCAGTTGGAGTGGGGGGAGGTTTCCTTTTGTTGTGGCCCCGGCCGGTATCACTGCCATTGCCTGAGCCACCGTACTGTGCCATTTGGCCATTTGTCCCCCCCCCACCTTGTGACACTATGGACTGGGTCAATGGAGTGTGGCCCCCGCAACAGATATGAGCGTGGCTGGCATGGACGGAGCTTAGTTGTTGGAGCAGCCTCTGCTGCCGCTGCTGTTTTCACCACCGCTATTACTGGCCGCTTTACCATCTCACAACCTTATCATCTGCTGCAACTTCGATATCTGGATGTTACCCTTACATATTGTTTTTAACATCGACCATGGTTATGATGGACATAAGCTCCTGTTATCCCCTTGGACACTGTTGGCTGCTCCCCGGTGATATATCATCTTCCCGTGCCATCTCCCCTTGATGTCATTCCATTTGGCTGATGCTATACTCTCTTCTATGTTATACTGTGACAGAACTTTACTCCCTTCGGGAACTCCTCCTTTCCCGGGGATGGCCTTCTTCCTTGTCCAGACCCTTCCTTAATGACAGATCTTGAGATCTTGCGAGGTGGCATGCAAAGAAGAGGCTTCTTAGGGGTTTTTTACAGGGTTTTTAAAATCAAATCTTAAGGGGGGATCGATTTGGATGGCTCAGACAGGCTTGGGGGGGAGTCTGCCAGGGCACAGGCCAGGGTTAATTAATGGACATGGGTTGGGAATGTTGGGAAGGATTAGGATTCTGGGGGAGACATTAAGCCATTCCATTGGGGGGTTTACTATCTCTGCTGTAGGTGGGAGGGGCAGATACGGTGGGGACCAAGGGCCAAATTATGCCCGGGGGATGTGGGTTGGCTGTTTAAGAGAGATCACACGTTCTGACCCTCATTGCCCCTCTCACACCCCTGGGTGCTTGGGATTATAGGACCCTGGTCTCCAGCTGGTGTTGCTTAATGCCAGATCCATGGTACATAAGGCTCCCTTCATTTATGATCTCATACAAGAGGGGAGAGCAGACCTGGCGTGTATTACAGAGACCTGATTGGGCCATGAGGGGGGTGTTCCTCTCGTTGAAGTATGCCCACCAGGCTTCCAGGCATTTCACCGGCCAAGAGCCCAGGACAGGGGCAGGGTCCTGGGGTCCTGAGCTGCTGGATGTGTTAGCTGGGTTGGCGATTGATTTCCCTGGGCTTATGGTCCTGGGGGATTTCAATCTGCCTTCCATTGGTGAGACATCCGAGTTGGCTCGGGAGTTCATGGCTTCCATGATGGCTATTGACCTAACTCAGTTAATTCAAGACACCACTCATAATGGGGGACACATGCTCGATCTGATTTTTGTCTCTGGACAGTGGATGAATGATCTAGATTTAGGGGATATTTCTATCCAACCCTTGTTATGGTCTGATCATTTCCTCCTCAGGCTGGACTTCCATACTGCTACCCCCCCCCCCGCTGCAGGGAGGCAAAACCAATTAGATGGTTCTGCCCCAGGTGCCTGATAGACCCCGAAAAGTTCCTGATGGAGCTTGTGACTTTTCCTGAATCCCTTGCTCACAGCTCGACCGAGGCCCTAGTGGAAGCCTGGGATAGGGTGGCCACTGGGGCCTTGGACCACATTGTGCCTTTGCAGCCTCTGACTTGGTGCCGATACCAGGTAGCTCCTCGGTTTACTGAGGAGCTCTGGGAGATGAAGCACTGGAAAAGACACCCAGAGAGTGGTTGGAGGGCCAGCTGGTCCAAATCCAATCAAACCCTAGTAAGAACTCATCTTAAGTCTTACTTAGTGGTAATAAAAGTGGCAAAACAGGATCATTTTTCTGCTCTTATTGCATCCACAGATAATTGGCAAGCTGCCCTGTTTAGGGTGACCCATTCCTTACTTAATTAAGAAACTGGGGAAGACCCCTTGCAGGGCAAGGCTGAGGAATATGCCCAATATCTGCAGGACAAAATCGCTCTGATTCGGACTGGTTTGGACTCTGACTAGGTAGATTCGAGCGAGTCGACGGAGATTAATCTTGTGGAGACTATGTGGGATGAGTTTGATCCTGTGACTCCCCAGGGCATGGACAGGATTATGGGGAGATTTAGTGCTTCAACTTGTGTGCTGGACCCATGTCCCTTCTGGTTAGTTTTAGCTTCCCAGGAGGTGACACGAGGCTGGCTCCAGGTGATTACCAATGCTTCATTGAGAGAGGGGTTCTTTCCCACCACCTTGAAGGAGGGAGTGGTGAGGCCCCTCCTTAAGAAGCCTTCCCTGGACCCAGCTCCTTTAGCCAACTATCATCCGGTCTCCAATCTTTGCTTTGTAGTGAAGGTTGTTGAGAGTGTGGTGGCGTGGCAACTTCCCCAGTACCTGGATGAAGCCACCTATCTGGATCCATTTCAGTCAGTTTCAGGCCCAGGTACAGCACGGAGACGGCATTAGTCATGTTGGTTGATTATCTTTGGTGGGCCCAGGACAGGGGTTGCTCTTCTGTCCTAGTTCTATTAGATCTCTCGGTGGCTTTTGATACCACCGGCTATGGTATCCTACTGTGATGATTCGGGGGGTTAGGAGTGGGGGGGCACCGTTTTGCGGTGGTTCTCCTCCTCCTCTCGGATCGATCGCAGTTCATGTTGACTGGAGGGCAGAGATCAACCCTGAGGTGCCTCACTTGTGGGGTTAGTTCTCTCACCCCTCCTGTTCAACATATACATGAAACCCCTAGGCTTCATGTATATGATTATAAAAACCCACCTGAGCACAATACCACTGGAAAAAAAAGAAATCCAGGCAGAACAGGTTGCACAAAGAACTCTGATAAAGTTCTAAAGGATAAATTTTTTAAAAAATGAAAAGAAGGACACATAATAAAGGCAGAATACCAGCAAATCGCCCGTATTTGCAAAGATGATGTTAGGAAAGCTAAGGTTCAGAATGAACTAAGATTTGCAACAAATAATAATAATCATCATCATAATCATAATACTGGGACTTGCAAATTGACGTTGAGCGTCTGTGGAAAAAGAAACCGTGTGTTTTTCCAATTGTAATTGGAGTCCTTGGAGCAATACCTAAAGGGCTACCTCGCTATGTAGAAATTCTAATTTACCGGACTTGAACATTCTGACTCTACAAAAAACCATCCTACTTGGAACAGCTTATATCCTCCGATGTTACCTTAACAGTTCCTAGGTCCTTGGTTGGGACTCGAGCTGTTGAGCTACCAACCAGCCCCAAAGGCTGTGAATCTCACCAAAGATTAACCTCAAAATAACAACAACAACAACAACAACAACAACAGACTCAAAAACAAACTGAGGAAGAAAGGGAGGAAGAGACTGCTGAAGTGGATGAAGATAAAGAACAAGGAAGCACTGAAGAACAAACACCAACAGATAGTGCTCAATTAGCTGAGAAAATAAAGCATCAAATGGAAGATGCTGAAAGAACACGTTTGCCAAAGCTGAACCAAGTGAACCGGAAAGAATTGAGAAAGGTACTAAAAAAGGTCAATGAGGCTTTGCAAACCATTCAAACCACTACATTAGCTGAAACAAACCAGCTGATGTATGCAGCAGCCTTCATAACCACCAAAGAATTGGGTTTGAAAATACAAAAAAACCAAAGAGGCAAGAAGAGGAAGCCTAAGTGGAAAATTTGGTTGGAATTGAAGATCAAAAAATTTCATGGAGACCTGAGCAACTTGAAGAACCTAAGGAAAGGTCAGCTAAAGAACAAGCAGATCAAAAGCAGCCTGGAATCAAGATACGATTTAGAGAATAAGGAGATTGCAGTAGAATTGAAGAGCTGAAGCAGAGGGTTGTTGCCGTTGCTGAAAATATTAAAAGGTATGAAAACCGAGTAACTCGGTTCAAAGAAAACTCACAGTTCAGAGCAAATCAGCACCACTTTTATAAGAGCTTAGAAAGTGGAGGTGGAGTAACAACAAATGAAAAGCCCGATAAAGAGAAAGCTCTGAAATTTTGGAAGAATTTGTGGGAAAACAACAAGAAGCACAACAGAAATGCAAAGTCGATCAAACAGATTGAGGATTCTATTAAAGTGTATAAAATGGAAGATATGAAAATAACAAAAGAAATGGTGCAAAGGCAGTCAAGAAAAGTGAAGAACTGGAGTGCACTTGGACCAGATGAGCTACATGGCTTCTGGTTAAAGGCACTTACAAGTGTGCACAAAAGATTGGCAGCCCAAATGAACCAGATCTTAAAAACACCTGAAAATGATGAATGGATGACAACTGGAAGGACAATTTTGATCCAAAAAGATAAAGAAAAAGGAAAGGACCCTGGAAACTAAAGGCCAATCACCTTTTTGCCAACAACATACAAGCTTCTTACTGGTATCATTGCAAACCAAGTTTATGAATACTTGGAAAGAAATAACTTGCTTCCTGTGGAACAAAAAGGATGCTGCAAAAATTCAAGAGGAACAAAGGACCAACTGCTGATTGACAAGCTAATCCTAAAGAATTCAAAGAAAAGACGAACCAATCTGTCCATGGCTTGGATAGACTATAAGAAAGCGCTTTATTGAGGGACTTCCGGTTTCCCGGAGGCGACGGTCGAGTCTTGGGGCTCGTCCGCTGTTTTGTTTCTTTTACTGCCCCCAACGGGGCAGGGAATTCCTTTCAAAGGATTCCTGCCATAAGGTCGGCTTGCTGGGATTTCCCTGTCCCGACGGCGGTCGGGGGGGTCCTTGTCTTCAACCCAGGAGTAAAAGAACATGCTGCGGGGGGCTTGGTTCCCTTCACTGACGGAGGACTGGAACAATTAATGCTTCGTGAGAGGGCTGACCCATCGGAGTCAGAGGCTAAGCTGAGACTCTTCGCTTCAGAGTGGATTGTGAGTGACTTTCTCCTTTTGCTTGCAACTTTTGCTTAACAAAGCGATGGAGGGGGGAGTTTTTGAAACCCCCCCTTGGAACGGAAGACAAGCGGCGTTTTGAAATTGCTCCGCCGGCTGGAGGAAGCATAGAAACCTGCACTCAAACTTTTTTGATTATGAGTTAAAGTCTTTCTGGAATGATCGTGGATACTTTGAATCGAAGTCCGGCAATTAAGAAACAATTTTCTACTTTGTGGATTCCCGGTGGCTTCCAGATGGGCGGGGAAGATGGCGTTCCTTTGTTCTCCTGAGACACACTACTTATGGATGATTGCTGACATTCCCCTGTGAACGGGATTGCCTCTCTTCTTTTCTACTTATGATTGTTTTTAATTGATTAATTGGTCCTTTCCCTGAAGTGCCTTCTTTCTTCTATTTGATTGTAACAATTTGGATTCTCTCAGGACTTTGATTAGGTAACAACTAAGACTTTGTTTATTGGAACTTGCTCTTTCCTGCTCCACTAATACCTCTCCAGCAGGCGCCATTTTACTGACACAGACTTAAATTTTTCACCATGGCTTCAAAAAAGCAGACACATCAGCCTAAAATTACTTCGATGTTATCTGAAAAACCTGATACGGATGCTCAACTAACAGCTGTTGAAGAAACCCTTCAAACCTTGGTGAAAGAAATTAAAGAGATGAGGAAGGATCAAGTCAGTTCTAAGTTAGAACTTTTGGAGGTACAGAAGAAATTAATGGAAAATACACAAAAGACTGATGAGCTGGAGGTGGGGTTGGATGGGGCAAAGGGGGAGCTTAAAAGTATTAATAATGAAATTGGAGATTTAACTGGTCATATGTCTAGGATGGATTTTGAAAGGATGTCATATTTTTTAAGATTTCAGAATGTTTCTGAGGAGAGTGGGGAAGATTTACCTGATTTAATGTGCACAATTTTAGCAGATTATCTACACAAACCTAAGGAGGAAATAAGGGGGGACATCGACTTGATATATAGAATAAACTCAGCATATGCCAGGATAAATGAAGTTCCTAGAGAGATACATATTAAGTTTGTTAGAAGGTCAACAAGGGAAAGGATCTTGAGGGCGCAGAGAGACAACCCTTTAGTTTATCAACAGAAAGAGGTTGCTATCTTGAAGCAGGTCCTGAAGAAAATACGAGAGTTAAGACGGAAGTATTCCTTCTTATCTAAAAGATTATTCAAAAAGGGGGTCTGGTTTAAGTGGGTGATGCCGGAGGGAATGTTGGTGTTTTGGGAGGGGGGAAGAGTAAGAATTAAAACAATTGCAGAGGTGCAAGCCTTTCTTGAAAAACATTCCTCAATCCTGGAGGATGAAAATGGGGGAGCAGAGGCTGCCGCGGCCCCGCCCACTGGGGGCCAGGGAAAAGAAGATACAATTGCCAAAAGACTTAGATCTCAAAAGTGACTTTACTTTAATATAATATAATATTGTTTGGGTGTTTATATATGTTTGCTAGCACAGTTTTTTCTTACAACGATATATTTGCATTTATCTCCACTTTGTAGTACAAATGTATGTTAAATGAATTATCTATTTTCTGTTATGAAGTCTCGGAAGAGGCCAATGACTTCGATGAAAAAGTTCTCAAAATGTCTTTTCACCACTTACCTTTTACCTTATTTGTAAAAAATTTATAAAACCCAATAAAACTTTTTTCAAAAAACAAACAAAACGCTTTATTCAGTTCCCCATAGCTGGATCAAGAAATGCCTGGAAATCTTTGGCATCAGCAGCAACATAAAAAAATTCATGGAAACTTCAATGAATCTCTGGAAAACAAAACTTATGGCTAATGAAGAAGAACTGGGTGAAGTTGAAATTAAACAAGGCATTTTCCAGGGTGATTCCCTTTCACCCCTTCTCTTTATACTCTCAATGCTACCACTAACAATCATTTTGAAGAAGATGAACTGTGGATACGAACTTGCAAAGAAAGGAATGAAAATTTCACACTTATAAGAACATAAGAACATAAGAATAGCCTTGCTGGAACAGGCCACAGCCCATCCAGTCCAGCATTCTGTCTCACACAGTGGCTCACCATTTGCTTCGGGGTATTCCCAAGCAGATGTCTTCACCTGCTTATGATTCCCTGCAAATGGCATTGAGAGATATCCTGCCTATCTCTCCAACCCGGAGGGTGTCCTTAGGCATCCATAATGATAGCCATTGATATCCTTGTTCTCCATGAACTCGTCTAATCCTTTCTTAAAGGTGTCGAGGCTGACAGCTGTCACCACTTCTTCTGGCAGGGAGTTCCATAGACCAGTGATCCTCTGGGTGAAAAAGTACTTCCTCTTATTTGTTTGAGGTCTAGTTATCAAAAGTTTCATGGAGTGCCCCCTAGTTTTAGTGTTGTGCGATAGGGAAAACAGTTTTTCCTTTTCTACTTTGTCCACACTGTGCATGATTTTATAGACTTCAATCAGGTCACCTCTCAGGCGCCATCGTTCTAGAGTGAAGAGGCCCAGCCATTGCAGCCTCAGATGGTAAGAAAGGTGTTCCAGCCCCCTAACCATTCTGGTTGCCATCCTCTGCACCTTTTCCATTTCCATAATATCCTTATGAAGGCATGGTGACCAGAACTGTACACAATACTCCAGATGGGGCCTCACCATAGATTTATAAAGAGGCAGGATGACATTTGCTGACTTATTTTCTATACCCTTCCTAATGATCCCTAGCAATGAGTTTGCTTTTTTCACTGCTGCGGCACGCTGGGTTGACACCTTCATTGAGCTGTCCACCAGGACACCAAGGTCCCTTTCCTGGTTAGTTGCAAGGAGTTCAGATCCCATCAGTTTATAGATGTAGTTGGGTTTTTTTGCCCCAACGTGCATCACTCTGCACTTACTAATGTTGAAGCTCATTTGCCACTGGGTTGCCCACTCCCCCAGTGTCAAGAGATCCCTCTGGAGCTCCTCACACTCTCTCTCAGTTTTTACTACCCTGTATAATTTAGTGTCATTGGCGAATTTGGCTATCTTGCTGTTTACTCCTACTTCTAGGTCATTTATGAAAAGGTTGAAGAGCAGGGGTCCTAGTACTGAACCTTGGGGGACCTCACTCTTTACCTCGCCCCACCTGGAGAAGTGTCCACTTAATGCTACTCTCTGTTTCCTGTCTCTTAGCCAGTTGCTAATCTAGGACAAGGCCTGTCCCTTTATTCCATGACTGGCAAGTTTATTTAAGAGCCTTTGGTGCGGGACCTTGTCAAAGGCCTTCTGAAAGTCCAGATAAACAATGTCAACTGGATCTCCCTTGTCCACGTGCTTGTTGACACTCTCAAAAAATTCCAGCAGATTAGTGAGGCATGATTTGCCCTTGCAAAAGCCATGTTGGCTCTCCTTCAGCAGTGCCTTCTCTTCTACATGCCTATTAATTTTATCCTTTAAGATGGTTTCCATCACTTTACCTGGGACACTTGTCAAGCTGACCGGTCGGTAATTTCCTGGATCACCCCTGGATTCTTTTTTGAAGATTGTTATATTCTCTACCTTCCAGTCGGTAATTTCCTGGATCACCCCTGGATTCTTCTTTGAAGAGAGTTATATTCTCTACCTTCCAGTCATCCGGCACAAGGCCTGATTTGAGGGAAAGATTATATATTTTGGCAAGGACATCAGCAATTTCATCTTTAAGTTCCTTGAGAACTCGTGGATGGATGCCATCTGGTCCTGGTGATTTGTTAGTCTTTAGTTTAACAAACATGCAAGGACCTCCTCCCTGGTTATTTCTATCTGGGTTAATTCTTCAGTTTCCCTCCCTACAAAGATAGGCTCTGTTTTGGGCATGTGATCTCTGTCTTCTTCAGTGAATACTGAAGCAAAGAATTCATTGAGTCTCTCTGCAATCTCTGTTTCCTCCTTAATAATCCCTTGTCTTCCATTGTCATCTAATGGTCCAATGGCCTTCCCAGTTAGGTTCTTACTTCTAATGTACTTAAAGAAGTTCTTGTTATTTCTTTGAGTGTTTTTAGCTAAACGCTCCTCAAAGTCTTGCTTTGCTTTCCTGATTGTTGCCTTGCATTTGTTCTGCCAGAATTTATGTTTCTGCCTGTTGTCCTCATTTGGAGAAGCCTTCCATCTTTTAAATGAGCTTTTCTTGCTTTTGATCACTTCCCGAACAGCTCCTGTAAGCCACATTGGAGTCCTCTTGAACCTGGCGGTGCCCTTTTTCCTTTTAGGTATACATTCCAATTGGGCCTCTGTTATTGGTTTTGTGAGCAGCCTCCATGCCTCATGGAGTGTTTGGACTATCTCAATTCTCCCTTTCAGCTTCTTTTTTACTAGTTTCCTCATCTTCGGGAAATTTCCTTTATGAAAATTTAAGGTCTCTGTGTTAGATTTTATCGGTGATTTGCAGTCTATGATTAAGTTAAAAATAATTGTGTTGTGGTCACTGTTCCCTATTGGATCAGTCACATTAACATTTTGCACCAGATCCTGTATATTGCTCAGAACCAAGTCAAGGATTCTTGTACCTCTAGTTGGGTCTTCAACAATCTGTTCCAGGGAACAATCATTTAGCATATCTAGGAACTTTATCTCTTTGTCATGTGCTAAACAACAGTTCGCCCAGTCTATGTGAGGGTAATTGAAATCCCCCATTATAACCAGGCTTCCTTTTTTTGATGCCTCCTTTACAATATTCTCCAACTGCCAGTCTCTCTCAGGGGCTTGGGTCGGAGGCCGATAACATATGCCTACTGTTAGACCATTATTTTGGCCTGATAGTCTTACCCACAGAGTTTCTTGTGGTGACTCTAAATCACCTTGATATGCCAATTCGTATGACTTTATCACTTCTTTGACATACAAGGCTACACCACCTCCCGTTTGCCCATTCCTGTCCTTCGTGTACAGTTTTTTAGCCTGGGATGACTGTATCCCATTGGTTATCATCCGTCCACCAGGTTTCAGTGATACCAATAATATCAATATTTTTGTCTATTGCTAAATATTCCAGCTCCCCTATTTTGTTTCGGAGGCTTCTGGCATGTGCATATAGGCATTTATATATACTTTTCTGATGCAGTCTTTTGAGTCCAGTTGCATCCTTAGACTGCTTCTTGTATCCTTCTGCTAGAGTGCTGGTGGCTGGCTCCTCGCTCTGCTCAGTAATTATTGCATCCTCCTCACTACTCAAGTAAACACTTTCCGGAACCAGGTGCTGCCCAGCTCCTGTCGGCTTTCCCCCAGTTATCAGTTTAAAAGTTGTTCTGCAGCCTTTTTGATGTTGAGTGCCAGCAATCTTGTCCCATCATGGTTCAAGTGCAAGCCATCCCCCCTGAACAGATTTGGCTTGTCCCAAAATGTTCTCTAGTTCCTGACAAATCTGAAGCCCTCCTCCCGACACCATCGCCTCATCCACGCATTGAGGCTTCTGAGCTCTGCCTGCCTGGTAGGTCCTGCATGAGGAACAGGCAGCACTTCTGAAAATGCTACCTTGGAAGTCCGGGACTTCAATCTTCTTCCTAGCAACCTGAATTTGGCTTTCAGGACTGATTGCTTTGCCTTCCCAACATCATTGGTACCAATGTGTACCACAACCACTGGCTCCTTCCCAGTTCTCTCTAACAAACTATCTAGATTTCTTGTGATGTCTGCAACCTTTGCACCAGGTAGGCAAAGTCACTACATGGTTGTCGTGTGCATCACAAATCCATCTCTCTGTGTTTCTAATAATCGAATCACCTAGTACAAGGAGCCTCTCTCCTGCAGTCTGTTCATCTTCATTCACCTCATCAACTTTATTAAGGGAGAGGTCTTCAGTTTGTTCCTGTTGTTCTTCTTCCTGTATCTCGTCAAGTATGATGAAGGAGAGATCCTCAGGTGGGACCAGTTGTTCGTCTGTGCATTCCTCATCAGGTGTGATGGGGGAAGGAGCCTCAAGTTGATTCTGTAAATTTAGACTCTCAGAGCAATCCCTTGCTCTTCTATTTCTTCGAGTGACATTCCTCCATGGATCTATCTCTTGAGTTAGTGAAATGACTTCTTCCTGAGAGCTGTGCCCTGTCTTTTCATTGTCCAGGATAGTCTGCTCTGCCCTGTCCAAGAACAGCTCCTTAATTTGTTGATGGTTAGATATACATGCCTCCAGCTGCTGGAACTTCTCTTCCTGCAGTGCAACCAGCTTGCACTTACTGCAGGTGTAGTTCTCCACGCACTTGGGTAAAATCAGAAATATGGCACAAGTGTTGCAGATAACTACAGCTGCTCCCTCGGACTCCATTTTAACGATTGCAGTATTCAGTGCTCACTTATTCCTGTTGGTTTGGCTCTCCTCAGCAGCAGCTCAGACAGAAAAGGTTGGAATAGCAGTCTTCCAGGCTGGCTCCATTCGGCATGGTAAGATGTACATGGATGATTTGAAGCTGTTTGGTAAAACAAAAGGAATGTATTAATTGAAAGTACAAAAGAATTTAGCCAAGACATTGGTATGCAGTTTGGAATGGACAAATGTGCAACAATGGCAACCAAAGCAGGCAAGGTCATAGAAGATAATGGAATAGAACTGGAGAATGAAGAAATGATAAAGGCAGTAAAACCAGAAGAAGGCTACAAGTACGTGGGAATTTTAGAGGCCTCTGACTTAATGCATAATAAAGTCAAGGAATTAACTTCAACCAAGTACATTTGATGAATCTGCAAGATATTAAAGTCCAAATTGAGTGGAGGAAACATCATAAAAGCCATAAATACCTGGGCTATACCTGTGATTCGATACTCTGTAGGAATAATTGACTGGACCCAGATGGATTTGGACAATTTGGACAGAAAAACGAGGAAGCTTATGACAATGAATCATGCTTTGCACCCTAAAAGTGATGTTGACAGATTATATCTACCAAGAGCAGAAGGTGGTCGAGGACTCCTACAAGTAAAGAGACCGTAGAAGAAGAAAGACACAGCTTGAATGATTACATCTAGAAACAAAACTGCGCATGTGCGAAAGATGGCGGCTTGCTGCTGAGTTCCGTGCGGGTCGCGGTGGCCTGTTGGCGAAAAGGAGGTGCCACCCGACCCCGTTTCATCTTAGGGGGTCGGGACCAGTAGGAGGACCACCCTGGCTTGCTATTGAGCCCTACCCGGGCTGCCAGGGTGGGTTTTTCGGCGTTAGGACTGGCCGAGAGTGGATGAGCCCGGGCGAGAAGAGGACGCCGGGCATGAAGAGGACGCCGAGGCCCAAGCCCTGACGCTGAGGAACCATGGGCCGGGAGCCGGGTGTCGGAGGCCGAGAGGCCGGAGGACTCCTGGGAGCTCGGAGGACCCCCCCCGAAGGGCCAGAGGAGACCCTGAGGTGAACGGGTGGAGTGGAGGCCAGTCAATCGGGCGGAAGAGCGGAGGTCGGGCGAGGGCTGTGCGGAGGAACGGGGGCCGAGCGGAGCCTGGGTGGAGCCCTGACAGAGGTGGCCGAGTGGCTGAGTGACAACTTGAGGCCTGAGGGTGGCTGGAAGACTGGAGGCCTGGCAGAGGTAGAGTGGAGGCCAAGCGGAGGCAGAGCAGAGGCCATGAAGAAGATCACAGGAGGAGGGGCCGAAGCGAACGCCGAGCAGAGGTGTGGAGGGGCCAAAATGCCTGACCGGAGGCCGGAGCTAGGCTGGAGAAGCAGAGTCAAGGATGAACAAGGACCCCCGAGGGACTTCACCGAGGGACTTCACCAGGGACATTATCCGTTGGGCTGGAGGACTTTGGACTTTACATGTCTATACCATCTGTATCATCTCCCGTATGAATTGAGTAAGGCCCGAATTTTATCTTATTTCGAATTTTCTAAACTAGCCGAACTACTCCACTGGACTATTTTATATATTTAATATTTATATATTTATATATTTTATATACATATTTAACCATTTAATTTGTGCACCATATGTAATATCTTTAACCTTATATCCAACGTGGTCTCTGTATTATCTACGACCTAGCATGTACTCAAGGGCTGGCCTTATTTTGCTGCAAGAGTCCCCCCTCTCGCAGGTATGGCCCGCTGCGTTATCAAGGGCACACTTCGATGAGGGACTAGTGAGTCATGAGAAGTGGAGAAAGCGCAGGTGTAGGGGTTTTTTACTAAAACATTTAATTCAGCTTTTAGGGGGTTCCAGGGTGGAAGGAGGGATAAACCAGATAAAAGCTAGGAATTCAGCCAAACCGGCAGGTGGAGGGGATATGGAAGCAGAGGGGCCCAATAGGGCGGGGGGAACAGGGGTTGTTGCCACAGAGGGTTTTGCGATCAGTACGGTCTTAGGGAGGGGCAGGGGCAATGGGAGACAGGAATTTTACCATCGGGAGGGGGGCTGGGGCCGCTGGTTACGGGCGGTCACTTGCCCCAACCCCCTGTGCTCCCCCCGCGATCTAGGTGGTAAGGGTTCGCAGCGCCAGGGCCCCAGGTTGATGCTATGTAACGCCAGGTCCGTGGCTAATAAAGCCCCCCTCATTTACGACCTTGTGTCAGAGGGGGAGCCGGACCTGGTGGAGATCACGGAAACCTGGTTGGGCCACGAGGGGGGTTTACCTCTCGTGGAAATGTGCCCACCAGGATACCGTGCATTTCATCAACCTCGGGCCCTAGGCAGGGGTGGGGGGATGGCGGTTATTATTAAGGAAGGTCTGGAGCTGAGAGAGACCATTGTACCACAGACGACTGGCTGTGAGTCCCTCTACGTGAGATGGAGTCCTGGGAGGCAGTTGGGCTTGCTGCTTTTGTACCTGGCTCCCTGCTACGTATCAGCAGCCCTGCCCGAGCTCCTCGAGGTGGTGGTTGAGACCCCCAGACTTTTAGTCTTGGGGGACTTTAACCTGCCATCAGTCGGCGAATCAACCGAGGCAGCCCTGGAGTTCATGGCCTCCATGATGGCCATGGACCTGACCCAGGTAATTCAGGCCCCCACACACGAGGGCGGACACACGCTGGATTTGATTTTTGTCTTGGGTCAATGGACGAGTGATCTTGGTATAGGGGAGCTAGCCATCATACCCCTGTCATGGTCGGATCACTCACTTCTCCGGCTTCACTTTCCAACCGCTACACCCCACCGTGGGGAGGTGGAACCAACAATGCCTAATTGGTTCCGCCCCAGGCACCTGATGGACCCTGAGAGGTTCCAGATGGAGCTTGGGCCACTACCTGCGACCCTGACCCGCGCCCCGATGGAGGACCTTGTGGCTGCATGGAGATCGGCGGCCACGGGGGCCTTAGATCGGGTCGCGCCCTTGCAGCCTCTCTTGCGGCAGAGAGCCACCCAGGCTCCTTGGTTCTCCGAGGAGCTGAGGGGGATGAAACGCCACAAGAGATGCCTAGAGAGGCGATGGAGATCCACACGGTCTGAATCTGACTGAACATAGGCAAGATCCCATTTGAGGACTTATCTTGTGGCGATAGGAGTGGCCAAACGTCATCATTATGCCACCCTTATTGCATCCGCAGATAACCGCCCTGCCTCCCTGTTTGGGGTGACCCGCTCCCTCCTTCAACAGAGGCCGTGGGAAGCCCCTCTGCAGGGCAGAGCAGAGGAGTTTGGAGAGTATCTGCAGGATAAAATTGCTCAGATTCGGAGCGAGTTGGCCTCCACCAAAAGTGGTCTAGGGGGTTTGTCGGAGGCAGGTCTTGAGACATCTTCGTGGGAAGAGTTTGACTCTGTTACTTCCGAAGATATGGACAGGTTACATAGGCGACTGAGAGCCACCACATGTTTATTGGACCCGTGTCCCTCCTGGCTTGTACTGGCATCCTGGGAGGTTATGCGAGGCTGGCTCCAGGAAGTTGTGAATGCTTCTTTGAGTGAGGGGCTCTCATGACATCTTGAAAGAGGTGGTGGTGAGGCCCCTCCTCAAGAAGCCTTCCCTGGACCCAGCATTATTAGTAAATTATCATCCGGTCTCCAACCTTCACTTTCTGGTGAAGATTGTAGAGAGTGTGGTGGCTCAACAGTTTCCTCGTCACCTGGAGGAAATTGAGTATCTGGACCTGCGCCAGTCCGGCTTCCGGCCCGGTCACAGCACTGAGACGGCATTGGTCACGTTGGTGGATGATCTCTGGAGGGCCAGAGATGGGGGTTGTTCCTCCATCCTGGTCCTATTAGATCTCTCAGCGGCTTTTGATACCATCGACCATGGTATCCTATTGCATCGACTGGAGGGGTTGGGAGTGAGGGGCACCGTTCTACGGTGGTTCTCCTCCTACCTCTCTGGTCGATCGCAATTTTTGTTGGCAGGAGGGCAGAGGTCAACCTCGAGACCCCTCACATGTGGGGTTCCTCAGGGGTCGGTCCTCTCGCCCCTCCTGTTCAACACATATATGAAGCCGCTGGGCGAGATCATCCATGGTTTTGGGGTAGAGTACCATCTGTACGCTGACGACACTCAGTTGTACGTATCTACCCCAAACCACCCCAACGATGCCTTCAAAGTGATGTTCCGGTGTCTGGAAACCGTGAGGATCTGGATGGGAAGGAACAGACTCAGACTCAACCCGTCCAAGACCGAGTGGCTGTGGCTTCTGGCACCCCGGTTCAATCAGCTTGTTCCATCGCTGGCCATAGGGGGCAAACATCTAGCCCCTGTGGATGGGGCACGCAACCTGGGCGTCCTCCTTGATACCCGGCTGTCCATGGAAGATCAAGTGACAGCCGTGGCCAGGGGGGCATTCTACCAGGTTCGCCTGGTACGTCAGTTGCGGCCCTTATTGGACCGGGACGCCCTGCGCATAGACACTCACGCTCTCGTGACATCCCGGCTAGACTACTGCAATGCTCTCTACATGGGGTTCCCCTTGAGGTGCACCCGAAGACTGCAGCTAGTCCAGAATGCAGCCGTGCGGGCAGTTCTGGGAACCTCTAGGTTTCTCCAAATAACACCGCTCCTGCGCGAGCTGCACTGGCTACCTGTGGTTTTTCAGGTGCGCTTCAAGGTGTTGGTTACTATCTTTAAAGCGCTCCATGGCACGGGACCTAGTTATCTGCGGGATCGCATCCTGCCCCATACATCCCTTCGGCCGATTCGCTCTCACAGAGAGGGACTTCTCCGCGTGCCATCCACTAGGCAATGCCAGCGGGCGACGCCCAGGGGTAGGGCCTTCTCTGTGGTGGGCCCAACCCTCTGGAACGACCTACCCCCCGAAATTAGAACAACGACCGACCTCCGCTCCTTCCGCCAGATTTAAAAACTCACATATTTCAGCAGGCCGGCCTGGCTTAACTCTTATACCTAGCCATAAAAAAATAAATTTGTTTTAATTTGAATTTTAAGGGTATTGTTAAGGTTTTTAGGGATTTTAAATATGGTTTTAGCACAGGGATAATTTAATTCAGTTTTAATATTTTGTATGTTGTATATTGTTATTTATTAGATTTTAATTTCCTGTGCACCGCCCCGAGTCCCCATGGGAGAGAGGGGGCAGTCTATAAATTTAAATAATAAATAAATAATAAATAATAAATAAATAGAAAAGTGAAGAACCAATGATTAAGGAAGTAAATAAAGGAGGCCTTTTAAAGACAACTAAGTCAAAAGCTGAATATAAGAAAGAAGTAATTGAGAAATGAGCTGAAAATTGGAAAAGCAAAGCTATGCATAGCCAATACTTGGAAAGTATTGAAGGCAAAGCTGACCAAAAACTAACTTGGAACTGGTTAAGATCAGGAGTACTGAAAAAATAAACAGAAGGCTTTATTTTGGCAGCTCAAGAACAAGCCTTAGCCACAAACTGCATGAAGGCAAAGATTCAACATGTTACCACCAACAGCAAATGTCGCCTCTGTAGAGAGAAAGATGAGACAGTTGACCACCTGATCAGTGGGTGCAAAATTTCACAAACTGACTACCTACAACGCCATGACCGTGTTGCTAGGATCATTCAGTGGAAATTGTACCAAAAGTTTGGATCTGAGTACAACAAAAATCACTGGGAACATCAGGTTATCTATTTTTTTTAATTTATTTATTAATTAGATTTATATCCCGCCCTATCTCCCAAAAGAGGGACTCAGGGCGGCGCGCAGGGACTTAAAAACCAACAATACAAAAAGTACAAATTCTACAAAATTTTAAAACAACTATTAAACAGTTTAACCCGTGCTTAATGATACATTCAATTTAAAACCCAAATCTAATAAAATATGTTTGTAGCAGCTATGCCAGGCCGGCCATATGGAAAAATATGTTTTTAAAGTCCGGCAGAAGAGGCGAAGGTCGGTGATAATCTGGAGGTCTGGGGGGGAGGTCATTCCAAAGGGCGGGGCCTGCCACAGAGAAGGCTCTTCCCCTGGGCGTCGCCAGCCGGCATTGTCCAGCGGACGGCACCCTAAGGAGGCCCTCCTGTGGGAGCGGACAGGTCGAGTGGAGGTATGTGGTAGAAGGCAGTCCTGCAAGTAGCCAGGCCCACTGCCATGGAGCGCTTTAAAGATGGTCACTAAAACGCACCCAGAAGGCTACCGGCAGCCAGTGCAGCTCGCGCAGGAGAGGTGTTACATGGGAGTATTTTGAAACTCCCAAAATCCCCCGCGCGGCCGCATTCTGCACCAACTGGAGCCTCTGGGTGCATCTCAAGGGCAGCCCCATGTAGAGAGCATTACAGTAGTCCAGGTGCGTGACTGTCTGTAAGGCGCCACGATCCAGAAAATGGCGCAACTGGCGTATCAGGTGCACCTGATAGAAGGCCCCCCTGGCCACGGCTGTCAGATGTTCATCTAAGGACAGCCAGGAATCCAGGAGGACACCCAAGTTGCAGGCCCTTTCTGCGGGGGCTAGCTGTTCCCCCCCGATAGCCAGAGATGGAACTAACTGGCTATGTCGCGGCACCGGAAACCACAGCCACTCGGTCTTGGACGGATTGAGTCGGAGCCCATTCCTCCCCATCCAGGCCCGCACGGCCTCCAAACACCGGGACATCACATCGGCAGCATCGTTGGGGTGGTTTGGGGTAGAAATGTACAGCTGGGTGTCATCAGCGTACAGATGGAATTCTACCCCAAAACCACGGATGATCTCGCCCAGCGGCTTCATGTAGATGTTAAACAGGAAAGGTGAGAGGACCAACCCCTGAAGCACCCCATAAGCAAGGGGCCTCGATGTTGACCTCTGCCCCCCCGCCAGCACAAACTGCGACCGGTCAGAGAGGTAGGAGGAGAACCACCGCAATACGGTGCCTCCCAACCCCAACCCCCCAAACCGGTGTAGCAGGATACCATGGTCGATGGTATCGAAAGCTGCTGAGAGGTCTAATAGGACCAGGATAGAGGAATAACCCCTATCCCGGGCCCTCCAGAGATCATCCACCAACACGACCAATGCCGTCTCCATGCTGTACCCAGGCCAGAAGCCGGACTGGCGGGAGTCTAGATAGGCAGTTTCCTCCAGGTGCTGGGGGAACTGTCATGCCACCACACTCTCAACAACCTTCGCCACAAAGCGAAGGTTGGAGACCGGACGATAGTTAGATAAAACATCTGGGTCCAGGGAGGGCTTCTTGAGGAGGGGTCTCACCACCGCCTCTTTCAAGATGACTGGTACAAACCCCTCACTCAAAGAAGCGTTAACAATTCCCTGGAGCCAGCCTCATGTCACCTCCTGGGAAGCCAGTACAAGCCAGGAGGGACACGGGTCCAACAAACATGTGGTGGCATTTAGCTGCCACAGCATCCTGTCCATGCCATCGGGAGTCACGGGGTCAAACTCAGCCCAGGTGATGGTCTCAAGACCTGTCTCTGTCATCTCATCCGGACCAACCCAATTGGAGGCTAATTCGCTCCGGATCTGAGCGATTTTATCCTGCAGATAACATCCAAATTCCTCTGCCCTACCCTGCAAGGGATCTTCCCGCGGCCTCTTTTGGAGGAGGGAGCGGGTCACCCTAAACAGGGTGGCAGGGTGGTTATCTGCGGATGCGATGAGAGTGGCAAGATGTTCCCGTTTCACCACTCTCAGCGCCACGAGGTAGGTCCGCAAATGCGACCTTACCCGTGTCCGGTCAGATTCGGTGCGAGTCGACCTCCAAATGCTCTCTAGGCGTCTCTTCCAGTGTTTCATTTCCCTCAGCCCCTTAGAAAACCAAGGAGCCAAGGTAGAGCGATGCCGGGTGAGAGGCCGCAGTGGGGCGACCCGATCCAGGGCCCCCGTGGCCGCCAAATCCCAGGCGGCCACAAGGTCCTCAGTTGTGGGCCAGGGAGTCAGGTATTGGCCCAAGCTCCATCTGGAACCTCTCCGGGTCCATCAGCAGCCTGGGGCGGAACCATCTTGGAATATCAGGTACCGCCTCCCCGCGGTGGGGTGCAGCGGTTGGAAAGTTGAGCCGAAGGAGAGAGTGATCTGACCATGACAGGGGTTCGATGACTAATTCCCCTAATCCTAGATCACTCATCCACCGGCTGGAGACAAAGATTAGGTCCAGTGTGTGTCCTCCAGTGTGTGTTGGGCCACAAATTAATTGGGTCAGGTCCATGGCCGTCATGGAGGCCATGAACTCCCGAGCCACCTCAGACGATCCGCCTACCGATGGCAAGTTAAAATCCCCCATGACTAGAAGTCTGGGTGTCTCAACTGCCACCTCGGCGATCACATCCAGGAGCTCGGGTAGGGCTGCTGATACATAGCGGGGAGCCAGGTACACTATCAGCAAACCCAACTGCCTCCCGTGGCCCCACTTCACACATAGGGACTCACAACTGGCTGGCTGTGGCACGGTGGTCTCCCTCGGTCCAAGACTTTCCTTGATAACAACCGCCACCTCCCACCCCGCCCTTGGGCCTGAGGCTGATGAAATGCCCGGTAACCTGAGAACGTTGAGAACGTTTTGGAGAATGAGAAAGTCAAGACCTTGTGGGACTTTAGAATCCAGACTGACAGGCACTTGTCCTACAACACACCTGATATAACAATAATTGAAAAGAAAAAAGTATGGTTCGTGGACATTGCAATACCTGGTGATGCACGAATTGAAAATAAGCAGAAAGAAAAAATCACAAAATATCCGAACTTGCAAATTGAATTTGAGCGACTATGGAAGAGAATGTTGTGTGTTATTCTGATTGTAATTGGAGCCCTTGGAGCAATACCTAGGGGACTGCCTCGCTATGTGGAGGTTCTAGGTTTGCCGGACTTGAGCATTCTGACTCTACAAAGGGCCACCCTGCATGGAACTGCTTATATCCTCTGACATTACTTTGACAGTTCCTAGGTCCTTGGTTAGGATTTGAGCTGTTGAGCTACCAACCAGCCCCAAGGGCTGTGAATCTCATCGAAGATTGATCACATGATAATGATGATGATGATAATAATAATAATAATAATACATATTATTATTATTATTATTATTATTATTATTATTATTATTATTATTATTATTATTATTATTATTATTATTATTATTATTATTATTATTATTATTATTATTATTATTTCAATATAAAGAAACCAAGAGGGAAAATACTCCAATCTGTTCACTAAAGCAAGAAGATGGCAAGGAAGTGGCAGGCAGCAGGGAGAAAGCAGAGCTGTTTAAGACCAACTTGCCAAAAACAGAACTGCAAAAAGATAGATAGGAATTCAACTTAAAATAAGTAAAAAAAAAAAAAAGGTAAGAGAATACCTGTCTACTCTGGATGAGTTCAAATCACTAGGACGTGATGGATTACATTCCAGTTCGGAAGGAGTTGGCAGACATGATCTCAGCATTATTGAACCTTGTATTTCAAAGATCCTGGAGCACTGGAGATCTAAGAGGACTAGAAAATAGTTGATATGGCTCCCATCTTTTTTTTAAAAAGGGTGGGGAACAGATCCATGAAACTACAGATCAATCAGCCTGATATCAATACCTCAGAAGATCTAGAAACAGATAATCACACAACAGATATGCAAATATAAAGAAGCAAGCAAAGTTTTAAACAGAAGCCAATAAGGGTTTGTCAAAAACAGATCATGCCAAACACATCTTATTTCATTCTTTGAAAGTGACTAAATTAGTGGACCAGTGGAATGCTGTGGACATAGTATACTTGCATTTTAGTAAGGCATTTGATAAAGTAGACCAGAACGTACTTCTTGGCAAGCTAGAAAAATATGGGATTTTTCACTTCCGGTTTCTGAAGGTGATGGACGTGTTCGTCTGCCGTCTGTCTTCTCGGTGGGCGCTTTAGGAGCACAGGGGGTCTTGGAGGGCCCCCCTGCTGTAGGGTGGCTTGCTGGAAGCCCCCAAACCCGGCGGCAGCTGATGGGGGTGTTTCCAGCCTCATCCCAGGAGCCAGGAAGTTGTAGGGGGGGCATGTTTACCTCTTCGCCGAAGGAATCCCGGGAGAAACAAATTAAATAAGGAAGAGTGGCTGAAATGCTGGCAGTGGGGAGCCCCTCCCAATCTCTTTAACGACTGATAATGGATAAGCAACAGATCACTGTAAGTTTCTGCTCAATCTATTCAAACGGAGATTAGAGGGGTTGTTTCTCTTTTTTTTAACCCCCCCCCCCTCGGATAAAGCGACATTTAAACTACCTCTCTCCATGCCGGAATGGAGAGAGAACAAAGGCTGACTTGCCATTTGAACTATCTATGTGGAAAAGGCGGAATCACAATTATAGGAGGTGATTGCTGAGCTGATTTTTTTTAAAAATTGTAACTTTTACTCTTTTTTCCGCGAAAGGGAGGAGGAAAGATGGCTTCCCTTTGTTCTCATCTTTGCATTTACAAATGAAGTCTGCCTTTTGTAACCACCTTTGGGAAACTCTTGGTGTCTTTTAATACCTTCCCGGAGGGCTCTCTCTGGATCTCCCCTGCTGCGTGGACTTTCTGGATTTTGATTATATGGCTTTCCTTTTTCTGACGTGCCTCTGTGCCTTGGTACGGTGAAGGAGAACTAACTTTTTGCCTTCGGACTTTCCTGATACCTCGGACTGTCCCAGCTACATGCCCTCTGACACCATTTTTTTTGCAAAAGGACTTACTAACTTTGAATTTAGACAATGGGTCCTAAGAAACCACCAAAGGGCAAATCATTATCGGCTCCTCCCTCAGCAACTTCAAGACCAAGTATGCAGCAATCGAAAATTACTTCGTTGTTACAAAAAGAAGCTGCAGGAGAGAGCTCGAAAGAATTATCTGCCAATCAAATGCTTCAGGAAATCATGAGAGGTCAAAACGAATTAAGGAAAGAGTTAGCAGACTTCAAAGATGAAATCAGAGGAACACAAAAAGACATAACAGAAAATAGACAGAGAATTATGGTGTTGGAGGGAGAGCACTGGAATGGGGGAAGAGGTTAAGGAGATCCAAAAGGGGAATTTAGAACTGGAAAACTTTATGTCTAAAATAGAATTGGAAAGAATGTCTTTTTTTCTTAGGTTTCAGAACTTACCAGAAACAGAAAATGAAGATCTTAAAGACATTATGAGTACAATTTTAGCAGAATACCTTAAGAGAGATAAAGAACAATTGTGGTGGGATATGGACCTGGTTTATAGAATTAATTCAGCATATGCTAGAACCCATAATGTTCCAAGAGAGGTACATGTCAAATTTCTCAGGAGGACCACGAGGGATGAGGTACTGGAGGCCCAAAGGGGGGGGGACCTTTAAGATATCAAGATTTAAAAAAAAGATAAAGAAATTACCATTCTAAAACAAATTCCAAAAAAAATAAGAGAGACGAGGAGGAAATATTCCTTCTTGTCAAATAAATTATATAACACAGGAGTTTGGTTTAGATGGTTATTGTCAGAGGGAATGTTGATTTTCTGGGAGGGAAGCAAAATTAGGATTAAGACAGTAAATGAGGCAAAAGCCTTTATTAAAAAACATTCTTCTCTTATAGAAGATAAAGATAGCAGAGGCGGGGAAAAGGGCAGCAAGACACAAGATATGGGAATGGAGGGGGCTATGCCTCCACCTGGGGACAAGGAGGAGGGAGCAATATCGAAAAGGCTCAGGTCACAAAAGTAATTGTATTTGAAATATTATTGTAATTGTTGATATAATAGAAAATGGCAAAGAAAGAAATGATTGAACATATGGTTGATATAAAGTAAGAATTCTGTTTATGCTTATCCTTTATATGTTATATTTAACATTGTAAATCTGCGAGATTTGGGGGGATTTCTACTACCAGCATGGGAGCTACCAAAATTTTCTATTTATTTATTTATTTATTTATTTATTTATTTATTTATTTATTTATTTATTTATTTATTTATATATTTATATATTTATATATTTATTTATTTATTTATTTATTTATTTATTTATTTATTTATTTATTTATTTATTTATTTATTTATTTATTTATTTATTTATTTATTTATTTATTTATTTATTTATTTTTATTTTTCAGATTTACATACCGCCCTATTCTCCCTGGTGGGACTCAGGGCGGTGCACAGAAAAATAAAAACCTACAGCAAGTACACAGAGTATAAAATAGAATTAAATAGTTAAAACTCTGCTAAAAATAGATTAAAACAATTAAAATATTAAATTTAAAATTATACCATTAATCTAAGCCAGGCCAGCCAGATGGAAAAAATATGTTTTAAGCATCCGACGGAAGAGGCGTAGGTCCATGATGGTGCGAAGGTCGGGGGGGGGGAGGTCGTTCCAGAGGGCCGGACCTGCCACAGAGAAGGCCCTTCCCCTGGGAGTCACCAGCCGGCATTGATCGGCAGACAGCACACTGAGGAGGCCCTCTTTGTGGGAGCGGACAGGTTGAAGGGAGGTGTGTGGTAGGATGCGGTCTCACAAATAACCAGGACCCGTGCCATGGAGCGCTTTAAAGATGGTAACTAACACCTTGAAGTGCACCCAGAGGACCACAGGCAGCCAGTGCAGCTCGCGCAGGAGAGGTGTTATACGGGAGTACCTTGAGACTCCCAGAATCCCCTGCGCGGTCACATTCTGCACTAACTGGAGTCTCCGGGTGCATCTCAAGGGGAGCCCCATGTAGAGAGCATTGCAGTAGTCCAGGCGGGAAATACTGAGGGCTTGGGTGACCATGTGTAGGGCATCTCGGTCTAGAAAGGGGCGCAACTGGCGTATCAGGTAAACCTGATGAAAAGCCCTCCTGGCCACGGCCGTCAAATGGTCATCCAAGGACAGCCGAGAGTCCAGGAGGACGCCCAAGTTGTGGGCCCTTTCCGCGGGGGTTAATGACTCGCCCCCGATAGCCAGAGATGGAATTAACTGGCTATATCGAGACGCCGGAAACCACAGCCACTCGGTCTTAGATGGATTGAGTCGAAGTTTGTTCCTCCCCATCCAGACCCGCACAGCCTCCAGACACCGGGACATCACTTCAACGGCATCGTTAGAGATATACAGCTGAGTATCATCAGTGTACTGATGGTACTCTACCCCAAAGCCACGGATGATCTTACCCAGCGGCTTCATATAGGTGTTGAACAGGAGGGGCGAGAGAACTGACCCCTGAGGCATCCCACATGTGAGGGGCCTCGAAGTCGATCTCTGCCCTCCTGTCAACACAAATTGCGACCGGTCGGAGAAGTAGGAAGAGAACCACCGCAATACGGTGCCTCTCAATCCCAACCCCTCCAGCTGGTGCAATAAGATACCATGGTCGATGGTATTGAAAGCCGCTGAGAGGTCTAATAGGACCAGGATAGAAGAACAATCCCTATCCCAGGCCCTCCAGAGATCATCTACCAACACGACCAATGCCATCTCTGTGCTGTGCCCAGGCCTGAAGCCGGACTGGCGTGAGTTTAGATAGACGGTTTCCTCCAGGTGTCAGGGGAACTGTTGTGCTATCACACTCTCCACAAACTTAGCAAGAAACCTAAGGTTGGAGAACGGATGATAATTAACCAACAATGCTGGGTCCCGGGAAGGCTTCTTGAGGAGGGGTCTCACCACCGCCTCTTTCAAGATGGCTGGTAGAAACCCCTCACTCAAAGAGGCGTTCACTATTTCCTGGAGCCAGCCTCGTGTGACCTCCTGGGAGGCCAGTACCAGCTAGGAGGGATACGGGTCCAATAAACATGTGGTAGCATTCAGCCGCCCCAACAACCTGTCCATGTCATCTGGAGTCACAAAATCAAACTCTTCCCACAAAACGGTCTCAAGACCTGCCTCCATTTGCCCGCCCGGACTAACGCGACCAATGCCATCTCTGTGCTGTGCCCAGGCCTGAAGCCGGACTGGCACGAGTTTAGATAGACGGTTTCCTCCAGGTGTCGGGGGAACTGTTGTGCTATCACACTCTCCACAAACTTAGCAAGAAACCTAAGGTTGGAGAACGGATGATAATTAACCAACAATGCTGGGTCCCAGGAAGGCTTCTTGAGGAGGGGTCTCACCACTGCCTCTTTCAAGATGGCTGGTAGAAACCCCTCACTCAAAGAGGCGTTCACTATTTCCTGGAGCCAGCCTCGTGTGACCTCCTGGGAAGCCAGTACCAGCCAGGAGGGATACGGGTCCAATAAACATGTGGTAGCATTCAGCCGCCCCAACAACCTGTCCATGTCATCTGGAGTCACAAAATCAAACTCTTCCCACAAAACGGTCTCAAGACCTGCCTCCATTTGCCCGCCCGGACTAACCTCATTGGAGGCCAATTCGCTCCGGATCTGAGCAATTTTATCTTGCAGATAATGTCCAAATTCCTCTGCACGACCCTGTAGGGGAGCTTCACGTGGCCTCTGTTGAAGGAGGGAGCGGGTTACTCTAAACAGGGCAGCAGGGCAGTTTTCTGTGGATGCGATAAGGGCGGTGGGATAATTGCGTTTCGCCGCTCTTATCACCACGAGGTAGGTCCTCAAATAGGACCTAACACGTGTTCGGTCAGATTCGGCGCAATTGGATCACCAAGTGCTCTCTAGGCATCTCTTGTGGCGCTTCATCGCCCTCAGCTCCTTGGAAAACCAAGGAGCTGAGTTGGTTCGGTGTCACGTGAGAGGCTGCAAGGGTGCGACCCGGTCCAGGGCCCCAGCGGCCGCGTTATTCCAGGCAGCCACTAGGTCCTTGGTCGAGTCATGGGTCAGGGTCCCAGGTATTGGCCCAAACTCTGTCTGGAACCTCTCTGATCCATCAGGAGCCTGGGGCGGAACCATCGTGGTATTTCCGGTTCCGCCTCCCCGTGGTGCAGTGAAGTGGTTGGAAAGTCTAGTCGAAGGAGAGAGTGATCTGTCCATGACAGGGGTGTAACTGTTAAATCCCCTAATCCCAGATCACTCCTCCACTGGCCGGAGATAAAAACAAGGTCCAGCGTGTGAGTGCGACCGTGAATTACTTGGGTCAGGACCATGGCCGTCATGGAGGCCATGAACTCTCGAGCTATCTCAGAGGTTTCACCTCCCGATGGCAGATTGAAGTCCCCCATGACTAATAGCCTGGGGGTCTCAGCTGCCATCTCGGCTATCACCTCGAGGAGCTCGGGCAAGGAGCCAGGTACATAATCAGCAATCCCAACTGCCTCCCACGGCCCCATTTCACACCCAGAGTTTCACAGCTGGCTATCTGCGGCACAGCGGTCTCCCTCAGAGCTAAGCCCTCCTTTACAATAACCGCCACCCCCACACCCCGGCCTTGGGCTCATGGCTGATGAAATGCCTGGTAGCCTGGCAGGCACATTTTGACGAGGGGCACTCCCCCCTCGTGGCCCAACCAGGTTTCCGTAATGCCCACCAGGTCCGGCTCCCCCTCTAATACCAAATCATGGATGAGGGGGGCCTTGTTGATAATGGACCTGGCATTGCACAACATCAACCTCGGGTCCAGGCCCTGAGAGCCCGGACCTCCTGGATTGCGAGAGGAGCCATGGAGACAGGAGTGCACAACCTCTTGTAGACAGCGGGTGCGCACTCCCATAACGTGATATGGTCTCCGGCTCCCGCCATGCCTACCCCTCCCATATACTGTCCTGATGATATGGCCCTCTGATAAATTGACCTCTGTTCCCCTCCTAGAAATGGACCCTATGTCCTCCCTGTCGGGATCATAGGTCAGCCTGGACATAATACCCATGGGTTATTCCCCCCACCCACTTCCCTAGTTTCTGTTAACCCACCCTCTTCCCTGGAACCCCTTAAAAATCTAGCTAAAAATCTTCCTAAAAACCCTCTAAGCTTCCGCTTCCTCCACCTCTCAGGATTCACAAGTCCGTCATTGAGGTGGGCCCTCGTTAAAACTGAGGGGCAAACCTGCGAGAGAGGGGACTCTCATAGGGCATGGAGGTCAGCTAAGGAGTACATAAAATCTGTGCAGGTAAATTTAGAGACGGGGAGGTGCCATCTAGGTATAAGGTGTCAAAAGAGCCCAAAATCCAGGGGTATCAGTAAACCGTGTAAGCTACAACCAAGCCTGCGGGACATTGACCTAATAGGCCAAGCCAAGTCACTAAGATCTTTAATAGCGTGTTTCAGTGTCATCCCACCTTCTGCGCAGGCAATGTTGTAATAGGTGTTGGTGGAGATAGTAGCGGTGATGATGATAATCATGAATGGCCAAAGGAAGGGCCTGACTGCTCCTCTAATGTCCTCTTGTAGCCTCTTCGCCCCACCAGGCCTGCCTGCAACATAGCCCCCACTAGTCCCTTGGAGCCGAAGGCCCCCGTGGTGATGTTGAACAAAATCCAAGCAAGGGGTCTCCCCCCAAAAGTCAAACAGGGGGTCTCCCCCTAAGGCGGCAAAGGCAGAAAAGCCGCAGCAGGGGAGGGCAGATAAGGCCAGGCCAGCACCCGTTCAAATTGCCCAAGCAGGAGATCATACAGGCCTGCTGCTGTGAAGGCGCCAGCCGCCGCTGAGGATGGAAATGACAGCGGCCCTGGTGGAAAAAATGGTGGCCGCTAGTAGTGGAGGAAGCGGCAGGGATGCTGAACGGACTGGCACCGCACAGGGCGCAGAGCATACCGGGCAGCATACCAGGCAGTAGCAGGGATAAGGCGGCCGGGCAATGGCAGGAATGGCACAACCAGACAGTAGGGTGGAGAGCTGGAGAGACGAGGCAGTAGGACGAGGAGACCAGTGGACGAGGCGGCAAACGACGAAACCAGCAAACAAAGAAAAACCAGCAGACGAAATGGCAAATGACAAGACGAAAGGCTGAGACAGACGACTAAAGCAGGCGACGAAAAAGGGGTCGAAGCGGCACAGCAAGGCAACCAAGGGACGAAATCACACGGACGACATCAGGCACAAAGGAGAGGCGGCAGGGTAAAAATAATGAAGGCGGCAAAATAACAGCGAGGCAATGAGATGAAGCGATAAGACGACCGGAATGGAGTGGCGGCAGTGGCGGCAGCGACAGCCGCCATGGCAACGGCAGCACAAGCCACGATGTCAGGCCACTCCTTGATGGAATCAGCACGCTGACCACCAGCTCCCTCGATCAATCCACAGGCTGTTCTCAAAATCCTCTCAAATCTTCCTTACAGTTCGTTCCCCTGGTGTTACTGGGGGCTGGCAGCAAGATTTGGTGGCCATTCAGGAGAGGTACCCTCAGGGCAAGCCCGGTAAGCACATTCCCTCTTAGCACAGCTCGGTTCCCAGCTCCTCCATCTTGATCACCGGAAGCGGATTGTACTTATATACCTTTTTCCCATAAATGTTTTAAAACCAATAAAATTTTTACAAACAAAAAAGAAAAATATGGGATATAGAGCATCATCACTAGATGGATTTGTAAGGTATAGTCCTAATGGAACTTTGTCCACATGGATGGAGGTAAGCAGTGGAGTACCCCCAGATTCTGTTTTAGGTACTTGTCAATATCTTTATAAATGATTTAGATGAAGAAATATAAGGGTAACTCATCAAATTTGCAAAGGATACCAAGCTGGCAGGAATAGACAACACCTCAGAAAATAAGATCCAGATGGATTTCAGCAGATTTGGACACTGGATTGTATCTAACAAAATGAAAGTCATATAAAAAAAAGGTTTTACACCTAAGCAAGAAAACTCAAATGTACAGGTACATGTTAGGTGAAACTTGGCTCAATAACTGTAATTATGAGAGGGATTTGATAGCTCTAGTGGACAATTACTTAAATATGAGTCAGCAGTGTGTTGCAGACACCAAAAATGCCAATACAATCTTAGGCTGCATTAAATAGAATCATGTGAAATGTAGTACCACTTTATAAGGTCTTGGTAAGACCACATTTGGATCACTGCATCCACTGTGGATCACCACAATATAAAAAAAAGATATTGAGATTCTGGGAAGAGTGCAGAGAACAGCAACAAAGATGATTAGGGAGCTGGAAGCTAAAACAATGGTTGCAAGAATTGGGTTTGTCTAGTCTACTGAAAAAAAGGATTAAGGGCTATATGATAGCTGTGTTCCAATATTTGAGGGGCTGCCACAAAGAAGAGTGGTTCAACCTATCTTCCAAAGCAATGGAAGACAAGAACCAATGGATGGAATTTAATCAAGGACAGAAGCAACCTAGAACTAAGAAGAACTTTCCTGACAGTGAGAAAAATGAACATCTTTCCTTTACAAGTTGCGAGTGCTCCATCACTGGAAGCTTTTAAAAAGAGATTGGGCAGCCATCTGTCTGAAATGATATTGGGTTCCTGCTTGAGCAGGGAAGACATCCAAGATCGCTTCCAACTCTGTTATTCTGTAGTTTCTTGAAGCTATTTTTTTTTCCTTTTTGAAGATGAGACCAATTTCAATTGTGTTAATTTAACCACTCATTAAGTTACAGTTCACATTTGATGAAGTGAGCTATAGCTTATGAAAGCCTGTGTCTTTACTATTATTTAATAAAATAAAATAAATAGCTATTAGAACATTGAATAAATGCATTGTAAAAGGTTGCACCAGACTCCTTGATTTTTGCTCAAAACAATGTTACAGAATGCTATATCATTTAAAAAAACAGGAAAAAATCTTAACCAAACCAGAGCCCTACTAATTTGAATAGAAAAATAGCTGGGAGTTTTAGTGAGTCACTTTTCATACAAGCACATTCTGTTCTTCACAGAGTAAACATATCAAAGTCAGACTTTTAAAATTTTGTTTTGAAAATTGCATAATAAAAAAGTAGTTTTGTCTGAGGTATCAATTAATGTATTTTGTCACCTTCACGGAAAGCTTTTTTTAAAAGTATTTATCTTGCAGCTTAAAGTGTGTTTCCAAACAATTCTACAAGATAACAAATAATAGAAATTGTATATGAGGACCATGTAATTACTGTAGATTAAATATAAGTATACCCCATCCTAGAGAGGAAGATAGTGATCAGGAGATCTCAGGTACTAAAACTTGAAAAGCAATAATTTCCACTTCTATAATTCTTTAGATGGGGTGAGAGTGCTTTGGATCCAGTCTCCAAAAGATGCTTTGGAACATGAAGAAGAATAAAGTGTTCCTGCATATGCTAATACTCTTCTCTGGGGGGGAAAAGTGCTACCAAGCCAATTAGACCACAAAGGATCTTTCACAGATTCTGGTCCAAATAGTCAAGTTTTAAGGGTTTTTTTTTTTTTAAGTCTTTGTAACAAATAGTATCAGCTACTTCAAGACTTGCAGTAAATATAGGGTTGATTTTAAATTTTCATGCTGTTTATGAAAAGCATTATTTTCAGCTTTGGCTTCCAGCCAAAAGTATTCCCTTTGACATGTTGTATCATAAAGATTGCTAGATACAATAATTATCTGAGGATAGTCCCAATGGAAAATCTCGATAATCCTGTTGTTTTATGGCTCGAAGTCTGTCAACTATTCTTTTCTACATATTCTATTGGTTCAAGAAGAAATAAATGATATAAAATTATGGTTTGGGTTTAATATGCCAAGTTGTGGTATACAATAATATGAATTTACATCATAAAGACTTATTTGTAATAGGAACAATAAGACACATTTTATACAGCAGTATTGGTGAATGATACTAAAAAATAGCCCATAAAGCTTGATTAAAGAAAACCAGAAGCTATTTTTCTATCCTGTATAATTACAAAAGCTGCAAAGGTGCTTTTCAGTTTGTAACATAAGGGTGAATAGATGTTGAGTGACAGAGGCTGAAAGAGGTATCTAGTAAGATTATTTGGGCAAACTCTGGGAAGGAGTGGAGAACAAGGAAGTTCATGGGGTCAAGAAAAGTCAAATATGACAGTGACTGAACAACAACAGTAATATCTCTATTAATTATTCACCTTGTCATCCTCTTTCTGTTTCCATTCCTAAGGCATAAGAGCAGATTTGGCGAGCTGGCAAGAATATGCCAGAATCATCTCCAGGTGCCTGGA
Source organism: Rhabdophis nuchalis (assembly GCA_039707465.1). NCBI lineage: Eukaryota > Metazoa > Chordata > Lepidosauria > Squamata > Natricidae > Rhabdophis > Rhabdophis nuchalis. The sequence goes on from CM077647.1 coordinate 96,472,552, forward strand.
GAGACAGAACTTCTGGCCCTTGCTGGATCAGCTGATCCACGAGCCGAGGTTAAGGGGTTGAGCAGCTATGAGGTACTCACGCTCATCGCCGCCTGCATCTAAAAAAAAAAGACCTCCCCGAAAATAAGGAAAAATGCTTATTTCACGTCAAAAGAAAATAAGACTCAATCTTATTTTTGGGAAAACATGAGTACTTGGAATGTCAAACTAGCTGATAAGGAGATTGCCCTAGCTACAATATTAATTTCCTGGATGTAGCATTGGCAAGGAGCCTTAAAAATGTAAGCTCCATAGGTTTTTCCTATTATTTCCTTCTGCTCATTGCTTCTGGAATGTAGAAGGAGGGGACAGCACTATTAAAATTGCATGGGGCTCTTTTAAGGCTAAAATTATTCATTGAATTGGAAAATGGCACTTAAACCATTTACATTTTAGATTATTTTTTTAGATTGCACCTTTATTATTATTTTTATTAATAATTCAAGGTGACAAATATATCTAATATTATTTCTCCCTGACAAGAACAACCCTATGAGGTGAGTTGGGCTCAGAGAGAGTGACCTACTGTATTTTTCAGAGTATAAGATGCACCCTTTTTCCTCTAAAAAGAGGCTGAAAATCTGGGTGCGTCTTATACATAGAATACAGCGTTTTTTTGCCTCCTGGAACTCCACCCTGTTCACCAAACTGGCTGTCCCTAGCCTTATGGAGGCTTCCAGAGAGCTCCTGGGGGACTGGGGAGGGCAGAAATTAGCCTAAAACAGTTTGGTTTTTTTTGCCCGCCCAGCCCCCAGCAGCACTCTATAAGCCTCCATAGGGCTATGCCTCCAATTTATTTGACACAAAAGTGGCCCGTTTTCACGATAAATGGGCCATTTATTTGCTCATTTTTGACTCCCCCCAGGAGCACTCTGCAAGCCCCCCCAAGGCTAGTCATGATTTTTATTTGAAAAAAAATGGCCCTGTTTTCACGGAGAAATGGGCTGTTTGGGGGAGGTTTGCAGAGTGCAGAAACACTTTCTATTTCCTTTTGGAAGCTCTTTAACTGTTTCTGTGCCAGCAGAAATGAAGTCTTAAGGTTTGTCAGCAATTTCCTTCTCCAGGACATGGATAAATACACCTATAATTTGCCTCTTCAAAATCAGAAAAATACAGTAGATAGTTTTTAGTTCTCAGTCTTGCTCTAACCTTAGTTTTGAATTTTCAGCCTTTAGTTTATTAGTTTTTAGTCCTTAGTCCTGCTTAAACTGAAAATCAAAACTAAATGTAATATCTGCCTACATATAAACTCCTTCACCTCTTTGGCTAATTAGAACTGTCCACTATAGAACTGCTGTTATTTATAGCCATTTTATGCATAATTACAGAAATCTGCCTTCTGTCTTTAAATACATTATTCCATGATTTTATTCTGGAACCATGGTTTTTGACTTCCAGGTGTTTGAAGAACGCTATCAATTTCTTTCTTAAATCATTTTATATCCAAATATATCCTTTTCCTTCCCTACATATGAATTGCCTTTTACTGAACCTATCTAAGATTCTTCCAATTGGTTTTGAAACAGATTGCTCAAATTGGTCAAATTATTCAAAGTAGCGGTTTTATCAATGCAGAATAAAATTGAATTGCCTGACTAAATACTTGCATTTTGACAGACAAATATGCGAACATGGGATACTATTTTCAGGACTCATAGTAGAAACTATAATGCAATGCCAAGAAACCTTAGCACTCCCATGCATATATGTACACAACACTTTGGCCATAAAAAAGAACAGTTATAAAAGGCACACAAAACTATCAATAACTTTAAAGGAATAATATTTGCAAGGAAAGAAGAAACCACAACACACTATCTTTCCTGGATATCCTCACCAGCAGAAGCAATGATGGCAAATTAGAAACACAAATTTTTATTAACCTTTCCATGCTAACCAGTACTCCATTACTAAAGCAACCTCCCAACCTCCCACAAGAGAAGCTGAGTAAGAACACCATTTAGATAAACACCCTGCAGAAACCCTGAATATTAGAAAAAGGAAACAAATCATCTATGCAACATCTTCAGACAAAAGGGATATCCACACAACTTTATGAAAAACTGCTTGATTGTTTAAGCCACTACAGCACAATCAACACAATATGTGAAAAGAATAACTGTGTAATACATCAAAAACAGTGCATCCATAAACATTAAGTAGCAGTCAGAAGACATGATGGAAAATTCCTTAATTCCAAAATACACACAGAGTAATGCAATGCAGTGCAGTGCAGTGCAGTGCAGTGCAGTGCAGTGCAATGCAATGCAATGCAATGCAATGCAATGCAATGCAATGCAATGCAATGCAATGCAATGCAATGCAATGCAATGCAATGCAATAGCAGAGTTGGAAGGTACCTTGGAGGTCTTCTATCTAGTCCAATCCCCTGTCTAGGCAGAAAATCCTATACCATTCAGACAAATGGCTATCCAACATTTTCTTAAAGACTTCCAGTGTTGGGGCATTGACAACTGGAGGCAAGCTGTTCCAATGATTAATTGTTCTACTGTAACTCTCAGGAAATTTCTCCTCAGTTTAAGTTGCTTTTCTCCTTGATTAGTTTCCACCCATTGCTTCTTGTTCTACCCTCAGTTGCTTTAGAGAATAGTTTGACTCCCTCTTCTTTGTGGCAACCCCTGAGATATTGGAACACTGCTATCATGTCTCCCCTAGTCCTTCTTTTTATTAAACTAGACATACCCAGTTCCTGCAACCATTCTTCATATATTTTAGCCTCCAGTCCCCTAATTTTTTTATTTTATTTTATTAAATTTATACCCCGCCCTTCTCCTTGTTAGGACCTAATCATCGTTGTTGTTCTTCTCTGCACTCTTTCTAGAGTCTCTACATCTTTTTTACATCATGGCGACCAAAACTGAATGCAGCATTCCAAGTGTGGCCTTACCAAGGCATCAACACTTCACGTGATCTTGATTCTGTTTATGCAGCCTAGAACTGTGTTGGCTTTTTTGGCAGCTGCTGCGCACTATCCACTAGGATTCTAATTCACTAGGATTCCAAGATCCCTCTCACAGTTACTACTATTGAGCAAGGTACCACCTATACTGTACCTGTGCATTTTGTTTTTCTTGCCTGAATGTAGAACCTTACTTTTTTTACCATTGAATTTCATTTTGTTAGCTAGTGCCCAATGTTCAAGTTTGTCAAGATCCTTCTGTATCTTAAGCCTATCTTCTGAGTGTTGGCTATTCCTGCCAGCTTTGTGTCATCTGCAAATTTGATGAGTTCCCCTTTTATCCCCTCATCCAAATCATTGATGAAGATGTTGAAGAGTACTGGGCCTAAAACAAAGCCTTGGGGTACTCCACTGCATATTTCCCTCCATGTAGATGCAATTCCATTAAGGACTACAATTTGAGTGCCAGTTACGAATCCATCTGGTGGTGATGCTGTCTAACCCACATTTTTCTACTTTATCTAGTAGTAGGTTATGGTCTACTTTATCAAATGCCTTACTGAAGTCCAAGTAAATTATATCAACGGCATTCCTCTGCTCCACTAATTTTGTCACTTTGTCAAAGAATGCATGATCTGTTTTTGACAAACCCATGTTGGCTTTTGGCTATTACTTTTTTTACTTAGTCATAGTTTCAACTGACAAACTGTGAGCATCCTAGACCAAGTCAACAGACCAAAGCATGTCTTCAGTAGCAATAAATACCCAAATAAGCAGACATCCACACCAAGATGAATGCTAGACCAACATTCAAGCAATAAATAATGCCCCAATCAAGGAACAACTAACTCAGAGAAACAAGCTGACAATAAACAAAAGCCAAAGTACAACTAAGAACATTCCCACTAATGCTGACAGGCCAAGCCACTAATATATAAACAAACAGCAAACAGTGATGCTGTTACCTACTTTGGTAATGAAACATCTACAAGAAAGCAACCAAGCTCAGAGAGCACTAGGGACCCAAGGTTGAATTTCCTGATATTTGAAAACAATACCATTTTTGATGCATCCTGAAACAAATTTATCTTTTCTGCAACATATCACATTGCTGATTCATTCAATTTGCAATTGACATATTTCAATATGTCTTAATAGGTACTAGCATGAAGCAAAAATTCCTATCCTGTGCTTTTATAATTTTTTTTTTTGACATTGAAAGACTAGTGTTTCTGTTCCATACCATTCCATTACTTTCAGGCAATTTTTTAAAATCTTGCAAGACTGGTATTACTTATCTCACTAACTTTTATGTTATTTGCAAATTGAATACATGTTTTTTCCAACTCGGGAATTAAGATATTATTTCTTTAAATAGTATTCAAATTTTATTTACTGTTCCTGTCACATTAAAAAAATAATAATATATCAATGGCTCACAGTGTAAACATAATAAGTAGATATAATATCTCAGACTGGTAGTAGTATAGTCTTTATTGTCATTGTACAAAATAAATACAATGAAATTGGTTATATTAGTGATAGATTACACACACAGACACACAGACACAGATACACACATGCACACACACACACAATTTTTAATATAGTTTTGAGGCTGCCTGACCTCTGGGCTGCTTACTAATAAAAAATAAGAAATACGCATGCCAACTGGAACCATCATTCCTTTCACTGACTAGGGACCATCCATGTACCCATAATGAGCTGGGCCATTGCATGCTATATCAGCTGAAGTTTTCAAATAGACTTCAAGTACAGTTCCATGTAAGAATGCTGCAAAAGTCAAGTCCTAAGTTGACAAAAACAAGAATGTCTATGAGTAAAGCCCCCTGGTTCAGGAAGGACCATTACTTGTATAAAGGTCCTCTTAGCCATGGCCTCTATCTGCTAAACCAAAGCTAGGAAGACACCCAGTATCACAGACTGCCCCAAACAAATCCTTAGGAAAGAAAGATCCTTGACTCCATTTGGTTGAAGTGATAGATTCATTTACTAAAGGTTGCTGATGCAGTAAGCTCAGGCTAGAAGTAAAGTTCCCACACAAAAAGTTACAAACTTTTCCCCTTCATACTGGCCCTCCCCCCTTGACTAGTTTGTTTTTGGCCAATGGTGAGCTGCATAGATGTTTTGAGAATCACTTGGATGTTTGAAGCAATCCACATTCCATTCTCAGGCTTCATGGCCTTGAGGACTGGCACAGACTGGTATCTTGCACTTCTGATCTATGTCAAGCTTTCACCCCCCCTCCCTATTTCACATCTCTGCCTCATACATGTTCATTATCCATTTGTTCTCCTTCTTCCTAGTATTTGATGGCAGGATCCCAGGGAGGCATCAAGCTAAAGATAGCAGATCTGACATCCAGATTGAAAAGTACCAGAATAACATAGTAATTTATTCAGAATAATTTTTTAAAAAATTATTGCTTGCACATAAACAGGAATCCTGCTAAACAATCTGAATAAATATTAGATGTACTCTGTGAAAGGTTAGGGAGAGTTCACTCTAGGCCTCTTCCCACACAGCAGGAATTCCATGCTGATTTGTCCTTTCACTTCTTGAGAAAGACTCCCCATTCCTGCCTGTGACTCTACATATTTCTACCACACTAGCTTTGCTCTCTCAAGCCTTTACCACCCTATCTTCTATTCTACACAGATACTTACTCTTCCTTTTTCATGGGCTTTTTCTTCTTTGAGGACCTGAACATTGTTTCTGAGTTCCAGAATATTTAATATATTCCTTTCTTCTATTTTACTCTTGTAATTGTTTTACTTCTTTGCTCCATTAAATATGAAATAATATACTTTTCAGAAAAAATGGAACACTTGTTTAGTATTTAATTCAGAATTTAGAATGTATTCATATGTAGTTACAGATAGTTCTTAAGTTATGACTACAATTGAACATAGAATTTAGATTGTAAGTTAGATTGTAAGATTGGTCATTTAGGGAGATGCTTAGGTGGCCAATTTGCTCAAAAACAGCAATCCTGGCTTTTTCCATTGAAGTTATTAAGCAGACATGGAATTAAGCAGATGAAGCAAAGGAGTTGCCTGCCAAAGGGGAGCAGGCAGCTTCCCTCCCTGTAGAAGGGAATTCCATTGCTGAGAAGTTCAACTTGAACTTCTTTTTTCCAGCCCAGCACTAGAGTTCCCCTCCCTTCTATTCCACCCTAAAATCCAGACAGGATTTTAGCACAGAAAGTTTGAAGGGACTTTTTTATCCAGTCTTTTTGATTGCAATCATGTTACCAAGCAAGTGACACAAGGCCAGAAAGTTTGAGCACAGGGGTCACGTCATTCAATGCCATCATAATTTTGAACAATCACTGAACAAATGGTCATTCAATAGGGGCTGTATCTTCACAGATTGTATGTGAAAGAAAATTTCTCTATGCCATTTCTATAATATATGTTTAATGTTTTTATTCCCTGCAGAGAGCCCAAAACAAAATGCTTGCAAATAATGGATGCATAGATAGATGCATAGATGCAGATTGTAAGAATGTTGCAAGAAAATTCTACAAAGAAAGTGTTTATGATATGCAGGGACATGAAACATTGCATATTCTTAACAAATTATTATTATTATTATTATTATTATTATTATTATTATTATTATTATTATTATTTTATTGGATTTCTAGACTGCCCCCTTTCCCCGAAGGGACTCGGGGCGGTGTACAGGTAAAAAATTAAAATTATGACAATCAACAATACATATAAACTAAAATCGAATTAAATAATCCCCTGTACAATTTATAAAAATTAAAAACTTAACCTTAAAACCTAATAACATAATTTAAAAATACAAACTGAGGCGGGAAGCATAGAATTAGCCCAGGCCGGCTAGTTGAAACAGGTGGGTTTTGAGTTTCTGGCGGAAGGAGAGGAGGTGCATGGTCGTTCTAATGTCAGGGGGAAGGTCATTCCAGAGGGTCGGGCCCATCACAGAGAAGGCCCTTCCCCTGGGCATCGCCCACTGGCATTGCCTAGTGGACGGCACCCAGAGAAGTCCCTGTCTGTGAGAGCGAATCGGCCGAAGGAATGTATGGGGCAGGATACAATCCCGCAAATAACTAGGTCCTGTGCCATGGAGCGCTTTAAAGATAATAACCAACACCTTGAAACGCACCCGAAAGGCCACAGGCAGCCAGTGCAGCCCGCGCAGCCCGCGCAGGAGTGGTGTTACGTGGGAGTATCTAGTGACTCCCAGAACTGCCCGCGCAGGCGCATTCTGGACCAGCTGCAGCCTTCGGGTGCATCTCAAGGGGAGCCCCATGTAGAGAGCGTTACAGTAGTCTAGACGGGACATCACAAGCGCATGAGTGACTGTGCGAAGGGCGTCCCGGTCCAATAGGGGACGCAACTGGCGCCCCAGGCAAACCTGGTGAAACACCCCCCTTGCCACGGCTGTTACATGGTCATCCATTGAAAGCCGGGCATCTAGGAGGATGCCCAAGTTGCGTGCCTGATCCACGGGGGCCAGATGTTCGCCCCCAATGGCCAGTGATGGACTCAGCTGGTTGAACCGGGGCGCCGGTAGCCACAGCCACTCAGTCTTGGACGGGTTGAGCTTGAGTCTGTTACTTCCCATCCAGATCCGCATGGCTTCCAGACACCGGGACATCATTTTGACGGCATCGTTGGGGTGGTTTGGGGTAGAGATGTACAGCTGGGTGTCATCTGCGTACAGATGGTAATCTACCCCAAACCCACGTATGAGCTCGCCCAGCGGCTTCATATATGCATTGAACAGGAGAGGTGAGAGGACCGACCCCTGAGGCACCCCACAAGTGAGAGGCCTCGAGGTTGACCTCTGCCCCCCTGCCAATACAAATTGCACTCGACCGGAGAGGTAGGAGGAGAACCACCACAAAATGGTGCCACTCACCCCCAACCCTCCAGCCGATGCAATAGGATACCATGGTCGATGGTATCAAAAGCCGCCGAGAGGTCTAATAGGACCAGGATGGAGGAACAACCCCCATCTCTGGCCCTCCAGAGATCATCCACCAATGCGACCAATGCCGTCTCCGTGCTGTGGCCGGGCCTGAAGCCGGACTGGCGCGGGTCCAGATAATCAATTTTCTCCAAGTGATGTGGAAACTGTTGTGCCACCACACTCTCTACAACCTTTGCCAAAAAGCAAAGGTTGGAGACGGGACGGTAATTTACTAACAATGCTGGGTCCAGGGAAGGCTTCTTGAGGAGGGGCCTCACCACCACCTCTTTCAAGATGGCCGGCAAGAACCCCTCACTCAAAGAAGCGTTGACTAACTCCTGGAGCCAGCCTCGTGTAACCTCCCAGGATGCCAGTACAAGCCAGGAGGGACACGGGTCCAATAAACATGTGGTAGCTCTCAGTCGCCTACGCAACCTGTCCATATTATTGGAAGTAACAGAGTCAAACTCCTCCCAGAATGGTGCCTCAAGACCCGCCTCTGACGTCCCCTCCAGACCACTTCCAGTGGGGACCAACTCGCTCCGAATCTGAGCGATTTTGTCCTGCAGATACTCTCCAAATTCCTCTGCTCTGCCTTGTAGAGGGGCTTCCCACGGCCTTTGTTGAAGGAGGGAGCGGGTTACCCCAAACAGGGCGGCAAAGCGGTTATCTGAGGACGCAATAAGAGTGGCACAATACTGATGTTTGGCCACTCTTAACGCCACAATGCCTCAAATGGTTTCTCACCTGTGTTCGGTCAGATTCAGAGCGTGAAGATCTCCACCTGCTCTCTAGGCGTCTCTTGTGGCGCTTCATCACCCTCAACTCCTCGGAAAACCAAGGAGCCTGGGTGGTTCGCTGCCGTAAGAGAGGCCGCAAAGGCGCAACCCGGTCCAAGGCCCCAGTGGCCGCACTATTCCATGCAGCCACTAGGTCCTCCATCCGGGCGCGGGTCAGGGCTACAGGTAATGGCCCAAGCTCCGTCTGGAACCTTTCAGGTTCCATCAGGTGCCTGGCGCGGAACCATCTTGGAAATTCCGGTTCCGCCTCCCACGGTGGTGGGTAGCGGCTGGAAAGTCGAGCCGGAGAAGTGAGTGATCTGACCATGACAGGGGTGTGATGACTAACTCCCCTACTCCCAGATCACTCCTCCACTGGCCAGAGACAAAAATGAGATCCAGTGTGTGTCCTCCCTCGTGTGTGGGGCCCTGAATTACTTGGGTCAGGTCCATGGCCATCATGGAGGCCATGAACTCCTGAGCTACCTTGGATGTCTCACCTACCGATGGCAAGTTAAAGTCCCCCATGACCAACAGTCTGGGGGTCTCAACCGCCATCTCGGCGATCACCTTGAGGAGCTCGGGCAGGGCTGCTGATGCATAGCGAGGAGCCAGGTATACAATCAGCATGCCCAGCTGCCTCCCTAGGCCCCACTTCATGCACAGGGACTCACAACTGATTATCTGAGGCACAGTGGTCTCTCTCAGCTCAAGACCTTCCCTCACAATGACCGCTACCCCTCCACACCTGCCTAGGGCCTGTGACTGATGAAATGCATGGTAACCTGGCGGGCACATTTCCACGAGAGGAAGTCCTCCCTTGTGGCCCAACCAGGTCTCCGTAATTCCTGCCAGGTCCGGCTCCCCCTCCGACACCAAGTCGTTAATGAGGGGGGCTTTGTTGACAATGGACCTGGCATTGCATAACATCAGTCTCAGGCCCTGGCTCTGTAAGCCCTGACCACCTAGATTGCGGGGGTTGGGACATATGACCGACCGAACCCAACGTCCACGGTCTCCCAACCGGTGATGAGATCTTTGTCTACCCTCGCACCTACCCCTCCCCACAACCATTTGAATGGAAAGACCCTCTTCTGGAACATCCCTACTCCCCCTCCCCTTAACGGCCCCGCTCACTTCCTTGTTGACTCCGCCCGCCAGCTTGAATAAAAACATTTGCAAATCAAAGTTTATATGTTAAAAAAGTTTAACACATTTATATTTCATATTTTAATAATATTTGACTCCACCCATTAATATGGAATTTTTAGCATATTACATGAAAATGTTATGGTGCAGTAATACAATACAGTAATACAATACAGTAATACAATAGCAGAGTTGGAAGGGACCTTGTAGGTCTTCTAGTCCAACCCCCTGCGTGGGCAGGAACCTTATACCATTTCAGACAAATGGCTATCTAACATCTTTTTAAAGACTTCCAGGATTGGGGCATTCACAACTTCTGGAGGCAAGCTGTTCCAGAGGTTAATTGTTCTAACTGTCAGGAAATTTCTCCTTAGTTCTAAGTTGCTTCTCTCCTTGATTAGTTTCCACCCATTGCTTCTTGTCCTGCCCTCAGGTGCCTTGGAGAATAGTTTGACTCCCTCTTCTTTGTGGCACCCTCTGGGATATCGAAACACTGCTATCATGTCTCTCCTGGTTCTTCTCTTCATCAAACTAGACATACCCAGCTCCTGCAGCCGTTCTTCATATGTTTTAGTCTCCAGTTCCCTAATCATCTTGGTTGCTCTTCTCTGCACTCTTTCCAGAGTCTCTACGTCTTTTCTACATCGTGGCGACCAAAACTGTATGCAGTATTCCAAGTGTGGCCTTACCAAGGCACTATACAGTGGCATTAACACTTCACATGATCAATCAGTAAAATCAAAAACTATAATTGAATTGTAAAAAATACATCTACTAAACATTAAACATATATAAAAAAGGGACAGGGCTTGATCCCACATGTATAGACATCTTGATTATTTGATATGCACACAACTCAATTAACTCTTGATTTTTTAAAAATATATATTATAACATTTGTGATTATAGTTACATACTTTATGTCAAATATATATGCAACATATACATCATGGAAAGTAAGAGCCAATTATAGCTTATATTGTTTGTGTTGTGTTATGTTGTTAAATATATCTACATAGCTATCTCATATTCCATCTGGATAATGTGTAAACATTGACTAAGATGAATTAAAGATCTACATCAAAGTCAGGCAAATACTGAGGTGTTTAGTTCTTGCTAAATTTGGGGTTGTTCAAAGCAAAATATGATCTCCGTGAAATGTCTCTTGTTGAAATAGGAAACTTTGTGAACATTTCACTAGTTCACAGCATTGTATAGAGACAGCCCCTATCACTGCAGAAATCATAGCCTTGTTTCCATTTCACTATCAGAGGAAAAGGGAGAATAAGATTGTCAAATCTTTGACTTGTTGACCTTTTACTTGTGGAGATCCTTTATCAAAAGAGTTCCAATTACAGTGATTCAGAAAGTGATGTAGGGAAAACTGGCAGAAACCCACCTCTAATAAAGATGTATTCTTAGACCTCTTTGTATTAATAGTAAGCACTATATGCAACAATGCAGCTATAACATAAAATGAAGGAAGGTCTTGATACAATTTTATAACAGTGAAGGTTCAATTGGCATGATCTATTGTATATGCCTCTTGATTCTATTTGAAATAAACTGGAAGCTGCTTATGATAGCATTTCTTATTACTTAACTGGGATGATTTTTACTTCCTGTTTGTGATGTAAGAATAAATCAGTGTATGTAGTCAGTATTGTGTATTTACATAGGTTCAGTTATAGGGGAATTTATTACATTAATAATCTAAGTTTTAGTTTTAGATTTATTTAATTTTTTTATAATGCCCTACTTCCGAAGGACTCAGGGTGGTGTAGAACCAAAATAAAACAATGATATATAAAAGTTAAAACAATTTAAAAATATATTAAATAATTTGGCCTATGATAAGATTAAAAACGAACAAACCCAATTAAAATCTATATAAATAAAAATGTAAAATAGTTTGTGCAAAGCCGCTAATCTCAAAAACTACTGGACCTATTTACACCAAATTTTGACACAATGTTCCCAAGGACTTCTGATAATATCAATTGCACTTATTTTGTGGCTAGCACATGTGTGTCATGTGCATGGTACACAAATGTAAAATGTACCCATTGATCAGGTTTTTACCTCCCTGTAACTCCTCCCACCTGGCTGTTGCATCAGTGAATGGCCTGGAGGCGGCGCATTGCCAAGGGCAATGCAGGAATCTGTGCATGCGCCTTCCTGGACCAGGCCAATGGCCAAAGTCACCTGGTAGCCTCGTGGGACGCCGTGCCCGGCGTCCCACGTGGGGGCGGGGAGGGGGGAGGGAAGCCTCACCTCCATGCCTCCTCACTGATGATGTTGCCTCCACCGCCTCCCCTCAGCCAACCTGGCCCCCCTCCCCCCCTCAAGCCGACAGCAGCAGCCACCCCACAGCCCTGCGGGATGCCATGTCCAGCCTCTCCTGGGGGCGCCGGGGAAGCCTCTACCTCCATGCCTCCTCACGATGCTGCCGCCATGCCCGCCACTCCCAGTGCCCTCACTGCTGCCGTGGCAGCCACGCCCCCCACCAGCCAACCGATCTCTTCTCTCCACAGAGAGGTTGGAGGGCCGGCAGGAGTGGCAGGCATGGCGGTGGCATCAGCGAGGTGGCGTGGAGGTAGAGGCATCCCCCCAGCATCAGCAAGGAGGTACAGAGGCGGAAACCTGCCCCCACCCCCAGGAGAAACCAGACACAGCACCCCGTAAAGCCACAAGGTGGCTGCCGCCGCTGGGCCCAAGAGAGGGAGGGAGGGAGGGGGGCCAGGCCGACTGTGGGGAGGTGGCAGAAGTGCCATGAGCCGCGGGCACAGTGGGAGCATCAGCAATGAGGCATGGAGGCGGATAGAGAGAGGTAGAGGGAGGGACAGAGAGAGAGAGGGAGAAAAACTAGGAAGGTAGGTAGGTAGATAGAGGGAGAAAGGAAGAAATACAGTAGGTAGGTAGGTAGACGGATAGATAGAGAAGGAGAAATACAGTAGGTGTGAAGCTCCCAAGAGAAAACCCCAATTAATTCATGGCCTCAAGATAAAGTTCAAAAAAACATCCATTTATTAGGATTGACATCTTGCCTGAGCTTCTGCGTAGCCAAGAATGAAAGTTATTTGATGGCTTCTAAACTTTACCCCCCTATGTCCCCTCCCCTATGCCTGTCATAAATCATGTTCCCCAATTAGCATTGAAAATAAATTATTTGCATGTACAGTCACAGGTCATCCTGAGATTCCTTTTCTGACCACAGGAATGTGAAGAATTTTCACTTTGTTAGGGCAGTTCTGATAATCACTATGGCAATGCTGGAACATTGACAGCCAGCTCCCCTCACTTCCCGAAAGCAACCTATGGGAAACAAAACAATTCGAATACAGGTGTATAACTTAGGGAGGCATCCCCCCCCAGGCTTGCTTGGGTTTTCTGCATGGAATTTTGCTATAAGGCGATCAGCTTGGATGTTTCTATGTTTCACCCATGATGCCTCCGATAAGGGGTAACCCTTCCACTTGATTAGGTATTGGAGTTGCCTTCTGTGCCACCTTGAATCAAGAATTTGTTGAACTTCATAATGGGTTTGGCCCCCTATGACCATAGGGCCTGGGGGCGCCCAGGGCAGTGGTCTCATAGTGGAACTGATCATGGGTTTCAAAAGGCTGCTATGAGATGATTGGTGTGTCTTCACCAGCAATCGAGGTAGTTTCAATATCACTGTGACTGGGTTGATGATTTTTACTATGGGGAATGGCCCCACAAATTTCGGCCCCAGTTTTTTGCTAGGCAGTCTTAGTCTCAAGTATTTTGTGGAGAGGTAAACCTTCTCTCCTACCCGGAACAGCCGTTGCAGAACCCGGTGTTTATCTGCCTGTTTCTTGTAGGTTTGTGTCGCTTTGGCTAGTGCTTTCTTGACATTTTCCCAAGCTGCTTTCAACATCGACATCCAATCAGTCAAGCTGACTGAGGACGGAGGGTCTCTTGGATACTCAGGCATTGGGACAAAGTCCATGCCGCTCACTACTTTGAATGGCGTGAGTCCTGTGCTGCTGTGAACAGCATTATTGTATGCAACCTCAGCAAAAGATAAAAGATCTCCCCAATTAGACTGCTGATAGTTCACGTAGCATCTCAGATACTGCTCTATCATGGTGTTCAGTCTCTCTGCTGCCCCATTAATGCTCAGCTGAAAAGCTGAACTAAGATCCTGAGATGATCCAATGGACCGCAGGAACTCCCTCCAAAACATAGCCGTGAACTGGACCCCTATGTCTGAGATGATACTTCGAGGTACTCCATGCAGTCGGTAGATATGCTTCACAAACAGTTTAGCCAGCTTGTGAGCCGAGGGTAGTCCGCTACAGGGTATGAAGTGTGCCTGCTTGGAGAACAGGTCTATTACAGTCCAAATCACTGTGTTTCCCCCACTTTTTGGTAACTCTACTACAAAGTCCATTGCAATCTCCTCCCATGGCCTTGTTGGTTCTGCCACTGTTTGCAGCAGTCCAGGGGGTTTTCCTGGTCATCTTTTCATTGTGTCGCAAATGGTGCAACTTTTCATGTAACTATCCACATGTTTCTTCATGCCAGGCCACCAGAATTGCCTCCGGGCTAAGTGTAAAGTCTTTAGGAACCCAAAATGGCCTGCCAATTTGGCGCCGTGGCTCCTCTGGAGAACTAGGATATGTAGGGATTCTGGAACATAGAGTTTTGTCCCCTTCCAGGCGAGATCATCTCTTTTTGTCAAGGTGTGTTGGTTGTTTTGGAACCAGGGGTCTGCTAGCAGCTCAGTTTTGAGTCTTGTGGTTAGGTCGCTTGCGGGTTAGCCCCGCCAGTCACGGTGTTGCCACCTGGTGGTTACTTGGGCAGCTGTTTGAGTACAAGGAATAATTGTGTCCACTACATGCTCCCGTTCGCATTTGTTCTGAGGCTTGCGGGAGAGGGTGTCAGCTAGAAAGTTCCTCTGCCCTGGAATGTGCTTTAGTACGAAGTCGAAACAATTGAAATATTGAGCCCATCGGACTTGTTTGGGTGATAGTTTCCATGGGGTCCTGAGAACTTCCAGATTTTGTGGTCGGTCCAGACTTGAAATGGTTTCTGGTTCTTCTAACAGGTGTCTCCAGGTTAGCAATGCCCATCTCACTGCGAAAGCCTCCTTTTCCCATGCAGCCCATCATCTCTCCATGTCTGTGAGCTTGCGGGAGGTATAGACACAGGGTTGTAAATTTCCTTGGTTGTTTCTTTGGAGTAGCACCGCTCCTACTGCCATGTCACTGGCATCTGCCTGGCTCATGAAAGGTTGCTCGGGGTCAGGATGCTTCAGTACCGGCTCCTTTGCAAACATTTCTTTCAGTGTTTCGAATGCCTCTTGGCAGGTTAGGCTCCAGTGTAGGGGTTGTCCCAGACGAGGTTTCGTTCCTGGGCTCCCTGTCTTCAGGAGGTCTGTCAGGGGTTTAGCAATCTTCACAAAGGAGGGGATGAATTGCCTGTAGAAGTTTGCGAACCCTAGGAAGCTTTGTAGCTGTCTGTGGGTGTGAGGGGGTTGCCAGCTTAGGACGGCTTGCACTTTGGCTGGGTCCATCTCTAGTCCTTCATTTGACACTCGGTAGCCTAGGTAGTCTAGTCGCTCACAGTGGAATTCACATTTTGATAGCTTGACATACAGGTTGGCTGCCAGAAGTTTTTCCAGTACTTGGCAGACCAGTGGTATGTGGTCATTGACGGTCTCAGTGTAAATAAGGATGTCATCTAGAAAGACGAGGATCCCCTTGTAGAGGTGCTCATGCAGCACCTCGTTTATTAACTGCATGAATACTTCTGGGGCTCCCTGTAGTCCAAAAGGCATCACTTTGAATTGGAAGCTCCCCAAAGGGCAGTTGAACACGGTTTCCCACTCATCTCCTTCCCTGATCCGTATTCGGTAATATGCTTCTCTGAGGTCTAATTTGGTGAAGACTTTTCCCTTGGCCAAGTGAAATAGCATATCTTTCATGAGGGGGAGCGGGTATAGGTTGTGTATGCACACAGCATTTATCCCTCGAAAATCCACAACTAGACACATAGTTCCATCTTTTTTCTCTTTGAAGAGGACTGGCACCACAACCCGTTATTTGGCTAGCTCGATGAACCCTTGTGCTAGGGTTTTGTCTATGTATTTGCACATTTCCTGCATTTCTCGAGGCGTCATGGCATATTGCTTGGGTTTGCCACAGGGATGATTTCAATGGCACAATCTGTCTCATGGTGGGGGAGCAGAATGTCGCGTTCTGTCTCTCTGAACACTTCTGCGAGGTCCTGGTATTCCATTGGAATCAGTTCAGCCTCTGGGGTTTTGTCAGATGTGGTTGCCAGTTGTTCTTGTGGGCTTTCTTGTGGGGTTCCCAACATGGGTGGCATTTCTGCTTGCTCGTGGGGGAGGGGTTGAGGGTCCTTTGATATCCTAAGTCTGTGGATACCCCCTTTCCACCAGATGGTCGGTCCCCACTTGTCTAGCCAGGAAAGTCCCAGTATGACTGTGTCTGTCATTTGGGGGGCTATTAGGAATCGAATTATTTCCCAGTGATCTGCTAATTCTAGTCTCACTGGTTCAGTTAGGTGGGTGACATAGGCTCCTCCCAATAGGGACCTATCGATCTGTTTGAACCGGATTGGGTGGGCCAGTCTTTTTGCCCTGATCCCCAATTTCAGGACTGTGGTTAAGTTGATCAAGCACCTAGTGCAGCCTGAGTCTACTAGGGCTTGAAAATCTCCCTGTTTTCCTGTTTTTGGGGCTGTGAGGCATATTGAGAAAAGGAAAGGGTAAATTGATTCACTCACCATTGGGTCATTTTCTCCCTCGTCCTTGCTGTCATATAATTTGGGTGACTGGTTGTTGTTGCTTGAGGTTCCACCACTTTTGCTTGAGGAGGAAGGGGCCTCTGCAACTTGGAGGGCTTTCCCAGGCATGTTGGTGGTTCGTTTAGAGCCTCGTTCTAATTGCATCCTGGGCAGTGGGTCTGACCTTGGTTTTGGGGCTGAGGTTGGGCATGCAAATGCCATATGGCCCATTCCCCCACATCTGTAGCATTTCAGGGGACCTTGAGGGAGGGCTGATCTCAGGGCCCGTGGTGGTGCTGTGGTTCCCTGCCGGCAGGGCGGTCTCAGGTCAGGTTGACCTCTCTCTTTTGCCCCTGGTTGCTTTCTCATGTCATTGGTGCACAGCCTGTTGTTGACTCTCGTTGCTACTCGGAACCACTCAGAGAGTTGATTTGGGATGTCGCAGTATGCAGTTACCTGGGCAATCTGCTGCTCCAGACTTGTTCTGACAAAATACACTAACAGACAGTCTAGTAGAGGGGGGTAGCCTTTCAATGACCCTCCTAAATTCGCGGATGTGCTCTTTAATGGGGTGACCCCTCTGCTTTAGGTCGCTGAGCTCATCTTCCGCATACAGGTCCTCCTCCACCCCCACAAATCTGGCCTCTAGCAGTCACAGGAAATCCTCTACATCTTGCAGTTGGGGGGCTCTCCTCTTGTGAAGGGCTGCTAGCCATTCCCTTGCTTCTCCCTCCAGTCCCTCTGCAATAACATTCACGATGGCTCTGGGGGATGAGTAGAGGTGTTCACAGCATTCCAGGTGGGCCTCAGCTGAGTCAAGGAATAGGGCTAACTGGTCTGAGTCCCCATCAAATTTCCCTCTGAACTGGGTTGGTTCAATCAGCAATGCCCTTCCCTCCTCCTGTCGGTCTCTGTATGTTTGTGCCTGATATAGCTGGCCATCTTCCTCTCCTCTAGCTTGGCATCATGATGGATCCTCATCAGCCAGGGTGGTCCATTTAAAAACCTCCCTCTGTTGGTCTATTGCACTCTCCAGGGGTTCCATCTGAGGTGTGGGGAGCCTGGCTTGTGTCCAGTCCTACCTTGCTAGCTTGCTTGAGACCCTTCCCTGTGTCTGGGGGCTAGGGCAAGGGATTTTCCAGCAGTACTTATCTTTTCTTGCTTCTGCTTCTGAGAAAGACATGCCTTCAGCTGTAATCAATCTCTTGTTGCCTGATTTTTCTCTCCGTGCGGTCCTGAGATTGGAAAGGAGTGCTGGGAGAGCCGGACTTCAGGAGATCCAGGGAAAAACAAAAGATTCATTCTTGGCTATCTGTGAAGCTCCCAAGAGAAAACCCCAATTAATTCACGGCCTCAAGATAAAGGTCAAATAAACATCCATTTATTAGGATTGACATCTTGCCTGAGCTTCTGCGTAGCCAAGAATGAAAGTTATTTGGTGGCTTCTAAACTTTACCCCCCTATGTCCCCTCCCCTCTGCCTGTCATAAATCACGTTCCCCAATTAGCATCGAAAGTAAATCTATGCATGCGCAGTCACAGGTCATCCTGAGATTCCTTTTCTGACCACAGGAATGTGAAGAATTTTCACTTTTTTAGGGCAGTTCTGATAATCACTATGACAACGCTGGAATGTTGACAGTAGGTAGGTAGGTAGGTAGGTAGGTAGGTAGGTAGGTGGATAGATAGAGAGGGAGAAATACAGTAGGTAGGTAGGTAGAGGGATAGATAGAGAGGGAGAAATACAGTAGGTAGGTAGGTAGAGGGAGAGAGAGAGAGGAAATATAGTAGGTAGGTAGGTAGGTAGGTAGGTAGGTAGAGGGATAGATAGAGAGGGAGAAATACAGTAGGTAGGTAGGTAGAGGGATAGAGAGAGAGGATATATAGTAGGTAGGTAGGTAGAGGGATAGATAGAGAGGGAGAAATACAGTAGGTAGGTAGGGGGATAGAGAGAGAGGGAGAAAAACAGTAGGTAGGTAGGTAGAGGGATAGATAGGGAGAAATACAGTAGTAGGTAGGTAGGTAGGTAGGTAGGTAGGTAGAGGGATAGGTAGAGAAGGAGAAAAACAGTAGGTAGGTAGGTAGAGGGATAGAGAGAGGGGGAAATACAGTAAGTATGTATGTAGGTAGGTAGGTAGGTAGAGGGATAGATAGAGAGAAATACAGTAGGTAGGTTGGTAGGTGGATAGATAGAGAGGGAGAAAAATAGTAGGTAGGTAGGTAGGTAGAGGGATAGAAAGGAAGAAATACAGTAGTAGGTAGGTAGGTAGAGGGATAGAGAGAGAGGGAGAAATACAATAGGTAGGTAGGTAGGTAGGTAAGTAGGTGGATAGATAGAGAGGGAGAAATACAGTAGGTAGGTAGGTAGAGGGATAGAGAGAGGGGGAAATACAGTAGGTAGGTAGGTAGAGGGATAGAGAGAGAGGGAGAAAAACAGTAGGTAGGTAGGTAGAGGGATAGAGAGAGGGGGAAATACAGTAGGTAGGTAGGTAGATAGAGGGATAGAGAGAGAAGGAGAAATACGGTTTGTAGGTAGGTAGATAGGTAGGTAGAGGGATAGAGATAATAACCAACACCTTGAATCGGAAAACCACTGGAAGCCAGTGTAGCTCGCGCAAGAGGGGTGTTACATGGGAACGTCGTGTTGCTCCCATAATTACTGATGCGGCTGCATTCTGGACCAGTTAGAGCCTCTGGGTGCTCTCCAAGGGGAGCCCCATGTAGAGAGCATTACAGTAGTCCAGACGGTAAGAGATGAGGGTGTGAGTGACTGTGCGTAGAGCTTTCCGATCCAGGAAGAGATGCAACTGGTAGATCAGGCGAACCTGAAAAAAGCCCCTGGCGTCATATGATCTTCCAGGGAAAGCCATGCATCCAGGAGGACACCCAAGTTGTGAACCTTTCCTGTGGGCCTAAGGTCTCATCCCCCATAGCCAGTGATGGAACCAGCTGACTGTAATGGGACACTGGGAACCAGAGCCATTTGGAATTGGAGGGGTTGAGCCTGAGCCTGTTCTTCCTCATCCAGATCCGCACGGCCTCCAGGCACTGGGACATGATGTCAAGGACAACATTGGGGTGGTCTGGGGACAAAACATACAGCTGCATATCATCAGCGTACTGATGGAACTTTACTCCAAAACACTGGATGATCTCACCCAGCGGCTTCACATAGATGTTGAACAGAAGGGGTGAGAGGACCGACCCCTGGGGTACTCCACAAGTGAGGCACCTTGAGGATTACCTCTGCCCCCCCCAACACAAACTGAGAATGGTCAGAGAGAAGGAGGAGAACCACCGAAGTACAGTGCCCCCCACCCCAACCCCTCCAACCGCCGCAACATGATACCATGGTCAATGGTATCAAAAGCCACTGAGAGGTCTAATTTTTATTTTTAATTTTTATTAAATTTATACCCCGCCCTTCTCCTACAAAAGGACCCAGGGCGGCACACAGGTAAATTAAAACACAACGTACATAAATAGATCAATTATTAAAATCCAATTAAATTAAATTACCCCGTGCTAAAACATTTTAAAATTAAAATTTATAACTAAAAAGTCCACATCGGGTGTTTATCCTAGGCCGGCTTGTCGGAATAAATGCGTTTTCAGACGCCGGCGGAAAAGGCGGATGTCTGTGGTGGTACGGAGTTCAGGGGGCAGGTCGTTCCAGAGAGAAGGCCCTTCCCCTGGGTGTCGCCAACCGGCATTGCCTGGCCGATGGCACCCGGAGAAGGCCCTCTTTATGGGAGCGGATCGGTCGGAGGGATGTATGGGGCAGGATACGGTCTCGCATGTAACTGGGCCCCGAGCCATGGAGCGCTTTAAAGATGGTCATTAACACCTTGAAGCGCACCCGAAAGGCCACAGGTAGCCAGTGCAGCTCGCGCAGGAGAGGTGTTACGTGGGACTGCCTTGTGGCTCCCATGACCACCCCTGCGGCTGCATTCTGGACTAGCTGTAATCTCCGAGTGCACCTCAAGGGGAGCCCCATGTAGAGAGCGTTACAATAGTCCAGCCTAGATGTCCCGAGTGCTTGAGTGACTGTGCGGAGGGCAGCCCGATCCAGTAATAGGACTAGGACGGAGGAACAACCCCTGTCCCGAGCCCTCCAGAGATCATCATCCAATGCGACCAATGCCGTTTCCATGCTGTACCCAGGCTTGAAACCCAACTGGTACAGATCAAGATAGACAGCTTCATCCAGGTACTTGGGAAGGTGTCACGCTATCACACTCTCAACAACCTTCACCACAAAGCGAAGGTTGGAGACTGGATGATAATTTGCCAAAAGTGCTGGAAGCCAGGAAGGGCTTCTTGAGGAGAGGCCTCACCACTGCCTATTTCAAGGCGGTGGGGAAGAAACCCTCTCTCAAAGAAGCATTGATAATATCCTGGAGCCAGCCTCGTGTAACCTCCCGGGTGGCCAGCACCAACCAGGAGGGACACGGGTCCAATAAACATGTGGCAGTTCTAAGCCTACCCAAAATCCTGTTTATTTCCTTGGGAGTCACAGGGTGAAACTCCTCCCAGATAATGTTCTCAAGACCTGCCTCCATCCCCCATCTAGCCCCACCCAGTCAGAGTCCAGCACTTCTCAAATCTGAGTGATTTTGTCTTGCAGGTATTGTACAAAATCCTCAGCTTTACCCTGCAAGGGGTCTTCCCGTATTTCGATATGTAAGAGGGAGTTGGTCACACTAAACAGGGCAGCTGGGTGATTATCTGCAGACACAATAAGCGGAAAAATAATTTGACTTTGCCACTCTTATCGCCACTAGGTAGGTCTTGATATAAGACCTCACCAGTGTCCGATCCGATTCGGAATGGCTGGCCTGCAACTGCTCTATAGGCATCTTTTCTGGCACTTTACCTCCCTCAGCTCCTCAGAGAACCAAGGAGCCAACCGGGTTTGGCACCAGATCAGAGGCCGCAAAGGCATGATGTGGTCCAAAGCCCCAGTGGCCGCCCTGTCCCATGCGGCCACCAATTCTCCAGCCGAGTCATGAGCCAGAGCCTCAGGGAATGGCCCAAGCTCCGTCAGGAACCTATCAGGGTACATCAGGCGCCTGTGGGGAGAACCACCTAGTCAGTTCCACCTCCCTGCGGGAGTGTGTGTTAGTGGATCAGAAATCCACCTGAAAGAGCAACTGATCTGACTATGACAAGGGTTCAATAGCTATATCCTCTCTTCCCAGATCCTTCAGCCACTGACCAGAGACAAGAATCAGGTCTGGAGTGTGTCCCCTGATGTGCATAGGGCCTTGAACTAATTGTGTCAGGTCCATGGCTGTCATGGAGGGCGAGAACTCCCGAGTCAAATCCAATGCTTCGCCGACAGATGGCAGGTTGAAATCCCCCATGACAATAATAATAATAATAATAATAATAATAATAATAATAATAATAATAATAATAATAATAATAATAATAATAATAATAATAATAATAATAATAATAATAATAATAATGATATTTAATATTTATAAAACCGCACCCTCTCCCCACAGGGACTCGGGGCGGTGCACAGGTAGAATAAAAACAATAAATACATACAAACAGTTCTAAAAACAAATTAAACATAACCTGCGCTAAAATTCCCCATTAAAACTAAACAGTCCTAATTTCCCAGTAAAAACCCCAAAGACAGAGAGATTTATCCTAGGCCGGCCAGACAGAAAAAGTGAGTTTTTAATTTAAGACGGAAGGAGCGGAGGTACGTGGTCATCCTGATATCGGGGGGAAGGTTGTTCCAGAGGGCTGGGCCCGCCACAGAGATAGCCCTTCCCCTGGGTGTCACCCGCTGACAATGTCTAGTGGACGGCACCCGGAGAAGTCCCTCTCTGTGGGAGCGAATCGGCCGTGAGGATGTATGAGGCAGGATCCGATCCCGCAGATAGCTAGGTCCCGAGCCATGGAGCGCTTTAAAGATGATAATTAACACCTTGAAGCGCACCCGGAAGACGACAGGTAGCCAGTGCAGCTCGCGCAAGAGTGGTGTTACATGGGTAAACCTAGCAGTTCCCATAATTGCTCGCGCGGCTGCTTTCTGGACTAGCTGAAGTCTCCGGGTGCACCTCAAGGGGAGCCCCATGTAGAGAGAGTTACAATAGTCCAGTCGGGATGTCACGAGCGCATGAGTGACTGTGCGCAGGGCGTCCCGATCCAATAGGGGGCGCAATTGGCGAACCAGGCGAACCTGGTAAAACGCCCTCCTGGCCACGGCTGTCACGTGATCTTCCATGGACAGCCGGGAATCCAGGAGGACACCCAAATTGCGCGCCCCATCCACAGGGGCAAGATGTTCGCCCCCTATGGCCAGCGATGGAGTGAGCTGGTTGAATCGGGCAGCCGGAAACCACAGCCACTCGGTCTTGGTCGGGTTGAGCCTAAGTCCATTACTTCCCATCCAGATCCGCACGGCTTCCAGGCACTGGCACATCACCGCTACGGCATCGTTGGGGTGGTTTGGGGTAGATATATACAACTGAGTATCATCAGCATATAGATGGTATTCTACCCCAAAACCACGGATGATCTCACCCAGCGGCTTCATGTATGTGTTAAACACATACATGATGCAATAGGATACCATGGTCGATGGTATCGAAAGCCGCCGAGAGGTCTAATAGGACCAGGATGGAGGAACAACCCCCATTTCTGGCCCTCCAAAGATCATCAACCAACGCGACCAATGCTGTCTCGGTGCTGTGCCCGGGCCGAAAGCCGGACTGGCGCGGATCTAGATAGTCAACTTCCTCCAGGTGACGGGGAAACTGTTGTGCCACCACACTCTCAACAACCTTCGCCAGAAAGGGAAGGTTGGAGACTGGACGATAGTTGTTTAAAAGAGCTGGATCCAAAGAGGGCTTCTTAAGGAGGGGCCTCACCATCGCTTCTTTTAGGGAAGCAGGCAAGGAGCCCTCACTTAAGGATGCGTTGACAACCTCTTGGAGCCAGCCTTGTGTTACCTCCCAGGATGCCAGTACAAGCCAGGAGGGGCACGGGTCCAATAAACATGTGGTGGCTCGCAGTCGCCCACGTAACCTGTCCATATCATCGGAAGTAACGGAGTCAAACTCCTCCCAAACAAGATCTGTCTCGTGGCATCCCACTGGGCCATCAATGGAGGGTAGCCGGTTCTGTATCTGAGCGGTTTTCTCCTGCAGAAAAGTCACAAATTCCTCTGCTCTACCCTGTAACGGGGCTTCCCGCACCCTTTGTTGAAGTAGGGAGCGGGTCACTCTAAACAGGGCGGCAGGGCGGTTTTCTGTGGATGCTATGAGAGTAGCACAATGATGGCGTTTGGCCGCTCTCAGCGCCACAATGTAAGTCCGTAAATGGGCTCTTACCTGTGTCCGGTCAGATTCAGATCGGGTAGACCTCCATCTTCCCTCTAGGCATCTCTTGCGGTGTTTCATCACCCGCAGCTCCTCGGTAAACCAAGGGGCCAGGGTGGTTCGCCGCCGCAAGAGAGGCCGCAGGGGCGCGACCCGATCCAAGGCTCCCACGGCCGCACTGTTCCATGCGGCCGTGAGGTCCTCTATCGGGGCACGGGTCAGGGGTACAGGAAATGGCCCAAGCGCCGTCTGGAACCCATCCGGGTCCATCAGGCGCCTGGGGCGGTACCAGATTGGAGACTCTGGTTCCGCCTCCCCGCGGAGGGGAGCAGCGATTGGAAAGTCGAGCCGGAGAAGTGAGTGGTCTGACCATGACAAAGGCGTGATGACTATATCCCCTATACCCAGATCACTCTTCCATTGGCCAGAGACAAAGATGAGATCCGGCGTATGTCCACCCTCGTGAGTGGGGCCTCGAATTACTTGGGTCAGGTCCATGGCCGTCATGGAAGCCATGAACTCCCGAGCTACCTCGGATGATTCGCCCAACGATGGCAGGTTAAAGTCCCCCATGACTAAAAGTCTGGGGGTCTCCACTGCCACCGTAGCGATCACCTCCAGGAGCTCGGGCAGGGCTGTTGCTACATAGCGGGGAGCCAGGTATATAACCAGCAAGCCCAACTGCCTCCCTTGGCCCCACTTTACGCAGAGGGACTCACAGCCGGTAGTCTGTGGCAAAATGGTCTCTCTCGGCTCAAGACCTTCCTTGACAATGACCGCTACCCCACCGCCCCTACCAAGGGCCCGGGGCTGATGAAAGGCGCGGTAACCTGGTGGGCACATTTCAACGAGGGGGAGTCCTCCCTCGTGGCCCAACCAGGTTTCCGCAATTCCAGCCAAGTCCGACTCCCCCTCTGACACAAGGTCACTAATGAGGGGGGCTTTGTTGACAACGGACCTGGCATTGCAGAACATCAGCCGTAGGCCCTGGCTCTGTACTCTCTGACCACCTAGCCTGCGGGGGTTGTGGCACCCGACCGTATGTAACCAACGGTTACGTGCCACCAACCGGGAGGATGAAACTTGTCTCCCCTCGGCCCTGCCTCTCCCCACGACCCTCTGGATTGGTAAGCCCTCCTGCGGAACGACTCGTGTGTCCCCCCTCCTATCGGCACCTTCCGCTTCCCTCCGTCGGCTGCTGGCCTGGCCCTCTTCCATCTCCATCTGTCTATACCCACCCCCCTCCCTAGTGCCCCTTAAAAAAGATAATTTAGATAATTTAAACAATTTACGGACTAAAAACCCCCTAAGGCCGCGCTTCGCCCATCTCTCCGGATTAACAACTCCATCATCAAAATGGGCCCTAGATAGATCAAAGGGCCAAACCTGCGAGAGCGGGGACTCCTGGGGGTACTAACTGCCACCCTGGTACTAACTGCCACCCTGGCAATCATGTCGAGCAGCTCGGGCAGGGCCACGTACCAGCCAGGAGCCAAGTACGTGGTCAGCAAGCCCATCTATATGCCATGACCCCACTTCACAAGGAGGGACTCACATCCTACTGTCTGAGGTACAGTGGCCTCCTTCAGGCACAGACCCTCCTTTATAATGACCGCCCCCCCCACCCCTACCCTGAGCCCTAGGCTGATGAAACGCATAGAACCCTGGTGGGCACAATTCCATGAGTGGAATCCCCCTCCTGGCCCAACCAGGTCTCCATAATATCCACCAAGTCTGCTCCCCCCTCCTGCACAAGATCACAAATGAGGGGGGCTTTCTTTACCATGGACCTGGCATTGCACAACATCAGACGCAGGCCCTGGCCCTGAAGATCTGGACAACCTGGAGGACAAGGGAAGCATTGAGCACCGGAGCACGCAACCGCTCGAAGACAGCGGACGTGCGCTCCCAAAACATGATATGCCCCCCTGCTACCGCCATACCTGCCCCTCCCACCCACAGAACTGATGGGGCAACCTTTACTAATCTGGACTTTAGCCCCCTCCCTCTCCTCTAGCCCCACACTCCCAATGCCGCAGCTCCCAGCCATGCCCAGCTCCGACCCTGGTTGGTTACCCCCCAAACCCACCCGGTTCCTATAAGTAACACCCTCCCTGCTACCCCTTAAAAAACAAATAAAAGAACCCTTTAAAGAACCCCAAATATTCCTCCACGTTTGATGCCACCTCCCAGGATTCCAAAATCCGTCATCAAGGAAGTTCATACATAGTCTGGATGGCCAATCTTGAGAGAGGGGGGATCCCCTCAAGGCATATAGTTCGACAGCCGTATAGGATACCATAGTCTGAAGAAACCTGAGAGGGAGCTCAACCGGCTGATATTATAAGTCCAGGAAGACAATGCGTTGAAACGATGAGAACAGAAGCCCTCCCTCCTTCCCTCTCACTGCAGCGGGGGGAGTCCTTAGGCCGAGGTCCTCATAGACCGCTCTCTCACACTGGTCATGTTGGGAGATCTAATGTCCCAGTTCTTCAGCCAGGACAGGCAGGTTCATCAGCCCAGCAACATTGTCCCTGTTATCTCCTGGAGGAGTGGCAAAATGGGGCACCCAAAGGACGATAAAGGAGCAGTCCTCATCAAAAGATGAGCCCAAATAGGGTAGCAGGCGGTGGTGATCACATGTCCTTGGTGGCTAGTCCAAAAAGATGGAAAAAAGCATCTCTCAAGGAGCAGCACAACCTCCCAGGGGACCAGAGAGCAATCCTGGTGAAGATGAGTTCAGTCTCTCCAGCCACATCCCCTGTACAAAGCCTAGGGAGAAAGGGGAAAGAAAAAGGATGGGAAAAAGTAGGGAAGGGGGGAAGGATAAACAGAGGGAAGGAGGACAGAAGGAATTAAGAGAAGAAGGGAAGGGGAAGAAAAGAAAAGAGAGCAAGAATAAAAAGACAAAAAGACAAAAAAGAGAAGGAAAGAGAAGGAAAGAAAAAGGGAAGGAAAGGAAGAAAAGAGAAGAAGAGAAGAAGAAAGAAGGAAAGAGGGAGAGGTGCTTTCTTCAAAATGGCTGCATCATTTTATTTTCTAGATTGTCTGGCCAGATATTTTTTTATATTAAAGCATTTAGGCAATACATACAAACAAAATGGCTGATAAAAATGAGAATATCTCTTGAGAAAAAAAAATAATTTAGAACAAGTGAGGTGGGAAAAATCATATTTTTATTCTGAAATAGCAAAATTAATTTCCTAGATTATAAACAGAAAAGCTATCTGGACAATTGATCAACTTGGTGAATAAAAGTTTGATTTCATTATGTTGGAGTGGAACAGACCAGTGCCTGCCAGAGAGCAGCCCAAATTGAGCAGATTGTAAAAGAAGGGGAGTTTTTTGGGAAGCCAAAATTAGTGTGTATTGAATATAGTGGTCATGTCACTTATAATTATGTCTGAAGTGAGTCAGCTAACCCAAAGCAAGGCATAATGCATAATAAACTGGCTGATTGAACCTAATCTTATTGGACTGACTATTTTAATATGTATATATTAGACTATACTTAAATAGCTGCTAATTATTGGGGCACTACTGTAACTTGTGATACTTTTGGGAGGAGGAGGAAGGAGACAAAAATGATGCTTTTAAAAACAAATTTTATGGCAAAGTATCTACTTTTTTTAGAATACAGAAAATCTTTTAACCAGAGTTGCTTAGAACTTTCTTGAGGGAAAACCTGAAAAGTAAAAAGTGCCAAGAAGAGCTCTAATGGTCTTTTTTGGACATTCATAGGCTGCCATTCATAGCATAAAAAAATAATGAAATGCACATTTTATAAGTTCCTATTACAACAGTATTTTGATTTTTTTTTTTTTACCATTGATTTGAGCAGTCGGCAATTTCACCAAACATCCAGTTTTAATCAATTTCAGGGAAAAACATCAGTGTTCAGTTGGTAAGATGGCCTCAGAATAATATCATTGTACTGAGTGATGCATCAGACTTTACCTTCAGCACTTTCCCCTGCTCGTTGGTTATTACTCATGTTTGTTTAAAATTAAAGCCTTTGAAATAATAAATGTGGCACTTCAAGTAAACAAGGCATATGTTCCAACAAAACGTGTTTTGATCATTTAAAAATGAGGGCTTTTTTTTTTAATGAAGCCATGTGGACAATAAGATGAGTCAGTCAGTGATTATTGTGTGCAAAGTTATTTTGAATTGTGTCAAAGTTAAAAATACATTAAAAGATAATCCTGTAGCTGATTTATTATTTTATTCTTACTACTACTCAGTTTTAGTTTTAGTCTGAGTTGATATTTAAGGGGGGAAATGCAAAAGTTTTTGTTGTACATCAAAATTAGGTAATTAAATATAATGTATTTATTTGAAATATTTTCAAATGGAAATTAGAATATTTGTCCAATTAATATTACACAATATTATAATTTTGTGCCTGTTTACTCAGAGATAAGATTAATTAAACTGGGTAATTATCATGCATGCAAACAATAGAAGCACACCACAAATTATTATGTATGTGTATTCTATTTTATTTACTTATTTATCAAATTTATGCATCACCCATCTAATCTAGTTAACCCTGCAGTTTACAAATAAAAAATATTTAGTTTTGTAGTAATAAATATAAAGGTTTTGTTTTTTTGGTACAATACTTTTTGCATATGAAAATGTAATTTGAAGCAATTCCACTTACCATCCATTTGCAATTTGTTTTATTATATAATTTTATCTAATTTTGATTCCTTGACAACTCTGAGCAGCTTTTATATAAAAACTAAAAGCAACGTATATAATTATATAAAAAAACATCCTGACCAGTTAGAAGAACAATACAGTACATACCAGCCATGGGCAAACATGACTGGGCATAACTAAAGGTAGGGGGCGGCTGTCTACAGCCACCCTGATCTAAAGCCTGGGAGAAGAATTAGGTTTTCAGGAGTTCCCTAAATGTCATATGGATAGGAGCAACACAGTTCTCTGGCAGAATATCCAGAGGGCAGGTGCTACAAGAAAGTAAGCATGGAGAAGGCGGAGTTATGATGCGCCGACACAACCAGAGGTCTCTATGCTGGATTTAGATTTATTAAATTTTTAGACCGCCCTTCTCCCTTGCGGGACTCAGGGCGGTGTACAGGCAATAATAAGAACAATAAGATAGAGCATAAAATCCAATTAAAATACAATTAAAAATATATTAAATGGATTGGCCTGATCTAAATCCAGTTAAAAAACCCTTACTAAAACCAATTTAAAAACTAAAGCAATTTAAAAAACTATGCCAGGCCGGCCACACAAAACAGATAGGTCTTTAAGGCCCGACGGAACTGGCGCAGGTCCATGGTTGTCTGTAGGTCAGGGGGTAGCTCATTCCAGAGGGCAGGAGCTGCCACAGAGAAGGGTCTCCCCCTGGGGGTCGCCAGCTGGCATTGCCTGGCCGACGGCACCCTGAGGAGGCCCTCCCTGTGGGAGTGGACTGGTCGGTGGGAGGTGTTTGGTAGAAGGAGGTGATCTTGCAGATAGCCAGGTCCCTTGCCATGGAGTGCTTTGAAGATGGTTACTAATACCTTGAAGCACACCCGGAAAGCCACAGACAGCAGCTTGCACAGGAGAGGTGAGCGGAGCATCTAGATGCTCCCAGAATCCTCCACACGGCCGCATTCTGGACTAACTGGAGTCTCTGGGTGCACCTCAAGGGAAGCCCCATGTAGAGAGCATTGCAGTAGTCCAGATGGGAAATGACGAGGGCTTGAGTGACCGTGTGTAAAGCATCACGATCAAGAAAGGGGCGCAACTCGCATATCAGGCGAACCTGATAAAAAGCCCCCCTGGCCACAGCTGTCATATGGTCTTCTAGGGACAGGCGAGAGTCCAGGAGGACACCCAAGTTGTGAGCCCTCTCTGTAGGGGCCAATGACTCGCCCCCAATAGCCAGCGATGGCACCAGCTGGCTATGTTGAGACGCCGGAAGCCACAGCCACTCAGTCTTGGATGGGTTGAGTCGGAGCCTGTTTCTCCCCATTCAGACTTGCACGGCCTCCAGACACCAGAACATCACTTCCACGGCATCGTTGGGGTGGCCCGGAGTAGAGATGTACAACTGAGTATCATCAGCATACTGATGGAACTCTAACCCGAAACCACGGATGATCTCACCCAACGGCTTCATATAGATGTTGAGCAGGAGAGGCAAGAGGACCGACCCCTGTGGCACCCCACAAGTGAGGCACCTCGACATCGACCTCTGCCCTCCTGGCAACACAAATTGCGACCGGTCGGAGAGGTAGGAGGAGAACCACCATAAAATGGTGTCCCCCACCTCCAACCCCTCCAGCCGGTGCAACATGATACCATGGTTGATGGTATCAAAAGCCGCTGAGAGATCTAACAGAACCAAGATAGAGGAGCAACCCCTATCCCAAGCCCTCCAGAAATCATCCACCAATGTGACCAATGCCATCTCTGTGCTGTACCCAGGCCGGAAGCCGGACTGGTGTGAGTCCAGATATACAGTTTCCCCAGGTGCTGAGGGACCTGCCGTGCCACCACACTCTCAACAACCTTCGCAAAAAAACGAAGGTTGGAGACAGGACAGTAGTTGGCCAACACAGCTGGGTCCAGGGAGGGCTTCTTGAGGAGGGGCCTCACCACCGCCTCTTTCAAGGTGGCTGGCAGAAACTCCTCATGCAAAGAAGCGTTGACAATTCCCTGGAGTGAGCCTCGTGTCACCTCCCGGCAGGCCAGTACCAACCAGGAGGGACACGGGTCCAATAAACATATGGTGGCGTTCAGCCACCCCAGCATCCTGTCCATGTCCTCAGGAGTCCCAGATGACAGACTCAAGACCTGCCTCCGTCAACCTGTCTGAACTAGACCAGTCGGAGGCCAACCCGTCCTGGATCTGATCGATTTTATCATGCAGATAACATCCAAATTCCTCTGCACGACCCTGCAAGGGGGCATCCCATGCCATCTGATGAAGAAGGGAGCAGGTCACCCTAAACAGGGCAGCAGGCCGGTTATCTGCAGACACGATAAGTGCGGAGAAGTAATTACGCTTCGCTGCTTCTATCGCCACTAGGTAGGTCTTCAAATGCGATCTTACCAGTGTCCGGTCAGACTCGGAGTAGGTGGCCCTCCAACTGCTCTCTAGGCGTCTCTACTGGTGTTTCATCACCCTCACCTCCTCGGAAAACCAAGGAGCAAAGGTGGTTCGGCGCCGGGTGAGAGGCAGCAAAGGCACAACCCAGTCAAGGAGCCCCATGGCCGCACTATTCCAAGCGGCCACTAGGTCCTCAGTCAAGTCGCGGGTCAAGGTGCCAGGTATTGGCCCAAGCTCCATCTGGAACCTCTCAGGGTCCATCAGGCACCTGGGGCAGAACCATCTCGTCGCTTCCGGTTCTGCCTCCCCATGGTGGGATGCAGAGGTTGGAAAGCCCAGTCGGAGGAGAGAGTAATCTGACCATGACAGGGGTTCAACGACTATTTCCCCTATACCAAGATCACTCAACCACTGGCCGGAGGCAAAAACTAAGTCCAGTGTGTGTCCTCCAGTGTGGGTGGGGTCATGAACTAACTGGGTCAGTTCCATGGCCGTCATGGAGGCCATGAACTCCTGTGCCATCTCAGATGCTTTGCCTATCAATGGCAGGTTGAAATCCCCCTGAGGGTCTCAACTGCTATCTCGGCTATCACATTGAGAAGCTCGGGTAGGGCTGCTGATACATAGCAGGGAGCCAGGTAAACAATCAGCAAGCCCAGCTGCCTCCCATGACCCCACTTCACACATAGTGACTTACAGCCAGCTATCTGCGGCACAGTGGTCTCCCTCTGGTCCAGGCCCTCCTTTATAATAACCGCCACTCCCCCACACTGACCCTGGGCTCTCGGCTGGTGAAATGCGCGGTAACCCGGTGGGCACATTCCAATGAGGGGCACCGCCCCTCTTGGCCCAACCCGGTCTTCATGGTACCTGCCAGGTCCACCCCCCCTCCAAAACCAGATCATGAATGAGGGGGGCTTTATTAACCATGGACCTGGCATTACACAACATTAGCCAAAGGCCCAGGCCCTGAGATCCTGAACCCCCTGCGTCACAAGAGGAGCTGTGAGGGCTGGAGTGTGCCACCGCTCGCAAGCAGCAGGTGCGCCCTCCCCTTAAGTAATATGGCCCTTGGCTCCCGCCATACCTGCCCCTCCCACACACAGTCCCAATAGAATAGCCCTCTGTTGGACAGACCCTCCCCCCCTCCCCAATTCTAGACACTGTGCTCTCCCCATTGGGACTGTTAGCAGGCCTGGAGACAATCCCCGGTGGGTTTTCCCCCTCACCCACCACCCTAGTCTTAATTTGCCCCCCCCCTCGAGCCCCTTAAAACACGGATTAAAAATCTAATTAAAACCCCCTTAGTTTTCGCTTTGACCACCTCTCCTGGTTAATAAACCCTTCATCAAGGCGGGCCCTTGTTAGAGCTGAGGGCCAAACCTGTGAGAAGGGGGACTCCCACAGAGCACGGAGGTCAGCTGCTGAATACGTTAATAATAGTCTGTGAGGAGATGAGTTGTCAGCAGGAAAAACACTGCCTTGATATGAACTGTCTTTAAAAGCCATAATTGAAGATTACCAGTAAACCATGTCCACTCCAGTGGGGCCTGCAGAACATTGAGCTGGTAAGCCACGTGTCTCGTCCACACGTGGAAACTCTTGGTCCATCCACCACATCCAGCGATCCCAAGGTCATGGTGGAGGCAAAGGGCCAGGCTCCGCCGAGGCCATGAATCCAGGTTTGCTGTAAACTGCAGAGAGTCAGCAAGGAGTGTTTGCTGGAACAGGTCGGCAGAGCAGGCAGGAATGCTGTCAGAAAGTGTTTGCTGGAACAGGCTAGCAGAGCAGGCAGGAGGGGAGAAACAGCTGCACCTGAATCAAAGGCCATGAATCCAGGCCTGATGAAGCCGGGACGTTGTTTGTTTGAGTTTTCAGCAGCTTTCCGCAGCTTTCAGCAGCTTTGAGTTTTCAGCAGCTTTCAAGAAGTTCAAAAGGGTTGCTGGTGTCCCTGGCCAGAACGAATAGTCCAAATTCCTCCCACTCCCAACTCACACAGAAGCACACATAAACTCGTCATTGATAGTTTCTTCAGCGATGCGATGTGACAAAAACAGCCTCCCCCTTCACAAATCCTCTTGATTGACTTCACTCCTCTACAAGCAGGCTGGTAGATTTGCTTTCTTAGATCTTTCAGTTCAGTTCAGTTCTTTCAGTTCTCTCAGTTCAGTTCAGTTTTCCTCCAGCGAGGTTCTTCCCTTTAGCTCTCATTCTGGGGAAGTTTTCTTAATAACTGGTTCGTGTGTTCCATGAAATGTTAGGCTGATACCTCAAATTTTCAAAAACAAAAAAATTAAAAACTCATGGCCTTTCCAGAATTTTATACTAGTTTCCTGAGCACTGGGCTGAACCAGGAGAAGAGACCCCGGTTGAACTTTTGTTGGCCCCTTGGTTCCATAGGAACCTAAACCATCCTGGAGGGACGGCGATTAGGAAGCAAGCCTCGCTTGTAACAGGGGTATTGTAAAACCTGTTTGACACAAGGGAAAAGCTTCTGAAGTGCGACAAATAGGCAGCCCCCCCCCATGGGCAGATAAGGCATCAGGAAAGCTTCGGAATGGTAGGAACTGTTTGGAAAGAGAAAGTGTAACACCGGGAAGGTATACTATCTTTTTTTGAAACATTTTGCTAAAAACCTTTTTTTTCTTTTTATTAAAGCCTTGAATTTTGAAATAAGTGGGGGAATTAATTGAATTGAGAGGTTTCCACTCTTTATAGAATTTTCTGAAATGGCGGACTAAAGCGCAAGAGCAAAGCTATTTTTAGTCTGCACAAAAAGTGATTGGACTATTTCTGGCTTCTTTATTTTCTCTCTTTTTTAATTTTTCTACTCAAATCTTTTTTTTTTTTTAATTGAAATTTTTATAGTGTTTTACAATATTTCACCCAGTGCTGTACAAAACGAAAGGAAGAGTTGGTTTCAAGTATCATCTATTATCTTTAGGATCTCCAAAATCCTAAAGATAATAGGCACTGGGACATCACTTCAATGGCATCATTGGGGTGGTCTGGGGTAGAAATGTACAGCTGGGTGTCATCAGCGTACTGATGGAACTTTACCCCAAAATCATGGATGATCTCACCCAGTGGCTTCATGTAGATGTTGAGCAGGAGGGGCGAGAGGACTGACCCCTGTGGCACCCCACATGTGAGGTACCTCGACATCAACCTCTTCCCCCTTGCCAACACAAATTGCGACCGGTCGGAGAGGTAGGAGGAGAACCACCGCAGAACAGTGACCCCCAACCCCAGCCCCTCCAGTCGGTGCAATAGGATACCATGGTCGATGGTATCGAAAGCCGCTGAGAGATCTAACAGGACCAGGATAGAGGAACAACCCCTATCCCGAGCCCTCCAGAGATCATCCATCAATGCAACCAATGCCGTTTCCATGCTGTACCCAGGCCGGAAGCCGGACTGGCGCGAGTCTAGATAGACAGTTTCCTCCAGGTGCTGGGGGAGGACCTTTAAGATATCAAGATAAAGAAATTACCATTCTAAAACAAATTCCAAAAAAAATAAGAGAGACAAGGAGGAAATATTCCTTCTTGTCAAAGAAATTATATAACAGAGGAGTTTGGTTTAGATGGTTATTGCCAGAGGGAATGTTGATTTCCTGGGAGGGAAGCAGAATTTATTAAAAAAACATTCTTCCCTTCTAGGAGATAAAGATAGCGGAGGCAGGGAAAAGGGCAGCAAGACTCAAGATATGGGAACGGAGGGGGCTATGCCTCCACCTGGGGACAAGGAGGAGGGAGCAATATCAACAAGGCTCATGTCACAAAAGTAATTGTATTTGAAATATTATTGAAAATGGCAAAGAAAGAAATGATTGAACATACGGTTGATATAAAGTAAGAACTCTGTTTATGCTTATCCTTTATGTGTTATATTAAAATTGTAAACCTGTGAGATTTGGGGGGATTTTTACTGCCAGCATGGGAGCTACCAAAATTTTCTATGTACCTATATACCCTTTTCCCATAAATGTCATAAAACCAATAAAACTTTTATAAACAAGAATTGTAATAATTTGATATGAAAAACAAGTGATAATTACTGATGAAACTTATAGAAACCTGTGAATAATTGATATACTTTTTAAAATTTGTAATTTGTAATGCAAGATGGCTTTTTTATGTTTTTTCTTGTTAAGTCTGTATTATCTGTGTTTATGCAAAATGAATAAAAATATTTAATAAAAAAAAGAAATTAAGCATATACTTGGGGCCTTCAAAATGACACTCTTTGATTGATGGGACACATTCTGCTCAGAAGGGCACACATAATTGAAAATAAGCAGCGCCTCAAATAGCCAGGATCTAACGCTGCGGGGTCTTTGAAAGTGATAGTCAGCTTTTAATAACCGGTGCAGATCATCAAGCTATGAGGTCACACGAGCATAACCAATACTCCTCACAATACCTATACAAGTGCATTTTAGACCAACTGTAGCTTCCGAAGGGTGTTTAATGACAGTCCCATAAGGAATGCATTACAATCACCCAGTTGTGAGGTGCTGCTCATTTAACCTTTACCTAAACCAAAGCATGAATATTTAAAACACACAAAAAATTTCACTGTTGCTTTCTTTGCGAAGTATGTGAACATTAGATTTGAGGAAGAGAAAGTGCTTTCTGTGGCAGCATTTCTCATATTTTGTCATAAACTAAGTAAGTTGCATGGTTTTGGTGAAGCAACCACCCTGCTTTCTCCACCACTACATCTGCAATGATCCCATCATTCAATAGTCATTTTATAAAATGGGTATCAATCAGAGTGTCAACTATTAGAATAACAATATAGGAAAACATGTGATTTGAATATAGGAAAACATGTGATTCAAGTTTTTTAAATTCTGAGGCTATTTTCATGTGATTGATTAGTATGATCACCTGCCTTAAGCAACATAAACATTCCATCTGGTACACCATTAAAGTTCACACATGAGAGGCAGTGGTGGGTTTCAATTTTTTTTACTACTGGTTCTGTGGACATGGCTTATTTTGTGGGTGTGGCTTGGTGGTCATGTGACAGGGTGGAAGTGGCTTATTGGTCATGTGACTAGGTGGGTGTAGCCAATTTAGCTATCCATTTTGCCAATTTAGCAGTCCATTAAATAATACAGAGTAGCCCCCTTTTCTATTCTTTTTAATACTGCATGAAGTTTTTGCTCTAGGCTTCTTCTTTTTTTTAACTAGTCGAGTCACCCAGGCTCCTTGATTTACCGAGGAGCTTCGGGAGATGAAACGCCGCAAGAGACGCCTAGAGAGTAGGTGGAGATCTTCTCGATCCGAATCTGACCGAACACTAGTGAGAGACCATATTAGGACTTACTTAGTGGCGCTAAGAGTGGCCAAACGTGAGTATTGTGCCACCCTTATCACGTCCGCGGAAAACCGCCCTGCCGCCCTGTTTGGGGTGACCCGCTCCCTCCTTCATCTGAGGCCGCGAGAAGCCCCTCTGCAGGGTCGAGCAGAGGAATTTGGAGTTTTCCTGCAGGACAAAATCACTCAGATTCGGAACGAGCTGCCCTCCACTAGTGGCCCGGTCGAGATGCCCGGTGCTGGTCTTGAGATAACGCCTTGGGAGGAGTTCGACTTTGTTACTACCGAGGATATGGAGAGGTTGCGGAGGAACCTTAGAGCCACCACATGTTTATTGGACCCGTGCCCCTCCTGGCTTGTACTGGCATCCTGGGAGGTGACACGAGGCTGGCTCCAGGGTATTGTGAATTCATCTCTGAGTGAGGGGTCCTTGCCTACCATCTTGAAAGAGGCGGTGGTGAGGCCCCTCCTCAAGAAGCCATCCCTGGACCCGGCTTTATTAGAGAACTATCGTCCCGTCTCCAACCTTCACTTTTTAGTGAAGGTTGTTGAGAGTGTGGTGGCTCAACAGTTCCCTCGACATCTGGAGGAAGTTGATTATCTAGACCCGCGCCAGTCCGGCTTCCGGCCCGGTCACAGTACCGAGACGGCATTGGTCGCATTGGTGGATGATCTCTGGAGGGCTCGGGATAGAGGTTGCTCCTCTATCCTGGTCCTGTTAGACCTCTCAGCGGCTTTCGATACCATCGACCATGGTATCTTATTGCACCGATTGGGGGAGTTGGGGCTGAGAGGCACCGTTTTACGGTGGTTCTCATCCTACCTCTCTGGTCGGTCGCAATGGGTGTTGGCAGGAGGGCAGAGGTCGGCCCGGGGCCCCTCACATGTGGGGTTCCTCAGGGGTCGGTCCTCTCGCCACTTCTGTTCAACACCTACATGAAGCCACTGGGCGAGATCATCCGTGGTTTTGGGGTGGAGTACCATCTGTACGCTGATGACACCCAGCTGTACATATCCACCCCAAACCACCCCAACGATGCCGTCGAGGTGCTGTCCCGGTGTCTGGAGGCCGTACGGATCTGGATGGGTAGTAACAAACTCAAACTCAACCCGTCCAAGACCGAGTGGCTGTGGTTTCCGGCACCCCGGTTTAGCCAGATAAATCCAACACTGGCCATTGGGGGCGAACATCTTGCCCCCGTGGAGAGGGCGCGCAACTTGGGCGTCCTTCTGGATTCCCGGCTGTCCATGGAGGACCATGTGGCGGCCGTGGCCAGGGGGGCGTTCTATCAGGTTCGCCTGATACGCCAGTTGCGCCCCTTACTAGACCGGGGCGCCCTTCACACAGTCACTCAAGCGCTCGTGACATCTCGGCTGGATTACTGTAACGCTCTGTACATGGGGCTCCCCTTGAGGTGCACTCGAAAGCTGCAGTTAGTGCAGAATGCGGCCGCGCGGGTGGTTATGGGTGCCTCTAGGCAAGCCCACGTAACACCTCTCCTGCGCGAGCTGCACTGGCTGCCTGTGGCCTTTCGAGTGCGCTTCAAGGTGTTGATCACCATCTTTAAATCGCTCCATGGCTCGGGGCCTAGCTATATACGAGACCGCCTCCTGCCCCATACATCCCTTCGTCCGGTCCGCTCCCACAGAGCGGGCCTACTCCGGGTGCCGTCGGCCGGGCAATGCCGGCTGGCGACACCCAGGGGAAGAGCCTTCTCTGTGGCGGGCCCAGCCCTCTGGAATGACCTACCTCCCGACCTTCGCACTACCTCGGACCTCCGCCTCTTCCGCCAACGTCTTAAGACGTACTTATTCCAACAAGCCGGCCTAGGATAGCCCCCCGCGTCTGACTTTTAAATATAAATTATAATTTGGTTATGGTCTTAATAACGGGTTTTAGCACGGGTGAATTAATTTAATATATTTTTAATTGATGTATATTGTATTTATGGTTTTATATAATGCCTGTGCGCCGCCCTGGGTCCTAACAAGGAGAAGGGCGGGGTATAAATTTAATAAATAAATAAATAAAAACTAGAGGGGAGAGGATGACAATGCCTGGGGATTTCTGGGAATTTCTCCTCTGTGTTAGAGGCACCAAAATAACCAAGCTGATATAAAGTCTCCTGCTGGAGCAAGGGATTGGACTTGATGACTTCTGAGGTCCCTTCCAGCCCTAAATTGCTGTACTGTTTCAAAGCACCCTCTGAAGCTGTGTCTAGTGCCAGGTTTGTGGCCCTTCCTTAAACTCCTTTTTCCCTCCCTCCCTGCATATCTCATTTACTTTCCCTTCCCTCTTTTTCTCTTCCCCCCCTCCCTCCCTCCTTCCCTCCCTCCTCTCTCTCTCTCTTTCTTTCTTTGTCCATTTCCTCCCTCCCTCTTTCTTTCTCCCATCTTCCTTCCTTCCTTCCTTCCTTCCTTCCTTCCTCCCTTCCCTTCCTTTCTTTCTCTTTTCCCTCTCTCCTTCCCTCTTTCTTTCTTTGTTTCTTTCTCCTTTCCCTCCCTCACTCTTTCTTTCCCCCTCCTTCCTTCCTTCCTTCCTTCCTTCCTTCCTCCTCCCTCCCTCCCTCCCTCCCTCCCTCCCTCTCTCTCCCTCTCTCCCTTTCTCCCTTCCTGTGAAGAATCCCAGAAGGTAGTGGGCATATGCAGTGCAATTAAAATTGTTCTGTGCATGTGCAGAACTGAAAAACAAGATGGTGGCACCTATGGTGCTGCCCTGAGTACTGGTTTGGGGTCATGACAGGCCTGGGCTGCTGCTGGTTCCAGTGACCCAGGCTGCCAAACCACTACCGGTTCAGCCGAACTGGTCCAAACCGGTAGGAACCCACCACTGCCTGAAGGTCTTTGGTAGGAAGAAAAGCCAGTTGTTTTGAAACTGAGAACATGCCCATTGATCATCTGGCATTCTTAGAGCCCCACTGTTGATTAGCTTAACCTGAGCAAGGTTAGCTAGCAGCACTTTCAATGAGCTCACAGTTCAAACTCAGGGCACTTGGGGATCCACAAATGGTGAGGATTTCTTTCTTTCTCCCTTGAAGCCCCCTTCCCCAGAGCCTGTTTTTGCTCCCAGGAGGCTGCAGGGAGTCACCTGGAAGCCAAAATGTGTTCGGGGGATGCCCCCCATGCCCTTTTTTGGGCCTAGCAGGCCTCCCTAAAGACCTTACTTGTAGGCAGGAGGGGCCGATAGGCAGGGCAAGCAACTGGGGACTGGTTTGGGGGTGTGGCCAGCCTGCCATCCCTACCGGTTTGGTGACTCAGGCCCAATTTCCACTACCAGTTCACCCGAACTGGTGCAAAACGATAGGAACCCACTGTGAGAGGGTGGGAATGCCCTGACAAGAATCACCTTCTCTCACCTTCCTTCATTTGCATTTGGAGGACAGTATTCTGAAACTGGGAGACACTTTTAATGGAACTTCTGGAGGGATGCTGAATCTTGGGTAAAATTGTTTGGCTTTGGCCAAGAAGTCTCCTCACTTCAGGTTCACCTTACATTTCTATTGGAAGGAGTGGAATTTAAGATCCATTCTTCCTCACATGATGAGGATTATGTAAGAATGGACATGAAATAATATTTGATCATGACATAGAGATTTTTAATTATTCTAGGGTTTAAAAAGAAATTGCAGGAAATAAAGACATTTTCTTATCAATATTGCGTTT
The DNA here is from genome assembly GCA_039707465.1 of Rhabdophis nuchalis. Taxonomy (NCBI): domain Eukaryota; kingdom Metazoa; phylum Chordata; class Lepidosauria; order Squamata; family Natricidae; genus Rhabdophis; species Rhabdophis nuchalis. The sequence continues at coordinate 96,512,591 of CM077647.1, forward strand.
TTTAAACTTGTGACATAGTGAGACATAAGTCATTAACAATGCCACCTATATGATACATCTTAAAAACTCAATATAGAGTGTTCTAGGACTGGTTTTGAGAAACAGGGGAAATGGGGAAATGGTAATTCAACCATGGAAAACTAAAAAAAATGTGAGAAAGGGACTCAGAGGCCATCTTGGACTTTTGTTGTATGTATTTGAAAAGTACAGTGAAGATTTTGGACTGGTTGTCATGAATCAATTACTCTATCCTATTATAATAAAGACCATTATTGAAATCCCTGGTGTGTCTGTTTCTTGACTTTACATAGCTTGAAGGGAGAAAACCTACAACTTTAGTCCTTCTCTTTTATCAGACTATTATTATACAATAAAATTGATATTTTGTCTTAAGGTGGTTCTCAATTGTTTCACTTACAAGAATAAAACATTTTTTTAGAAGAGGAAAAGATTATTTAACTTCTCCATTAAACGATCATAATACCTCGATAGAAATGCATTCCATTTAGTAAAAGGAAAACAGAAATATTTGATGCAACCTTCATCTGTTTCTTAGGTCAGATATATTGAAATATGTAGCAATTGGGTTAAAATGTCTTGAGAAAGGATTTTCTCTTTAGATGTTCCAGTTCCTAACCAAGAGTAAATATAAAAATCACATTAAAATGCCCCTGTTACAGGTAGTCCTCGATTTACAAAATTCATTTTTGGCAGTTCAAAGTTACAATGACACTGAAAAAGTGACTTATGAACATTTTCATACTTATGGCCATTGCAGCATCCCCATGGTCATGTGATTTACATTCAGATGTTTGACAATTGATTCACATTTATGATGGTTGCAGTGTCCCAGGATTATGCGATCATTTTTTGAGACCTTTTGATAAGCAAAGTCAATGTGGAAACCAGATTCACTTAACAACCGTGTTACTAATTTAACAACTGCTGTTATTCACTTAACAAATGTGGCAAGAAAAGTCATAAAAGGGGGCAAAACACACTTAAAAAAATTCTCACATAAATTTTGGGCTGAATTGTGATCATAAATTGAGGACTTCCTGTATGTCATTCTAAATTTAGCATTCTTCCAAACCTAAACCAGCCAATACCAAACATGTAAGTAAGAAGATAACTCTTCCAGAAAAGCCTTGTAGGTACTTTGGTAATTTAAGAAATGTTTCATAGTTCTGGTATGAAAAAAATGATAGGTAATATGTATACTATTGACATTACATCTAAATTAATGTTCACATAGTAAGAGTGTTATTGAAAAATAGTAAATGATTCATTTTTTTAAAAAAATATTTATTATTTGACTGTCAACATCCTTCATGTAGGTGTTCCTGTCATGTAGAAAAAAGCAGTAGGAGGCTGAACATTTAGATGGATCCATAATTTATGGTGTGTGTGTGTGTGTGTGTGAGAGAGAGAGAGAGAGAGAGAGAGAGAGAGAGAGAGAGAGAGAGAGAGAGAGAGAGAGAGAGAGAGAGAGAGAGAGAGAGAGAGAGAGAGAGAGAGAGAGAGAGAGAGAGAGAGAGAGAGAATGGAAGGGAGATGTGAATTTATATTTATGTGGCTTGTCTGAACCAGGATATTCTTCTGAGGCCTATGAAGCTGTCTGCTGTTTTTAGGTGGTATTTCTGGCAGAGAGCAAAAAGTGGAATTGGTTTGATGACAACCCATGATTTGCCAATGACTTGTCAGGGAAAAAAAATCCTGATTTTGCTTCACTCCCCCATTTACATTCAGACACAGATGCTCCAAGAGATGTACATCATTTCTCCTAGTTGGAATTTGAAATGTAGTGCATCCTATGTTGAAGTTGCAGGGTATTGCCACTGAATGCTATGATGGGAGTGGTGCTGCTAAATAGCTAAAATAAAACGAACACCTGTAATTACAGATGGAGCTTAACAAAGCACAATATACTTTAGATTTTTTTTAAGTGTCAAATTGGGAGACCTGCTTTATAGATCAGGCATATGGCATATTCTCAGGGGCTCCTCAGAACTTGTTGTCAATGGCTTAATATTTTGAGTTAACAGGAATTACAACCAATTTAAATCTAAATATTTCGGTTTCGGGTGGCAAAATTAAAATAAATATGGGCTAGTGCGTAGGGTCTGCGGGTTAGATGTGATTATATTGTTATGATGAAATATGCATTTGGTAGAGGAGAATGTTTCAATTGAAAGTTTGATACATATTTTGTGGGTTTAGTGTTTGCAAGTAATTAGCCCATTCAACATATGATGGTTTTTTTGCCCTGCTAGTTTGTTCTTCCATTCAAAATTGGATTATATAATTAAAATTAATACATAGTTCTATTTATTATTTTTCTAATACATGGTTGCTAGTTCTGTGAGAATGAGTGGCTGATCAAAATGGATATGAAAGGTGAAGTCTTTTAACTTACTTTATTACAATGTGACATAGGTTAATAAAAGGAGGTCCTCTGATTTATAGAATTGATATAAGATAACTGCATTTACACTTACATTGCTGGAGTTTTATTAATCTTTATGATTCGGAGTATAAGCTGATTACCAGGTGAATCAGGAAGAACTTTCTCCCTATGGTATTATATGTTACAATTAGATGATGTGAATTTTATGTCTTCCTATGAAGAATACAACTCTTTCTGAATGTTCAGTTAGAAATATTTGTAAGAGAAGTTATAGCATCATTTCTGTTATTGCTACTTCTTGTTTCAGAATAAATTTGGAACTTTTTTTTTTATCAAGCAAAACCTTAAAAAAATAGAATTTCAGTAAGACTAAACGTTTCCTAAGGAAGAGAGAAAACATTGCATAATCAGAGTGGAAGTTCTCCTACTGCAGAAAAGATTATCATGACTGAAGTATTATTTTCTGGACCTTATTGGGTATATGAAAAAATTAAATATAAGTTAATCCTAAAACACACAACATATTAAAGCTATTTTAGATAGTATATATGTGTTTGGGCAGGGTAGAGAGTTTTGTATTCATATACAGGCAATATATTTTGACAGGTTTAAAGGAATTAATTTCACTTAGAATCTGTAATAAAATATTCTGAATACACATTGCAAATTTTGTCTCAAGTTCAGAAAAAGAAGAAAATCTACTTCTGAAATTAATCATTATTAGATGCCCCTGGCAAGAACAGCAGAATTTATAACTGAAGTGTTGACTGTTTCCTCTGAAGTGTTAAATGGCCCTTTTGCTCTCATTTAACATGTTTATCTGTATATGTGAAGATGAAGAAAGGAACCCTTGGCTACCTGTTAACTTAGAAAACTAAATTGCTGAAAGCCCACTTATCTATTGGGAACAATTTCTAATATTGAAGCAATGGGAGCAATGTTGCCCCTTCACTAAAAAAACAAAAGGAGGTTGTGTACAGTAGCTTGGAATTCAGAAGAAAATAGAGATCTCTGCCATTATCAAATCTTTATTCGTTCATAACCCAGCACATAGTACAGAAGAATTAATTAGAATAAAATACAAAAGAAAGAAGATGTGTTTATGTGTATGTGTGTATATATGCTAAAATGGCCAAAATACAGGCATATGTGCACCAGCCAGCTGGTCTTTGGGTTTCCAGTGCTCCGGTATGCGCATGCACATGCATGCACGTACATACTGGTTTGCCATCACTGATGTAGACTGGTGGAATCAGATTGATCTGATAACAGCACTTTAAAGATAAAATGAATGAGAATGGTCAGGGTATTTAATAAAAGGTGAAAATAATAACTCCTGGCATGTACTGGCATAGGGGAATAACATGTTCCATTGATTCAATTATTCCACTGTCACATGGGCATAGTCTTTGTTCAAAGGGGACTTTTCTATTTCATCCTTCAATAACAGCTTTTGGAAATAATTGAATCTGACTAAAGGAAGGGTTTTTCCTGAAAACAGAGATCTCTGTAGAAAACCTGATCAGACCCAAAGAGATTGCTATCCTCAAGCTATGAAATAAAACAAGCCTTGCTCCTGGCACTTATTGCATAGATCTGACATATCATGTTTATTCTTGTATTCCTATCTTTCAATGAGATCAGAATTACATGAAATATTAATCTCTAATATACTAATATATATTTTAAGTGGTAGCATTTTCCAGAAACTTAAAGTGTAGTAGGACTCACTCTAGAAAAAAAACATAGGGTGGGGGTTCAAGATAATACTGGAATACACTGAAATGGAAGGTGGTGTTGGTGCAGCGGTGGGTTTCAAAAATTGTTGGAACCTCTTATGTAGGTGTGGCCTGCTTTGTGGGGTGGCTTGCCAGCCATGTGATGAAGTGGCAGTGGCTTGGCAGTCATGTGATTGGGTGGGAGTGGCTTGGCAGTCATGTGACCGAGTGGGAGTGGCTTGGCAGTCATGTGATTGGGTGGGAGTGGCCAAGACGATATCACTGAATTCTTTGTCCTCATGGATGATCTACAAAAAGAAGATATAAAAAACGAAATTTATTGACTTCCTGGGTGTGGTGTCACTGCAACACGGGGATTTTCTGGGGCTCCGAAATATTTCATTTTCATTTCATTTATTCGACTTATTAACCACCCCCTCTCCCCAAAGGGACTCGGGGCGGTGCACAGGCAAATATAAAAATACAATACATCACAATAAATACATAAATACATTAAAACTATTTTAAATTACACCCTGTGCTAAAAACTACCCCGTTAAAATCCCTAAAGCCCAATTTAAAATTTCTCTACTTAACAACTAAGGCTAAAAACGGTAGGTTAGGCCAGGCCAGCCTGTTGGAAAAAGTAGGTTTTTAGTTGCTGACGGAAGGAGCGGAGGTCCGGGATAGATCTAAGTTCGGGGGGTAGGTCGTTCCAGAGGGTCGGGCCGCCAAAGAGAAGGCCCTTCCCCTGGGCGTCACCTGCTGGCATTGCCTAGTGGATGGCACCCGGAGAAGCCCTTCTCTGTGGGAGCAAATCGGCCGAAGGGATGTATGGGGTAGGATGCGATCCCGCAGGTAACTAGGTCCCATGCCATGGAGCGGTTTGAAGATGGTAACCAGCACCTTGAAGCGCACCCGAAAGACCACAGGCAGCCAGTGCAGCTCGCGCAGGAGTGGTGTTAAGTGGGAATACCTAGAGGTACCCAATATTGCCCGCGCGGCTGCATTCTGAACTAGCTGTAGTCTTCGGGTGCACCTCAAGGGGAGCCCCGTGTAGAGAGTGTTACAGTAGTCCAGACGGGATGTCACGAGGGCATGAGTGACTGTGCGAAGGGCATCCCGGTTCAATAGGGGCTGCAATTGGCGTACCAGGCAAACCTGGTAGAATGCCCCCCTGGCCACGGCTGTCACATGGTCTTCTAAAGACAGCTGGGTATCCAGGAGGACCCCCCAAGTTGCGTGCCCGATCCACGGGGGCTAGATGTTCGCCCCCTATGGCCAGTGATGGAATCAACTGGTTGAACCGGGGCACTGGAAACCACAGCCACTTGGTCTTGGACGGGTTGAGCTTGAGTCTGTTCCTTCCCATCCAGATCCACATGGCTTCCATACACCGGGACATCACTTCAACGGCATCGTTGGGGTGGTTTGGGGTAGATACGTACAGCTGGGTGTCGTCAGCGTACGGATGGTATTCTACCCCAAAACCACGGACGATCTCGCCCAGCGGCTTCATATATGTGTTGAACAGGAGCAGCGAGAGGACCGACCCCTGTGGCACCCCACAAGTGAGTGGCCTTGAGGTCGACCTCTGCCCCCCTGTCAACACAAAGCACCCCTCACCCCCAACCCCTCCAGCCGATGCAATAGGATACCATGGTCGATGGTATCAAAAGCCGCCGAGAGGTCTAATAGGACCAGGATGGAGGAACAACCCCCATCTCTGGCCCTCCAGAGATCATCCACCAACGCGACCAATGCCGTCTCCATGCTGTGACCGGGCCGGAAGCCGGACTGGCGCAGGTCTAGATAATCAATTTCCTCCAAGTGACGTCGAAACTGTTGTGCCACCACACTCTCAACAATCTTTGCCAAAAAGCAAAGGTTGGAGACGGGATGATAGTTAGCTAACAAAGCTGGGTCCAGGGAAGGCTTCTTGAGGAGGGGCCTCACCACCGCCTCTTTCAAGACGGCCGGCAAGAACCCCTCACTCAAAGAAGCATTGACTAACTCCTGGAGCCAGCCTTGTGTCACCTCCCAGGATGCCAGTACAAGCCAGGAGGGATGTATCTCAAGACCTGCCTCCGGCATTCCCTCTAGACCACTTTCAATGGAGACCATCTCGTTCCGAATCTGAGTGATTTTATCCAGCAGATACTCTCCAAATTCCTCTGCTCTGCCCTGCAGAGGGGCTTCCCGCGGCCTCTGTTGAAGGAGGGAGCGGGTTACCCCAAACAGGGCGGCAGGGCGGTTATCTGCGGACGCGATAAGAGTGGCACAATAGTGACGCTTGGCCACTCTTAACACCACAAGGTAAGTCCTCAAATGGGCTCTCACCTGTGTTCGGTCAGATTCAGACCGTGTGGATCTCCACCTACTCTCTAGGCGTGTCAGCCTTCGCTTTGCTGCATGCTTGGCTGCCATGGAAACGGGGAGGGTGGGTCTTGGGTTAACTATGTGTGCTTGAGGAAGATGGTACGAGTCGGTGATATCTCAAACCTAACGGTATCACATTCCATTCTGATGAATGCTCTGGACGTGATGCCCACCTGATGTCCTGGAGGATATTGCATTGGACACCATTGTAGAGGGCATGGGTTATTGGGATTGGCTTATGCTTTGATATACACGCTTCGCGCCTAAACTAGTCACTCCCTGCTTGACCTTTGTTTGCTGTTCTTCTGTATTCAGTAAAAGTAACAAACATTCTGAAATATGCTTAAGTGTGGTCTTTCTTGAACCCTTTCTTGAAGAAGCGAACCCTGACATAAAGCAGGGAGTCAAATAAAACAAGAAACCCCGGAACCAGATGTCGGAGCTCGGGAAAGAAGAACCGCTGGGAGCGGCCGCCTCTCACCCAACTGCTCTAAAAGAGGAATCCAGGTCAGTAATGGAATTATTAGCTGACCTTAGCATGGAACCTAAACCCGAAGAAAGATCAACTCGCCATCGTTGGTCCGAGGGAGTGGGAATGAAGGAAATTGCTAAAGAAGACATCGCCCCCGGGGTCACAACCACAAGGCGCCGGCAAGCCTGCTCCCCTCCCCCCTTGGCAGAATTGTTAAAGGAAGAGAGGGACTTGAGAGAGATGGCAAGTGATTTACTCTGTCAAGCGGAGGACAGAAAGGAAGCCCGAGAGAAAATGTGGGGGGGGATCCTCATCCTTCGGAGTGGGAAGGAATGATACAACAGGAACAAGAGAGGGAGAGCCCCCAACCACCCGCTGGTACCCCTAGGGGAGGCACCCCAATGGCAGCCCAACAGGGAGATCTAAATCCTGCGCCACGCAGACTTGCAAGACTCCCCCCCCCCCTGGGGATTAAGTTTGGGGGAAACCCTACTGAGTTAGGCTTTTTTTTACTGCAAGTCAGCAACTATGTTAAACAATTTGCTGACGACTTGAGAGATGATGAATCAAAGATAGGAATTGTGTCTCTGGCGCTGGAAAGTACAGCGGCTGATTGGATAGTGTCGTTACACAATGATCATTCCCCATTAATGGTGGACTTTGATAGATTTATGACTGCTCTTAGGAGGCGGTTCGAAGACCCCCTCTTTCATAGAAAGGCACGGATTGAAATGAAGAATCTGCGCCAGGGAAATAAATCAGTTCAGGCTTACACTCAACGTTTTCGTGAGCTCGCAATTTATATGCGCGGCTGAAGTGAGGAAGCTCTTATCGATAATTATACAGAAGGCTTAAACCCAACCATATATCAGAGCTGCATCAACAGACGCACGCCCAATTCCCTTGCAGATTGGTATCAGCTTTCCGGTGATGTAGAAATAGATCTAGCTAGAAGAAAACCCCTGTTAGATCTTGAAAAGGAAAGAGAATATGGAGTTCCCCCCCCCCCAACCTTTTGGGAGGGACTACCAAAGGGAAAGTAAAGATCGGAGATCTGTTAAACCTCGCTCTGGTGCTTGCTTTCGCTGTGGAAAGGAGGGGCATTGGGCCAATAACTGCAAACTGAAGCAAAAGCCACGCCCGCTATCTTCAACTGAAGGGAAAAAGCCCGCGAAAACCCCAAGCGTGCGCACAAAACCAGTGATGTTTGGAGCGGAGCCTCTGGATCTATCTACCGATGACCAGCAGAAGGTGGAGCCAGATGACTGGGAGAAGGAAACCTCCTCCTCTGACGACAATTGGGTGAGTCCCCATTCTGGACCCCTTACTATTCCTTTGCATCTTTTGGCTCCATCTAGTGGCCGCAACTGTAAAATACTGGCCCTTTTAGATTCTGGCTGTTCACGTTGCCTCATCAGCCAGGAATTAGTACAACAAATGGGATTTCACCTAAAAAACTTAAAAGTTCCTATTGCTTTCTGCCAAATGGATGGTACTGTAGCAGGTGGTAATCCAGCACTATATGTAACTGAACCAATTCAAGTGTCTATTGGAGACACCCATCAGGAAACTATTAACTTTATTGTAGCCCCCATTGCTGACAACTCAGTCATTTTGGGCCTGAATTGGCTACGGAAATGGAACCCTCTAATTGATTGGAAAGAGGGGTGGGTTCGCATTCCTTTACCTTTGCCTACCACTATGCCAATCACACTGCTCCTGCATCCCAATGTGCAACCTCTAACTGAGCAAACTCCTCTCCAAGAACCTGTTAATTCAGGCCTGGCTGTTCCCAATCTAGAAGTAATACCAGGTGAAGATAAAATCCCTAAAGAGTACTGGGACCTTAAAGATGTTTTTAGTGAAAAGTCCTGTGACACTCTTCCCCCCCACTGTGCTACAGACTGTTCCGTTGATTTCCTCCCAGGGGTGCAACTTCCCAAACTCGCATTTACTCTATGACACCCCGCGAAATGATTGAACTTCGCAAATTTATTGACAAAAACTTAGAAAGAGGTTTCATTGAACCTGCTAGACCTTGGGTAGCTGCCCCCGTAATGTTTAGAGAAAAGAAAGATGGCAGTCTCCGTCTTGTACAGAATTATAATTTTTTGAATGCTATCTGTGAGCACAATGTCTACCCACTGCCTCTCATGAAGGACATGTTGGCACATCTGGCTACAGGCAAGATTTTTACTAAGCTCGATCTCAGGGAAGCTTATTACAGAATAAGAATTAAAGAAGGAGACGAGTGGAAAACGGCATTTAACTGCCCTTTAGGGTGCTTTCAATTTAAAGTGTTACCATTCGGCCTCCAAGGGGCGCCGTCTGTTTTTATGCAACTGATTAATGAAGTATTGCATGAGCACCTGTACAAGGGCGTTATCATCTATCTTGATGACATCGTCATATACACAAAAACACGTGATGAACACATAAAACTAGTTCGTTCTGTTTTGCATAAACTCAGAGCCGCTGAACTCTATGCTAAACTTTCTAAGTGTGAATTTAACCAGGAGAAAATTGACTACCTAGGGTATTGCATCTCGTCTGAAGGAATTGAAATGGATCCTGCAAAGGTTAAAGCTGTCATGGAATGGGCCCCTCCTCGTACTCATAAGCAATTACAAAGTTTTTTGGGTTTTGCCAACTTTTACCGCCAGTTTATCCCTTCTTTTGCTAGCATTGCTCTGCCTATCACGAACCTACTCAAAACGAACGGGGAGACTAAACCGCATCCGGGTTCGCCTTTGAACTGGACTATGGAGTGCCAAGCTGCGTTTGAGAAGCTGAAACGTTTGTTTGCAGCAGAACCTGTTCTGAAACATCCGGATGTCAATGCCCCGTTCATGATTCAAGCTGACGCTAGTGATGTGGCTGTCGGAGCTGTCTTATTACAATACAACCAACAGGGCCAACTACAACCCTGTGCTTACACTTCCCGTAAGTTGTCCAACACTGAGAGGAGATGGGCGATTTGGGAAAAAGAGGCATTTGCTGTTCGTTGGGCCCTCATGACTTGGCGTCATTTTCTGGAGGGAGCCCCTCACCCGTTTGAAGTATGGACTGATCACAAAAATTTGGAGTCGCTAACGACATCCCGTAAATTGTCCCCAAAACAGGTGCGCTGGGCTCACTACTTCCATCGTTTCAACTTTATTCTTAAATACATCCCTGGAGGAAATTTTTTTTATGGCTGATGCTCTATCCAGACTACCTCAATACGACAATTCTAAACTCACAGTTGTTCAACCCGTAATTCCGCTAGCTGTAATGGCGACCCCAGTCGTAACCAGGAGTCACTCCATAGTCCAAACTGAACCACCTGCAGAGCTGATAGCTAAGATTAAGACAGACCTTCTTACCAACAATTGGTATGCCACACACTCTGGGGATTGCACCTTAAGAGATGATCTACCCTTGATTGGATCGAAGATTTATGTCCCAGCTACTCTGCAACCTTTTGTGTTTCAAAACGCTCATGACTCCAGGCTTGCTGGACATTTTGGGTTCGTAAAGACTATGCATTTAGTGAAACGCCAATTTTGGTGGCCTTCCCTCAAAAAGGACGTTAAATCATATATTGCCAGTTGTCCTGTTTGTGCTGCATCCAAACGTTCTCCAGGAAAACCCCACGGTCTGCTCCAATCTGTAGCGAGGCCAGAGGCTCCTTGGAAGGAAATTTCTATGGACTTTATTGTTGATCTTCCAAGTAGCCAAGGTTCTACTGTCATATGGATGGTCACCGATTTGTTCTCCAAGCAAGTTCATTTTGTGCCATGCTCAAAAATTCCATCTGCTAAATCTTTGGCTAAGCTCTTTCTTACTCACATTTATCGCCTAAATGGTGTCCTGAAGCGTATCATCTCAGATAGGGGTACTGTCAACATCCCGATGTTGCCATGGACCTTAGCTGTTTGCCTTAACGAACTGAAAATTCTTGACATTCCTGTGGCAGGAAAGGAATCTCAGGACAGCCTGTGACTGCGCATGCATGCAATTATTTTCAATGCTAATTGGAGAACATAATTTATGACAAGCAGAGGGGAGGGGGCATAAGGGGGTAAAGTGCAGAAGCCATCCAATTATTGCCAGTCCTGGCTGCAACTGAAGCTCGCCATGATGTTATATTCAATAAACGGACATTGCTTTGAACTTTTACGTGAGGCCATGAATCATTTGAAGTTTCTCTTGGGAGCTTGACAGACAGCCAGGACTCTTAAAAGAAATCTATCAAGATTTCCGGGCTACCTGAGTCCCGCCTCCCCCAAGCAATGCCTGATAAAGAGGGAGGAGATCAGGCCATGGCAGAAAAAAGCCTCATTTCAGCTGGAGGCCAGCCAACCCCCCTGAACAGCGGAGCTGCAGACATCCAGCCTGTAAAACCTTTCCCAGCAACAGAAGCAAGAAAAGATAAGTACTGGATGTGGGACTGGGAACAAGCTAGAAGGCCCCGGCCTCAGATGGGATCCCTGGGGGGTGCAGTGGAGAAACTGAGGGAGGATTTTGATCAAGCCACCCTTCATGACGAGAGGCCAGCCTGCCATCCGGAAGAGAGAGGAGGCATATCTGATCCTGCTGAAGGGAGGAGATGCATGCTGGAGCGCAGCCCCAGAAGCAAGCATGCTGCCAAGAGCAGGCAACTCCCTCCCTCTCCCCCTCCTAGAGCTGAAGAAGATGATCGGCCGTATCAGGCACGGGCATACAGGGGCCAGGAGGAAAACAGAGGAGGGAGGGAACTAAACGATCCACCCCAATTCAGGGGAAAGTTTGATGGTAGTTCAGACCAACTAGCTCTATTCCTTGATTCAGCTGATATCCACTTAGAATGCTATGAGCACCTCTACCCATCCCCCAGAACCATGGTGAATGCCAAGGCAGAGGGTTTCGAGGGGGAAGCAAAAGAATGGCTAGCAGCCCTCCATAAGCGGAGGGCCCCCGAACTGCAAGACATAGATGACTTCCTGCGAGTCCTAGAGGCCAGGTTTGAAGAGGGGGAGGAGGACCCATATGCAGAGGAGGAACTCAGCAACCTAAAGCAAAGAGGCCGCCCCATCAAAGAGCACATCCGTGAATTCAGGAGGATAGTTGGAAGACTACCCCCCCTACCAGAATGGTTGTTGGTGCATTTTTTCAGAATAAGCCTGGATAAAAGTATTGCCCAAGTAACTGCATATCGTGACATCCCAAATCAACTCTCTGAGTGGTTCCGAGTGGCAACAAAAGTCGACAGTGGGCTATGTGCCAACGACACAAGGAAGGAACCAGACACAAAGGAGAGGGGTCAACCTAATCTGAAACCATCCCGCCAAAAGAAAGAAATGGCACCACAGCGAGACCTGAGACCAGCCCTCCCTCGAAGTTCCGTGAGGTGTTACAGATGCGGGGGGATGGGCCACATGGTAGCTGCATGCCCAACCCCAGTCCCGAAACCAAGGCTGGACCTACCACCCAGGGCCCGACAAGAACGAGGGCCCCGACGGGCCATCAACACATCCAGGAGGGCTCTTCAAGCTGCAGGGGTCTCCTCCCTCCCAGGCAAAAGCAGTGAACCCCCAGGCAATGATGACCAGTCAATTGAACCCTATGACAGCGAGTACGAGGGAGAAAATGACCCAATGGTGAGCGAATCAATTTACCCTTTCCTTTTTCCAATACGCCTCACAACCCCGAAAACGGGAAAACAGGAGGATTTTCAAGCCCTTGTAGACTCAGGCTGCACTAGGTGCTTGATTAACTTAACCACAGTTCAGAAACTGGGGATCAGAGCGAAAAGACTGAACCACCTGATTCGGTTTGAGAAGGTTGACGGTTCCCTAATGGGAGGAGCCTATGCCACTCACCTAACTGAACCAGTGAGACTAGAATTGGCAGATCACTGGGAAATAATTCGATTCAGAATAGCCCCCAAAATGACAGAGGCAGTCATACTTGGACTTTCCTGGCTAGACAAGTGGGGACCGACCATCTGGTGGCAAGGGGGCACCCGCAGGCTTAGGATATCACCTGGCCCTCAACCCCTCCCTCACGAGCAAGCAAAAATACCACTCACATTGAGAGCCCCGCATATCAATCCAGACGGTCGTGGGGAGGGGCAGGGCCGAGGGGAGACAAGTTCCATCCTCCCGGTTGGTGGCACGTGGCCGTTGGTTACAAACGGTCGGGTGCCACAACCCCCGCAGGCTAGGTGGTCAGGGGATACAGAGCCAGGGCCTGCGGCTGATGTTTTGCAACGCCAGGTCCGTGGTCAACAAAGCCCCCCTCGTCCATGACCTTGTGTCAGAGGGGGAGCCGGACCTGGTAGGAATTGCAGAGACCTGGTTGGGCCACGAGGGAGGACTTCCCCTCGTCGAAATGTGCCCACCAGGTTACTGCGCTTTTCATCAGCCGCGGGCCCTAGGCAGGGGCGGTGGGGTAGCGGTCATTATCAAGGAAGGCCTTGAGCCGAGAGAGACCATTGTGCCTCAGACTACCGGTTGTGAGTCCCTCTGCGTGAAGTGGGGCCTAGGGAGGCAGTTGGGCTTGCTGGTTGTATACCTGGCTCCCCGCTATGTAGCAGCAGCCCTGCCCGAGCTCCTGGAGGTGATCGCTACGGTGGCAGTTGAGACCCCCAGACTTGTAGTCATGGGGGACTTTAATCTGCCATCGTTGGGCGAATCATCCGAGGCAGCTCGGGAGTTCATGGCCTCCATGACGGCCATGGACCTGACCCAACTAATTCAAGGCCCCACCCACGAGGGTGGACATACGCCGGATCTCATCTTTGTCTCGGGCCAATGGAAGAGTGATCTGGGTATAGGGGATATAGTCATCACACCCTTGTCATGGTCAGACCACTCACTTCTCCGACTCGACCTTCCGACCGCCACTCCCCGTTGCGGGGAGGCGGAACCAGAACTTCCTATCTGGTTTCGCCCCAGGCGCCTGATGGACCCTGTTGGGTTCCAGACGGCGCTTGGGCCACTTCCTGTACCCCTGACCCGCGCCCCGATGGAGGACCTCGTGGCCGCATGGAATACTGCGGCCACGGGAGCCTTGGATCGGGTCGCGCCCTTGCGGCCTCTCTTGCGGCGCCGAGCTGCCCCGGCTCCTTGGTTCACCGAGGAGCTGAGGGCGATGAAACGCCGCAAGAGATGCCTAGAGGGAAGATGGAGGGCTACTCGCTCCGAATCTGACCGGACACAGGTAAGAGCCCATTTACGGACTTACATTGTGGCGCTGAGAGTGGCCAAACGTCATCATTGCGCCACTCTCATAGCATCCGCAGAAAACCGCCCTGCCGCCCTGTTTAGGGTGACCCGTTCCCTCCTGCAACAGAGGGTGCGGGAAGCCCCGCTACAGGGTAGAGCAGAGGAATTTGTGACTTTTCTGCAGGACAAAACCGCTCAGATACGGAACGAGCTAGCCCCCATTCGTGGCCCAGTGGGATGCCACGAGGCCGATCTTGTTTGGGAGGAATTTGACTCCGTTGCTTCCGAGGATATGGACAGGTTACGTGGACGACTGCGAGCCACCACATGTTTATTGGACCCGTGTCCCTCCTGGCTTGTACTGGCATCCTGGGAGGTGACACGAGGCTGGCTCCAAGAGGTTGTCAACGCATCCTTGAGTGAGGGTTCCTTGCCTGCTTCCCTAAAAGAGGCTATGGTGAGGCCCCTCCTTAAGAAGCCCTCTTTGGACCCAGCTCTTTTAACCAACTATCGTCCCGTCTCCAACCTTCCCTTTCTGGCGAAGGTTGTCGAGAGTGTGGTGGCACAACAGTTTCCCCGTAACCTGGAGGAAGTTGATTATCTAGATCCGCGCCAGTCCGGCTTTCGGCCCGGGCATAGCACCGAGACGGCATTGGTCGCGTTGGTGGATGATCTCTGGAGGGCCAGGGATGGGGGTTGTTCCTCCATCCTGGTCCTATTAGACCTCTCGGCGGCTTTCGATACCATCGACCATGGTATCCTATTGCATCGGCTGGGGGGGTTGGGGGTGGGAGGCACCGTTTTACGGTGGTTCTCCTCCTACCTCTCTGGCCGATCGCAATTTGTGTTGGCAGGAGAGCAGAGGTCGACCCCGAGACCCCTCACATGTGGGGTGCCTCAGGGGTCGGTCCTCTCGCCTCTCTTGTTTAATGCATACATGAAGCCGCTGGGTGAGATCATCCGTGGTTTTCGGGTAGAGTACCATCTCTACGCTGATGACACTCAGCTGTATATATCTACCAAAAAACCACCCCAACGATGCCGTAGCGGTGATGTGCCAGTGCCTGGAAGCTGTGCGGATCTGGATGGGAAGTAACGGACTCAGGCTCAACCCGACCAAGACCGAGTGGCTGTGGTTTCCGGCTGCCCGATTCAACCAGCTTTCTCCAACGCTGGCCATAGGGGGCGAACATCTTGCCCCTGTGGATGGGGCGCGCAATTTGGGAGTCCTCCTGGATACCCGGCTGTCTATGGAAGAGCAAGTGACAGCCGTGGCCAGGAGGGCGTTTCACCAGGTTCGCCTGGTTCGTCAATTGCGCCCCCTATTGGATCGGGACGCCCTTCACACAGTCACTCATGCCCTCGTGACATCCCGACTGGACTACTGCAACTCCCTCTACATGGGGCTCCCCTTGAGGTGCACCCGGAGGCTTCAGTTAGTTCAGAATACAGCCGCGCGAGCAATTATGGGAACCACTAGGTTTACCCATGTAACACCGCTCTTGCGCGAGCTGCACTGGCTGCCTGTCGTCTTCCGCGTGCGCTTCAAGGTGCTGGTTATCATCTTTAAAGCGCTCCATGGCTCGGGACCTAGTTACCTGCGGGATCGGATCCTGCCTCACACATCCTCACGGCCGATTCGCTCCCACAGAGAGGGACTTCTCCGGGTGCCGTCCATTAGACTTTGTCAGCGGGCGACGCCCAGGGGAAGGGCTCTCTCTGTGGCGGGCCCGGCCCTCTGGAACGACCTTCCCCCCGATATTAGAACGACCACGGACCTCCGCTCCTTCCGCCTGAAACTAAAGACACATCTTTTCCGCCTGGCCGGCCTAGGGTAGTCTCTCTCTCTATGGGTTTTTTAACTGTTTATTTATATTGAGTGGGGATTTTTAGTTAATGGGATTTTAGCACAGGTGTTTGTTTAATCTGTTTTAAATTGTATGTATTTTTGTATATTTATGGTTTTTATTCTCCCTGTGCACCGCCCCGAGTCCCTGTGGGGAGAGGGAGCGGTTAATAAATTCAGTTTTATTATTATTATTATTATTATAAGAGAGACCACAAGAACAACTGGCAACCACATCTGACAAAACCCCAGAGGCTGAACTGATTCCAGTGGAATACCAGGACCTCGCAGAAGAGTTCAGTGAGACAGAATGCGACATCCTGCCCCCCCCCCACCGCGAAACAGATTGTGCCATTGAAATCATCCCTGGGGCAAAACTACCCAAACCCAAGCTGTATGCCATGACGCCTTGAGAGATGCAAGAAATGCGTGAATACATAGACAAAAACCTAGCACGAGGGTTCATCAAGCCAGCCAAGCCACGGATTGCGGCACCAGTCCTCTTCAAAGAGAAAAAAGATGGAACTATGCGTCTGATGGTGGACTTTCGGGGGATCAATGGGGTGTGCGTACACAACCTATACCCGCTTCCCCTCATGAAAGATATGCTGTCTCACTTGGCCAAGGGAAAAGTCTTTACCAAATTAGACCTCAGAGAAGCATACTACCGAATACGGATCAGGGAAGGAGATGAATGGAAAACAGCGTTCAACTGCCCTTTAGGAAGTTTCCAATTCAAAGTGATGCCTTTTGGATTACAGGGAGCCCCAGCAGTGTTCATGCAGTTAATAAACAAGGTGCTGCATGAGCACCTCTACAAGGGGGTCCTTGTCTTTCTATATGACATCCTTATTTACACTGAGACCGTCGATGACCACATACCCCTGGTTCGCCAAGTACTGGAAAAACTTCTGGCAGCCAACCTGTATGTCAAACTATCAAAATGTGAATTCCACCGTGAGCGACTAGACTATCTAGGCTACCGAGTGTCAAATGAGGGAATAGAGATGGACCCAGCTAAAGTGCAAGCCATCCTAAGCTGGCAACCCCCTCGCACCCGCAGACAGCTACAAAGTTTCCTAGGGTTCGCAAACTTCTACAGGCAGTTCATTCCCTCCTTTGTGAAGATTGCCAAACCCCTGATAGACCTCCTGAAGACAGGGAGCCCAGGAATGAAACCTCATCCGGGACAACCCCTACAGTGGAGCCTAACCTGCCAGGAGGCATTCGAAACACTGAAAGAAATGTTTGCAAAGGAGCCGGTACTGAAGCATCCTGACCCTGAGCAACCTTTCGTGATCCAGGCAGACGCCAGCGACATGGCCGTAGGAGCAGTACTACTCCAAAGAAACAACCAAGGAAATTTTCAACCCTGTGCCTATACCTCCCGCAAACTCACGGACACGGAGAGACGATGGGCCTCATGGGAAAAGGAGGCTTTTGCAGTGCGATGGGCACTACTAACCTGGAGACACCTGCTAGAAGGGAGCCAGAAACCGTTTGAAGTTTGGACCAACCACAAAAATCTGGAAGCTCTCAGAACCCCACAGAAACTATCACCCAAACAAGTCCGATGGGCTTCAACCGTTTCAACTTCGTACTAAAGCGCATTCCAGGGCAGAGGAACTTTCTAGCTGATGCCCTCTCCCGCATGCCTCAGTACAAATGCGAACGGGAGCACGTAGTGGACGCCATTATTCCTTCTGCTCAACCAGCTGCCCAAGTAACCACCAGGCGGCAACACCGTGACCGACGGAGTCAAACCACAAGCGATCTAACCACAAGACTTAAAACTGAGCTGCTAACAGACCCTTGGTTCCAAAACAACAAACACATCTTGACGAAGAGGGATGACCTCGCCTGGAAGGGGACAAAACTCTATGTTCCAGAATCTCTACGTATCCTAGTTCTCCAGAGGAGCCACGATGCCAAATTGGCAGGCCATTTTGGGTTCCTAAAGACTTTACACCTAGCCCGGAGGCAATTCTGGTGGCCTGGAATGAAGAAAGATGTGGATAGCTATGTAAAAAGTTGCACAGTCTGTGCCACAATGAAAATACGACCAGGAAAACCCCCGGGACTACTGCAAGCAGTGGCAGAACCAACGAGGCCATGGGAGGAGATTGCAATGGACTTTATAGTAGAGTTGCCAAAAAGTGGGGGAAACACAGTGATTTGGACTGTAATAGACCTGTTCTCCAAGCAGGCACACTTCATTCCCTGTAGCGGACTACCCTCGGCTCACAAGCTGGCTAAACTGTTTGTGAAGCATATCTACCGACTGCATGGAGTACCTCGAAGAATCATCTCAGACAGAGGGGTCCAGTTCACGGCTAAATTTTGGAGGGAGTTCCTGCGGTCCATTGGATCATCTCAGGGTCTTAGTTCAGCTTTTCATCCGAGCACTAATGGGGCAGCAGAAAGACTGAACGCCATGATAGAGCAGTACCTGAGGTGCTACGTGAACTATCAGCAGTCTAATTGGGCAGACCTTTTATCTTTCACTGAGGTTGCATACAATAATGCTCTTCACAGCAGCACAGGACTCACACCATTTAAAGTAGTGAGCGGCATGGATTTCGTCCCAATGCCTGAGTATCCAAGAGACCCCCCCTCCTCAGTCAGCTTGACTGATTGGATGTCGATGCTGAAAGCAGCTTGGGGAAATGTCAAGAAAGCTCTAGACAAAGCAACACAAACCTACAAGAAACAGATAAACACCGGGCTCCGCAACGGCCGTTCCAGGTGGGAGAGAAGGTTTACCTCTCCACAAAATACTTGAGACTAAGACTGCCCAGCAAAAAACTGGGGCCAAAATTTGTGGGGCCATTCCCCATAATAAAGATCATCAACCCAGTCACAGTGATATTGAAACTGCCTCGATTGCTGGGGAAGACACACCAATCGTTTCATAGTAGCCTTTTGGAACCTGTGATCGGTTCCATTCTGAGACCACTGCCCCGTGCGCCCCCAGGCCCTGTGGTCATAGGGGGCCAAACCCATTATGAAGTCCAACGAATTCTTGATTCGAGGTGGCACAGAAGGCAACTCCAATACCTAATCAAGTGGAAGGGTTATCCCCTATCGGAAGCATCGTGGGTGAAACATAGAAACATCCAAGCTGACCGCCTTATAGCAAAATTCCATGCAGAAAATCCAAGCAAGCCGGGGGGGAGGGGGACGCATCCCTAAGTCATACACCTGCATTCAGATTGTTTTGTTTCCCATAGGTTGCTTTCAAGAAGTAAGGGGAGCCAGATGTCAACATCCCGATGTTGCCATGGACCTTAGCTGTTTGCCTTAACGAACTGAAAATTCTTGACATTCCTGTGGCAGGAAAGGAATCTCAGGACAGCCTGTGACTGCGCATGCATGCAATTATTTTCAATGCTAATTGGAGAACGTAATTTATGACAAGCAGGGGGGAGGGGGCATAAGGGGGTAAAGTGCAGAAGCCATCCAATTATTGCCAGTCCTGGCTGCAACCGAAGCTCGCCATGATGTTATATTCAATAAACGGACATTGCTTTGAACTTTTACATGAGGCCATGAATCATTTGAAGTTTCTCTTGGGAGCTTGACAGCTACTCAATTTACGTCGCAATTTTGGAAGGAATTTCTGAGACTGATTGGCTCCACCCAGGGCTTAAGCTCCTCCCACCATCCGCAGACTAATGGGGCTTGTGAACGAGCTAATTCCGTTCTGGAACAATACTTGCGTTGTTTTATAAACTTCCAACAGGATGATTGGGCTGACCTCCTGATTCACGCTGAGGTAGCGTATAATAACTCAGTTCATAGTAGTACCAGAATGACCCCGTTCAAAGTAATCTATGGTCAGGACTTTGTACCAATCCCTGAGCTTCCTCACGACCCTCCCACAATTCATTCTCTTGCAGATTGGAGTGGTAAACTGTCTTCTGTCTGGCCCATTATACGAAAAACATTGGATGATGCTCATCAATCTCATAAGCTTTACGCCGACAAGAAACGAGCTGTACCTCCACAATACAAAGTTGGAGATCGCGTATACGTCTCTACTAGATATCTGGACAGTCCTCAGAAATGCAAGAAACTAGGTCCTAAGTTTGTAGGACCTTTCACGATTACTAAGATAATCAGCTCTGTTTCCGTTAAATTGGACCTCCCTAAAACCAACCGACGCCTCTATCCAGTCTTCCATGTCCACTTGTTGAAACCTGAATGGTTGTCACATCTTCACAAGCCTCACTCTGATGCTCCTGCACCCCTAGTGGTGGATGGACAACAACATTATGAAGTCTGTGACATTTTAGATTCCAGAGTGCATAGAAATAAAATACAGTACCTTGTAGTTTGGAAGGATTTTCCTCCATCCCATAACGAATGGGTGGATAAACAACATGTGAAAGCCCCGAAGTTACTGAAACAATTCTATGCCAAATATCCTAACAAACCCTAACCTCTCTTCTCCCATTTTCTATGTTGTTGTGTAGTTTTGTCTTTGACGTCTGTTTTTAGGACTGAATCCCCTTCTTCTGGAGGAGGTCTGGATGTCAGCCTTCACTTTGCTGCATGCTTGGCTGCCATGGAAACGGGGAGGGTGGGTCTTGGGTTAACTATGTGTGCTGGAGGAAGATGGTACGAGTCGGTGATATCTCAAACCTAACGGTATCACATTCCATTCTGATGACTGCTCTGGACGTGATGCCCACCTGATGTCCTGGAGGATATTGCATTGGACACTATTGTAGAGGGCATGGGTTATTGGGGTTGGCTTATGCTTTGATATACACGCTTTGCGCCTAAACTAGTCACTCCCTGCTTGACCTTCGTTTGCTGTTCTTCTGTATTCAGTAAAAGTAACCTTAAACATTCTGAAATATGCTTAAGTGTGGTCTTTCTTGAGTAATAGAAGAAGCAAACCCTGACAAGGCGTCTCTTACGGCGTTTCATCTCCCTCAGCCCCTCAGTAAACCAAGGAGCCTGGGTGATTCGACGCCGTATGAGAGGCCGCATGGGCGCGACCCAATCCAAGGCACCCGTGGCCGCAGTATTCCATGCGGTCACTAGGTCCTCCATCGGGGCATGGGTCAGAGCCACAGGTAATGGCCCAAGCTCCCTCTGGAACCTATCAGGTTCCATCAGGCGCCTGGGGCGGAACCATCTAGCTTCTGGTTCCGCCTCCCCGCAGTGAGGTGCAGCGGTGGGAAAGTCGAGCCGGAGAAGTGAGTGATCTGTCCATGACAAGGGCATGATGGCTAAATCCCCTATACCCAGATCACTCATCCACTGACCAGAGACAAAAATTAAATCCAGCGTGTGTCCTCCCATGTGTGTGGGGCCCTGAATTACCAGGGTCAGGTCCATGGCCGCCATGGAGGCCATGAACTCCCGAGCTGCCTCAGATGATTCGCCCGCTGATGGCAGTCTCCACCGCCACCCTGGCCACCACCTCAAGGAGCTTGGGCAGGGCTGCTGTTACGTAGCGAGGAGCCAGGTACACAATCAGCACGCCCAACTGCCTCCCTAGGCCCCACCTCACGCAGAGGAACTCACAGCCGGTGGTCTGTGGTACAGTGGTCTCTCTCAGCTCAAGACCTTTCTTAACAATGACTGCTAACCCCCCACCCATCCCCGATCCTTGAGCTTTGGATCAGTCTAAAAATAGATCCAGCCGCCCCATAGAGGCGGTGAGTGAGAGGGGAATTCCTGGAGATTCCAGAGACACCCGCAATGTCTCTGGAGTCAAAGGAGAACCCCCTGCAGTCCATCGCTTAAGTTCCTCCCCCCTTCCAGCAGGTGGACCAAGCAGTTGACTGCCCGAGAAAGCGAAACAAAGACTCAACATGACGTTTGGTAAGAGCCTTTTTTCTTTTTAAAATTACTACTTTCCAGAGAGATCGCCTCGAGGTGAATTTATATTAAAATAAAGTAAAGCAACCTGAGTGAAGAAGCGGTTTTTCTTAATTGGAAACATCCAGGAACTTGTGCTTCCTTTTTTTTTTTGTTACCTAAAAAACCGGACTGGATTTTTACTAACAATTGTGGATTGGCGGTGCGAAGCCCTTTCTCTTTATTTAGACAGAAGAAGTGGATTGGAACTTATCTGTTTAAATGTTGGAAATGGATCCCCCCCCTTTTTTTAGCTTTTGGGTTATTATTCTTTTTAATATTTTACTAGTGAAATAACTTAAACTCATTTCCACCCCCCACCCCCCGATGGTTGGCTTTTTCCAGAGGAACCTTACTACTTAAGGTCACAAGACTGAACTGTTCTTATTTACTCAAACTCCCCCTAGTGACTGGCAAAGTAACAGGGAGAGTGAATGAGAGGTATTACCAAGCAGAAGTTGGATTGACTTTGAGCTGATTATACATCAAAGAAGAAGGGGAATCTTTTTTCTTTTTTTCCCTTTTTTTCCTTTTTCTTTCTGGCTTCCCTGGGATATCTTGGACTATTTAGAATTGGTTGTTTTGCAGACTGCCATTTTAAAGAGATACTGCTGCTTTTTTGTTTACTTTTTTCTATTTTCTTCTTCTTTTTATACATACATCAGTCTTGTTATTTTTTGCATAGTGGAATCTTTGAATTTTTGAATCATATATACAGCTATTTTTGGTGGAATTATTTGATTTTTATTTTTCTTGTTTCTGTTTTTTCTTTTTTAAAGGGAAACAAGAGAACTTTTCTTTTTCTTTCTTCTTTTTTCTTTTTGATTTTTATTTCCACCCATTACTTTCTACAGGGGATCTTATTTACATTTTTTTCTTCTTCCTCCCTTTACTGCTTTGCTCCTTGTTTCCTTTTTGATATTTCTTCACTTCCCTACTTTTTCAGTTTCTCTCCACTCTTTTTTCTCCCCTTGTTATGTCCACCTTATTCAAAGGAGAAAGAGAAAGAATAAAATCTGAAACATGGGCAGGAAGATAACCCCAGCTGGTCCATCAACAGGGACCCCGATGCCCCCCTCAATAGGAGAACAAAAAGCAATACGGATGATGCTCCATCAAGAAAAAGAAAAACAAGAAAAGGAAGAAGCTACAACACTTGATACTTTTGCAAGAGTTACGGATGGGAAGAGAAAGTATGGAGCAAAAAATGGAAAACACAGAACGGAGATTAGAGGCAAAATTAGATTCATTGAATAAGAAAATAGAGAATATTGAAAGTAAAACAGCCTTGACAGAAGGGAAAATGGAAAAGATGCAGCAATGGATGATAAAGCAGGAAGAATTCATGGAAAAGCAACAAAAATCCATACGTGAGATGAAAGGGAAATTGGAGGAAAAAGATAAAAGAGATGAAGAATTTGATTCCAGATTGAGCGATATGGAAAAAGAGGATGGGAGTAGGATGGGAAATGGATATATCCGAATATTTTCTAAGATTTCAAAATGTAATAGAAGAAAAAGGAGAGAACATCCTTATAATAATACCAGAATTGTTGGCTGAGATTTTAGAAATGCCCCAGGAATTAGTAAGAGATGGAATAGATAATGCATACCGAGTAGATACAAGATACGTGATCAGAAACGCACTACCAAGAGAAATACATGTAAGATTTACTAAAAGAATTTTGAGATTTCAAATATTACGGAAAATAAGAGATAAAAAACTTGAACATAGAGGACAGGAAATCACAGTGTTAAAGCAAATTCCAAGAAAGGTGAGAAAAAAGAGAAGAAGATACCAGTTTCTATCTACAACTTTGATAAGAAAAGATGTCCAGTTTAGATGGCTCATACCAGAAGGCTTAATATTCACCTGGGAAGGACAGAGATACAGACTAGACACTTTAGAAAAAGCAGAAGACTTCTACAGAAAGCATGTTAATGGAGCTACGGAGAAGACCAATAAAGATGATGCATTGTCAACAAGGCTAGAAAAGCCACTAGAGGGCTGTAGGTGGAGTGGTCACAGAAAGAGAGGTTCTACCAGGATTAGAAACCAGAGAACAGAGAGAAATAAGATCAACTAGAGCTATAAAACCCCTATATAAAACATAAAATATTGATTTTAAATTGGGAAAAGATTAAGAGATTGCATTACCTTAAAATACCAGTCTGGGTATCAACTATTGAAGCATTTTCATATGCAACAACATATAAAAAGGAACAAACAATCAGATATTCCGAGTTATTAAATTCAGGGGGTGATCTCAAAATTATCCAGGAATTAAAACAAGAAGGAATGGACATGAAATTACTTTCACAAGAGGAAGTTATTCGTAAGATTATGGAATGTGCAGAAATGAGCAGATTAACATTTGAAATTAGAGAGCAGGAGAATGAACAATTTTATGAAATATGTTTTACCAATGGTTGGAAAAAAGAAAGACCTAAGGGATATAACATATAAAAAAAAAAGAATTCCTAAGTATAGAAATTATTTCCTAGGATTGTTAGATACCATAACAAATTGAGATGAGGTTGCTCTAGAAAGACACAGTGTATATTAACTAGATTAACAATGAGACACATAGATAATCAAAAATTTGGATGAACTTTTGGTTTTAGAAAGAGAAAACATTATGAGTATGTATTTTATAATAGTAAATTGGCTTCTAGAGATAATTGAGAGTAATGTTATAAAACAGGAATTCATAGGGAAATTTTTTAAAATATCTTTTTTATATATTGAATAGCTATGGAAAAAGACTGACTTGATAAACAATAATGCTATTATTTGGAAAATAAGGTGATATATATGTAATGAAAGGAAAATTGATAAATATGTTCGTAATTTTAAGTACTGATGCGCAAAATGTTTGCCCAAATGACATGTTGTATAAAGTACAAGATGAATAATGTTTTTTACTTGTTTTATGTTAAAAAATAAGAGGTTTTTACACCCCCCCCGAAATTTATTAATTTGTACCCTTACTCCTTAAATAAGTTTAAAATAACTACACAAAACAATAAAAGAGCTACTTACAGAAGAAAGATGACTGTCCTTGCCAGTCTTCAGTATCACTGACTCCAATGAATGGCCTGTACAAAGAAGAGACACAGAAATAAACTCTTCCATTGCATGAACTGCATTGGGATGAAATAAGGATGCATAATAATAGAAAAGGAAGATTACTGTTCTTTTGTGTGTTGAAGTCACCCACTGACCACCTTGCTCCAATGAATGGCCTGCACAAAGAGATACAGAAAGGAAGACTTTAATTGCTTGCACTACTATTAAGGATGAAACAAGCACACAAAGCAATAAAACAGCTACTTACATCAAAAAGATGATTGCCTTGCCAGCAGGGGTGGGTTCCTGCCAGTTCTAACCTCTTCATCTTCCTTATGGTTTTGTATGCACACACACACACACACACACACACACCCCTCACATTTTATACCTTTTAGCTTTTTAATAATAATAATAATAATAATAATAATAATAATAATAATAATAATAATAATAGCAATAGCAATAGCAATAGCAATAGCAATAACAATAATAATAATAATAATAATAATAATAATAATAATAATAATAATAATAATAATAATAATAATAATAATTTATAACCCGCTCTCTCTCCCCGAAGGGACTCGAGGCAGTGCACAGGGAATTTAAAAAATACATATAAAAACCACAAACATAATACAATATTAAAATAAATTAAACTAAAATCATGCGCTAAAATCCCATATTAAAATTTAAAACTAAGCCCCTAAAAACCCTAAAACAGTTTAATTACCCCAGGCCGGCCAAGCAGAAAAAGTGTGTTTTTAATTTTTGACGGAAGAAGCGGAGGTCCATAGTTGTTCTAATTTTGGGGGGAAGGTCATTCCAGAGGGTGGGCCTGCCACAGAGAAGGCCCTTCCCCTGGGCGTCGCCTGCTGGCATAGCCTGGTGGACGGCACCCGGAGAAGTCCCTCTCTGTGGGAGCGAATCGGCCACAGGGATGTATGGGGCAGGATGCGATCCCGCAGATAGCAAGGCCCCGTGCCATGGAGCACTTTGAAGATGATAACCAACACCTTGAAGTGCACCCGAAAGACGACAGGCAGCCAATGCAGCTCACGCAGGAGCGGTGTTACATGGCAAAACCTAGAGGTTCCCATAACTGCCTGTGCGGCTGCATTCTGGAGAAGCTGAAGTCTTCGGGTGCACCTCAAGGGGAGCCCCATGTAGAGAGCATTGCAGTAGTCCAGTCGGGATGTCACAAGAGCATGAGTGACTGTGCAAAGGGCATCCCGGTCCAATAGGGGATGCAACTGGCGGACCAGGCGAACCTGGTAAAACGCCCTCCTGGCTACGGCCGTCACTTGATCTTCCATGGACAGCCGTGCATCAAGGAGGACGCCCAAGTTGCATGCCCCATCCACAGGGGTTAGATGTTCACCCCCTATGGCCAGTGATGGAGTCAACTGGTTGTACCGGGATGCCGGGAACCACAGCCACTCGGTCTTGGATGGGTTAAGTCTGAGTCTGTTCCTTCCCATCCAGGCCCGCACAGCTTCCAGGCACTGGCACATCACCTCTACGGCATTGTTGGGGTGGTTTGGGGTAGATATATACAGCTGCGTATCATCAGCCGTAGAGGTGGTACTCTACCCCAAAACCACAGATGATCTCGCCCAGCGGCTTCATATATATATTGAACAGGAGAGGCAAGAGGACAGACCCCTGAGGCACCCCACAAGTGAGGGGTCTCGAGGTCGACCTCGGCCCTCCTGCCAACACAAATTGCGATCGACCGGAGAGGTAGGAGGAGAACCACCGTAACATGGTGCCCCTCACCTCCAACCCCTCCAGCCGATGCAATAGGATACCATGGTCAATGGTATCAAAAGCCGCTGAGAGGTCTAATAGGACCAGGATGGAGGAACAACCCCCATCTCTGGCCCTCCAGAGATCATCCACCAACGCGACCAATGCTGTCTCAGTGCTGTGCCCGGGCCGGAAGCTGGACTGGCGCGGGTCCAGATAATATTAAAAATTACTTGTGGTAAGATCACCCATCTCCTTTTCATTCCACTCCCCAATCGCAGAAAATGACCTGAAGTCAGGAAAAAAAGAAACACAGAAGCCTTTAAAAGTAAAAAAACAGGTCTCTGGTCCCGTCCCCCCCAATTCTTTAGGAAATAGCTATAAGCAAACAGTCAGAGTAAGACTGAGTTTATAAATGGAAATAATGTTTCATTCAAGAACTCTGGCTTCCCTTGTTCATTGAGAAAAGTGGAAACAATGACTCAAGGCTTACCACTCGTTGAAGAAGGTGTGTTAACAGCAATAGCTGAATAGACAGACAAAAGATAGCAGGCTTAAACTAACTACTTGGTGGAATTAAAATAAGGAAGTGGACATTTAACATTTTCACTCCCCCAATCCTGAGACAAATCACAAATCGTTTCATAACAAATAAAGATCATGCAACACAAATTAAATAATACATGATAAACAAATGGAAACATCAAAATTACAAAAAACTGTAAATAGTATAAAAATATTTGTACTCAGCAAACCAGGTGGTCAGCTGTCCCAGAACTGAATGCTGCTGTCACTTGTGTTTGCCAATTAAAACCATCTTTTCAAGCTGCTGGCTTCTTTCTTAATTTTGGCATCTTCTGCTTCTCCTGGCTTTGAAATTCAAGATGATTTTTTTCTGATAATTTGGCAATCACAAAGGGACTCCAGTTCATCAACCATTGGACCAGACCTAGCCAGCATCAGGCCCCTTGCCTGTGGATGAATTCTCCAGACCCTGCCCAATTGTGAAGGTGATAAAGGGAGTTTTGAGGATTGGCCCTTAACAGCTACTTGAAAAGAAGGTGAGTACCACCAAATTTTACTGAAGCCCAAGGGAATAAGTATGGAGAGTGCATTAATTGAGAGAGAGGGGAAAGATCTTTCTGTCGTACTGGATCCCACCTCCTCCATGCGTTTCCTAACTGTACCCAGATCTGTTGCTAGTCTCAATGGACAGTGACTGACTTTGCTTTCCAGATTCTGGAGAGCAAAGCAATTTGACTGGAGTGTGGGATCCAGAGGCGTAGCGTGGGGGGTGCAGGGGGGGCCGGCCGCACCGGGCGCAACATCTGGGGGGGCGCGCGAATCCGATCCGAGCCGGCCGAGCTGAGGCGAGGGGAAGGGAAGTCAGGAAGCCGAGAGCTCCCCCGCCACCTCCTGCAAAAATCGCCTATATGCAGATTACAAGCGGAGGAGAGGAAGGGGCTCGACCCACCCGTTCGCCTCGCCTATTGCGGGCAGCAGAGGTCGCTGTGGAGCAGCCTCGGCCACCGCCCCCCTCCCTCTCCCCGCCGATGAAATAACGGGGCTGGGGAGAGAGAAAGAGTGAAGGCGCCAAGCTGGGGGTGGAGGAAGAGTTCACTTTGCAACAACCCCCCCCCCTCAGCAAAAGAGCTTAGCGCGCGCGGGAGGTAGCCCCCCCCCACACACACACAAACACACACACACCGGCGTTGTCTGGCCCGGGAAGGCGCAGCTTGCAAAGAGGACAGGTAAAAGAGCGGGGGGAAGCGAACCCAAAGGCCGCAGGGGGAGGCTCGGAGAGGCGAACTGAATTCTGAACAACATCCTGATTTGCTGATGTTTTGCAGTAAGCACATATATTTTTAAAAACAAATTTAAAAGTACAGTATTTGAAACAATTTTTTCAAAAAGACAGTCTGAGCTCAGCAATCCTTGTTCTTCCTCTCAGAATTTCATGCCAATATGAAGGAACTTGCATTGGTTTCATTGTTTTTAAGGTGGGAACTTACACCTTTTCCTTAAAAGTTTTTATTATTGTCCCTTCTGACATTTTCTGCCTGAATACTTTTTTTTGACTTGGGATAAATGAAAATTAGTTTTTTTTTTTTAAAGACTTTGAGGTTGTGTTTTAGTCGGTTTTCAGAGTAACCTAGCAGAAATGAGTCATAACTTGATTACTTTGAGGCTTTAAAGGCATGCCTATTGTTGTAGATATTTACCCAACTACACTTGTATGTGCTATTAAGTTTGTGATATAGATAAGTAAGTACTGTGTACTTTGACCACTCCCATTACTTGTACTGTACTGTTCTATATACCTCCCTTGGTAAGGTTTGAAAGGGCAGTTAAAATTCCAAGACGCCAACATTATTTTAATTGCTAGGCCTATGTAAATCCTGAGTATCCACATGAAACAGAAATTGGATGATACAGCCTACAAGAACACAAATTCTGAATGAGCAGACTGTGTTGAAGGTGGGGTTTCTGAATGGGAAAGAAGCCTTTCTTTTGCCTCCTTTGAAACGATAAGCTCTATCTTGTGAACCCTGTTCTGGTGCTTTGAATGACTTCTGTGAACTTGCTTCTTGTAAACTGGTCAAGTGTTGGTGAACTTGCTCCTTGTGATAAAATGGTTGAATGCTGCTTGGGTAACTACAGAAAAATGATGCATTGGTTCGGTGGTCCTTTTTCCTCCTGCAGTATGCCACCATGTCCCACTGCTCTCATGTCCTCAAAAGATCTAAAAATTCCAGCTGAAGAATGTGCTGTTTTTCCTCTGACAATTGTCATAAATTGAGGACTATGCCAAACTCATTTTCTTAGTATGGAAATAGTTTGCTATTGACTTCTTCTGGAATTCTCGTCTACTCTACAGTCTTGATATCTTCTGGTAGTATCTTATCTCTGAATGATTCAGGCCTGATTCTATGTGCCTCTGAGCTCACACAAGGTTGGCTAAATGGTTGCCCCCTCCTGAGACTTGAAGTCAAATAATGAGAGTTAAGGGTTAGGGGGCGCAAATTACTTGCCTTGCCCCGGGTGCTGACAACCCACGCTACGCCACTGGTGGGACCTTCTTTAAGGAGGAGGAAAGCCCATATGATAGAGCAGGGGTCTGCAAAGTCAGATCTTTTAAGACTGATGGACTTCATCTCCCAGAATTTCCCAGCCAGTTATGCTGGCTGGGGAACTCTGGGAGTTGAAGTCCATCAGTTTTGAAAGAGCCGACTTTGCAGACCCCTGTGATAGAGCATTCATGGGGTGAATGAGAGATTCAAAAGGGGGTAAATGCTTAGATCTGACCCGCAGGGCTGCCTTGGAAACAGCGAAGGACTGGCTTGTGGTCCCTCCCGAGCTCAGTTTTTGCTGACAGAGGGTTGCAAGAGGCCATCACAGCCAAAAACAGGGCCCTTGAGTGCTGTGCACAGTTCTTCCATGCTCTATTTTTGCTGGCAGAGGGTTGCAAGAGGTAATTGCAGCCAAAAATGGAGCTCAGGAGACCATTTTTGCTGGCAGAGTACTAGCACCACCACAGGTGCCCCTGAAATGAATGATGTCAAGCTAGCCATGCCCACCCTGGCCATACCCACCCTGGGCCACAGAGGTCAAACACAACCCTGATGTAGCCCTCAATGAAATTGAGCTTGACATCCCTGGTTTACATGGTTAATTAAATTACATTAATTAACTTTTAACTGGTGTCTACTTAATTAACTACTGCCTGTTCTAATTAACTAATGTAATTAGTTAATTAATATCTAATTAACTTAATTAAATAGGCACTAGTGTAATTAATTAACTAATAACTAGTTAATTAAGTAATTAGTGCCTGTTTCAGTTAGTTACATTATATCTAGCAAGTTAATTACATTAAATTAATGTAATTATTTGCTAGATATGATGTATCTTAGCTGAAACAAGAACTAGTTGTAGCTAGCAGATAAAGTAAGAATCCAGTTCAGAAATCTTTCAGATTTTTAATGACAAAAATGGTGGCTTATATCAAAAAAGGTGGGTGAACTTTGAAGTATACCTGCATATGTAAGATTAGAGCCCAAAACTTTGTGGGAATAATAATGAAAGTATTTGCATGACATTCACTTATTTAGTGCTTCAGTAGCCCTAGCCAATCATTCAAATTAAAAAAATTCTTAACTGGCTTTGTACACATGTTTCTGACTAAAGATATGCAAAGAGAATTATTATTTATAAATAAATAATACTTAAGATACTTTTTTTTATTTTGTTTGTCTTCTGGTGTAATAGAGGACCAGTTATTCATTGGGAAGCATTATAAACCAAGAAATCAATCTTTTAAAATGAAATAAAAGAGCAAAGGCAGAAATGCCGTTAAATAATATTAATACAATGTGTGCCTACTGAAAAGGATGTTATGATGAATTTTATATTTCCTATGGCTCTACCCCAACTAATATTTATCTTTACCTGAGAATAAATATTAATCAGCTGTGGGTGCGAATAGGTGGAGGCAGGTATCTCATAGATTTAAGTGCAATTTCAGCATATCTTTCTAGCAGAATGTGGTCCTCCCCCCCTCATCCTAAGAGTAGATTGATTATGTGTAGACTGACTGGGAATTATTATCCAAACACTAAGTTACTGCATGACTCAAATAACCTCTCAACTACAGTAGACAACTATCTTCACATAAATCAATGCACATTTTTATAAGATGAATCCCACAGATGCAATCTTAGGCATTCAAGGAGTTATTTTCAATCCTTTTACCTTTTAAATCTGAAAGTAAAAATTAATCTATGTTTATATGAGAACATAGATGAATGGGATGCTTAAGTGTAAAATTGAATGCAAACTTTTTTCATTTAGCAAAAATCATTCTGAACAAAACACTGAAAAAAACACCCTGAACAAAACACTGTATTAGTTAAACAGTGTCTACTTTTACTCATGCAGTGGTTATAAAGTTACAGTATGATGTTATGGATGTCTGTCATCTACAGCTCTTACCTTTAATTATAAAGGAATTCTATAATTTGTAAAACACAGTGATGGATGCATCTCAGCACTTGCACAGTGAAATTTATTTTTCATTACGGTCATTTTTACAGCAGTAAATAAACGTCAAAATTATGAAATGAATTATGATATTTTCCAGTTATCAGTAAGAAAAAGAAGAGTTCTGGTATATGAGACTGTTGTATATACAAAATTAAGCTTTCAAAAGATATTGTGCGTTTCTATGTTGCATCCATAACTTTCCCTTTATTTTTAGCCACAGACTTTAAATGAAAGGTAGCTGTCAAGTTACAGCCAACCTTTTTCCATTCCAAATGTCAATTGGAAATAAATGCACAAGGGCATTAGAACTTTAAAAGAAAAAATTCTTCACTTGACACAGTGAGAAATGAGCTTCTCAGTTTACCTTTTCTATGCCTCACAAGCAGGAAGTTGGGAGTTCGATCCTAGGTAGAGGCAGATGTAGAGTCTCCTGCTAAGGCAGGGGGTTGGATTAGATGACCTGGAAGATCCCTTCCAACTCTGTTAATCTGTTAATTTATGGCAGCAAAAGAGCAATGGAAATCAATGCTATTGTCCTACTTTTCATCCTCTGGGTTCATTTGTTCCATTAGAGTATGGAAATTCTAAATTGATGAACACTGTACAATACATTTAAATCTCATGTATGTTACTAATTCTGTCTGTCTGTCTGTTTAAAATATGGAGAAAGAAAATGGATTAGTAAATGTAATTATTGGTCAGGGAAGTTTACACATTCAGGTTTTTTTGGGTATTTGTGGTGGAAGGCTCACAATTTATCAGTCTGAATGTCCATCTACCCATTCAGACTGTGATGATGGAAAATGTTTCCACACAATCAGATATTGCACTTTTCGCTTGTCCTTTTCATCTGCTTGCCCTTTATAGGCTTTGTGTGCATCATCCAGGGATTTATGGGCTACTGGCCACATATTTCATAATTCATGTATCTAGTCTACTAGAGATGGTGTTTGGGGTTGTTCTTAGAGTTGCTCTGGTATTGCCACAAAGTTCTAACCTGAGGCTACCTTAAGTTATTATGTGTTACCTCTACAAATGAATATCTGTCCAGTTGTTGATAGCTAATATAATAACTCAGATATTGTTCTAGCAGATAATTTGTTCTCTCACACTTTCCATTTATTTGGGAGTGATGAGAGGAGTTTAGCCTTTGGCAATTCCCACGAATTTCAAAAATGTGTGCCAAAACTGCGAGGTGAATTGCATTCTCCTATCCAAGTGATACAATCAGGAGCATCATGGAATTGATAAATGTGCTGGACAAAGAGTTTGGTTAGGATGTGTGCAATGGAATCTTTGGGAAGAAGATGAAATAAACCTATTTGGAAAATAAGTTTGT
The DNA here is from genome assembly GCA_039707465.1 of Rhabdophis nuchalis. Taxonomy (NCBI): domain Eukaryota; kingdom Metazoa; phylum Chordata; class Lepidosauria; order Squamata; family Natricidae; genus Rhabdophis; species Rhabdophis nuchalis. The sequence goes on from CM077647.1 coordinate 96,545,681, forward strand.
AAGCACCCAAATTACTGTTGTGTACTGTAGTGTTCCCTGCACTTTCTGGCATCTCCACTAAAGTCCATAGAAATCCCCTTCCATGGTATTTTAGGATTTGCTACTGGATGCAGTAACCCCACGGGTCTCCCTGGTCCCTGTTTTGCTGAGGCACAGAAAGGGCAACTAGACACATATCTTTCAATGTCTTTTTTCATATTGGGTCACCAGAACTGCCACTTGACCAAATGCAGCATTTTGACAAAGCAAAAATGTCATGCTCTCCTAGTATCATGGCAGTTTTGTAGGATGGTGCTGTGCAAACTGGCTGGGGCCTATAGTTTTACTCATACCAGGCTAGTCCAACCCTCATGGTGCATTCCTCTTGGTGGGTTTCTAGCCATTTATCATTTTCCAAGGCAACTTTCAGTTTATTTCATTGGGGATACTTGATGTTGTTTTCCTCTGGGCTCTTGTCATTACCATAGTGGCCTATGGTACTTTGGGGGAATGACTGGTAAGATTATTTTGGATTTGGTACTATTATACTCTGGACAAGGTGTCTACCAGAAAGTCCCCCCCCCCCAATAACGCAGGGTGAAATTAAAATATTGTGCGCAGTGAACCTGTTTGGGAAACAGGTTATGTGATGTTTTTAGGGCTTCTAGGTTTTTATGGTCTGTCCAGACTTCAAAAGGGTTTTTTGACCCCTCTAAGAAATGCCGTCAAGTTAGTACTGCCCATTGGACTGCATAAACCTCCTTTTCCCACACTACCCACCTCTATTTCAGTCATTTTTTTTAGAAGTGTAGACACAGGGTTGAAGGACTCTTGGGATTTTTGTGTATCAGCACTGCCCCTACTGCCACATCACATAATCTGCCTAAATCATCAAATGGGCATTTGGGTCAGGGTGCTTTAATGTTGGTTCTACTGGAAACAGTTGTTTGAATTTTTCAAATGCCATCTGGTCCCCAGTTCATCTTACTGATTGGATAGGGTTTACCCTCCTCCTTAGTCTTTAGCAAGTTAGTAATGGGTAGGGTGATCAGGGTGAAGGAAGGGATGAATTGGTAGAAGTTTGCAAATCCTAGGAAGCTTTGGAGTTGCTTTATAGTGTGAGGGAGCACCACAATACCACTTCCATTTTCTCCAGGTCCAATTCCACTCTGCTATGCAAGATTCAATAGTTGAAATAGTAATTTTTATCTTGATGGAACTCACATTTCGTACTTCTGAAGTTCTGCGGTTTGCAGCTTTTTCAATACTGCTTGTGCGAGCTTCACATGCTCATACTTGGTTTCAGTATAGAATGTTGTTCAGGTACACCAAAAACCCCTTGTACAGGTGCTCATGCAGAACTTCATTTGTTATCTGAATGAACATGGCAGGTGCCCTTGAAAGTCAATTGGGAGCACCCTGAATTGGAAGCACCCAAAGGGGACAATTAAATGCCATTTTCCATTTGCCCCCCTCCTTAATCCTGACATGATAATAGGTTTCTTGTAAGTCCAATTTGGTGAAGATCTTACCCTTAGATAGATGGGCCACCATGTCCTTCATTAGTGGTAGTGGAAACACATTTTCCACGTACTATTTAGACCATGGTAGTCAATGCATAAATGAAGAGACTCATCCTTTTTCTTCCAGAGTAAGACTGGGGTGGCTCCCTGGGGTCTGGCTGGCTGGATAAATCTGCATTGTTTTTGTCTATGAATGTGCAGAGTTGTCCCAGCTTGTGGGGCATCATGGAATACAATTTGGGTTTTAGTAGTTTGGTTCCAGAGAGGATCTCAATTAAGTAATCTGTGGTTTGGTTTTAGTAATAAAAGGAATACCAAATGTATCCACTTAGTTATACTGTATGAAGCATTGTATTTTATAAGATTAGAATTTTAAAAAAACTTTATTTTTGTTGTAGAATCAAACTTACTAGTTCTGGTTTTTCATTTTTATATTCCTTTTCATTTGTACTATATTCTTCAGTTCTTGTTACATATTTGCTTGCACTGATGGGTTAGAAATACTGTAGCTACCAAGCTATTCTCAATAAGGGTGGAGATAGCATCCATGTATGGGTTGAACCTATCCATGCTCTGATTGGACTGAGTCAGATTACTAATTAATTAGACAAGGTATATAACCCCCCTTAGGAGCTGTCATACCCTGTTTTCCGACTCAGTCCAGCTCTGGGACTGTTCAGTGTCCAACTCCTGTTTCGAGAGTTGTTGCATTTCGCAGTTTAATTTTAAATTGGAAAATTGAATCCTTCAATCTCAAGTGCTGTAAGTAGACAGGGGACCCCCTCCTTCAGTAGCAGCCCAGGGCTCAGGCCATCCATCAGGGGATAGCGGCTGGCATGCAGGAGAGATCTCAGGGTGCCCTTTTGGTTCCTGTGCCAGCTCCAGCACCCCTCCCCCAGGCAGCGGCCCCGGCCCCTGTGGAGGCGGAGGACGATTCCTCCCCTATCTCTGAAGATGATGACTGCCGTGAGACTAACTTGTCGGGGGATGAGGACCAGGGGCCTGAGAAGCCGGTCAGCACCGGTCTTTTCCCTCAGGCGCTCTTCAAGCCACTCCTGGCTAAGGCCAAGGCCACGACCTGTTTTAATCCGGAGCCACCCGGGGCGGCATCGGCCCAGACCTCTCGCTCCTGGTTTTCTGAGCCCACGGTGGAGACTGAGGCCATCCCCACGCCCCTGATGTTCGTGGATGCCATCCGACGCCCTTGGGCAACTCCAGGTGCGGGACCGAACGCCTCCAACCTAGAAAAGCGTTCAGCCGCTTCTGGAGGACGCTCTGGCGTGGCCACAGGTAGACACCCCTATCGCCACGCTTTATTCGGCCACAACGCTCCCCGGGGGTCAGGAGGATCTTCTCAAGCCTGAAGACAGGCAGGCCGAACAAGTCCTCCGCAAGGCACATCAATTGGCTACGTGGGCGGTGAGGGCCTCTACGGCGGCCTCCTTTTTCACCAGATCCAGTATCACCTGGCTCCAGCAACTCCAGGAACGGATCCTGGTGGCGGATGCAAGGGCGCACCAGGATCTGAACAAGATTGTGGCCTCCCTCCAGTTCACCGCCCGCGCCACCCTGAGTGCCGCCCGGTTCTCCTCCCATGCCTTGGCCTCTTTGGTGACTTCCAGACGCCTGTTGTGGCTGCGCCAATGGCAGACTGAACTCCGCCATAAGTGGAAGCTGACATCCGAGCCCTATGCCAGGGGCAGTTTGTTTGGGGACTCCCTCAAGCCCTCCTTGTTGAGGGTAAAGACAAAAAACAGACATTGCCCAACAACCCCAGGCGGGGAGCAGGTAGGCCTGGCCCGTACCCCCGGCGCCAGCAATCCAGGGGTCAACCGTTTGGGGGCAATTTCTGCACGGAGGCCCCTTCCCAGGGGTTTCGTCCCCAGGGAGGCTATGGCCAGCGTCCATGGGCGCAGCAACAGCAGTACAGGCAGCAGAGGGCTGGGGGTACCAATCGGCCCTTTCGGGGGGGCAGTAGCCATCCCTATCGCAGATCCTATTTCCTCTCTGGATTCTCCCCCCATTGGGGGCAGTACGTTGCATCTGTATGCATCCCAGTGGGAGAGTTCCACATCAGATGCCTGGGTCCTGTCCACTGTCAGGGACGGTCTGACTCTGGATTTTGAGGCCATACCACCCCCAACCTTTGTTTCTTGCCCCGTCCCCGGCAACCCGGAGTCTAGGGCTCTGATGGATCAAGCTATCGCTCACCTCCTGGGGATAGGGGCCATTCGCCCAGTCCCTGCAGACCAGGCGGGACAGGGATTCTATTCCCGGCTGTTCGTGATCCCCAAGCCCTCCGGAGGGTGGCGGGCGATTTTAGATTTAAAAAAGTTAAATTTTTACGTTCTATATAAGAGGTTTAAGATGCATTCTCTATTCTCTATTTTGGAGGGTATTCGTTGTGGGGATTTCCTCACCTCTATCGACCTTACCGAGGCTTATTTGCATGTTCCAGTTTGTGTTGATTACCAGCCATATTTACGCTTTTGTTATGCATCAGTTCATTACCAATACACTTCTCTGCCGTTTGGCCTTTCGTCCGCTCCCCGTGTATTCACTAAAATAATGGCCGCTCTGGTGGCACACTTGCACTCAGTCCCCATCAGGGCCCAGTTTTACCTAGATGATATTTTGCTCCAATCCTCTTCTCACGAGGCGGCCCTGGCGGATTTGGCCACCACTATAGGGGTTCTTGAGGCCCATGGGTTTTCGGTCAATGAGGCCAAGAGCCACTTCATCCCTTCCACCAGGATACTTCACTTAGGGGCCTGGATAGACTCCGTGGCGGGGCAAGTGTTCCTTTCCGAGGAGAGGGTCGCCAACATCGACGAGGTGGTAAGACTGGTCGAGTCCGAACATAGGCCATCTCTGGCCACTCTGTCCAAACTTCTGGGCATGATGGCTTCCGCCAACTTCACTCTAGGGATCTCCAGTGGTTCCTGCTCCCCTTCCAAAAGAGGAGGGTGGCCCACTCCCACCTTCGTATTCCCCTGCCCCCTGGGGTTAGGAGGTCTTTGGGATGGTGGAGACCTTGGGCGATTTGGCAGTGTTGCCACTTCAGGGTGCCGGACAGGGTCATGGTCACCACTGACGCCAGCCTCCATGGGTGGGGCGCCCATATGGAGGGCAGGGCGACCCAGGGCAGGTGGTCCCTGGAGGAGACGACCCTCCCCATCAATTTGCTAGAGCTGAGGGCTATCAGGCTGGGTTTAATGGAATTTGCCAAGTTGCTGGCGGGGCGGCATGTCCTGGTTTTGACGGATAACATCACTGCCAAGGCCCACGTCAACCGGCAGGGCGGCATAGGTCTAAGGACCTCATGGCAGAAGCGGACCAGTTGGGGGTCTGGGCGGAGCGCAATCTGTTATCTGTGGTGGCAGACCACATTTCCGGGGTGGAAAACACCTGGGCAGATTGGCTTAGTAGGGTGGAAATCGATCAAGCAGAATGGAGCTTACACCCTTCTATTTTTCAGGAGGCCTGTCGGAGATTTGGGAGGCCCCTGGTCGACCTCATCGCTGCCCCGGAGAATGCCCAGCTGCCGAGGTTTCTTTCCAGGTTCCCGACGCCGGGGGCGGAGGGGGTAGATGCCCTTCGCACACTGTGGCCTCAGGGCCTGATGTATGCCTTTCCACCTACCCCCCTTCTTCCTAGGATAATTCGGCGGATGATCGCGCTGCGGGCAGAGGTCATTCTGGTGGTGCCGTACTGGCCGAGGCACCCGTGGTTCGCGGACCTACGAACGTTGTCCTTGAGGGAGCCTTGGCAGATACCAGCGGACAGGGTGATCCTGGTCCAGGGATCTCTGGAGCATCCGGAGGCCCGGTGGCTCCAACTGGCCATTTGGAGGTTGAGCGGCTCTCTCTGAGGAGTGGCCGGTTCTTGGACAGGGTCATCGGGACCATCCAGGCCTCCAGACGGGCATCCACCACGCGTATATATGACGCTACCTGGACCATTTTTTGCAGGTGGTGTGCTGGGCGTCAGGTGTCTCCTCGGGTGGCCACTATACCGCAGGTTCTAGAGTTCCTCCAGGACAGGCTGGAGAGGGGCCTATCTCCTAACACGATCAAGAGACAGGTGGCTGCTATTCGGTCGGTCCTCACTTGGGGCAGTGGAGCCTCCCTAGCTCAGCATCCGACGGTTCGACGTTTCCTCAGGGGGGCTACGAACTTGAGGCCTCGCCCCGTACACAGTTACCCCACGTGGGATCTGGCTAAGGTGTTAGGCGCTCTCACCCTGGCTCCCTTCGAGTCTTTGGAGGAGGTACCCTGGCAGTTCCTTACGTGGAAGGTGGTTTTCTTGGTTGCCATCACTTCTGCCAGGCGTATTTCTGAGCTGAACGCATTGTCTATCAGGGAGGATCTATGCAGATTTCATGAGGACAGGGTTGTCCTCCGACTGGACCCTTCCTTTGTACCGAAAGTGGGGTCCTGGTTCCACCGCGCCCAGGAGGTGGTCCTTCCAGCTTTCCAGATGGACCCGGAGCAGACTTCTGGGGGATGGTGGCATTTACTTGATGTTCTTACGGGTATACATTGATCGCATGGCTCCCATCCGCAATCGGAGTCTCTTTTTATTTCCTTTTCACCAGGGTCCCTGAGGAAGAAGGTGTCCGTCGCCTGTATTGGACGTTGGGTGCGTCTCTGCATTGAGAAGGCATACGTCGCTTGTGAGGAAGTCGCTCCTCGAGGAATAACTGCCCATTCGACTCATAGTGTGGCCACTACATTTGCCTGGGCCACGCAAGCATCCTTGGAAGAAATCTGCAGGGTGGCGGCCTGGTCCTCTTCATCCCTTTTCGTGCATCACTACAAACTGGACAAGTTTGTGGCCGCGGAGGCTGATTTTGGCCACCAGGTGCTGCAGTCGGCCGTTTCCCAACCATTGACGCAGGCATGATCTCGTCCCTCCCGTGGGTTACGCAGGGGCTATGGTATGTCCCATACATGGATGCTATCTCCACCCTTATTGAGAAAGGGTGTTGGTACTTACCTGACACACCTCTTCTAATAAGGGGGGAGATAGCATCCGGCCCATCCCTGTCTCGGTCAGCCTGCTTTTCATTGTATGTTTTCCTGAGGTTGTTATTGGAGGTATTTGGTCTTTGATTACTAAAGGAGTTGGTGTTACACCGGTGAGTCAGCGGCTTTTCTTCGTCGTAAACTGGGTATGACAGCTCCTAAGGGGGGTTACATATCCACCCCAGACCACCCCAACGATGCCGCCGAAGTGCTGTCCCGGTGTTTGGAAGCCGTACGGATCTGGATGGGTGGTAACAAACTCAAGCTCAACCCTGCCAAGACTGAGTGGCTGTGGTTTCCGGCACCCCGGTTCAGCCAGATTACTCCAACTCTGGCCATTGGGGGCGAAACACTGGCCCCCGTGGAGAGGGCGCGCAATTTGGGTGTCCTCCTGGATTCCCGGCTGTCCTTGGAGGACCATGTGACGGCCGTGGCCAGGGGGGCGTTTCATCAGGTACGCCTGATGCGCCAATTGCGCCCCTTACTGGACCGGGCTGCCCTTTGCACAGTCACTCAAGCTCTCGTGACGTCCCGTCTCGACTACTGTAATGCTCTCTACATGGGGCTTCCCTTGAGGTGCACTCGAAAGCTACAGCTAGTCCAAAACGCAGCCGCGCGGGTAATTACGGGAGCCACCAGAAGCTCCCATATAACACCAATCCTGCGCGAGCTGCATTGGCTTCCTGTGGTCTTTCGGGTGCGCTTCAAGGTTCTGACGACCATCTTTAAAGCGCTCCATGGCTCGGGGCCTAGTTATATGCGAGACCGTCTCCTGCCCCATACATCCCTTAGACCGATCCGCTCCCACAGAGAGGGCCTTCTCAGGGTGCCGTCGGCCGGACAATGCCGACTGGCGACACCCAGGGGAAGAGCCTTCTCTGTGGCGGGCCCTGCCCTTTGGAACGACCTACCCCCTGAACTCCGGACCATCACCGACCTCCGCCTCTTCCGCAAATGTTTAAAGACATATTTTTTCCATCAAGCCGGCCTAGCCTAACCTCCCATGGGGACTTTTAGAAAAGTTTTAAATTGGGTTTTTAATAATTGGTTTTTAGCACAGGATTGGGGATTATTTAATATATATTTTAAATTATTTGTCTATCTTCTATTGTGTATGTTTTTTAAATTTCCTGTGCGCCGCCCTGGGTCCTCTGTGGAGAAGGGCGGGATATAAATGTAATAAAATGAAAATGAAATGTTATATACCTTGTCTAATTAATTAGTAATCTGACTCAGTCCAATCAGAGCATGGATAGGTTCAACCCATACATGGATGCTATCTTCCCCCTTTATTAGAAGAGGCGTATCAGGTAAGTACCAACGCCCTTTTTCAAGATACTATTTTTTGAAGTATTGCCCTACTGATCATACTAAACCTATAGGTGTCTATTTGGCTGTAATGCCAAATATTTATGTGCTAGCATCTATCATATATAACAAACTTCTAATAGCAATAAAATAACCCATCATTGTGAAGGTTTTTTTTTTAAAAAAATAAAAAAATAATCCTATGCAGATTCTTTGACTGGGTCAAAGAATTTGTCAAAAATCAAAGGAATTTAACTCCATTACTATGAATACTATATAAATAAGAGAAGATCAGTAAAAATTAAGATGGCTAAACCAGTTTAATGTAAAGTACCTAAACTAATAAGTAAATAAATAAATAAATACAATTAAATAAAAAAGGTATACATACAGTTTGAGAAAAGGCCTAAACAAAGGAACTTCATACCTCTTTTGAGAAGCAAAGTGATCCTTTGGATCTGCCTGTTAGAAGTAACATTCATTCATTCATTCATTCGGCCAGTCAGTCAGTTAAACATGTATGAGATGACAGGTATAAATATAAACATGGACATGAGCACATGAAATGACTATAAATAAATGGGGACAGTAGGACAGGGATGGTAGGCATGCTGGTGCACTTATGCACACCCCCTTACAGACCTCTTAGGAATGGTGTGAAGTCCACAGAAGACAGTTTAAGGTTGAATTTCTTAATTAAAATTCTTAAAGATGTAAGGCAGGGGTGTTAAACTCACATCATCAGGGCAGCATCATGTGATGCATCAGGACTCCCCCCCCCCCACTTTACTAAATCAGGCATGGGCATGGTCAGCATGTGATGCATCTGGCCCGTGCGCCAGAGTTTGACAGCCCTGATGTAATTATCTCTAGGAGTAAGCATCAATGAATGTACACACCTAGAAGATATTGAAAGGGTCACAAGCCACTGTAGAGATTCTGAACAGCTGTTTTTCAACATGTGGCTCCAAATGATGGTATAAAGAGGGCTATGAAAATGTGTGCTTAATCATCTCTTAAACTTTTACATAAAGACAGTTTAATTACATCATGTTTTACTCTTAACATTGTTGCTAATGGTTAGGTGAGGAGTGGAAATAATGATTTATGAAAGTTATTTAAGTGATGTCCTTATTATCTAAATGCTTGCACTGTGGATATGACAGATAGCTAATACATAGATTTATTTTACAGCTGAAACAGCACTCAAATAAGATGAAGTATATTTTCTATGCAAGGACACATCACACATATAATTCCCACATATTGGGAGGACTGGAGTCCAATTTCACATGAAAACTGGCTTTTGTTTTTATTATTGCTCCAGATACATTTTATTTCCAGGAAAAAAATCACACTGAAAAATATAAGTGCACAGTTTAGTTTTAGTTTAGTTTATTTACATTTATATCCCGCCCTTCTCCGCAAAGGACCCAGGGCGGCGCACAGGAAATTTAAAAAACATACAGAGTACAAAAATAAATACACAATTTAAAATATAAATTAAATTTATATTAATCCTATGCTAAAAACCCAATTTTAAAATACCCAATAAAACTATCTAAAAGTCCCCATGGGAGGTTAGGCTAGGCCGCCTTGTTGGAATAGGTATGTCTTTAGACATTGGCGGAAGAGGCGGAGGTCGGTGATGGTGCGTAATTCGGGGTCGTTCCAAAGGGCTGGCCCCGCCACAGAGAAGGCTCTTCCCCTGGGTGTCGCCAGTCGGCATTGCCCGGCCGACGGCACCCTGAGAAGGCCCTCTCTGTGGGAGCGTATCGGTCTAAGGGATGTGTGGGGCAAGAGGCGGTCTCGCAGATAACTAGGCCCCGAGCCATGGAGCGCTTTAAAGATGGTCGTCAAGACCTTGAAGCGCACCCGAAGCCAATGCGTGATTGTATTGGTTTTAGATTCCCAACCTAGTTTTTTTTTAATATCTGCTTTCTAGTGTTGTCATAGGGTTGTTTAGCTAGGGAGGTAGAAATCTAGATCTTTATTCTTAAATCTATGTCTTTTCTATATTAGCTTCACATCGTAATGTGTTTTATTGTTAGAGAAACAGAATAGATATGATCTATTTTAGGTTGAAACAGTTGTGTAAACATTCCTGACATGTACACATCATAGTAGTTTTCTAAAAATGATTATCCAATAGTGTTGAAGTAACCTAGACTACTTAGGAGCAATATCATTTGACTTAACCACTGGGAAAAAAATAAGAAAATTACTAGTCACTTCAAAGCAGAGATAATGACTTAAGAGTTATTTGCCTCTCAAATTCTTGCTCATGATACATGAGTCGCTATCACCAGGGAGATAAGAAAAGATACAAGACCAACTTATTTTTTTAAGCAGTAGATCAAATTGTTTACTTCATAATTACATTGGGTTACCTGATAGTGATCAGATGAACATCTAGGAGTATATTAAGGTGCTTTTTCTGATATTACTTCACCTGGGAATTTTTGGAAATAGTACATTCAACTCCCTCTCCTTTCTTTGTATCATAGGGAACATAAAGATTAGAAGATCAAAACAGAAGCAGTCATAAACCAACTTTTGATTTAACTTGCAGTTTGCCTGGTTTTATCTAATCTCTGCAATTGAATGCCCTACTCTGAAAATTTGCATTCTAAGCCATGTAATCATACTTTGTGTGGTAACATTTTTATTTGCTGCTTTTCTGCATGCCAGGGCAATTTGACATATGTTAAACACATTAACATTTGTTTGTTCTTTAAAATATATATTTTTTCTTTACCAGCAAAACTCAAAACTTAATTCTGGCTTCAGCACAAGAAGGCAGCATGCATAGTCATCTTTAATGTCATGTTTAGTATCATTTTTATTTTGGCTGCTCACTAACTCTTGTTTATATAGGTACAATATCTGAACAGAGTTTTTAAAAGTAGCTGATTTGCCAGGCCCACCTCTGTAAACTGGTAGGTATGTGTTATGTGTCCTTTTTGTATGTAAATTGAGACATCCATGGCACCCATCAGCTTGTCCCATAACTTCATGATTCTTAATATTATTTCCAGGACTGATATGTTTAAATGGAATTTCATAAAGACAGATATATCACCTGTATTCTATCTGCACTTTCATAACTGAGTTCTATTCAGTACAAAAATAACAAAACAAGCCTGTGCAAATTGCTGTGGAAGAGGCCTTATAGATGATGTAAAACCATCAGGCCACAAAATGATATATCTCAATCTTTCCTTCTTTTATGTCTTATTAGATTCACTCAATGCAGTAAATGCTAAACCTGGATTAGCAAAATACAAGATCTAAAGATAGGTCTAGCATAAATATAGAATATAGGCTGCCAAAGATTATTTTTTCCTAATATTTTTTAAAACCTTTTTTGCACATATTAAATTGCCAGAAAAGGAATAAATAACAGAATTAATCCCTTGTAATTAGCTACCCCTGTAGAAAGTCATATTTTAGTATTGCATGTGAATCCAGATCCTAACTTTTTTTTTTTTTTAATAGAAAAAGTTTTATTGAGTTTTACAAATTTTTTAACAAAAAAGGGTAGGGTAAGATGAATTAAAAAGATATTTTGAGAACTTTCACATCGGGAACGTCGGCCCTCCCGGGCTTCTTAACAAGACATTGGTAATACATTTTTCAATAATGCAACAAGGTGAAAATAAATGCATACATATAAATTCTGAATTCTATGCTGGCAGTCGTGTACAAACATCCAGACAAAAATTATACTGTATTAATAAAAATAAAAATAAAAGTCATTTTTTAGATCTAAGTCTCTTGGCAATTGTGTCTTCTTGTTCTCCTTCCTGGCCCCCAGCGGGCGGGGCCATGGCCCCCTCCGTCCCCCCTGAATCTTCCCCCAGGATAGAGGAATGTTTTTTAAGAAAGGCATCCGCCTCAGCAACTGTTTTAATCCTTACTCTTCCTCCGTCCCAGAACACCAACATCCCTTCTGGCATTGCCCACTTAAACCAAATCCCGTGGTTGAACAATTTTTTAGATAAGAAGGAATATTTCCGTCTCATCTCTCTAATCTTTTTTGGGATCTGCTTCAAGATGGTGACTTCCTTTTGTTGGTAAATTAACGGACCCTCCCTCTGCGCCTTCAAGATTCCCTCCCTTGTCGACCTTCTAACAAATTTAATATGTATCTCTCTGGGTACTTCATTCATCCTGGCATATGCTGAATTTATTCTGTAGACTAGGTCAATGTCCCCCCTGATCTCCTCTTTGGGTTTATGTAAATAGTCTGATAAAATTGTACTCATGAGATCAGGAAGGCATTCACCAGATTCCTCAGAAATATTCTGAAATCTTAAAAAATATGACATCCTCTCAAAATCCATCCTAGACATATGACCAGACAAATCTCCAATTTCAGTATTAACATTTTTAAGTTCTCCCTTTGCCCCAGCCAGCCCCACTTCCAACTCCTCGGTCTTCTGTGTATTCTCCATCAATTTTTTCTGTGTCTCCAAGAGTTCAAGCCTAGTGCTAGTATGATCTTTTCTAAATTCTCTAATTTCCAGCACCAAGGAGTTTAACACTGTTTCCATAGCTGTCATTCTCTCTTCCAATCCTGGATTTCCTGGTTGTTTTTTTGAAGCCATGGTAAGCTGTTTAAATCAGTGCCACTAAGATGGCGTTTTTTGGGTGCGGCCGCTGGAGCAAGTCAGGAGAAGAAAGTTCCAATCAAGATTGTAAAAAGTTGTGGGACCCAGAAGAAAAGCAATTTTCACAGTCAATTATTAAGACAAAGAAGGCATTCCAGGGAGGGAATCAATTAATCCAAAAAATTTCTCCATTGGTAGAGAGAGGCAGTCCAAATCACAAAGAGATGTTGGAAGTTTTCCATAAAAAAATAAGTGTTCAGGAACAAAGGGCAGCCATCTTCCACCACCCACTCTGGCAGCCAGCCGGAGAAAACAGCAGAGAAATTGTTTCAGTCAAGCCGGACTTAGATACATTGTATGAAAACAAGCCGCGGAAGACTTTCACTTGTTGCGCAACAGTCCGGATGCAAAATATCCGCTCCCTGCATTCCAGGAGCCATTTCTGTGCGCCGCTGCTGTAAATCCGAGGGGGGGTTTAGCAAACAAACACCCCCCTCCATGTCTCTCTCATCCAAAGCCGCCAGCAATAAAGCTAAAGACACTTACTCTCCACCTTGCAGCTCAAGCCCCGGCAAAGCCATCCGACCCGAGCGCTCCGTTCTCTCCGAATTCATTGTTCGTTACCGTCCTCCGTTGGCGAAGGGAACCAAGCCCCCCGCAGCATGTCTTCTCTCACCTAGACCGAAGACAAGGATTGTTCCCCAGCTGCCACCAGGCTGAACCAGTCCAGGCAAGCCAGTCCTACGGAGGGTCCCCCCCAACAAAAAAAGGGGGGGCACCCCGCCCCGTTAGGGGCAGAAAAAAGAGCAAAACGGCGGACGAACCCCAAGGTTCATCCGTCGCCGCCAGAAGCCAGAACAGGAAGTCCAGATCCTAACTTTTTATTTGCCTAAACTTTATTTGCCCAAACTTGAAAGGTTTTGAAAAGTGCTATATAGAAAGTAAAAGTATGTCTTCCATGGGTATGAAGAGGAATTGCTTTTTCTTTATTTGGTAAAGCAATTGTTGCATTAATTATTGAAGCGTGAAAGAAGCATGGACTCAAAGTGTTCATTAAAACAATTTTCAGCACTTAGATGCTGAATTCTGAATGCTCAGGGGATCTTTGGTCATGTTTTCGATTTTAAAGTACCATACACAAGCATGTATGCAAACACACAAACATTCTGTTCTTTATTGTTTTCTCTCTTAATAAATCCCCCAAAATATTCATTCCATGGTCTTTTATTTATTTATTAGACCTATATCCTACTTTTCCTTTAGGAACTCATGCTTATATTCCCTCCTTCAATTTTCTCCACCATAACCCTGTAATATATGTATTGTTCAGTATATAAGGTGCACTCCCCACCTCCTTAAAGTTGGGTGGAAATGTCTGTGCATCTTATACAGTGAATGTTGCCGAAGCTGTCCCCACCTACTGGCCCCCACCCTTTGGCCTCTACCTCCCAGCAATTTGCCTCCTTGCAGCAAATAGCTTCAGCACAGCCTGATTTAGCAAGAGCAGCTGATTGGTGCTTGTATCTGCCTCCCAAAATACTGTCTATCAGCTGTTCCACGCTGCAGGGATCACCACCACCTATCGGTGCCTCCACACACCCCATTTTTTGCTTTTGCATGCCCCATTTTTAGCCCATTTCAGGAGGTGGAGATCCCTGCCACTGCCTATCCCATCCTGCCATCTGGAACGGGCCAAAAATGGAATGTACTGAGGTGAAAAATGGGCATGTAGAGGTGGCGATAGGTGGCAGCGACAAGAGGTGGCAGTGGTGATGGGTGGCAATGGTGGTGATGGGCGGTGGAGATTCCTGCAACCTGGAACAGCTGATAGGCAGTATTCCCAGAGATAGATCCAATTGCCAATCAGCTGCTCATGCTAAATCAGGCTGTGCTGAAGCTGACCAAGCTATTTGCTGTTTGCTGGGAGGCAGAGGCAGATTTTTTTTCTTGTTTTTCCTCCCCAAAAGCTGGGTGTGTCTTATAGTCCAGAGCATCTTATAGTCTGAAAAATACAGTAAATTGATTCAGAATGAGTGACTGATCCAAATTCACCCAGAGATTTCCATAAATGAAAATAATCTCACCATTTCTTGCACAATACCTTAACCACTACCGCACATTGGTTCCAAAATAAGTTCTAATTACAGAAATATGGCTGTCATGCTTTTGTTAAAATACTGTGTGAAATACTAGGTTAATCTTGCCTCAGAACATTAATTAAGTCAGTTGTTTATTGCTAGTTCTAACAAATCTGTCAACTGTCTTTCTTTTCAAAGGGATATGCCTCAAAGAGAATGTTGCTCTATTACAGCCGTTTCTCTTTCTACAAAAGGAACAATGTTTGCACAAAATTCAGTCCTTTTCTTTATCCTGGGATTTTGTAGGTTCTGAAATAAATCAAAGAATTCTTTGTAACAGAAAAGTGGCTACTGAGATCATTAAAACTGAGGTGTTTTTCTTTTCCTTTTTCTTAGAACAGCTGCCTTCTTTTTTTGGCATGCATCTGACATTGGAAAAGCACCTTGCTTAAAATAGCTCTGAGAAAAAATGATTTCATTCTTGAAGTTTTGAGTACATTATAGCTTCTTAGTCATAATCAGTAAAACAGAGATATTTTAAACCCAATATCCCCAGCACAACACACATGGGAAAAATGACATTGGAAATAGAAAATCTTTTTTTAAAGCTTGGTATGAAACATTTTAGATACTAGGATAAGGGATGTGCTTTTCCTAAAGTTCTGAAGCAGGATAAATTTTTGGCATTTAGAACCAAATATGGTCAAATTAATTCTTTAAGCTGTGAATTGTAGAAACTATGGTGTGTGAATTGTGGAAGCTATGGTATGGGTTAGACATAGGGAAGCTAACAGTTCTTAATATCCAAATATGATCAGCTTCTTCTGTGCTTTCTTTTAATGATTACACTAAGGTGACCAGATTTCTACTTTCCTAAAGCAGGACACCATCGACGGGGGGGGGGCTTTCTCAGCTCCTCACCGCCCACTTCCCTCGCTGGCCGGGGTGCGTGCAGGCCGACCCCCTCCCTTCCTCCCCCCCCCAAGCAGGGCACCTGCAGATAGGCATCTGGTGGGGCTGCAGGGCCGGGCAGGCGGCGGGCAGGCGGCGGGCGCTCAGACAGAGGCATGGGGTGCGGGCAGGAAACAGCGGGCTGGCCCTGTGCTGCCATGCACTGAGAGCGGCCAGCTGGAAGCCCCACCGCCACCCGCCCAGCCCACCATGGGCGCCCGGGAAAAGCCGGGCGAGGAGGAGGCGGCGGTGGGCTTCCGGCCGGCTGCTCTCAGCACATGGCGGCACAGCGAAAACTTCAGGGCCGCGCGGGCTCTGGCTGGCTCTCCTCTTCTCCTCCCTCATCGGCCCTCCCCTTCCACCTGCCCGCCAGCCTGCCGCTTCCTGCCTGCATCCCGTGCCTCTGTCTGAGCGCGTGCAAAGTGCCCGCTGCCTGCCCACTGCCGCCCCAGGCAAAAAGCGGGACATTTTGAAGAGGCCGCGGGAGGCGGGACTAATTCTTTGAAAGCGTGATTGTCCCCCCAAAAGTGGGACGTCTCGTAACCTTAGATTACACCCCACCCCCCAAAAGCTCAAAGAACTTTTAACACAACTATTCAGCACAGACTTCAGTGTGATGGTAGCTTGTGAGATGATTTTCTGGAAGTTAAAGTTTTTATAATAGAGCAATAATGTGGAAATGATGTTCCTCCTAAGTAGTGTAACAACTTAGGAAGCTAGGTTGTATGTTTAAAAATCAGTGGCTACTGGCAATAGTTGGTATGGGATAAGTAGCATTTATAAAAGTTTTTTATAGTTCTTGCAAACATTTTTATTAGGAAATCTATCATAGCATGTGTGGAATGGTGGAACAGAAAAGCATGGTAATTTTCTCCATCACATCATTTTCATAGTATTTCATTTCAATGAATTACCTTATATGGGTCTAGGACTTTTAGGCTCCCACCCTTATCTACACCTGCTTCTCTGCCAGGGTCCTGCTTCTGTGCATTAACCTCTAACTTTTCTCCTCAGCTGACCCACCCCTAGCTGTTTGCCTTGGACAATGGGCCATAACCCCTCTGTCCCACAAGCTTGGCCATGGCCCATTCACCGAAACAGCTTTAGTCTCAGGCTTTTGGCCACTTGGAATAGTTAGCCACCAGCCAATCAGCTAACTGCCAATGCTGGCAGCCAAAAGCCATGGTGTGATCAATCACAGAGTTTGGGGAGCTTTGGGGGATGTCCTGCAGCCAAACGGCCTCAGGCACTTGTTAGGAGAAGGAAGGGGAGGGGTTGGAAGCTCCCCTGTACCTGATCAGCCTCCCTGACACTGAATAGGCAGTGCTTGTGGCTGCAACTGTTGTGTGGGTCTGGTTGGAAGAGAAGAGCGGTGGGGGGTGGAGTAAGTAAGCCAGCTTCATCCAAAAACGTTTTTTGCAGGTGGGTATCCTAGCCTTAGAAGGAGAGAGGGAAGGAGGAAGAAAAGGGAGGGAGAGAGAGAGAGAGAGACAGAGAGGGGGGGGGAAGAAGGGAGACAAGAAAGAAAAGAAAGAAAAGGGACAGAAAGAAAGAAAGACAAAGAGGGAATGGAGAAAGTAAGAAGGAGGGAAGGGAGAAAGAAAGGAAAAGAAAGAAAGACAAAGAGGGAACAAAGGAAGAAAGGGAGGGGAGAAAGAAAGAAAAAGATAGAGGGAAGGGAGAAAGAAAGAAAGAAAGAAAGAAAGAAAGAAAGAAAGAAAGAAAGAAAGAAAGAAAGAAAGAGGAAGGAAAAAGGGGAACGGGAAACTAAATGAGATATGGATGGATGGATGGATGGATGGATGGAGGAAGGGAGGGAGGGAGGGAGGGAGAGAGAGAGGGAGGGAGAGAGAAAGAATAGGAAGGATGGACCTCAAACCTTGGCTTCAGAGTGCTTTGAATCAGCAAAGGGGAGCAAATGAAAGCTAGAGCAATGTATACGCCCCAGCCCAATGCAAAAATAAAAAAGGTGCTACAAAGAATTTCCTTTCAATCTTCAAGCCTCCCTAATTGCATGTAGCTCAAAGCCTTCCATAGCAACTTCAATTTGCATATCTTGATATCAAGATATACTAGGGAGATAATATAGTCCCCCTTTTCAGATGAAGAAAATAATTAAATAAACTAATATTCTGCTCTTTCACCATCCCCACCTGATCCTGCAGTTGGGCTGCTGCTCTCTCAACCCCAACTGCTGTCATCTTAGGTATGGACATACGACATCAGTGAAGGTTTCCCATGATGGTTGTAAGCCAAGGATTATCATCAAACTGGAAAACACTAAAGGTAGTCCTCAACTTGCAACCATATCATATAGTGACCATTCAAAGTTGCATTGCCACTGATGACCATTTTTCACACTTATGACCATTGCAGTATCCCAATGGTTACATGATTTACAGTTGGATGCATAGCAACTGACTCACATTTATGATGGTTGCAGGGTCCTGTGGTCACATGATCTCCCTTTTTGCGACTCTCCGACAAGAGAAGTCACTGGTGGAGTCAGCTTCACTTAACCATCATCTGACTGAGTTAAACAACGCCACTTAAGAGCGGTGACAAGAAAGCTTGTAAAATGGTTCCAAACTCATTGAACAGGTATCTCTCTTAGCAACAGAGATTCAAGGAAGCCAGATTCACTTAGCAACTGTATGACTCACTTAGTGACCATTCAAGTTTACAACAACACTGAAAAAGGGGACTCTTTTTCACTCTTAAAACCCATTGCAGCATCCCGATGGTCAGGTAATCCAAATTCAGATGTTTGGCAACTGACTCTTACTTATGATGGTCTCAGTGCTCAGAGTCATGTGGTTCCCTTTTGCAACTTGACCAATGAAGTCCATTTATTTTATTTTATTTTTTATTTTATCCAATTTATATCCCGCCCTTCTCCAAAAGGACCCAGGGCGGCGCACAGGAATTTAAAAACAGCATACAAAGATAATACAAAACATATAAATTTAAAAATCTATTAAATGGTAACCTGCGCTAAAACCAATTAAAATCCCCCAATTAAAACTATCTAAAATTCATCACAGTAGAGGCTATCCTAGGCCGGCTTGGTGAAATAAGTGTGTTTTTAAACACTGGCGGAAGAGGCAGAGGTCGGTGATGGTGCAGAGTTCAGGGGGTAGGTCGTTCCACAGGGTAGGACCTGCCGCAGAGAAGGCCCTTCCCCTGGGTGTCGCCAGCCGGCACTGTCCGGCCGACGGCACCCTGAGAAGGCCCTCTCTGTGGGAGCGTATCGGTCTAAGGGATGTATGGGGCAGAAGACGGTCTCGCATATAACTAGGTCCCAAGCCATGGAGCGCTTTGAAGATGGTCGTCAAAACCTTGAAGCGCACCCGAAAGACCACAGGAAGCCAGTGCAGCTCGCGCAGGATTGGTGTTATGTGGGAGCATCTAGGAGCTCCCATAATCACCCGCGCGGCTGCGTTCTGCACTAACTGTAGCTTTTGAGTGCACCTCAAGGGAAGCCCCATGTAGAGAGCATTGCAGTAGTCCAGTCGAGATGTCACGAGGGCCTGAGTGACTGTGCGAAGGGCACCCCGGTCCAGTAAGGACTCCTACTCATGAGGCCACCAGTGCACCATATCCTGCTTCACATTTGCGAATCAGTCAGGGTTTGGGTTTTGAAGATCCTTTCTGCTACTCTTCAAGTGGGGAAATTGCCTGAGGGGAATTTAATTTAATTTAATTTATTAAATTTCTATACCGTCCTTCTCCCTTCTGGGACTCAGGGCGGTGTACAGGCAGCAATAAAATCAGTGATATAAAAATACATGAAATATATATTTAAAAATATATTAAATAATATACCTGTTCTAAAACCATTAATAAAACCTACTAAAACCATTTAAAAAATTACGCCAGGCCGGCCGCACAAAATAGATAGATCATCAAAGCCTGACGGAAGAGGCGCAGGTCCGTGGTCATGCGTAGGTCGGTTAATAGGTCATTCCAGAGGACAGGAGCCACCACAGAGAAGGCTCTCCCCCTGGGGTCGCCAGCCAACATTGCCTGGCCGACGGCACTCTGAGGAGGCCCTCTCTGTGGGAGCGCACTGGTCGGTGGGAGGTATTTGATGGCAGGGGGTGGTCTTGCAGGTAGCCAGGTCCCTTACCATGGAGTGCTTTAAAGGTAGTTACTAATAGCTTGAAGCGCACCCGGAAAGCCACAGGCAGCCATTGCAGCTCGCGCAGGAGAGGTGTCACATGGGAGCATCTAGGAGCTCCCAGGATCCCCTGCGCGGCAGCATTCTGAACTAACTGGAGCCTCCGGGTGCACTTCAAGGGAAGCCCCATGTTGAGAGGGTTGCAGTAGTCCAGGCGGGAGATGACGAGGGCTTGAGTGACCGTGTGTAAAGCGTCCCGATCCAGAAAGGGGCGCAACTGGTGTATCAGGCGAACCTGATAAAAGGCCCCCTGGCCATGGCTGTCATATGATCTTCTAGCGAAAGCCGAGAGTCCAGGAGGACACCCAAGTTGCGAGCCCTCTCTGTGGGGGCCAAAGACCCCAATAGCCAGAGCTGGCACCAACTGGCTATATCATGCCGCCGGAAGCCACAGCCACTCAGTCTTGGACGGGTTGAGTCGGAGCCTGTTTCTCCCCATCCAGACTCGCACGGCCTCCAAACACTGGACATCACTTCGACGGCATCGTTTGGGTGGTCCGGGGTAGAGATGTACAACTGAGTATCATCAGCGTACTGGTGGAATTCTACCCCGAAACCACGGATGATCTCACCCAACGGCTTCATATAAATGTTGAACAGGAGAGGCGAGTACCCCACAGGTGAAGCACCTTGACATCGACCTCTGTCCCCCTGCCAACACAAATTGCGACTGGTCGGAGAGGTAGGAGGAGAACCACCATAAAACGGTGCCCCCCACCCCCAGTCCCACCAGCCGGCGCAACATGATACCATGGTATCGAAAGCTGCTGAGAGGTCTAACAGGAGCAGGATAGAGGAACAACTCCTATCCTGAGCCCTCCAGAGATCATGTCCCGGTGTCTGGAGGCCATACAGGTCTGGATGGGGAGTAACAAACTCAAACTCAACCTGTCCAAGACCGAGTGGCTGTGGTTTCCGGCGTCCCGGTTCTGCCAGTTGACTCCAACACTGGCCATTGGGGGCAAATTATTAGCCCCCGTGGAGAGGCGCGCAATCTAGGCATCCTCCTGGACTCCCGGCTGACCATGGATGACCATGTGACAGCCATGGCCAGGGGGGGCGCTTTACCAGATGCGCCTGGCCTGCCAGTTGTGCCCCTTATTTGACCGGGACGCCCTCCGCACAGTCACTCAAGCACTTGTGACATCCTGTCTAGACTACTGCAATGCTCTTTACATGGGGCTCCCTTTGAGGTGCACCCGAAGGTTACAGCTAGTACAGAATGTGGCCGCGTGGGGGATTATGGGAGCCTCACGGCATTCCCATGTAACACCCTTCCTGCACCAGCTGCCTGTGGCCTTTCGGGTGCGCTTCAAGGTGTGGATAACCATCTTTAAAGTGCTCCATGGCACGGGGCCTAGCTATATGCGAGACCATCTCTTACCTCACACATCCCTTCAACCGATTTGCTCCCATAGAGAGGGACTTCTCCGGGTGCCATCGGCTGGGCAATGCCGGTTGGCGACTCCCAAGGGAAGGGCCTTCTCTGTGGTGGGTCCAGCCCTCTGGAACGACCTTTCCCCCAAACTTCGGACCATCACGGACCTCCACCTCTTCTGCCAGCGTCTGAAGACGCACTTTTTCCCTCAAGCCGGCTTAGCCTAGGCCCCTGAGATCATCTTATCACTGTGTTTTAAATTAACATAATTAGTGGGATTTTATTGAATTTTAGCACAGGGTATTCTAATTTAATCAGTTTTTATTGTTGTAGTATTTATGGTGTTTTTATTTATTTACATGTTTATATTTATTTTAATTGCCTGTGCGCTGCCCTGAGTCCCTTCGGGAGATAGGTGCGGGATAAAAGTCTAATAAATTGAAATTGGAAATTGAATCATCCACCAACGCGACCAATGCCATCTCTGTGCTGTGCCCAGGCCGGAAGCCGGACTGGCGCGAGTCCAGATAGACAGTTTCTTCCAGGTGCTGAGGCAGTTGTTGCACCACCACACTTTCAACAACCTTCGCGAGGAATCGGAGGTTGGAGACTGGACGATAGTTGGCCAACACAGCCGGGTCCAGGGAGGGCTTCTTGAGGAGGGGCCTCACCACCGCCTCTTTCAAGGCGGCTGGCAAAAACCCCTCACTCAAAGAAGCATTGACAACTCCCTGGAGCCAACCTCGTGTAACCTCCCGGGAGGCCAGTACCAACCAGGAGGGACACGGGTCCAGTAAACATGTGGTGGCATTCAGCCGCCCCAGCATCCTGTCCATGTCCTCAGGAGTCACAGGATCGAACTCTTCCCAGATAACAGTCTCAAGGCCTGCCATGGTCAGCCCGTCTGAACTAGTACAATCGGAGGCCAACCCGTCCCGGATCTGAGCGATTTTATCATATTTATATTTATATTTATTCAATTTATACCCCGCCCTTCTCCAAACGGACCCAGGGCGGCGCACAGGAAAATTAAAACACATACAAAACATCATATAAAATTTAAAAAACTAATTCAATAGAACCTGTGCTAAAACCAGATTAAAATCCCCAAATTTAAAAACTATCTAAAAGTCAGTATAGGAGGCTACGCTAGGCCGGCTAGATGGAATAAATGTGTCTTAAGACACTTGCGGAAGAGGCGGAGGACAGAGATGGTGCGAAGTTCAGGGGGTAAGTCGTTCCAAAGGGCTGGACCTGCCACAGAGAAGGCTCTCCCCCTGGGTGTCGCCAGTCGGCATTGTCCGGCCGACGGCACCCTGAGGAGGCCCTCTCTGTGGGAGCGTATTGGTCTGAGGGATGTATGGGGCAGGAGGCGGTCTCGCATATAACTAGGCCCCGAGCCATGGAGCGCTTTAAAGATGGTCGTCAGAACCTTGAAGCGCACCCGAAAGACCACAGGAAGCCAGTGCAGCTCGCGCAGGATAGGTGTTATGTGGGAGTGTCTAGGCGCTCCCGTAATCACCCGCGCGGCTGCATTCTGGACTAACTGCAGCTTTCGAGTGCACCTCAAGGGGAGCCCCATGTAGAGAGCATTACAGTAGTCGAGTCGAGAGGTCACGAGGGCCTGAGTGACTGTGCGAAGGGCAGCCCGGTCCAGTAAGGGCCGCAATTGGCGCATCAGGCGTACCTGATGGAAAGCCCCCCTGGCCACGGCCGCCACATGGTCCTCCATGGACAGCCGGGAATCCAGGAGGACACCCAAATTGCGCGCCCTCTCCACGGGGACCGGTGTTTCGCCCCCAATGGCCAGAGTTGGAATAATCTGGCTGAACCGGGGTGCTGGAAGCCACAGCCACTCAGTCTTGGACGGGTTGAGCCTGAGTTTGTTACTACCCATCCAGATCCGTACGGCCTCCAAACACCGGGACATGACCTCGACGGCATCATTGGGGTGGTCTGGGGTGGATATGTACAACTGAGTATCATCAGCGTACAGATGATATCCCACCCCAAAACCACGGATGATCTCGCCCAGCGGCTTCATGTATGTGTTGAACAGTAGGGGCGAGAGGACCGACCCCTGAGGTACCCCACATACGAGGGGCCTCGAGGCCGACCTCTGCCCCCCTGCCAACACATATTGTGACCGACCAGAGAGGTAGGAAGAGAACCACCGTAGAACGGTGCCTCCCAGCCCCAACCCCCCCAGTCGGCGCAATAGGATACCATGGTCGATGGTATCAAAAGCCGCTGAGAGGTCTAATAGGACTAGGATAGAGGAATATCCTCTATCCCGCGCCCTCCAGAGATCATCAACCAACGCGACCAATGCCGTCTCAGTGCTATGCCCGGGTCGGAAGCCGGACTGGCGCGGGTCTAGATAATCAACTTCCTCCAAGTGTCGCGGAAACTGTTGGGCCATCACACTCTCAACAACCTTCACTAAAAAGTGAAGGTTGGAGACGGGACGATAGTTCTCTAGTAATGCTGGATCCAGGGACGGCTTCTTGAGGAGGGGCCTTACTACCGCCTCTTTCAAGACGGCAGGCAAGGACCCCTCACTCAAAGATGCGTTGACAATGCCCTGGAGCCAGCCTCGTGTCGTCTCCCAGGATGCCAGTACAAGCCAGGAGGGACACGGGTCCAATAAACATGTGGTAGCCCTAAGTCTCTTTGACAACTTGTCCATATCCTCGGTAGTAACAAAATCAAACTCCTCCCAAGATGGTGTCTCAAGAGCAACCTCGGACCGCTCAGCTGGACCACTGTCGATGGAGGGCAGCTCGCTCCGAATCCGAGTGATTTTGTCCTGCAGATAAATCCCAAATTCCTCTGCTCGACCCTGTAGAGGGGCTTCCCGCGGCCTCTGTTGGAGGAGGGAGCGGGTCACCCCAAACAGGGCGGCAGGGCGGTTATCTGCGGATGCAATAAGAGTGGCACAATACTCACGTTTGGCCACTCTTATCGCCACCAGGTAAGTCCTAATGTAGGTTCTCACTAGTGTTCGGTCGGCTTCGGAGCGAGAGGATCTCCATCTGCTCTCTAGGCGTCTCTTGTGGCGCTTCATCTCCCTAAGCTCCTCGGTGAACCAAGGAGCCCGGGTGGATCGTCGCCGCACGAGAGGCCGCTCAGGCGCGACTCGGTCCAAGGCCCCCGTGGCCGCACTTAACCATGCGGCCACTAGGTCCTCAGTCGAGTCGCGGGGCAAGTCCACAGGAATTGGCCCAAGCTCCCTTTGGAACCTTACCGGGTCCATTAGAAGCCTGGGGCGGAACCATATAGGAATATCCGGTTCCGCCTCCCCGCGATGGGGTGTAGAGATCGGAAAGTCGAGCCGAAGGAGAGCGTGATCTGTCCATGACAGGGGTGTGATGACTAAATCCCCTATTCCCAGATCACGACTCCACTGTCCCGAGACGAAGATGAGATCCAGGGTGTGTCCACCCTCGTGGGTAGGGCCCAAAACTACCTGGGTCAGGTCCATGGCTGCCATGGAAGCCATGAACTCCCGAGCTGCACCAGAGGTTTCGCCGCCTCGGCTATCACCTCTAGGAGCTCGGGCAGGGCTGTTGTTGCATAGCGAGGAGCCAGGTATACAACTAACACGCCCAACTGCCTCCCTAGGCCCCATTTCACGAGGAGGGACTCGCACCCGGTCGTCTGAGGGATCGTGGTCTCCTTTGGCTCAAGACCTTCCCTAACCATAATCGCCACCCCCCCACCCCTCCCTAGGGCCCTAGGCTGATGAAAGGCTCGGTAGCCTGGTGGGCACATTTCTACGAGGGGATGACCTCCCTCGTGGCCCAACCAGGTTTCTGTAATACCTACCAGATCCGGGTCCCCCTCTGACACAAGGTCATGGATGAGGGGGGCTTTTTGCACCACGGACCTGGCGTTGCATAGCATCAGCCTAGGGCCCCGGGTCTGTGGTTCTTGCCCTCCTAGCCTGCGATGGGAGTATGGGGGGTTGGAACACGTGACCGCCCGTAACCAGCGGCCACGGTCCTCCAGCTGGTGATGTTCCCCCCGTCTCCCGTCTCCCACCGCCCCTGCCCCTCCCCAAGACCAGATTGATGGAAAACACCTCAGTGGAAACGACCCCCCCTTCCCCCTCCTCCGTTTCCCTACTTCCGCTAGCCGGCCCTATAATCTGTCGCCCTCCCACCTGACTATCCCTCCCCCCCACCCTGGGACCCCCTAAAAATCGGATTAAAAATTTACCCAGAAATCCCCTGAGCTTACGTTTTGCCCACCTCTCAGGGTTCAACAACCCATCCTTAAGGTGGGCCCCAGATAGATCGGGAGGCCACAGCTGCGAGAGGGGAGACTCTCGCAGACAGAGGAGATCTGTCCTTGAATACAGTAGCACATAAAACAGTCCTGGCTCTAAAAGGGAGGTAGCCTAAGTTGGTAAAAATAGCAAGTCAATAGCAAGTCAATTTACAGCAGAGGAAGGGCATATAAAACAATCTGGTGTTAAAAGATAAAAACAATCTGGTGTTAAAAGATAATAAATAGATGATAAAAATACATAGATGGTAATTGATAAGGTAGTAAGAATGGAAAGGTAAAATGGAAAGGTAATCCCGGAGGAATAAAGGGGTAGGCGAGGGGAGGGTATGGTGGGGGAGCAGCAATAAATACATATTTCCAGTCTCAGTCCAAAATCGTCCCAGCAAGATGGTTTGCTGTTGGGCCTAGGCCTCTTCCTCTCCGCCTGGCCTGGCCCATTCAGTAATCTGGGATCTGTCAGTCTCTTTCTGTCCTGGGGGGGGGGGGGATAGCATAGGCCATTAACCTAGATGGTATTTGCCATTCCACTTAATCGTCCTGCTTGCCCTGGACGCCCCCCTCCTTGCCTCTTCGGCCGCTCAAACCTGGTATGGCTCAGGCTAGGTGGCTGCAGCGCTGTCTATTAATACCTCGCGCTGCCCGATGGTCCATCACGCTCCGGCCTGGCCTCTTCATTGTGCGGCCTGGCATCTGACTGGCTTCGGCCTCAATCACCACACGGCCACGCTCGCACCTCCGCTTCAACTCTCTCCTCGCTCCTCCCTCACAGCCACTCAAAGCCTCTCAGGGCTCCCCTTGATCTCTGCGGCTTGTATTCATCCAGCCGCCTGCGTTCCGGCCTCTCCATAGGGCTTCCAGCCTCACCATTCCGGCCTCTCCATAGGGTTTCCAGCCTCTCCATGGGGCTTCCGCGCCCGCGCCCGCATCCTCCACGTCCTCCGCGCCGTCCAAAACGCCCGCTTCACCGAATGGGACCGGACGTGTCCCATTTCGGTGGCAGGGCATCCAGCTTGCTGAAGCTAGCCCCCTGAGGTGGATAACGGGGCTAGCAGCGACCTCCTCGATCTTACATAGCCCCTGGACCCGGGCTGTGCTCAAGGAGCCGACTCCATCTTAGCGCACGCGCAGCTCATCTTCATGCAGATAACACCCAAATTCCTCTGCACAACCCTGCAATTGACCCTCCCCCTAAGCAGATATCACTGCTTAGGCTTTTGTGGCAGGGCAAAATCAACCTAGGAGAAGCTTTGTGTTGAGGTAAATCAAGATAGTTTCAATCTAATTCTAAATGAAGTCTCTCTCTCTCTCTCTCTCTCTCTCTCTCTGTGTGTGTGTATGTGTGTGTAGCTGCTCTCTCGGGGTGTGTGTGTGTGTGTGTGTGTAGCTGCTTCTACAATACAGAAAATAGACATTTTTGGACAAATTTCCTTCCCACTAGACAGACATCTAAGGTGTTCAGAACTTGCTGTGCTAGCCATTCTCAAATACAATTCTTACATGAATACACAATTAAACTGATTACACAATAAGTAAGTCAAGAAAGAAAACCTTACAATGAATTTCTGTGAATGAAGCAAAGAAAATAAAACTTTACAATCAATTTCCACCCTTCCCCAGTCTTTACAGCTGTCTTCTGGGAATTGAAAAGTGTCTTTTGGTCTTTACTTCTTCATCTCAGGGTCACCTTTTTTATGTCTGTTGGATGGCATTAGCTTGGCTTTCTTGTAAGAGTGGTCAGTCAGTCTTGGGAAGGTCTGCTCCAGGCATGGCTGGTTTTCCTCATGTCAGGATGCAATCATCATCAGCAAATTGGAGAGTTATGTTTTGAGCTAGGAGGCCTTTGTTTCTGAGGTAAAGAAGAGGAGAGGCCAAGTATACAGTTCTTTACAGACATCTCTTTAGTCTCATGTGGAATTTCCCCCATTCTGTCCAAGTGTGGAAATCCAAACATTATTTCAGAAGGTAGACGATGTAAATTTCATGGAACATGACATTCCCACTGCCTCTATGATTGAAACACTTTTGCAGTAAAATGAGTAAATTTCCAAAAAGGAAAACAACTTGTGTTTCAAACAAACAAAGAAACAATCATAGGGTAGAGCACCTTGACTCATAAACATTTAAAAATGCACTCAGGCGTAAAAGAGGGAGGGAAGAAGAACAACTTAGAAAAAATTAAAAATAAAATTTGCAATTAAAAAAAAAGTACTTTGAGTCAACACTCCAAAATATCAGATTCCATTTAGATGGAAGCAAATTCTCATTAGGGATTTTAAAACATTTACAAATGTAAGCAAAATATCTCAAAATCATTTCTTTTGGTAGGTTTAATTAAGCATTTTAAACCTCAAAAATTTCTAGAAGAAAAAAATCAAAATTATATTTTGAGCAGAAAAAGAAATGTAACTGCATAGCTTTTATATGCAGATGAAAAGATCACTACAGTGAAAGGTAAAGGTGCAGGAGCAGGTCACTCATTTACCCCAAATTTCTCAGAAGAAAAAAAAGTGGTTACAGTGAACAGAAAAGCCCACAGCCACCTTTAATGACCAGGAAGGAGAGAGATACATGCAGGCAATCACAGGTCTCTGGATCCCTTCACTTATCACACACTCACATTCATACTGCAATCAGACCTTCATGCTTGCTCATGCCAACCAATCATTATAAGTATTTCAGGAAGCTTTTTTCACAAGCAACTGAGTTCTATTTTGTATTCGTAGAGGATGGTAACACACATACATACACACACACACCATTTAAAAAAACCTTGCAACTTACTGTTTCTTTATATGAAAAGGGAATCAAAGTACATTCACACCAACTTTTACCATTAACATGCTCACATTTGCACTGCAATCAGACTGCTTGTGTAAATCAGTTTCGCATTAAAAAAAATCCCATTTCATTCTTTCTTCGTGCAAAGCAGTTATTACAATTATTTCAGGAAGCTGTACATAAGCCAACAAGCTTCATTTTCTATTATTAAAGGATCTCAACTTCCCTCCAGATCTGGAAATGATAACACACATACACATACATGCACAAATGCCATGGAACAACATTTTCAGACCTGGGGAAGTTCTGTCCCTTTAAATCTTCAATATTTCTTGCCTTATGGCTTATTCTCCAAGCAGTGGGAAAACTCAGAGAGCAGTTTAAATCCTAACTAGTCTTCCATTCCCTACAGATTCAAGACCAAGCTGAGAAGCTTACTTATTTTGCCAGTTGGTCAAACATATCACAATCAATTCAATCCCATTCAATTCTACATGCTATTAGTATAGATGCACAGCTAAGAATTTTATCAGACGTTGCATAGTCACTTTGGGAAGAAACTCAGGTAGAGCCCTTCTTCAGTTTGTCTGATGGTAGCCAGAAAATCAGCAAATTTGTTGACAAAAATCTAAATCAAAACTGCCTTCTGGAGGCCAGGCTTCTATTTTAGGACTAATAGAGTAGTTGGTCAGATAGATGTGCAGAGCATTTTTACTTGGATCGAAGGCAAACCTCTAGTAGGAATTTCCTTCACCTCATACATGCACACACAAGGCAACACTCTCCCCCCCCCCCCCTCAAGGGAAAAAAATCTACTCACCTTGCAGGATACAATCTTCCAGGGCTGGAAGACATGAGAACAAGGTTCCCTCCCCCACAGAAAGGCATTGTTGGAGGATTAGTGGTAAGGGGGGGTATGGGGGGGGTAGATAACTTGCAGGCAAAGTTTTGTAAATAAAACCATCAGTTACTAAACATAAACTGGTAACATTGTGGGGATATCACAGATGAGAGATGGGATCTGGATTCGCATGCTTCAGGAAAGGGATGAACAGGTAAAATCATTTAAACACACAATAAATGCAAGGATGAAACTTTTCTTGGAAATGAACTTAAAAGATTTCCTGGGTTGTTACTTTAAGATACAAGGAAGGAAGAAAGGAAGCATTTTTCTCTTTACTCTGTGTTTGCCAAACAAACAGAGCAAAGGTTCTTTTTGGGTGTGTGTGTGAGAGAGACATTTTATCGTTACAATTGCCTCGAGGGCACACAAAGACTTAGACACACATATACACATGGACAAGGAGAAAATAAGAAGGGGGGGGGGGAAGAGAACTCTCTGGTTTATACACCCTAGTCATTCCCAGCACAAATCTGTTAAATTAGGGAAGGCACACATCTTAACAAATAAACTACTTAGTTGCATAGAAGACAGAGAAAGAGACAAACAGACAAAAGAAAAAAAAAACCCCAACATTTTCCCTTTTCTTTTAAGTACCTTTATGTAGCCAAATTAGTTTTCCTGTATCATCTATCGCTTTTTGGCCAAATTGGTCGCCCGGTTTCGTTCTTGAGTAGAGCCCATTTTTTACATTCTTTTTTTTCTTTCCCTTTTTTCATACCGAGCCAGGACAGGCATCTGCTTCTCATCCCAGGCCCCCAACAATTCCCCAAGAGGGGTTTCCATAGCTGCCCTTGAGCTGTCGCTTCCCATGATCCCACTCAAATGTGGGGATCACTTTGCTCAGCTGGGCTTGCTTCTACTTATTCCCCTTGTGCCCTTTTTAAAATGACCTTTTCGCGCCCTTTTTCTAGGGACTTTTTTCGCACCCTTTTTCCAGGGAATTTTTCACACCCTTTTTCCAGGGACTTTTTTGTGCCCTATGGAGGGACTTCTCGTGCCCTTTGGAGGGACTTCTCACACCCTACAGAGGGACTTCTCTAGTTCCTTACTCACTGGAACTTGTGCCCTACTACACTGGGTCTTTTGCGCCCATCTTTCAGGGTCTTTCTGACAGTTTTCAAGTCAAGGGAAGGGAGAACTGGCTGCTTCTGCACATCAACCCAGGAGGGGTTCTCTTAGCAGCGGTATGCGCACCTCCTCGTTTTCTTCCACCTATCTGGGCTCTTCCTCAATTTACTGTTTCCCTGGGATTTTCCTTCACCCAGATTGCTACCCTTTGGATGCCTTCACTCATTGCCCACTTGGCTACTCAGTATCCCATTTCGTGACCTGTTTGCCATGCTCTGACAAAGACTCTCCTTTGCTTTCCCAATCCTGCCAGTGACTGCCCTTTTGGACTAGCAGCAGGCTGGGGTGCGGCTGAGAGTCAAGCGGAGGAGGTGGATTTCAGTCACTACTTATGGATTTGAGCCTACTAATACACCAGCACGCACACACGCACACACACACACATTCTTTTGCTCCCCATGTTACCCTAAGTAAAATTTAGAAGCGGTACTCACCTACTTTCAGGCAGCTGTAGAGTTCCAACTCTGGATCTCCCTGTACTACACGTGTCACTAGCCATGCCGGGTCCCTGGGAGTCCCCTGGCAGATGAAAACATCCGCAGCCAGCAGATGAGTGATTCCCCGGGCCTGGCTCGGTGGTTGGGTGAGCTGAAAGTCCCTTCGTTGGTCGCCAATTGTTGGAAGTAAAGTGTTCAGGGTTCGTTCCCAGCCGGGAGTCACCACTGATGCTAAAAGAGAATTTCATGAAGACAGCTGCCTGGAAGTTATGAGCTTTATTAAAGGAAAGGAAAGACGGGAAGGACGAGATGCAGCTCTAACGTTCCCCGGTCTGCAGGAGTCATACATGCATTGGTTTTCCCCCTTTATACAGTTTTTCTCCTTTGAGGAGTTTGTGTAAGTTTCTGATTAACAAAGATTTATTTATTTGGGATGATTGCTCTGATGTTGATTCTGTTTCAGCTGGTGCCTGGTCCTTGGGGTTAATCCTGTCAGAGAAGGCAAGGAAGGGTGTTTCCTGTGAGTAAGTGTCAGTTTTATGTAAATGGTTATGATGTTTGTCTTGCCTTAGATTAGATTTTATTCTAGTGGTTATCGACAGACTCGGGGTTTTCCTTTGCTTTGGTTATTCTTATTTTTTATTTTATTTTTATTTTATTAAATTTATACCCCACCCTTCTCCAAACGGACCCAGGCGGCGCACAGGAATATTAAAATACATACAAAAACACATTAAAAATTTAAAAAACCTATTTGATAAAAAAAAACCCTGCGCTAAAACCAAATTAAAATTCCCAAAATTTAAAACTATCTAAAAGTCATTTTGGAGGTTATGCTAGGTCAGCGAGATGGAACAAATGTATCTTTAAGCACTTGCGGAAGAGGCGGAGGTCGGAGATGGTGCGAAGTTCAGGGGGTAAGTCGTTCCAAAGGACTGGGCCCGCCACAGAGAAGGCTCTCCCCCTGGGTGTCACCAGTCAGCATTGTCTGGCCGACGGCACCCTGAGAAGGCCCTCTCTGTGGGAGCGTATCGGTCTTAGGGATGTATGGGGCAGGAGACGGTCTCGCATGTAACTAGGTCCCGAGCCATGGAGCGCTTTGAAGATGGTCGTCAGAACCTTGAAGCGCACCCGAAAGGCCACAGGAAGCCAGTGCAGCTCGCGCAGGATCGGTGTTATATGGGAGTGTCTAGGCGCTCCCGTAATCACCCGCGCGGCTGCATTCTGGACTAACTGCAGCTTTCGAATGCACCTCAATGGAAGCCCCATGTAGAGAGCATTACAGTAGTCGAGTCGAGACGTCACAAGTGCTTGAGTGACTGTGCGCAGGGCATCCCGGTCCAGTAAGGGGTGCAATTGGCGCATCAGGCGTACCTGATGGAACGCCCCCCTGGCCACAGCCGCCACATGGTCCTCCATGGACAGCCGGGAATCCAGGAGGACACCCAAATTGCGTGCCCTCTCCACGGGGGCTGGTGTTTCGCCCTCAATGGTCAGAGTTGGAGTAATCTGGCTGAACCGGGGTGCCGGAAGCCACAGCCACTCAGTCTTGGACGGGTTGAGCCTGAGTTTGTTACTACCCATCCAGATCCGTACAGCCTCCAAACACCGGGACATCACCTCGGCGGCATTGTTGGGGTGGTCTGGGGTGGATATGTACAGCTGAGTATCATCAGTGTACATCAGATATCCAAAACCACGGATGATCTCGCCCAGCGGCTTCATATATGTGTTGAATAGTAGGGGTGAGAGGACCGACCCCTGAGGAACCCCACATACGAGGGGTCTCGAGGCCGACCTCTGCCCCCCTGCCAACACATATTGCGACCGACCAGAGAGGTAGGACGAGAACCACCGCAGAACGGTGCCTCCCAGCCCCAACCCCCCCAGTCGGTGCAATAAGATACCATGGTTGATGGTATCAAAAGCCGCTGACAGGTCTAATAGGACTAGGATAGAGGAATGTCCTCTATCCCGCGCCCTCCAGAGATCATCAACCAACGCGACCAATGCCATCTCGGTGCTGTGACCGGGTCGGAAGCCGGACTGGCGCGGGTCCAGATAATCAACTTCCTCCAAGTGTCGCGGAAACTGTTGGGCCACCACACTCTCTACAACCTTCACTAAAAAGTGAAGGTTGGAGACCGGACTATAGTTCTCTAATAATGTTGGATCCAGGGATGGCTTCTTTAGGAGGGGCCTTACTACCGCCTCTTTCAAGACGGCAGGCAAGGACCCCTCACTCAGAGATGCGTTGACAATGCCCTGGAGCCAGCCTCGTGTCGTCTCCCAGGATGCCAGTACAAGCCAGGAGGGACATGGCTCCAATAAACATGTTGTAGCCTTAAGTCTCTTTGACAACTTGTCCATATCCTCGGTAGTAACAAAGTCAAACTCCTCCCAAGATGGTGTCTCAAGAACTGCCTCGGACCATCTGACTGGACCACTGTCGATGGAGGGTAACTCATTCCGGATCTGAGTGATTTTCTCCTGCAGTTAAATCCCAAATTGCTCTGCTCGACCCTGTAGAGGGGCTTCCCGCGGCCTCTGTTGAAGGAGGGAGCGGGTCACCCCAAACAGGGCGGCAGGGCGGATGTAATAAGGGTGGCACAATACTCGCGTTTGGTCACCCTTATCGCCACTAAGTAAGTCCTAATATAGGTTCTAATTAGTGTTTGGTCAGCTTCGGAGCGAGAAGATCTCCATCTGCTCTCTAGGCGTCTCTTGTGGCGTTTCATCTCCCTAAGTTCCTGCGAACCAAGGAGCCTGGGTGGTTCGTCGCTGCAAGAGAGGCCGCAAGGGCGCGACTCGGTCCAAGGCCCCCGTGGCCGCACTTAACCATGCGGCCACTAGTTCCTCAGTCGAGTCGTGGGGCAAGTCCACAGGAATTGGCCCAAGCTCCCTCTGGAACCTTTCCGGGTCCATCAGGAGCCTGGGGCGGAACCATATAGGAATATCAGGCTCCGCCTCCCCGCGGTGTGGTGCGGTGATCAGAAAGTCCAGCCGAAGGAGAGCGTGATCTGTTCATGACAGGGGTGTGATGGCTAAATCCCCTATTCCCAGATCACGACTCCACTGTCCCGAGACGAAAATGTGTCCACCCTCGTGGGTAGGGCCTAAAACTACCTGGGTCAGGTCCATGGCTGTCATGGAAGCCATGAACTCCTGAGCTGCACCAGAGGCCTCGCCTACTGATGGCAGGTTGAAATCCCCCATGACCAGAAGTCTGGGGGTCTCAATCGCTGCCTTGGCTATCACCTCTAGGAGCTCAGGCAGGGCTGTTGTTTCATAGCGAGGAGCCAGGTATACAACTAACACGCCCAACTGCCTCCCTAGGCCCCACCTCACGAGGTGGGACTCACAACCGGTCGTCTGAGGGATCGTGGTCTCCTTCGGCTTGAGACCTTCCCTAACCATAATCATCCCCCCACCCATCCCTAGGGCCCTGGGCTGATGGAAGGCTCGGTAGCCTGGTGGACACATTTCCACGAGGGGTTATCCTCCCTCGTGGCCCAACCAGGTTTCCTTTATACCCACCAGGTCCGGGTCCCCCTCTGACACAAGGTCATGGATGAGGGGGGCTTTTTGTACCACGGACCTGGCGTTGCATAACATCAGCCTAGGGCCCCGGGTCTGTGGTTCTTGCCCACCTAGTCTGCGATGGGAGCATGGGGGGTTGGAGCACGTGACCGCCCGTAGCCAGCAGCTACGGTCCTCCAACCGGTAATGTCCATCCCATCTCCCACCACCCCTGCCCCTCCCCAAGACCGAACTGATGGAAGATACCTCAGTGGAAACGACCCCCCCTTCCCCCTCCTCCGTTTCTCTACTTCCGCCGGCTGGCCCTGTAGTTTGTCACCCCCCCCCACCTGACTGTCCCTCCCCTCCTCCCTGGAACCCCCTAAAAGCCGAATTAAAAAGTTAAAAAGGAACCCCTGAGTTTGCGCTTCGCCCACGTCTCAGGAGCAATAAATCCATCCTCGAGGTGGGCCCATGTTAAACTAGGGGGCCAGGCCTGCGAGAGGGGAGACTCCCACAGGCAAAGGAGAACTGACCTTGAATAAGATAAAAACATAAAACAGCACTGGCACTAAAAGGGGGGATATCCAAAGATGATACACTGCAAGTCTACAATTAAACAGCGAGCATAAAAGCCTATAATACAATAGATGGTAAAAGATGGTAAAAGCGACAATTAAAGGGACAAGTACAAAATATAAAAGCGATGAGTAGTTCGGGTGGATTGAAGCGTTCTATCCAGAGGGGGGGGGGGTAGTAGCAGGTGGATCAAGTTAGCTAGGCTGTATCACAAATTTTTCTCTCCCCTCTCCCGGAGTGCGGGCCACATGGCTAGCTGTAATGCCATGTGGGGCTTTTTCCAGCCTTAGCTCTCAGTTCGGCTAGGATGACCGTTCCTCCATAACGTCCACCTCTCCATTCGGCCCTCCACAGACCTCTTCCCGCACCTCCAGTCCGAAGCCCCGTTTGATCTTCTTCCGACCCTTCCCCACCCAGCTCCTCCACCATTCCAGTTCCAGCACTGGGTCGGGTTGGGTCAGATAGGGGCCACATGGGCCGGATAGGGGGCCGCGCGGGCAGCAGACATCCCCGCGTGGCCTGATGGTCGCTTCTCACCCGGCTCAACCTCCTCCATCTTCGCCCTGGGCGCCCGGCCTACCTCCTCTCCTCGGCCACATCCGGACTGTGCAAGGGCCGCGCCAGGGCCACCAGGGCTGCTCCGAACTCCCACGCTGCCTGATGTTCAGTCAGATGTTCGGCCTGATGTTCTATGGCCTCGACTCAGTCCTCCCGCCTTTCACGGCCTCGGCTCGGCCCTCCCGTCTTTGCCCCGGCCGCCCGGCCTACCTCCTCTCCAGCCAGTGCCGGGACATGGCAGGGCCGCAGGGCTGCTCTGGGCGTCTTGTCGCTGCTCCCTCACTCGCCCGTCGCCCCCGCCGCAAACAAGCAAAGCACTCCTCCCGTCTTCGCCCAGGCCACCTGGCCGCCTGGCCTACCTCCTCTCCAGCCGGGACCAGGCCGCGCTGGTCCCGGCTGGAGAGGACCGCTACTC
Organism: Rhabdophis nuchalis; assembly: GCA_039707465.1. Lineage (NCBI taxonomy): Eukaryota > Metazoa > Chordata > Lepidosauria > Squamata > Natricidae > Rhabdophis > Rhabdophis nuchalis. The sequence continues at coordinate 96,581,329 of CM077647.1, forward strand.
CCTCGCTCGCCCGTCGCCTCCGCCGTGAACAAAGCGCTCCGGTCGTGCCGGCGAGTGGCCGACTTGCAGGGCCAGCCCTCCTAGATGTCCATGGAGGGCTGGAAACGTCCACCCCGGGGCCATAAGACCCCTGTGGCCTGCCGCGTTCAAGGAAAGAACGCCATTCTTCGCGCATGCGCAAACTCTCAATCCTTTATACTATGTTTCTTTTTCTTATTACACTCAACCCCTTTTGGCTATGTGTATGGTTTTCTCCTGGCTATGGCTCTTGCCATCTGTATTTATTTAATTTTTAAAATGAGTTTTCCAGTACCTTCCTACAACATATTATATTTTAAGTTCATACAATCATATAACATTATGTAATTCAAGATGGCAGCGCGCTTAGGCGCTGCGGCTTTGAGCTCCTGGTGTCACAGTAGAATTAGGCAAAAACCCACAGGGAGTTATTAAGTTATTATTAAAGATTGAATCTTCTAGTCGATTTTTCCAGCGACTTCCAGCAGTCTCCTAATATACCGAGTGACATAATAAGACTGCCAGGCTCTCCATGGATCGTTGTTTGGCCTAGGAGGCAGCGAAGAGAGCCAAAGCAGAAGCGGGGATACAGAGCAGGTTTGCTAGTTCGATTACGGAAGCAGCCTCACAGACCAGCATTACCAAGCATTTCCTAACCAACTCTAGATCCTTTGTCCACAAAACCGATGAACTAAAGCTATGGATGTCAGCAAATAAGCTCATTCGTGACTGCTGTGTGATGATCATCACAGAGACCTGGCTTCATCCACTTGTACCGGATGCATCTGTGGAGCTAACTAACCGCACCACACACCGCTTTGACAGAAACAACAACTCTGGTAAAAGCAAAGGTGGAGGACTGTGTATTTACACACATAATAACTGGTGTACTAACAGTAGAGTTGCTTTTACACACTGTTCTGCAGACTTGGAATTCTGAACTGTCATTTGTTGGCCATTTTATCTGCCTGGAGAGATTTTTGTTATAGTTGTCACTGCTGTCTGTATTCCACCTGATCCAAATGTTAGCAAAACGCTCAAACCAATTTCATTGTAATTTCTTTTATTACAATGACAATAAAGATTATTATTATTATTATTATTATTATTATTATTATTATTATTATTATTATTATTATTATTATTATTATTATTATTATTATTATTATTATTATTATTATTATTATTATTATTATTATTATTATTGTGAAAGAAATATAGGGAATTCTTATCTCACAACCAAACAATTGTCCAAAATTGTGATGGTCCTGAAATGAGTGCTTTAATGCATGTAAAGCACTTCTGGCTAATAAATTACCCTTCCTCTTCAGACCTAAATTTAAGTACTTGGTAACTGATTCATTTTATGAATTAGTACTGAAAACCTCCATTCAGAACATATACTTAATGGGAGTTTCCGGTCTCTCGGAGGAGACGGTTGAGTCTTTGACTCTTCTGCCATTTTGTTGCTCTTACTGCCCCCCAAGGGGCAGGGAATTCCTTTCAAAGGAATCCTGCAGTACGGTCGGCTTGCTGGGATTCCCCTGTCCTGACGGCGGTCGGGGGGGGGGTCCTTGTCTTCGACCCAGGAGTGAGAGAACATGCTGCGGGGGGCTTGGCTCCCTTCGCCTCCGGAGGATTGGAACATTTAGCGCTTTGGAGAGAGCTGATCTGTCGGAGTCGGAAGCCTGTCTGAGACTCTTGACTTCAAAGTGGAAAGTGAGTGACTTTTTTTCCTTTGCTTGCAATCTTTACTCAACAAGGCGATGGAGGGGGGAGCTTGCGAAAAAACCCCTCGGAGCAAATAAGCGGCGTTTTGAATCTGCTTCCCCGGCTGGGGAATGCACAGAAACTCGCACCCAAACTCATCTAACGATTATCAAAGTCCTTTTGGAATGATTGCGGAAGCTTTGAATCGAAGTCTGGCAACTAAATTGCAATTTCACACTTTGTGGATTCCCGGCGGCTCCCTGGTGGGCGGAGAAGATGACGTTCCTTTGTTCTTCTGAGACACTAATTACGGATGATTGCTGACATACTCCTGAGAATGGGATTGCCTCTCCTTTCTTCTACCTAATGTTTAGTTTGATTAATTGATCCTTCCCTTGAAGTGCCTTCTTTATTTCACATGACTGTTTTATTGTGGATTCTCTCAGGACTTTGATTTGGTAACATCTACAAATTTGTTTATTGGACTGCTCCTTCTTGCTCCGCTAATATCCCTCCAGCAGGCGCCATTTTACTGACACAGGAATAAACTTTTCACCATGGCTTCAAAAAAGCAACACCAACCTAAAATTACTTCGATGTTATTTGAAAAACCCGACACAGATGCAAGATTAACAGCTGTCGAAGAAACTCTTGCAACCTTGGTGAGAGAAATCAAGGAAATGAGGAAAGATCAAGTCAGTTCTAAATTAGAACTTTTGGAGGTACAGAAGAAATTAATGGAAAATTCACAGAAGACTGATGAGCTGGAGGTGGGGCTGGGTGGGGCAAAGGGGGAGCTTAAAAGTATTAATAATGAAATTAGTGATTTAACTGGTCATATGTCTAGGATGGATTTCGAAAGAATGTCATATTTTTTAAGATTTCAGAATGTTCCTGAGGACAGTGCAGAAAATTTACAAGATTTAATGAGCACAATTTTAGCAGATTACCTGCACAGTCCTAAGAAAGAATTAAGGGGTGACATTGATTTGATTTATAGAATAAATTCAGCATATGCCAGGATAAATGAAGTGCCTAGAGAGATACATATTAAATTTGTTAGAAGGTCAACAAGGGAAAGGATATTGAGGGCGCAGAGAGACAACCCCCTAATTTATCAACAGAAAGAGATCACCATCTTGAAACAGGTCCCGAAGAAGATTAGAGAGATAAGAAGGAAGTATTCCTTCTTGTCCAAAAGATTATTTAAAAGGGGGGTCTGGTTTAAGTGGGTGATGCCGGAGGGAATGTTGGTGTTTTGGGAAGGGGGAAGAGTAAGAATTAAAACAATTGCAGAGGCGCAAGCCTTTCTTGAAAAACATTCCTTAACCCTTGAAGATGACAATGGGGGAGCAGAGGCGGCCACGGCTCCGCCCGCTGGGGGCAAGGGGGAAGAATATACAATTGCCAAGAGACTTAGATCTCAAAAATGACTTTATTTTAGTATAATACAATGTTGTTTGGATGTTTAAGCACGTTTGCTAGCACTGTTCTTTTATTATAACTTTATTTGCATCTCTGTCCACTTTGTAGTATGAATGTATAACTGAAATATCTATTTTGTGCATGAAGACTCAGATGGAGTCAACGACTTCGACGAGAAAGTTCTCAAAATGTCTTTTCACACCTTACCCTTACCTTTTGTATGTAAAATTTATAAAACCCAATAAAACTTTTTTCATAAAAAAAAAAAGAACATATACTTAATAATCTTTACAAAACAATTGTAAAATTAGGTCTGGTCATCTGCGTTTTTCAACTTACAACAGGAAATCTGGTTGCAATAAGCCAAGGACTACCTATATATACTTAAGATGCTTCAATATTGTTGTCTCTTCAATAGTGGTGCTCTAAAACAATTTGAAACTTAGCAGTACTTCTGCTAGAGGTAACATTTGTACAACCAAATGATATGATTAGGCACATCCAGATTCAAAACGTTTTCCCCTCTTTCTTTCTTTATAATCTCTGAATCTACAGTTTTCTATTTCAATTGGCCCCTGTAAGATTGGAAAAGAAATTCTTTAATGAAATGAATAGAGCCGTCTCAAAATTTATTTTGCAAGGTAAAAAACCTAGAATTAAACTGAAAATGATGCAGGAACCTAGAATTAGAGGGGGATTTGGTCTCCCCAATTGGCAGCTTTATTATCAGGCGGCTTTATTAATTTGGATTAAAGAATGGATGACCCTGAGAAGAACACGGCTCCTGACTATTGAAGGCTGGGGCCTACAGTATGGTTGGCACTATTATATTTGGCCCGGTTCAGAGCGACCCAAACACTTCAATGACCACCTGGTGCGTAGGACCTTGAGTTATTCTTGGGAGAAGTTGAGGAGGAAGTTATATTTGAAGGTGCCATGCTGGATCTCTACTCAGGAAGCCCTTGTTTATCCAACACGATATAGAGGGGAGAAGATCTTGACATATGAAGAGATCTTAGATTCACAGGGGAATTTGAAGACCAGGGAATCATTAGCTTCGCAAGGGTACCATATCGACTGGTGGCCATATTCCCAGATATTCTCAAGATACAAAAAAGATCAGAAGACTGAAGGGATATATCCCTATAAACAAGAACTGGACAAGGTTCTTTTTGGAACAAAGAAAGTGATGCTCTCCAAGTGTTACGGACATCTATTGTTATTAGACGTAGGGGAAGAAGTGGTCAAAGACTGCATGATTGCTTGGGGACGGAATATAGGACGCACATTGGACTTTCAAAGTTGGGAAGAAATTTGGTTCAAAAATATGAAATTGACTATGGCAGCCTCGTATAAGGAAAATACATATAAAATGATATATTGGTGGCATCTACCCCCGGCAAGACTTGCCAGAATGTTCCCTGGGACCATGCCTAATTCCTGGAAATGTGGTCACAGAGAGGGGACCTATTCCCATCAGTGGTGGACCTGCCCAATGGCGATTAAATACTGGGGAAAAAATCAGGCAGTGGTTAATAGAAATCACCCAACATCAATTAGATTTGAAACCTGAAACCTTCCTGTTAGGACTCAAACCCCCAGATATCAACATGGCGATATGGTTTTTGGTGTTGCACATAATTATTGCGGCAAGATTGGCATTTGCCCAGGAATGGAAGAGTGATCAAATACCGATGGATAGGGCAGTAATAAATAAAATTAATGAATGCGCAGAATCGGATAGATTAACAAAATTAATTAAAGGAAAAAAGGACTCAGAATTCTACAACTCGTGGAAGAGGTGGTATAACTGGGTACGGGAACGACCGAATAATAACAACTGAAGCAATAATATATGTTTAAATCAGATATTGGTAAATAATATCAAATTAAAGGACGAATAAGAATTGATGAAGTAGGTAGGTTAACTAGATGGGCTGTATATAGTGTAAATGTTGGTGTTAAATATTAGGCCTATTATTAGGACGGTAATGTTAAGTTTGGTTATTTAAATATTATGCTTTCTCGCGCTGTGATGGCAATATGTTTAAAATTATGTTTGTATGATTTTATTTTTATAAGAATAAATTAAAAAAATATTTTAAAAAAATCTAACAGATCCCCATATACTACAGATATCCCTAGGGTCCCTCCCCCCATTTTTAAAATTAAAATACTCAAATGTAACAAATCCTGGGAACAGGGACCCTTCAGGTTTATTACTGAAAATGCATTTTATAAACAAGCATATGCTTAAAAATATTGTTGCTTCTACTGCACCTTTTATAACATGAATATATTTTTATCTATCTCTTCTCTATCCTCCTCCACATTCCATACCATATTTTTTACTTACTTCTTACTGGTAAACCTTGCAGGTGGAGGTAAGAGTCACCTTATAGGGAAGATAAATAGCATAAAATTTAATATAAATAAAAATAAAATAAACAAATTAGATAATTCCTGCCTTTAATAACTGCTGTGTCTAATGGAAATTTACATTTTTCCATCTTTCAAGGCATTTTATAATTAGACCTGGACTGAGAGATTATCAACTATGTTGCTGGGAGAGAAGTGATCTTATATTTGTAAAATATTGAAATATCCTAATTTAAATTATATTAAAAAATCAACACTTATTTCTTGTTAACTAAGTGCACAACTGGAAATAGGTAAGTTTTCATTCCATCATGATAAAGTTGCTCTTTAAAAAAAAACACAGCTAGTAAGAGCTTTTATGGGATTTTGGTTGATGGTAGAAAGCCAGGTGAAGTTGGAGTGCTGTAATGCCTTAAAAATGCACTTTTGCACAATCCCTTTTTAGCCTATCTACCTGAAAGTTGATTCTGGTGTGTCTGTCCCTCCCTATAGACATACTATCATTCCAAATTGAATTACATTTTGGTCAATTAAATTTAGGTAACTAAATAAAAAATATTTTAAAGAGTGAAATTCAAGCCCCCTAGTTGATTTTTAAGAATGTTGACATGCTTATTCCCACATAATTGCCTCATTATTTTTTTTACAAATGTTTCCCATTCTGTTTTTCCCTGTACTAGATTATATAAAAGTCAAGCAATTTTTTTCTCCAAATCTTCTTCCTCATGCAGGCATTAAGGTGGATTAAGAATGGTCCTGACTTGATTAGGCTGTTTCTTGAGCTAATTTCAATATATGGAGGATAACATGGGTAGAGAAATATTGCTTATGAATAGGATATTCCTGCTTTTATAGTACCTATAAATATTATAGGATTTGTGAACGGAAAAGCTCCTAACAGCTTGCTCCATACTGTTTATCTGAGTGTAAATATTATCCCCAAATAAATGTCTAGGAATGAACGGAAGGCTATCTGAAATGCAAATGTCAGCCCAGCAATTTTTTTCTCCAAATCTTCTTCCTCAAGCAGGCATTAAGGTGGATTAAGAATGGTCCTGACTTGATTAGGCTGTTTCTTGAGCTAATTTCAATATATGGAGGATAATATGGGTAGAGAAATATTGCTTATGAATAGAATATTCCCAGGCTCTGGAGACTCCTGAATGATATTAAACTTCAGAAAGATGGGGCTAAGTTTTCTAATCCAACCAAACTAAAACACAGTACTGTAGGAATATCAAGTGCATTATTGTATCTGCTTTCTTCATCATTTACTAATAGTTTTAGAAACCAGAAATGAAGTATATCAAAGGTTAATAGGTTAAACTTATTAAGTGTCCTTGGCCCAGCTACAATTAAAAGGGTTAAAAATTGTTCAAAATTTTTAGAACCTCTTCTGTAGGTGTGGCCTGCTTTATGGGAGTGGCTTGCTGGCCATGTGACTTGGTGGGAATGGCTTGCCAGCCATGTGACTGAGTAGGAGTGGCTTGGCGGTCATGTTGTAGCGGCAAAAACCAGGCTCACCACAGACTGGTTCTAATGAAGGAACGAGAGACCACGAAGGTAGTAGAGAAACAGGATTTATTGACATGTCAAGAGTTCAGAGTGCTCTCGCACTGAAGACTGAACTGCCTGGGCAACGCCCAGAGAGTTAGTTTTATACCTTCGTCCTTAATACAGAAACACATATGGATAAAAGCAGAAGTTAACTTTGGAATAGTACAGAAACAGAAGTTAATAGTAAAAAATTAACACATGTCAGCTGTATTTCCCATATAGGGTTTACACCTCCCCTTCTCCCCCAGTTACTTCCTCTTTCCTTCCAGCAGTATTTGTAATATTTTCACAACTTTTAAGAACAGAGAAGTACACCCACACATCTTGGCCAAGCTGTCCAAAGGGCAAGCGGGCAAATCTCCCAAGGGGTCAGTGTTGACCCAGGGTCCAGGAATTGGGGTCCCTGGCCCCTCTGCCACATTCCCCCCTTTGGAAGTCCACCATAATCAAAAGATTACTGTGGAGTTTCACAACTGTTAGACTTTGGATTTTCTGTAGCCCAGGCTACATATTCCCATATAGCCATTGCCCTAACCTTAGCATTCTTCTCTACCAGTAAGGAAACAGTGTTTGAAATGGTTCATACAAAAATAGGGAGGGTACAAGGGAGAATGACACAGCCTGCAGCAATAAGCCCAACGAAAGTGACCATGGCCTGGAGGCCTGGCAAGTTGGGGAACCAGGAGTCAAAGGCAGAGGCGGCCGCACATCAATGGTTAGCTGTTTAATGACTTTTCCTGTCTCATCCATCTGGAGAAAACAATTAGAAATATAAAACTTACCACAAACCCCACATTCCTTGACCACAATATAATCCAGTGCTAGTCTATTCTGATGGACCGCAGTCCTCAGTTTACCCGTGGCTTCCGACAAAATATCCAGAGATTTGTCCAGCCTTTGACCAGCGAGGTCAAGTACTGCCTGTAGCCTGATGATTCCATCAAGCCCGTAAATCACCAGGAGGGTGACTCTAAAATTTCTACACCAACAGCTCTAGGGCCAACAATGGGGAGGCAGCTCATCTCCATCCCTTCGAATGCATTATAAAAGTCAAGTTGGCTTAGTTCTCCATCTACCATCCCTTTCAAGGAGTATTGTGGCCCTGGTCTTTCCCCACAGAACTGGCTTGCTTCGAACAGCATTGTAAGATGAAGGGCCAGTAGACAAACACACTCAACAATTTTGACTCAGGGCAGGGTCAGACTGGATCCAGTCCCAATATTTTTAACATATAGCTACCCTTTCCCAATTGGTACCGGGATGGTCAAATGCTTGACCTTTGATCTTGGGTTTGGCCTACCATTCCCTTCCCACGCATAGACGATGCACCTTTTGCGGGAACGGACCTGTCCCAAAGCGTCCACACCCTGCGACCTGATCCCGCCCTGTTCCTTGGGGTTCTCAACATCCTCAGAACCTCCTTCGAGGGCAAGGGGGTCATTCGGGCATCCACACAACATTGGGAACTAATATTCAGGACCTTGTCATTTAACAGGCCCTTTGCCAATAACAGCCAAAGCCAATAATTGTCCTTTAACAAAACGTCGCCAAACACAACTCTCTTAACCTACCACATTAGGGAGAAGGCGGGGGTTATTTATGATTTGGGTAAGGGCAATATCAGTCTTAGGCATTCCACAAAACCACCTCTTGTTCGTAACATACAACGTCCAGAGTCCTAAGACCAACACAGTACTACAGAGAGCCCACTCCCTGGTTTCTCAAAGACACATCACCCGTCTTCCCAAAGAAGAGACAATCCCAAAAGAATGAATATCCAATATAGCAAAGCACAATAATGGCAAGCCCAGTCACTAAAGCAAGAGATAATGCAGGTATGACTACGAATACTTGGCTTGCCATACCCTGACAGGTGCTCGAACTTTCCAATATGTCTTATATCTAATAAATAGAATGTTGTCTTCCTCCTCCAAATCTTCAGCCGTACGTTGAGAAATCAGCTTCCAGGAGTGATTTCAGTAGGGCCTCTTCTGCCCCGTATGTAGCCTGCCCATTGCCGGTAGGACAGTTATAGGGGGCGCTTCTTCAAGCACTAGATGTTGGGCCTCAACCTGGTCTGCCTCACAATATTGCAAGTGGGCCCTTCCACCTAGGTTTCAAATTGTCCGCTTTCCACTGTTTTACCCATAATCTGTTTACCACCTGAATATTATGACTAGAGGTGACTAGACATGGTGGACTAATTGACTAGGTGCCATATGTGATTTTTCAAATTAGCACTTACTACTGTTGGCCTCCCAAACATCATTTCAAAAGGAGATAACCACATTCCCTCCTTCAGAGAGCATTGCACAGACCAAAGTGCCAGTGACAATGCATTCACCCATTCACGTTGAGGTTCAAGACACACTTTGCCCTAGAGTAGGATCATCCCAGGTCACTGACATGTTCCCTTTGCTGCTGGATCCGACCATCCAGCTTGGAGAAATTGTGCAGATTCCCTCATATGGAATCTTTAATTTACTTGAGCAAGCACACTAGTTGCTCTTCCTTAAAAGAAGGCTATCAAGAGCCCTCTTTCAGCATGGACATGTAATGTGGGGATTGCATATTTAGAATCAGTCCAAATGTTTATACTTTCATTATGTGCTCTTAAAATGAGTACTAAATCTTTAAAGGGGCATTCCTCTCATAGCTAATTTAATGTGCCAACCAATGCTATAATCTATTTTTCAGCATCTGCACTCCATGCCACATACATGTATAGATTTTCAGAGGTCTAATTATGAAGGTTTCCTCCTTTTTAAGATAATACAATACAACACCAGAGTTGGAAGGGACCTTAGAGGTCTTCCAGTCCAACCCCCTTTTTTCTAAGCTGTGGTTGTCACTTCCCTTTTCTCGGGTGAAGAAAGATTTCTCAAGTTAGAGAAGTTGAAACAATGCGCATTTCAAATGTTCAGATACCTGTTGTTGTTTTTTCCCGTGTCCAAACAAAGGGTTCTCTTTCACCCCCCTTTTTTGGATTCATTTTCTGTCTGTGTAGACACTAACCATCTTCCCTTCTGCTGGTCCTCTAACCAAGCATGGGATTCTAACTACCGATCCCCGAAAAAAACCTCCTCGTACAATTCTTCCGGCAGGTCCCCTGGCCTCCCACCTTTCTGTCTAAAAGCTGCGGCAAGGAAAAATGTGTTTCCTTTTGCATTTTGAAGTTCCTTCTTTGAGGTTTTGAGACCAATTAATATACCTTTTGTATGCTCCTTCCACAAGTTCAGAGATGCCTTTCTTGGGCCCCCCTTCTCGTCTTCTGTAATTTTTTCCCCTAATGTCATCTGCACAGTGACCAATGAAGACCATTCTGACCATTCTCACATTTTACGCTGCTCCCTCTCAGTTCCTGGCAATAAAATTTCTCTTAGAGGCAATGTGAGTTTTTATCTCAACTACTCCCCTGGATCGGGTTTGTGGTCCACTTGATCTGTCTCTTAAGGAACCCCCCATTTTTCTTTTTTCTTTTTAACACTCAAACACATCAACAAAGACAAGCTAAAACAACACAGAAACTAAATGTTCTTGGTGAGACTTTTCTTTTCTCTCTCTTTCTGGAGGCTTGTTACTCATCCTGGTAACTGACTATATCTCAGGGTTTTTCTATGAGTGTAGTATTCTGTCCCTCCAGGACTACATACTTTAAAACTCTTTTTCCTGGGGTTTTCAGTGTCTTCTCTGTTGTAGTTAATTTCTTTGAACCTCCCAGCAAACGCTGGCCTATTTTTAAAGATTCAAGGTTCTCTATACATATCCTTTGGAACCTCCTAGCAGACGCTAGCCTATTTTTAAAGATCCAGATGTATAGAGTAACATGTATTGAAGAGACATTCGAGGAATGCTTCCTTCACCACCCATGTTCTATTTCTAAGACACTGTCACCGCCTGGGGTGCCAGGGGTAACTGAACCTCCCACACAATTCTTAACCCAAACCTCCTGTCCCAGGGTAAAGGAGTGAGTGGGGGTGTCAATCAAATGGGGACGGGCAGAAAGCACGTATTTCTGCAACGAGTGGACTATGGCATTGAGGGCTTGCAATTGCTTAAGCAATTGGAGGGAGCACAGTGTACAGCCAAAAGGGCCATTCGGCCTGGCAAAATGCCCGGAGCTTGCGTCTGCTCCATTCAATGCCATAGTCCTGCGACTGATAAGCTGCCTTAAAGTGAGTCAACATGCACTGTAGGGGTGTGGCAGGCTTGGAGCTTTCCCCTCCCATGGTCCACCTGGGGCACCAGACAGACACGTATACACCCGACCCAGGGACCCGGATTTTCACCGTCTCCTCTGGGAACTGCGGATGCCAACCACACACATTCACAAGCACACACGAGTACACACGAGCCGCTAGCCCAGGGTGCCGGAACTCACGGTCACCATAGGGAAACGTAGCAGCCTTCAGAACAAACTAGCCACTGGCCCAGGGTGCCGGAACTCACGGTCACCGTAGGGAAACGCAGCAGCAGCCTTAGAGACAAACAGTACTTTCACACAGACAGTCCTCCCCTGTCAATACCTTCCTCTACCTTAAAGCTAAACGGGATTGGCGTTTGCCTCCGGCTCCTCCTAGGAGTCCGGGTGGTATTGACCCGAAGCGAGGGTAATCAGGCCTCGCCTCCGACCGAGCAATCGGTCGGGTTTACTGTCCGGGGCGTCCGGCTCGTCAGCCAGGCATCGGCTTTCCTTTCGCCGGAAAAATTTCTTACTCAGGGGTCCCACTATACTTGCCTGCAGGGCTTTTCCTCCACTCCTTGGCCGGCCGGCTGGAGAGATCCTGGTCTCTGGTCCTTCTCAAGTGGTTCTTGGGGTTGTCAGCCGCTGGTGCTCGAGAGTCTCCTCAGCCAGGGGGAAGTCCCTTGGAACAAAATGGTCCGTTGGCGCCTGGGAAATTCCCTCCAGCCAGGAGCGTCCCAGCACCGGGGTGAGCACCCCAGAGGGTCCCAACGACCCCTCAATTCCCGGTCAGGGAACCAGAAATGTAGCGGCAAAAACCAGGCTCACCACAGACTGGTTCTAATGAAGGAACGAGAGACCACGAAGGTAGTAGAGAAACAGGATTTATTGACATGTCAAGAGTTCAGAGTGCTCTCGCACTGAAGACTGAACTGCCTGGGCAACGCCCAGAGAGTTAGTTTTATACCTTCGTCCTTAATACAGAAACACATATGGATAAAAGCAGAAGTTAACTTTGGAATAGTACAGAAACAGAAGTTAATAGTAAAAAATTAACACATGTCAGCTGTATTTCCCATATAGGGTTTACACCTCCCCTTCTCCCCCAGTTACTTCCTCTTTCCTTCCAGCAGTATTTGTAATATTTTCACAACTTTACACCCACACATCTTGGCCAAGCTGTCCAAAGGGCAAGCGGGCAAATCTCCCAAGGGGTCAGTGTTGACCCAGGGTCCAGGAATTGGGGTCCCTGGCCCCTCTGCCACAATGTGACTGGGTGGGCATGGCCAACTTATAAAATGTGGTGAAACTCGCTTAACAATGCTCTTGCTTAGCAATCAAAATGTTGGCTCAGAAACTCTTGCATTAGAAGCACACAAGTCTTAAAGCTGTCAAGTTACAAGATCCGTGCACCCCTAACCCTTTAGGGAAAAAAAACCCCAGGAGTGTTCAAACTTAACAGCTTAAGACTTGTGAACTTCAACTCCCAGAATTCCTCCTCTTCATCTTGATGATGTGTGGATGTGTGGGGGGAGGGAGCTGGAACCGGTTCTAAATGGCACTGTAGATTTGTGGAACCTCTTCTATAGAAAAAGTTAGAACTGGCAGGAACCCACCCCTTTGTTGCTCTTCTCTGCACTCTTTCTAGAGTCTCCACATCTTTTCTACATCGTGGCGACCAAAACTGAATGCAGTATTCCAAGTGTGGCCTTACCAAGGCATTATAAAGTGGTATTAACATTTCACGTGATCTTGATTGTATCCTTCTGTTTATGTAGCCTAGAACTGTGTTGGTTTCTTTGGCAGTTGCTGCACACTGCTGGCTCATATTTAAATGGTTGTCGCTAGGACTCCAAGATCTCTCGCACAGTTACTACTATTGAGCAAGGTACTACCTATACAGTACCTGCGCATTTTGTTTTTCTTATCTAAATGTAGAACTTTACTCCCCCCCCGCGACTCATTCTCCTGCACCTAGGTCGAAGTGGGAGCAACCCCCCGACCGCCGTCGAGGTGGGGGGACTCACTGCAAGCCGCCCGTTGAGCGGGGGCTCTTTACAAGAGCCCCCTGCCCCCGAAGAGGCCGCAGAAGCAACCAAGCGGCGGAAGAGTACAAGACCCGACCATCACCTCCAGCTAACCGGAAGGAAGTCTAGGGTGGCATTTTTTAACCTCTATTCTCAAGTCTGTGATAATCGAAGAACAGTATATTTCAAAAAAAATGTTTTAATGTAATGATAAACAGAAAAACAGAATGATGCAAAGCAGGCAAGAAAGTAATTGGAACAGGAGCAACTTACAACTTTCTGACAGCTTCCATTAACTTTGCATGATTCTGTGGATATTTCAACAGTCACAAGTTTGTAAATAAAACTAGCCTGGACATTGTGGAATTTTAATCCCAGGGAAGTAATGAGTCCTGGATTTTTTTTTATTTTTTGATGCATTCTTTCAATTAATGGATTTTAGGTACCTTCCTTCAAAAATTGTTGTGATATAATGTAGGTAAATATTTTAGTTTAATTTGAGGGTACAAGCAAACAAAAATATAAACACAATGAGAGTTTTAGTAGAATGTAGATTCAAATCACAGGGTGTAGGGCGTGTCGTTTAATTGGGTAAAAATTTAATTTTTGCAATTTTTTCAGTGAGGGCTTCTAAAAATATGTGTTTTATAACAAGAATTCAAATCTGCTGTTATTTTTGCAATTTTACAATGTTTAACTTGGTGTGGTAAATCCATATCTGATCATACCCCAACAAAAGTCTTTTGTAACCCAAATACTGTTAACTTTATCATCTCAAAACTACATTTTCTGCTACAAAAAATGAAGTTTTTTTCTGCATGAATCTTATCTTCCTAAACAAAAAATAATCCTCACAAACATAAGCTATCAGAAATCAATTATCTATGTTACAAAAATGTTTAAATGAGTTATATTATGTCTTGTTTTGATTTGTTCTTTGACATCTGCTGCTGATTTGCTTCATGGCCTCTGATACAGCATTCTCATTTTTTATGTGTATTCACTCTGCTTGCTGCCTCTGTGACCTGTTTCATGCACCACTCTAATGATTGGGCTTGACAGGGAATCTGTGGTACTTGCATTGGTTTGTCAATGAACTTCTTTATTTCTGCTGTAGTCAGTTTGCATGTCAAAGATGGCTCATATACACCTTCAGACCAGTCATACACCAGATTATTTGCAAACACTTGAGCAGGTTTTCCTGTTTTTGAGCCTTTCTCTGGAGCAAAATAATAAATACATCTTTCACCTGGCTCACTGCCCACAGAATAATGTTCTTCTTTGTCAGTACTGGGAAATTGCCAGCCTGAATTGTTCGTTTTCAGCATAACTTTAGTTGCCTCTATATGGCTGTCAAGGAACATGTATTCTATTTTGCTCTTCTTACTGCACTCACCAAATTCTTGATCTAGACTTGATCTACACTTCATAATTTTTTCCTGGGCTCTCTTGACTTTATTGTGGTCAACTACTGTCTTCTTTAATGATCAAGCCAGGAACTATGAAGATAGCTATGGTAATGGTAGTAGTGGCACATAGACTAATACCATATCTTATGCTCTGCATAATGATATTTGTTATTTCTAATCTATTGTTTTCTGTCTTTTCTTTTGAAATAAAGGGCATATATGTTTGGTCTAAGGTCTCTTCATAACCTCCATCATATTCCTCTTCATCATCAGTAGTCTGTCCTTCATTTTTATCATAAGAGATAATTACTTCATTTGTCAGTATTGAAATATCTGGAATATTGTTCTGCTTATATTTAGTGAGCCCTTGTCTCACCTCATCTTGCCACTTTTGCTTATTGATGCTGTTTCTGCTCGGGCACATCTGCCAAGCCAATCTGGTGCAGGGATGGGTTTCAATTTTTTTTCTACCAGTTCTATGGACGTGGCTAGGTGGGAAGGACATGTGACTGAGTGGGCATGGCCACCTTGACATCACTCACTCACACATGCATGCACAGGCACACGCAGTCACATGCCCCCCCCCACCTATTCATGCCAACAGAACTGCAAAAAAATTCTGTTTTGCCAGCTGGGAGGCTGGCAAAGAAGCCTCACTTTCCCTGCTGCCATGACTCTCAGAGGAAGGAGGCAGAAATCCTGGGAAAATGTAGGGGGGAGGGCGGGCAGGCTGGAGCATGGCCAGCCGTGGATGGGTAAGCACAGCAGAAGGGAACCCCATGCTGGCTCTCGGAGGAAGAAGGCAGAGATGCTGGCACAGGGCTTCCCTTTTTTTTTAAAGTGTTTTTTATTTGACATTTTCCAAACATTAAAATCACAATTACACTTTTACAGTTTTGTGTTATTGGTATTTCTTTTTTCTCATTTCGGGGTTTCCATTTTCCATTCTATTATCTTATAGCATATTTTTCTTTGTTTCATACTTTCTCATTTTTTCAATATATACATCTATATACAATATTTCCATTTTTATTCCTGTCTTAAGTATATGCTATCTTTTTTCATCATGTTTGCTATGTGTTCCTTATGCATTGATTTTACATCTCTTTTCAAGCCAGTTGTACTACTTATTCCATATCTTGTAGTTTCCTCTCTATTTCTTAGTTCCATTGTTAGTTTGTCTATTTCTGAGCATTCTAGCACCCTTTTATGATTTCTGCATTTGAGGGAATGGTTTTTTGTTTCCAACTTTGGGCAAATGAATTCTGGCAGCAGTAATTATATGAAGCATTATATATTGGATATCCTCACTAATATTTTTTTTATTATTCCTAGAAGAAACAGCTCACGGTTCATGTCAATTTTTTGTTCTATTATTTCTTCTAATCACTTTTGAATTTTTGTCCAGAATTCTTTGGCTTTAGGACACATCCACCACATATGATAGAAGGTCCCCTGTTGGTAGTTACATTTCCAACAGTTTGGAGATCTATTTGGAAACATTTTGGCCAATCTTGCCGAGGATAAATGCCACCTATAAAACATTGTGTAGATGTTTTCCTTACAGGATGCCGACATTGTGAATTTATAACCCCCCCCCCCATATTTTTTCCCAGTGCTCCAATTCAATATTATATCCAAAGTTTTTAGCCCAAATTATCATTGTTTCCTTCATGGTTTCCTCCTCCATTTTGAATTTTAAGAGACAATTGTATGTTTTTGTAATCAGTTTTTCTTCTGTTCCTGTTACTATTTTGTCCAATTCTTGTTCGTTTTGAAATCTGTACTCTTCTAAGCTCCTTCTGTATCTTGTTTGAATTTGTAGGTATGGCCACAAGCCTAATTCAATTCCATGTAATTTTAACTCCTGATTTGTTTTAAGTTTTCCTTGCCCATCCAATAACTCCTTATATGTCAATATTCTATTCAAATCTATTACATTGGGGTAGATAATTGCTTCCATAGTTGATATCCCTCTTGGAATTTTTATGTAGAAGTTTCTTTTGATTTTCATCCAAATTTCTAGCAAGGCCCCTCTTACCTGATACCTCTGGAAATATTTATGGGATTTCCTGTTTCCCTCCCAGATAAAAGCATGCCAGCCCAGCTGTAAATCATGACCCTCTATCGTCAATATTATTTTATTTTGGAGTAGTATCCATTCTTTGAGCCATGTTACAGCTGCTGCCTGGTAGTAAAGCTCCCAATCTGGGAGGCCAAATCCTCCTTTGATTCTAGAGTCCTGTAGTAATTTTAATTTTATCCTTGCTTTTCCCCCCAGCCAAATAAAATTTAAAATTATTTTATTTAGTTCCACAAAAAAAAGTCCCTAATTTTACTGGTACAGTTTGGAATAGAAATATAATTTTTGGTAGGATATTCATTTTTATGGTTGCAATTCTTCCAATCAGCAATAATTGTAATTTAGCCCAATTTTCCAAGTCCTTTCATATTTGTTGTAGTAATTTTGAATAATGGTCTTCTTTTATAGTAGAACATTTAGCCATTAGCCAGATTCCAAGATATTTTACCTTTTTAACTATTTGCTTTTCTAATACTCTCTCTAATTCCTCATTTTGCCTTTGGGTAAGATTTTTAGTAATTATATTTGTTTTATTTTTATTTATTTTTAAGCTTGTAACTTTACCCAATTCCTCTACTTCCTGAATTAATATTTTCCCTGTTTTCAAGGGGATCTTCTATTATAAAACCATATCATCCACGAATGCTTGTGTTTTGTATTCTTCTTTTTTAATTTTTTAACCCTTTGATTTCCTCTTTTTCCCTAATCTTTGTTAGTAAAACCTCCAATGAGAGGGTAAATAGAAGAGAAGATAGTGGGCATCCTTGTCCGGCCCCTTTATTTATAGTGACTTTGTCTGTTAGATATCCAGATTTTATTTTTTAAATATTTTTCCATCTACAACACCTTACAGTCATTATATCAACATTATTGTGTCATCATACCTGAACATGTATATATTATTTCACTTCTATGTTTACACACCTTTAAACACAGTTATGTGTGTGTGTTTGTGTGTGTACACACACACACATACACACCATATTTTTCAGAGTATAAGACACAGTATAAGTATAAGATGCACCCAGGTTTTGAAGAGGCAATTAAAAAAAAAATTAGGTAGGTAGATAGAGAGGGAGAGAAAGAAAGGGAAATACAGTAGGTAGGTAGGGAGAGAGAGAGTAGTTAGGTAGGTAGATAGATGAAGGGGGATAGAGAGAGAGGGAGAAATACAGTAGGTAAGTAGGTATGGAGAGAGAGAGTAGGTAGGTAGGTATATAGGTAGATAGAGGGGAGAGAGAGAGAAATACAGTAGACAGGTAGGAAGAGAGAGTGTGTAGATAGGTAGGTAGGTAGGTAGAGGGATAGAGACAGAGAAATAGAGAGAGAGAAATACAGAAGATAGGTAGGGAGAGAGAGAGTAGGTATGTAGGTATATAGGCAGATAGAGGGGGGAGAGAAATAAGTAGATAGGTAGGGAGAGGGAGAGAGAGTGTGTAGATAGGTAGGTAGAGGGAGAGGGAGAGAGAGAGAGAGAGAGAGAGAGAGAGAGAGAGAGAGAGAGAGAGAGAGAGAGAGAGAGAGTTGGTAGGTAGGTAGGTAAATTTTTTCAGGTGTATTTACCCATGTGCTGGAAAAGGAAATCACTGACCACTGTTGGAACAAATCTTTGTTTCTGCAGGCACAGTACTTGATCAACAAAATTCTCATCAATCACTCTAATTAAACAGCTTTCCAAAAGGAAAAAAAAGTGATTTTGCACTCTGCAAACCTCCCCAAAATGACCCTTTTTTCATGAAAATGGGCCCGGTTGTTTTTCAAATAAAAGGCATGAATAGCCTTGGGGGGGCTTGCAGAATGTTCCGAGGGGGGCGGTGGCAAAACCAGCAAGAAATGGCCTGTTTTTCATGAAAAGGGGCCGTTTTTTGGTCAACAAAATTGCTTGCATAGCATTATGGAGGCTTATAGAGTGCTGCTGGGGGCTGGGGGGGGCAAAAATGCCCTGTTTTTTGCTCATTTCTGCTGTCTCCAGCCCCCAGGAGCTCTCCATAAGGGTATGCACATGGCCATTTTGGTGAAGGGGCGGGGCTTCAAGAGGCAAAAAAATGCTGCATTTGATGTATAAGACGCACCCAGATTATTAGCCTCTTTTTGGAGGAAAAAGTGCATCTTATACTCTGAAAAATACGGTTTATATATTCGTTTTAATAGATTTTCACATGTGTAGGTATGTGAGACCTCACCAAAATGTTGCCAAGATAATCTCAATCTTACATGGGAAAGGACCCGTGTAATTAATTTTATTCTTGTTTTGCAACCATTTGTACCAAATGTTCCAAATTTCATAATATTCTGACTCTTCTTTGTCTTTTAATTTTAGTGTTAATTTGTCTGTTTCTGCACAATCCACATTTTTTTGTATCACTAATTCATTTGAGGGGATATTATTTTGTTTTTGCATTGGGCAAATTCTATTCTAGCTGTGGTTAGCAGATGTGTTATTATGTACTTAATTTTCATTGTATATTTCTCTTTGATTATTCCAAGCTTTATATAACTTTAGTTACAATATATATCTAGTGAATTGGGAAAGAATATGGAATACAAATTGTAAACTAACATGATCAGTAGCACTTAAAGAAAATATGTACAAAATGTTTTATCATTGGCATTTACCACCAATGTAATGCTAAAATGTACCCAAACATGAATCCAACCTGCTGGAAGTGTAAAAAATACAAGGGACTTTCTATCACATATGGTAGACTTGCCTGGAAACACAAAAATATTGGACAAAAATTTGGAAATGGGTGCAAAAAATTATAGGGAAACAAATAAAATACAAACCTGAAATCTTTCTGTTAGATTTCCATTCATCATTATTTTAGCTGTCTGGTAAATATATTGCCTTTCATTCTAATAAAACTTTCTCCAAAATTGTGAATTAAGAAATTGCCAATTTAAATTATCAAAAGCTTTTTGTGCATCTACCAATATTAATGTTAATTGTTTCTCTGGATGTGCTTCATAGTATTCTAATACATTCATTACTTCCGGCCCGGTCAGAGCACTGAGACGGCATTGATCGCGTTGGTAGATGATCTCTGAAGGGCCAAAGATGGGGGTTGTTCCTCCATCCTGGTCCTATTAGACCTCTCAGCGGCTTTCGATACCATCAACCATAGTACCCTATTGCATCGACTGGAGGGGCTGGGGGTGAGGGGCACCGTTTTACGGTGGTTCTCCTCCTACCTCTCCAATCGATCGCAATTTGTGTTGGCAGGGGGGCAGAGGTCGACCTCGAGACCCCTCACATGCGGGGTTCCTCAGGGGTGGGTCCTCTCACCACTCCTGTTCAACACATATATGAAACCGCTGGGTGAGATCATCCGTGGCTTTGGGGTGGAGTACCATCTGTATGCTGATGATACTCAGTTGTACATATCTACCCCAGACCACCCCAACGATGCCGTTGAAGTTATGTCCCGATGTTTGGAAGCCATGCGGAGCTGGATGGGAAGGAACAGACTCAGACTCAACCCATCCAAGATCGAGTGGCTGTGGTTTCCGGCACCCCGGTACAATCAGTTGATCCCATCACTGGCCATAGGGGGTGAACTTCTAGCCCCCATGGATCAGGCACGCAACTTAGGTATCCTCCTAGATACTCGGCTGTCTATGGAAGATCATGTGACGGCCGTGGCCAAGGGGACATTCTGCCAGGTTCGCCTGGTACGCCAGTTGCGGCCCCTTTTGGACCGGGACGCCCTTCGCACAGTCACTCATGCGCTCGTGACTTCCCGACTAGACTACTGTAACACTCTCTACATGGGGCTCCCCTTGAGGTGCACCCGACGACTACAGCTAGTCCAGAATACGGCCGCGCGGGTAATTATGGGTACCTCCAGGTACTCCCACATAACACCGCTCCTGCGCGAGCTGCACTGGCTACTTGTGGCCTTTCGGGTGTGCTTCAAGGTGTTGATTACCATCTTTAAAGCGCTCCATGGCTCGGGTCCTAGCTATCTGCGTGATCGTATCCTACCCCACACATCCCTTCGACCGATTCGTTCACACAGAGAGGGACTTCTCCAGGTGCCGTCCACCTGGCAATGCCAACAGGCGGCTCCCAGGTCCTTCTCTGTGGTGGGCCCAACCCTCTGAAATGACCTACCCCCCGAGCTTAGATCTACCACGGACCTCCGCTCCTTCCATCAACAATTAAAGACCCATCTTTTCCAGCAGGCCAGCCTGGCCTAACCTAATTTACCGTACCAGCCTAGTTGTAGTAAATATTACCTAATTGGGTTTTTAAGCTATAAATTTAAATGAGATATTTTAACACAGGGTAAAACATTTAATTTAGTTTTAATTATTTATAATTGTTCATGTATATGCTCTTAAATTCTTGTACACCGCCCCGAGTCCCTTCGGAGAGAGGGGGCGGTCAATAAATCCAAATAAATAAATAAATAAATAAATAAATAAATAAATTACAATTCTTGTATTATTTCTTCGATTTTGAAAAAGTTTTATCGGGTTTTACAATTTTTTTTAAAGAAATAGGAAAAGGGTATAAGGTATTACAAAGACATTTTGAGAACTTCTATGTCGAGGTGTTGGCCCCTTCCGAGGCTTCATAAAAAAAAATAGATAATACAATAAATTTTTCATTTGTTCTACAAAGTGAAAAGAGAAACAGATATATCACTTTAAAATCTATGCAATCAATCATTTATAAACATCCAAATAAAAGTTATACTAAACAGAAATAAAGTCACTTGTGAGATCTATGTCTTTTGGCAATTGTGTCGTCCTCTCCCTGACCTTCCGTGGATGGAGCCGTGGCCCCCTCCGTTCCCCCATTTTCATCCTCCAGGATTGAGGAATGTTTTTTAAGAAAGGCATCCGCCTCTGCAATTGTTTTAATTCTTATCCTTCCCCCCTCCCAGAACACCAACATTCCCTCAGGCATCACCCACTTGAACCAGACCCCCCTTTTAAATAATCTTTTAGACAAGAAGGAATATTTCCTCCTTATCTTTCTAATCTTTTTCGGGATCTGTTTCAAGATGGCAATCTCATTCTGTTGATAAATTAAAGGACCGTCTCTCTGTGCTCTCAGGATCCCTTCCCTTGTTGACCTTCTTACAAATTTAATATGTATCTCTCTGGGTACTTCATTTATCCTGGCATATGCTGACTTAATTCTATAAATCAGATCAATGTCCCTCCCAATATCTTCTTTACTCTTTTTTGTATAATCTGCTAATATTGTACATTATATTATTGTATTATTTCTTAATTGTCTCTTGGGTAGGAATCCATTTTGATCTGAATGAATAATTTTATTTAATATTTTTTAAGTCTTTCTGCAATAATCATCATAAATATTTAATAGTCAACATTTAGCAGTGAGATTGGCCTATAGTTTTGGATCAATTGATTTTCTGTTTCTTCTTTTGGAATTAATGTTATAAATGCTTCAATCCATGAACTTGGCATTTTTGCTTGTTCTAATACTTCACTGTACAATTTTAACATGAATTCCTCAAAGGTTTTTTGCAATTTCTTATATATCTCTGCTAGAATCCCAATCTATTTTGTTGTCTGTCACCGCATTGAAATTGCCTATTATACAGACATTTTCCCAATCTGATTCAATTATTTGCTTGTGTAATTTATTGTAGAATTCTTTTTGGTTTATATTTGAAGCATAAATTGTCACCAGCAGAATTCTTTTTTGATTTATTGTTATTTCCATCATTAAAAATCTGCTTTGTCTATCACTAATATTTCCCTTGAATTTAACCAATTTTTTTATATATACCGCAATCCTTCTTTTCTTATTTTGTGCTAACGCCAGATGCAGCTTTCCTAATTTGAGGCTTTCTAGAATATTACCACATTTTTCTTTGATATGGATCTCCTGTAGGCATACAATATCCATATTCTGTCTTTTGAGTCTTGTTAATGATTGTTTTCACTTGGCTGGTGAGTTGATACCATTGTTGTTCAAGCATATCATCTTTATTTCATCTTCCATCTTATTTGTGTGTTGGTTTTGGTCCTTTCCTTGTTTTTGTCTCTGTTTGTGTTCTTGTCCTGGCTCCTTCTCTCTCCTGTCGTTCTGTTTTCCTTCGGTCCCTTATATCCTGCTCCATAAGTTTTTCCTCTGATATCTGTTCTTCCTGACTCTTACTTTGTGCTTCTTCTCTACTATCTTGTTTATCTTCTCTTACTATATAGTGATCATAAAATTCCTGTGCCTTTTCCAGTGAGTCAATATGAATTTTTCCCCCCTGTCAGGTTATTACTGTATTTCCCCGAAAATATGACAGAGTCTTATATTTTTTTGATCCATGAAATATGACCTTGGGCTTATTATAGGGGAGGGCTTATTATTTTCTGGGGCAGGTGAGAAGTGAGGTGCATCTTTAACCTTTCAAGCTCCAATCACATTCCTCACTATTGTATCCAGGGAAGCCACTGGTAAAAAAACAAAACCCTTCTTGAAAGTTCTATCAAACTTCTTGAACTCACAATAAGGTGGTTTTTTTTTACCAGTTGCTTCCCTGGACACAATAGCGAGGAATGCGATGGAGCTTGAAAGGTAAAAGGTATGCCTCGCTCTCCCCCCCACCTGTCATTCCTCACTAAAGGGACAGCGGGGAAGGGAACCAGGCAGGCTGCTTTTACCATTGGGGTGAGGTGGGCAGTGTTGGGCCACGAGGCGCACCTCTTACCTTTCCAGGTCTGCCATGGTCCTTGCTATTTTGTCCAGGAGAGCAGCTGGTTAAAAAAAGCCACCTTTCTTGCGAGTTTAAGAAGTTTGATAGAACTTGCAAGAAGGGTTGTTTTTTTAACCCGGGGCTTCCCTGGATACAATAGCAAGGACCGCAGTGGACCAGGAAAGATAAGAAGTGCGCCTTATGGCCCAACACTGGCCATCTCACCCCAATGGTAAAGGCAGCCTGGTTCCTTTCTCCACTGTCCCTTTGTGACAGGTTTGTGTGTGTGTGTGTGGGGGGGGAGATGCAAGACCCATGTCCCAGCGCTACTGGAGATTGATAGTTCTGTAATATTCCTTGCCCCTTAATCCAGTGAGTCCCTTTATAAAAAAAAACCCTCTCAAGTTAAACTCATGAGGTTTTTTTTACAAGGGGATTCACTGGACGAAAGGGCAAGGAATGCAGTGGGGCTGGACAGGTAAGAGGCGCACCTCACCTCTCCCCCCCCCAACTGCCACCTCTCGCTAAAGGGGTGGCAGGGAAGGGAACCAGGCAGACTGTTTTTACCATTGGGGAGAGGTGGGCAGTGTTTTTTTGCACGAGAGGGAACAGGTGACAGGTGATCACATTGCTGGCCTGCCGCTCTTTGCACGGGAGGGATGGGGTTTGTTTTTGAAGTGCATTGCTGGCCCAGTGCTAATGGTGGGGACGGTTGCTCATATGCTTAAATAGTTGGGCGCGGGCTTATTTTGGGGGGAGGGGCTTATTATGGCGAATGCTCTGAAAAGCCTGATTGGGCTTATTAGCAGGACATGTCATAGTTTCAGGGAAACATGGTAGCATATGCTCAGGGAGACAATATGCTTTGTCAAGTTACACAGTGAAAGTCTCTTTGAGATTAGCTTTTCTCTACTAAGAGTTATGTTTTTGGCTTGATCCCAGATCTCTTGGATTTTGTTCGAGATTGTCACTCATGATTTTACAACAGGGTTCACAAAAACAACTGTTTGTTCATTTCAATTTTTCAACCACTTTTGGCTATATGTCTCTTGCTGGCTGCTGGATTGTTCCTAGCATCATCACTATTTTATTCTCTTAACAGTAGGCTATATGAAAATATCTCATTGTGTTGGGCGTTCAGACAGCAACAAGTATCTGCCGGTTCCAGTTAGGTTGCTCATTTGATGAATGTTTCCAGTTTTGTTCTTTTTTTAGAAGCCATTACCGATCACTTATCACACTCACAGGAAAAGAGACCATCAGTATTAACACTCTCAGACAAACTAACATTTAACAAAAAGAGAAAGACAACTGAACCTGTGAAATGAAACAAACAACATTTTAAAAGTTATGATATTTATGTAGTTACTTACCAAACACATCTAAATTATATTGAAGTAAAGAAGAAGAGGAGAGAAAGAAGGAGTGAAAAGAAGAGAGAGGACAAGGAGAGAGGAAGGGGAAGTAGAGAAGCGAAGGATGACAAAGAGAAGAAAGGAGGTAGGGAGAGGAAAGTGATGGATAAAGTACAAATATAGTGTATGGGGGACAGAAGAGACAATAATTGTTTTGGGGAGTTGATGGTAAGATGAATTGATGTAAACATTTAATAATACAATACGATGTTGGCTATGTAATAGTATACATGTGATTATATGTTATGAAAATGAAAAAATAAAAAACCTTATATACGTTCGGTTCCAATTGCTGTAAAAATTGAAAGTAGTTTCTTTCTATATATTTTTATCTATTTATATATCTTACTCACTGTTCTTAATTTCTTATATCACACTCATTTTTTTTTCTTTAATCTTAACTATGAGATCCCTCAGTGAGGGAGATGGGAAAATTTTAAATATAATTGAAAGATGATGAATGGATGGATGGATGAATGGATGAATGGATGGACAAATGAAAAGACAGACAGGCAGACAAATTTTGTATTATTTCATCTTTTATTTCTGTGAAAATTTAAACAAAAAGTAACCATATTTTCTTCATGATGACTGATTGATTTTATATGCTTCCTCCCTTAATTGGGGCTTAACAGGGTGTTGTGACACAAGTATATACTTATCCTCCTGTCTCAGCTGATCAGGAAGAGAACCTGGTGGCTTAGTGGCTAAGGCTTCTGCCTAACACACATATCTAAAATATTATACAACGTATTTCTTGGCTTGCTGTCTAGATGATCTCTGGTGATGAGTCAAAAGGCAGGAAAGGAAACAGTATGTCTCCTCCCTTAATTGGGGCCTAATAATAACAGGTTGTTGTGAAACAATTACCTATACTAATATACCCTGTCTAAGCTGATGCAATAAGGGGAACTGGTTTGGCTTAAGTGCTAGGCTTCTTGCCTTGCATGCAACATAGCCCCAGTTCGAATCCCAGTAAGGGGTATGGCCAGCTGATGAGAGCTAATAAGCTTGAAATAGATCTATCCTGGTCTCTCTCTAATTTAATTTATTGATCAGCTTATACAACTAATACACATATCTAAAATATTATACAACGTAATTCTTGGCTTGCTGTCTAGATGATCTCTGGTGATGAGTCGAAAGGCAGGAAAGGAAACAGTATGTCTCCTCCCTTAATTGGGGCCTAATAATAACAGGTTGTTGTGAAACAATTACCTATACTAATATACTCTGTATATTAACCTTAGAGCCACCACATGTTTATTGGACCCGTGCCCCTCTTGGCTTGTACTGGCATCCTGGGAGGTGACGCGAGGCTGGCTCCAGGGCATTGTGAATTCATCTCTGAGTGAGGGGTCCTTGCCTACCATCTTGAAAGAGGCAGTGGTGAGGCCCCTCCTCAATAAGCCATCCCTGGACCCAGCATTATTAGAAAACTATCGTCCCGTCTCCAACCTTCACTTTTTAGTGAAGGTTGTTGAGGGTGTGGTGGCCCAACAGTTTCCTTGACACCTGGAGGAAGTTGATTATCTAGACCCGCGCCAGTCCGGCTTCCGACCCGGACACAGCACTGAGACGGCATTGGTCGCGTTGGTTGATGATCTCTGGAGGGCGCGGGATAGAGGCTGTTCCTCTATCCTAGTCCTATTAGACCTCTCAGCGGCTTTTTTTTTTATATTGAAAAAGTTTTATTGAGTTTACATTTTTTGTGGGGTAGGGTAAGGGTTACATAGAAATTTTGAGAGTGGTCACGTCAAAGTCGTCGGCTCCTCCGGAACCTCAAATTACATTATTAAAAAGAAAAAAAAGAAACATTTCACATAACACTACAAGCTGGGAGCAAGTACATATTCCTAAATTTTTCAGTTATATACTGTCAATCAATTGCAAAAATCCAGATTACAAATATCATACAATATTACTCAAAAGAAAAACCAGGGCAAAGTTATTTTTTAGATCTAAGTCTCTTGGCAATTGTATCTTCCCCCTTCTCCCCCGGGCCCCCAGCGGGCGGGGCCATGGCTCCCCCTGCCCCCCCTGGATCTTCTCCCAGGACAGAGGAATGTTTTTTAAGAAAGGCTTCCGCCTCAGCAACTGTTTTAATCTTTACTCTACCTCCTTCCCAGAACACCAGCATCCCTTCGGGTATCACCCACTTGAACCAGATCTCATGATCAAACAATGTTTTAGACAAGAAGGAAAATTTCCTTCTGGCTTCTCTAATTTTTCTTGGAATCTGCTTCAAGATGGTAATCTCCTTTTGTTGGTAAATCATAGGATTCCCTCTTTGCGCCTTCAAGATTTCCTCTCTGGTTGACCTTCTAACAAATTTTACATGTATCTCTCTGGGTACTTCATTCATCCTAGCATATGCAGAATTTATTCTGTAGACTAGGTCAATGTCCCCTCTGATCTCATCTTTGGGTTTATGTAAATAGTCTGCAATAATTGTACTCATAAGATCAGGGAGACATTCACCATCCATCTCAGAAACATTCTGGAATCTCAAAAAATATGTCATCCTTTCCAAATCAATCCTAGTCACATGCGCATTTATTTCCACAACCTCATTAGAAACATTTTTAATCTCTCCCTTAGCCCCCTCCAGCCCCCCTTTCAATTCTTCATTCTTCTGTGTATTCTCAAGCACTTGTTTTCGAGTGTCCAATAGTTCCTTTTTAAAGTTGACATTTTCTGCCCTCTGAGCCTTAATTTCTGATACCAAATTTTGTATAACAGTTTCAAGGGCAGTCATTCTTTGTTCAAGGCTTGCGAGCGTTGCTTCTTGTGCCATGTTTAGCTGTTAATATCCGTGCCAGTAAAATGGCGTTTTTAGGGTGGGGCTGGTAAGGCAGATCAGGAGTCCAAAGTCCTCAAAGTTGTACAGCTGCAAAATTCAGAAGCCAACAGAGAAACACTTTTCCAACTCCATAGGTATAATAACGAAGGCAATCCAGAAAGGAAAACACAAATCCAAAAAAAGAAAATTCTTCATCAATAATTAGAGGAAGAGAGAAGATCGGAAGAGTCGGGAGGCTTTTCGGGACCTCAGCTGCGAGCGGAGAGTGAGCGTTTAAAACTTTTCTTTTTGTGTACTGTCAGCCGGGCTGAAAGGGACTGGAGGGGGGTGTTTGTTCCCAAAAAACCCCCCTTGGACTAAAAGCGGCACTCGGAAATGCCTCGTTGCGAGGAATCGGAAACTTTAAATCTGGATGGTCTCTAACAAGGGAAAGTACTTTGTGGCTTGTTTGCAATTATGTCTCGAGGTCTGGCTGAAACAGTTTCTTTTTTGCTTTTTAACCGCTTTCTCCCTCGGGCTCTGAGTTTGGGCGGAAAATGGCTTCTCTTTGTCCCCGACTGACTATGACCTATGGAAAATTACCAGTGTCTCTTTGCGATTTGGACTTCCTCTCAGCGGCTTTTGATACCATCGACCATGGTATCTTATTGCACCGATTGGGGGGGTTGGGGCTGAGAGGTACCGTTTTACGGTGGTTCTCGTCCTACCTCTCTGGTCGGTCGCAATGGGTGTTGGCAGGAGGGCAGAGGTCGTCCCCGAGGCCCCTCACATGTGGGGTTCCTCAGGGGTCGGTCCTCTCTCCCCTTCTGTTCAACACCTATATGAAGCCGCTGGGCGAGATCATCCGTGGTTTGGGGGTGGAATACCATCTGTACGCTGACGACACCCAGCTGTACATATCCACCCCAAACCACTCCAACGATGCAGTCAAGGTGCTGTCCCGGTGTTTGGAGGCCATACGGATCTGGATGGGTAGTAACAAACTCAAGCTCAACCCGTCCAAGACCGAGTGGCTGTGGTTTCTGGCTCCCCGGTTCAGCCAGATAAGTCCAACACTGGCCATTGGGGGTGAACAACTAGCCTCCGTGGAGAGGGCGCACAACTTATGCGTCCTCCTGGATTCCTGGCTGTCCATGGAGGACCATGTGGCGGCCGTGGCCAGGAGGGCATTTTATCAGGTACGCATGATACGCCAGTTGCGCCCCTTACTGGACCGGGGGGCCCTTCGCACAGTCACTCAAGCGCTTGTGACTTCTCGGTTGGATTACTGTAATGCTCTCTACATGGGGCTCCCCTTGAGGTGCACTCAAAAGCTACAGCTAGTTCAGAATGTGGCCGCGCGGGTGATTATGGGTGCCCCAAGGCAAGCCCACATAACACCTCTCCTGCGCGAGCTGCACTGGCTTCCTGTGGCCTTTTGAGTGCGCTTCAAGGTGTTGACGACCACCTTCAAATCGCTCCATGGCTCGGGGCCTAGCTATATACGAGACCACCTTCTGCCCCATACATCCCTTCGTCCGATCCGCTCCCACAGAGAGGGCCTTCTCAGGGTGCCGTTGGCCGGGCAACGCCGGTTGGCGACACCCAGGGGAAGGGCCTTCTCTGTGGCGGGCCTGGCCCTCTGGAATGACCTATCCCCCGACCTTCGCACTACCTCGGACCTCTGCCTCTTCCGCCAACGCCTTAAGACGTACCTATTCCAACAAGCCGGCCTAGCGTAGCCCCCAGGTTTCTGACTATATTTATAAATTTTAATTTTTTAGGGTTTTAAAGGGTTTTTAGCACGGGTTTTAAGTTAATTTAATATGTTTTTAATAGTATATATTGTTTTGTAATGTTTTTTTAATAATGCCCGTGCGCCGCCCTGAGTCCTAACAAGGAGAAGGGTGGGGTATAAATTCGAAAAATAAAATAAAAAAATAAAATAAAAAAATACCAGTCATGATGCAGCTGCACAGCCAATCAACACACTCACAACAATAGTCAGTACTCCACCCCCCCCACCACCACCAAGTGGCGAAAACGGTGGCAAGAGAAGGCTAGAGGACATTGTTTGGAGAGGATGAGGTCTGAGAATGCTGTTGTTGGTGGAATGGAGCTGGAGGAGTTGAGAAGGTGAGAGGATGTTAAAGGAAGATTGGATGAGAGGAATATGGACAGATTAGACGTGGAGTGTGGAGTGAGAAGAGGAGGAGAGAGGAATGGAGGAAGGAAGGTGGTGGAAGATTGAGGAGGAGATGGAGGTGGTGAAGGAGTTGGATAAGAAAATGGAGACGGAGATGGAGATGAAAGAAGGAGAAGGAGAACGAAGAAGGAGAATGAAGGGCTGGTATAGAGAGATTGAACAGAATGAGGAGAACGAAGAAGAAAGACGAAGTGAGAAGATGGATGAGGAAACCACGCAGCCGGGTCGTGAAATGGTGGATCATGGCCGAAGAGGACCCAGGAAGATCTGGAAGTGGGTGCTTTGGACTAGAGGAGGTAAGCCGTGCCAGCACATGGTAGCACTTTACATCAGGCCACACGATGGACCATCTAGTCGTGCGGCACTAAATGCAGACTGAGGCCTGTGTGGCCGAAGAAGACAGATGGATGGGGTTTTGATGAGACAAAACTGTGATCCCCCCATCCGAAAGATATTTAGTCTGACTGTCTGACTGTCTCTACCCCTCTGCCTTTTTGCACTATATCCATTTGCACAATTTTACCACTTGTCACTTTATTTTTACCCTGGACTCTGTTTGTGGACTTGCACCATGTCCCCTAGGTTGGATGACCTCTATGTTTTCTAGCAGTGTATTCTAGGCGTGATCTCCTTTGCCTGCGGGAGTCTCCACTCTCGCAGGCCTGGCCCCCTTGTTTAACACGAGCCCACATCGAGGATGGACTGATTGCTCCTGAGAGGTGGGCGAAGCGCAAATTAAGGGGGGTTTTGTATAATTTTTTAATTCGGCTTTTAGGGGGTTCCAGGGTGGGAGGGAATAGTCCAGGGGGGGATGGCAAACGATTGGGCTGGCCGGCGGAAAAAGGGTAACAGAGGAAGGGGAAGGGGGGGTCATTTCCACTGAAGTTTTTTCCATCGATTCGGTCTTAGGGAGGGGCAGGGGCGGTGGGAGGTGGAATGGACATCATCGGTTGGGAGACCGTGGCCGCTGGATACAGGCGGTCACGCGCTCCAACTCTCCGTCCTCCCATCGCAGACTAGGAGGGCAGGAATCACAGGACCGGGGCCCTAGGCTGATGTTATGCAATGCCAGGTCTGTGGTACAAAAGGCCCCCCTCATTCATGACCTTGTGTCAGAGGTGGACCCCGACCTGGTGGGTATAACGGAGACCTGGTTAGGCCACGAGGGGGGTTTACCCCTCGTAGAAATGTGCCCACCAGGTTACCGAGCCTTTCATCAGCCTAGGACCCTAGGGAGGGGCGGGGGGTGGCGATTATGGTTAAGGAAGGTCTTGAGCCGAAGGAGACCATGATCCCTCAGACGACCGGGTGTGAGTCTCTCTGCGTGAGATGGGGCCTAGGGAGGCAGTTGGGTGTGTTAGTTGTATACCTGGCTCCTCGCTATGCAACAACAGCCCTGCCCGAGCTCCTAGAGGTGATAGCCGAGGCGATAGTCATGGGGGACTTTAACTTGCCGTCAGTAGGCGAGGCCTCTGGAGTAGCTTGGGAGTTCATGGCCTCCATGATGGCCATGGACCTGACCCAGGTAGTTTTAGGCCCTACTCACGAGGGGGGAAACACCCTGGATCTAAGCTTCGTCTCGGGGCGGTGGAGTAGTGATCTGGGAATAGGGGATTTATATGAGACAGAAGCCTGTCTCATATGCTGGAAAGCACCAGTTCAAATCCCAGTAGAAGGAGTATGGCCAGCTGAAGAAGGCTAACAAGCCTGAAATGGATCCATCCTGGTCTCTTTATTTTCAGCCCTTAAAAAATTCTAACACATATCTAAAAAATGTCACACAGCAGTAATCTAATTAGGTTCTCTGTCTGGATGATCTCTAGGATGAGTCGAAGGGCAGAGAGGGATGACGTTGAGTCTCCTCCCCTTAAAGGGACCTCTTAACAGGAGCTGTGATAATTATCTCTCATTTAAGAGTCCCGTAAATTGGCTGATATATCAGGGATACTGGATAGCTCAAGGCATAGAGAAGCCTGTCTCATATGCTGGAAAGCACCAGTTCAAATCCCAGTAGAAGGAGTATGGCCAGCTGAAGAAGGCTAACAAGCCTGAAATGGATCCATCCTGGTCTCTTTATTTTCGGCCCTTAAAAAATTCTAACATATATATATGTGTGTGTGTGTGTGTTTTCATAGATTTTCATGGGTGTATGTATGCTGGCATAGCTGGCTTCGGGGGTTTTCCCGTGTATAAGGCATAGAAATGTTATTGCAACTTTTCGACAAGATCTCACTTGTCATCATCAGACAGGCTTCCTGCCTGATGATGACAAGTGAGATCTTGTCGGAACGTTGCAATAACATTTCTATGCCTTATACATGGGAAAATCCTCGAAGCCAGCTATGCCAGCATATATATATATATATATATATATATATATATATATATATATATATATATATATATATATATATATATATATATATATATATATATATATATATATATATATATATATATATATATATATATATATATATATATATATATATGTTTTCTGAGGTTTTCGCGGGTGTTTGTATGTAGGTCTTTGGTTGTTCGTGAAAGAGTGCTTTGTCAGTTCACTGAGCACAAGAATCTCTTGTCTATCGGTATTATTCAGTGATCCAGGTCATGGTTATCCCAAATGTGCTTTTTTTCAAGAGGTAACTGCACTTTCTTGATTTTTCAGTTTGAAAAGAGTCTCTTGCATTGCTTCAGAGTGGCCAAGCTACATAATTGCTCACTGATAATAAGTGCATCCTCCTTCAACTAACATGTCACCAAGAAAGTTTGCACCCACCCTTCTCCTAGAATAATGAAATATTATGAGAAATATTTAAAAAGGAAGAATATATTTCCCTGGATGAGAAATGGATAAACATATTTTCTTAGAGGGAGAAAGCAACTCCCACCTTCCTTAATAGCCCACAGAAGATGTCATCACTTAAGAGATAAATAGCTATATTCATAGGCAAACATTTCATGCAGCAAGGTCTGAACAAAGGCAGAATGGGATTAGCCCTCACTCAAGATGTTAATTTG
Source organism: Rhabdophis nuchalis (assembly GCA_039707465.1). Classification (NCBI taxonomy): domain Eukaryota; kingdom Metazoa; phylum Chordata; class Lepidosauria; order Squamata; family Natricidae; genus Rhabdophis; species Rhabdophis nuchalis. Next base: position 96,614,218 of record CM077647.1, read on the forward strand.
TCTCTTTAGCTCGGCATTTTGGATCCCTAAGGTTTTTTTCCTGGAATGTAGCTTTTTCAACTATAAAGAGAAGGAATCAGCATTCCTTTAGTTTTTGATTTTCTTAGATTAGGGAAAGTCCCAGAATTATCTTTCAAGATCTTCCAATATAGCAAAAGGTCGGCAAGTAGCTTCAGGAGTTGTGCTTCACAACAACTTGTGTGCCAAAAGCAGAGGAGGATGACAGAGCTATTTTGGAGTTTATTTTTCAAATAGACAGTAAGTTGTGCCTTTCATTTCTTAATCATTTTTAAGGACTATTAATCTTTATTAGGCTAAAACAGGCTCTCTTTATGTAAAGTCCTCGACTTGCGACCATCTAAAGTCCTCAACTTACAACCAGCTGCAAGTCCTCAACTTATGACTGACAGCCTGGCTTGTTTAAGATACTCCTGGCTGGAAGCGGGCTTTTTACTCTGTTGCCATTGGCTGCTCTGCTTAACAGCTCTGGTATAAATAGCTGTCAAGCAGAGCAGGGTGTTGAAGTTGTTACCTTGCTGTTGCTTGCTGTTCTGTTCTAAAAAAGTTGTTAAAGTTACCTCAATGTGTCTGATGCCTCTCTTTGAGTCCAGTTTCCAATACTGGCGATGAAGGTGGGATCTCAAGGTGCCTAACAACTTCTAAGAGCAAAAATATATTGTTTCTCACCTAATATTCCTCACAACTTCCAGCATGACCCTGAGAATGGCAGTGTTTCCTCACTTCACTTCTTTTGGTTCTACCTCAGAAACTTGGGACAGTTTCCTGGAATGCTTCAAATGCTTCCTCATTGCCAACAATTACCATGAACTGCCTGTAGACAGGAGGAGTGGATTCTTTCTTAGCTCATGCAGTCCTGAGATGTTTGCAACCGTGTGAGCTCTAGCTGCTCCCTTGCCAGTTCACTCTATCTTGTGGGACATTTTACTCACTAAACTTCGCAACCATTATACCCCAACACCTTCCCGCATCACTAGACGCTATTCTTTCTGGCAATGTGTTCAGCAAGAAGGAGAGTCTGTAAGCCAATTCCTTCCTTCTTTAAGGATGGCGGCAATTCAATGCAAGTTTCCGGATTTGGACAACTCACTGTTAGAACAATTTGTTTATGGGTCTGGCACATTTGCCTGAAGTGGCGACTTCTGGAACATTCTGAAGTGACTCTGCAAGCAGCCGTGGATGAAGCCAGAGCAGCCGAAATGTCTGAAAAATCCAGGGTGAAATTCAAAAGTGCCAGCAGTTTTCCTCTCCGGCCCCCAAAACTTTCCAAATTGATGATATTGCTCCTCCTGAAGACCCTGACGATGACCAAGTTGACCACCTCAAGCTGCATTTGACCAAGCAAGCCACTGTCCCCACTAGATCCACTCTGGGAGGTTGTCTGGGCTGCGAAGGAGCCCACTCCCATGCAGCTTGCCAATTCAAGAACACTATCTGCCAGCACTGCAACAAGAAAGAGCACTTGGCCCACGATTTCTGGTCCAATCTGTCCTCACCTAGCCAGGCTGCATTCTGAACTCCACCTACACAGCCGGAGCACCAGCCCTAGGGAAGACTGTTTTACTATCAACAAAGGCCAGCGCCACCAAGCTCCCTCAGTTAGCAGCACGTTACCTCACTCGGCTGATGGAAAAAAGATCCACCTCTCACTGCACATCAAGGGAGCTCCATGCAACATGGAGGTTGATTCTGGCTCATCCAGGTCAATCCTCTCATGGAGCACCCTCACTCACATTAACCCAATGATTTTTTTTATTTTTTATTTTTATTTTATTTTAATTCAATTTATATCCTCCCTTTCTCCACGAGGGACCCAGAGCGGCGCACAGGAATTTAAAACATATAAAACACCTTACCTGAGGTCACCTGAAAGAACCGACTACAAATTTGTGGGACTAACAGGGATGCTCAATTCTGACCTTAGGCTGCCTCGATGTATTAGTAGACTATGCTAATTTCCATGGCCACTTACCGTTGATCATTGTGGCCAAATCCCTGCCTGCTCTCCTAGGGTTGGACTGGTTTCCTAAACTTGGCCTCTCCCTAACAGGCATTCCCGCCCCCTACCCTGCTGCTTCCACTGTAGAAAACGTCACCCAGGAGTTTGCTAATGTCCTTGATGGCATTCTAAGTAAATATAGGGGCTCCCCTATCAGTTTAAACCTAGACCCCCAGGTAGCCCCCATTTGTCTAAAGGTTTGCCAGGTGCCTTTTGCCTTGAGGCCCAAGGTTGATGCAGAGCTGGACAAGCTCCTGGTGCAAGGAATCCTTGAAATCATTGACCATTCTAAATGGGGATTCCTATAGTTATTCCCATTAAGGCCGACAGGTCCATCAGGATCTGCATTGATTACAAATTGACCACTCTTTGAGTCAGGGCTACATATTCACAAAACTAGATATGGCTCAGGCCTACCAGCAGCTCTCAGTGGATGATGAGGCCATGGCTGTGCCACTGGGGTGCTTTCTGCTGGCAAAGATTATAATTCAGCATGTCCATGGCCCCTGGGATCTTCCAGAGCTTTATGAAGTGATTTCTCCATGACCTCCCAAGGTTCGTTCCATATTTCGATGATGTTCTGATCACTGCTGGCAACTGATCAGAGCTCATCGAAATGCTCCGGAAGGTCCTGGCTCATTTCAGCAATTCCTAAGTGACTTACAAAAAAAGCTACTCTTTGACTAAAGAGGAAGTTAAGAAGATGGAGGAGCAAATTATTAGAGACATATTTGAAAAATCTTTAAATAAAATCCATCAGTTCATAGAACAGCTGTGCTCCAAGAGTGTTAAAAAGACTACTCAAACTGCTTCAGAATACAAATATGTATAGAAAGTTACCAATTAACTTTAAAAAAATTTTTTGGATGAGGGTGAAAGATGTGGGATAAAGGGAAAGAAAAGGAATGCAAAGCAAAACATTTTATGAAAGTATTTTAACAATATGTATGAATATTAGAACTATATGTTGGATAACTGCTTAGTATGTGGCGTAAGAGATAAAATTATTTTTGAATATATTTTAGCAAGGTAGTAATATGTATATTATTATTAGAATTATATAGGTTGAAAATGTCATTAATGATGAAAAGCTAGAAGTAAGTAATTTGAGATTAAACAAAGAAAGAATATATTTCAATAAAAACAAGAGTATTAATAGTAGACTCATAAGGATTGAATTGTTGTGAAAATATTAAATATGTACAAATGTGATTAACAATGAGTATATATTAAATGCTTGAAAGATCATGATTGATGTTAGAAGTGCATATTGAAATATTGAATAAGGAAAAAAGGAAAGATCATGCCTTTGAATATTAGAACGATAGGGGAAGGGGGGGAAGGACTAAAATAGAGGTAGAACTAAGAGAGGGGAAATAGTAAAAACAGATGTTAAGATGGTACAACATATATACAACATTTCGTCTATAAAGAGACCATATAGTTATGGTAAGCAGCTTTATGAAATCAACAATCCAATATACTGTACATAACTGTAAAAAGGGAAATTCTACATTGACATTATTAGGTAAATATTTCTTACCTAAACAAAATTAATACTTTTCTTGGAAGATCAGCTATTGTTGCCAGTGTGCTTGGGCTTGTGTGTAGTTGCATTCTTCCTATACACCAGCATTTCTCAAATTTGGCAACTTTAAAATATCTGGACTTCATCTCCCAGAATCCCCAGTCACCCAACTTGAAATTTACACGTCTTAAAATTGCCAAATATGAGCAAACTATTGTAGACAATAGAAGTGGTTTTAGGAATGTTTTTCTTAATGTACCTCCTCTTAGAGATTATTGCAATATATGTTGCATGAGATCACCTAAAAGGTTGGAAACTGCATATATGCATATTATTTTCTGACTATCTTCATCTTCATTTAGTTCTTTGGACAGCAAATGTTTTGTTCCCCATGACATCACATAATTTTTATGACAGAAATTCTGTTCCTGATTTTAAGTTATTTTTTCTTTTGCTATTATCATTGCAGCATTATTTTTAATAGGTCACCTTTGTGGGAGAAGTGTCCAAAAGTCAAGATGACATTTGTGACAATGGGATTGAAGTCCCATAAAAAGGGTGGGGCTTCCCTCTTGTTTGATAGTCAATTCCATGTTTTTACAACTTCTATATTTACAACTCTTTCATGCAAGCTGAATCTTTGATTTCATCATCTTCATAATACTTGTTCTTGTCTGTAATGCTTGTTTGTAATTTATATTGTATGCTTATTTGGTTTGTATAACTATCCATCTCAAACCACTCTGGGAAGTGATTCCATCAGGACCAATAGATAGAGATAGTTTTAGGCTGTGTAGTGCCCTTTTGACAGTGTCTTCAGTAAAATCAATGTGTATTAGATTGTTGCAATTGGTTGAGGTACGACTAGGAAGTGAAGGGGTGGTACCATTGCTGTTGGCAAAGACTGAACTGAAAAATGTATTGAAGAGATTGGCCTTAACGGCTTCATTAAATGAAATGCATATCAACTGCATATAAAGAGAATTTGTATAAGATATTTTACAGGTGGCACTTATCCCCTGCAAGAATAACAAGAATGTCTAAGAACAAATCTGAAAAATGTTGGAAATGTCACCAGACGCTAGGCTCATACTACCACATGTGGTGGACTTGTACTGAAGCAAAAAGATACTGGACCAAAATCTACAGGTGGCTGGAGAAAATGACACACAAACACATAGACTTTAAACCAGAACTTTTTATTTTGGGAATCATACCAGAAATATACAATAAAGACCTGAAATATTTGATTGTAAATGTTTTAACAGCTGCTAGAATTGTATTTTCAAAAAATTGGAAAAATGAGAAAATACCAACACAAGAGGAAATTATTCGGAAAATAATGGATTGTGCTGAAATGAGTAAACTTACATTTGAAACTAGAGAACAAGAGGATGAGCAATTTTATAAGGTATGGGATTTGTTTTACCAATGGTTAGATAAAAAAACTTGGAAATGAAACTGTTTATGTTTTTTTAGAAAGTTATAGCTATTTCTATGAAAGTTTTTAGTTATAAAATTGAATGTTTGATTATATGATATATAAAGTACAATAATGAATCTAATATATAAGAGTGGATGATCTGAACATTATGTATAATTTTAAGTAGTGAGTATTCGATACTGGAAAGATTTTTTGTATGTTAAATGGACTAATGGATGTAATGAATAATTGATACATACATGAATTGAAATAACTAATAATTTATTTATTTTATTTATTTATTAAATTTATACCCCACCCTTCTCCAAATGGACCCAGGGCGGCGCACAGGGATGTTAAAATACATACAAAATATATAAAATTTAAAAAACTTATTCTAATAAATAAAACCCTGCGCTAAAAACCGAATTAAAAATCCCAAGTTTAAAACTGTCTAATAGTCAGTAATGGAGGTTATGGTAGGCCGGCTAGATGGAATAGATGTGTCTTCAGACACTTGCGGAAGAGGCGGAGGTCGGAGATGGTGCGGAGTTCAGGGGGTAAGTCGTTCCAGAGGGCTGGGCCCGCCACAGAGAAGGCTCTTCCCCTTGGTGTCACCAGTCGGCATTGTCCAGCCGACGGCACCCTGAGGAGGCCCTCTCTGTGGGAGCGTATCGGCCTGATGGATGTATGGGGCAGGAGGCGGTCTCGCATATAACTAGGCCCCGAGCTATGGAGCGCTTTAAAGATGGTCGTTAAAACCTTGAAGCACACCCGAAAGACCACAGGAAGCCTGTGCAGCTCGCGCAGGATAGGTGTTATGTGGGAGTGTCTAGGCGCTCCTAGACATAACTACTTGGGGTAACAATGGAAAACTAGTACTGGAATTGAATATGTTATATACTCCATGGGAACATTAATGAGCACATAATGCTCAATAATAGTGATGTATTTAGTTATGTTTGATGGATAACCTGTGATTCTAATTCTAATTGTAAAAACGGATGCACAAAAGCTTGTAACAAATTACATGCTTGATGAAATTGAGGAAAGTATTGTCTATGTGTTGTTTTGTCTTTGTTTTAAAAATAAAAATTTTATATATTAAAAAACAAGCTACAATGAAATACTGGGTACATTTTCCCTAGAATTCTGGGTAGACTGAGTTGAACTGTAACTGGGTTAATTATCTTCACTATTGGGAATGGACCTATAAATTTTGGGCCAAATTTCTTGCTAGCATTCTTATGGTAAATATGAAAACTTTGGCCCCCACACAAAAGAGGGGTTGGAGTGAGTGGTGTTTATCAGCTTGCTTCTTGTAAGCTCCTGCTGCTCCTGCTAGAGCTTTCTTTATATTTTCCTATCCTTTATTTCGAGAATCCATCCATTCAGTCAGAGAGATGGAGGAGGGAGGTTCTCTAGGCAGCTCGAGCATGGGAACAAATTCCATGCCACTGGTAATTGGGAAAGGAGTTAATCCAGTGCTGCTGTGGACCGCGTTGTTGTATGCCACTTCAATGAAGGGTAGCAAGTCTGGCCAGTTGTCTTGCTGATAGTGTACATAACAATGGATGTATTGTTCCACCATCACATTGACCCTCTCCGCTGCACCGTTCGTGCTGGGATGAAACACTGAGCTGAGTCCTAGTGGGGACCCAATGGATCTCAGTAACTCTCTCCAGAACTTGGTGGTGAACTGAACTCTGTGGTCTAAAATGATCCTCTTGGGCACCTCTGCAGGCAATAAATGTGTTTCACAAACAATTTCACTAATTTGTTTGAGGACAGCAATCCTGAGCAAGCGATGAAATGCACTTGCTTGGAAAATGGATCAATAACTGTCCAGATTACTCTATTCCTGCTGCTGTCTGGGAGTTTGATGATGAAGTCCATTGTGATCCCTTCCCATGGTCAGCTAGGGCTAGCCACTCATTGTAGTAGTCCAGGGGGCTTCCCCAGCCGTGTTTTCAGCTTTGCACAAGTAGCACAGCTTTTAAAGTAATCTTTCACCTCTGATTTCATCTTTGGACACCAAAATTGATGCCTGGCAAGGTGGAGCATTTTTAGGAATCCAAAGTGGCCTCCTAGTTTCACATCATGGCTTCACTGTAGAACTTCCAGCCTCAACCCCACAGCGATGTACAGTTTGGATCCCTTCCAGGCTAAGCAATCTTTCATTATTAGGATGTCCTTGTTATTGTTGAGCCATGGGTCTGCCGGGAATGCCGATTGTTGTCAGTTTATCCTGGCTTTGGGTGGTGGCTTGGGCTGCCTTTTGGTGGGAGGATGAAAGGATGGGTGAACAACTTCTTTCTTCTTTCTGTCTTACTGCAGTTTCTCAACAACACATCTGCTAACCAGTTCTTCCCTGCAGGGATGTGTTTCAGTTTGAATTGGAACCTTTGGAAGTATTGTGTCCAGTGAATTTGTTTTGGGGATAGTCTTTGATGGGCTTTGAGAGCTTCAAGGTTTTTATGCTTAGTCCAAACTTCAAAAGGCATATCCCCCCCCCCTCCAGGAAATGTCTCCAAGTGAGCAGGGACCATCTGATTGCCAACACCTCTTTCTCCCAAATGGCCCACCTCCTTTCAGTAGTGGTGAGATTTTGGAGATGTAAGTGCACGGCAAGAGGTGGCCTTCTTTATTCTTTTGCAATAACACTGCTGCTATTGCTACATCACTGGCATCCATCCAGATTATGAATTGTCACTCTGGGTCAGGGTATTGCAGAATGGGCTCTTGGGCAAAGAGCCATTTTAATTTCTTAAAGGTTTTTTGGCAGTCCATTATCCATTTTAGGGGTTGGTTTGCTTTTGGCTTTGTAGGAGAAGGCCCAGTTCAGTCAATGGGAGGGCAATTTCCATGAAAGCCATCATAAACTGCCTGTAGAAATTTGCAAATCCAAGAAAGCTCTGTGGTTGTCTGTGAAAACTTGGAAATTTCCAGCCTAACACACCTTTCACTTTTCCTGGATCCATTTCTATCCCCTAGTTGGAGATACTATAACCCAGGTAATCTAGTGAGGTTTTGTGGAACTCACACTTTGACAACTTTGCATATAGCTTGGCAGATAGAAGGTTTTCCAGGACTTGCCATACCAGCTTCATGTGTTTTTCCAGGGTTTCTGAGAAGATCAAGATGTCATCAAGATAATGTGCTCATGTAGCATCACATTTATGTACTGCATACAGACTGCGGGTGCCAAAGCTGCCAAAGGGGCAGTTAAAAGTGGTCTTCCACTCATCTCCCTCTCTGATTCATATGCAGTAATACACTTCTCTCAAGTCCAGCTTGGTGAACACCTTGCCTTTAGTCAAGTGGTTCAACGTATCTTTCATGAGGGGAAGGGATAGATGTTCCTCATGCATACCGCATTTAAAGCTTGCAGATCAATACAGAGATGAACACCACCATCTTTCTGCTCTCTGAAGAGCACTGGGACTGCTACTTTTGACTTCGCTGGTTCAATAAAGCCCTGCTTCAAATTGGTATCAATGTACTTCCTCAATTCAACCATGTCCTTGGTAGTCATGGAGTATACTTTCGGCTTTGGTAGGATAGCCCCAGGTTTGAATTCCATTGTGGAATCTGCAGGCCAGTGAGGGGGAACATAGTTCCAATCTTTCTCACTGAATACCTCCGCTAAGTCCCAGTACTCTTTTGGTACTTATTGGATCCTTGGGGTTTTGGTATCTGCTGCAGGTGCTGCAGGTTCCAGAAAGTCTGGGCTATTAGGTTCAATTGTCCCTGGATGGTCTTTTGGCTCCACCGGTGGTAATGGCCCAAAGCCGATAATAAATTTCCTAATGCAGTCCTTCCACTTCATTGGGAGCCATGCAAGCCCCAAGACAATTGATTCCTGCATTCTTGGAGCTACGATAAATCTGAAGAATTCATAGTGGTGGCCTATCATTAACTTTACCAACTTGGTAATTTGTGTGGCTGGCCCCCCCCCCCCACATTAGTGTTCCATTCACTTGCTGAAACCGAATTGGATGGGTTAGGGGTCTTGTGCATATGCTTAGCTGCTACACAATAGACATGCTAATTAAGCATCAAGTGCAGCTGGTGTCCACAATTGCCCCATCTTCCACTTCCATCCCCATTTTTGGCACTTGGAGTTTGGATTTTATAATAAAGGGGAAGATAGGTGCACTCACCATTGGGTCATCTTTGGTATTTTTCTCCTCTTCCTCTGAGGTGGTAAGGGCTTCCCCAATGGTAGGACTCTCCATCTCCTTAGGTTGTTGTACCAGACAACTTTTTTCTGGTGGCTTTCAGGGTTTTTTTCTTTGTCGTGCTGACAGGTCGTGGCATGCTTGTGGAACTGGGGCTGAAGCCAGGCATTCTGATGCTCTGTGCCCAAGCTGACTGCATTGGTAGCACTTTATTGCCCCCCCGAGGGATGAGGGGGGTGGAGGCTTATCAGCTCACTGTGTGTGCATTCAGTGACCCAAAGGTTTCCTAGCAGGGGTTTTGGCAGCAGGCTTTCAATGAGGGTTAATCTTGTGGTCCAGTATGATTGCAGTGGTATACCAATTCTGGATTCATTCTGGGACCCCCCCTTATGCTGCAAGCTTCCCTCAGTTTGGGATCTAAGGCATTTTTGAATGTATAGATCAAGAGTCTTTCTGGCCAGTATCTTAGTCTTCCAGCCATTCTCTTGAACTCCCAAACTAACTCCTTCACAGCATGACCAGCCTGTTGCAATCACTGGATCTGCTCTTCTGCTTCCATGGACCCATTTGCATCTTCTAGCTCAGGAGCCTCCTCCTCATGGAGTGCCGCTATCCAATGTGCAGCCTTCCCTTCATTCATTCATTCCTTCAGCTATTTCTTGAATCAACTCTCTGTCAGAAGGGTATTGAGCTCCAACTTGATCAATGTACACCCAGAATCGATTCAGAAAATAAGCCAGCTTCTCTGGGGTCCCATCAAATGTTGCCCAGAACTGTCGGGGTGTGGGAGCCAACAGGGCTGGTGGTTCAAATGGAGCAGGCTGTTGGCTGGCTGCTTGGGGTGGTAGGCCCACTTGGTGAGCTGCACCCAGCAGCAGAGATTGGGTAAAAGCATGTTGAGGCATTTGGGGGGGGGTGGAACTGGTGGGGTCCCCAGTCCCTGGCTCTGGCCATATTCAATTATCTGAAATGGTGTCATCTGCTAAGCAGGGGCAGGCACCCATTGGTATTGGGCCCATCTGTGACTCGGGAAGAAAGCCCACTCTAGTGGTGCTTGGTTCACAGGCTGCAGGCCAACCATTGGTGGCCTGGAAAGGGAAGATGTGCCCCAGTCCCCTTTCTGCTGGTTGGATTGAATTCCCTGCTCAGTTGCAGGGTAATGGGTCATTTCACTTGTCACTGTGTGTCAGGCCTGCTTCTTCGTTGGCTTAGGAAAGACCACACTTAGACATTGTTTTGAAATGAATAAGGCTCCTTTTACTAAGTAACAATAGCTTACAGACCAAATAAAGCTGAGAGTGAATAGTTTAGGCGCGAACAGAAAGTATTAAGCTTAAGCCCATCCCAATCCCCAAACCCCCCCTTTGCATTGTCCAATATGCTTTCGTCTCCACCATCAGGTGGGCAGGTCTTCACCATCCTGGAATGCAGGTCCGTTAACCAAGAGATAACACCAACCATCAACATTGTCCACCAGCAGAACATACTCATCCCAACGCCCCCCCCCTCCCTGTTTCCATGGCAGCTAAGCAGAAACTAGCGAGGCTGACATCCGGACCTCCTCCAGGAACAGCGGGAAATCCGGGACAGCATGCGGAACACGAAAGGCTACACCTGAAAGACAAAGAAGGACAGACAAAACAACAGATAGGAGAGGGGGGAAAAGTCAAGGTTTGTGCGGATACTTGGCATAAAACTGGCGTACCAGTTTAGGAGCTTTGAGATGCTCTTTATCCACCCATTCGTTGTGAGAAGGGGGAAAATCTTTCCACATGACTAGGAACTGAGTCTTATTTCTGCGGATTCTGGAGTCCAAAATATCACGGACTTCATAATGTTGGTGACCGTTCACCATGGTAGGCGCAGGGGTATCAGGCAAAGGTTTGCGGAGATGCGAGGTACGCGCAGGTTTCAGCAAGTGAACATGGAACACAGGGTACAAGCGCCGGTAGGTCTTTGGGAGATCCAAATGGACCGACACAGAGCTGATGATCTTGGTTATTGTGAAAGGACCAACAAACTTGGGACCCAGCTTCCTGCATTTCTGGGGGCTATCCAAATTCTTTGTAGACACATAAACTTGATCACCAACTTTGTAGGAGGGGGGAACCGCCCGTTTCCTGTCAGCGTACAATTTGTGCGAATCATGGGCATCGTTCAAAGTCTTTCGGAGAACCGGCCAAACAGAAGACAGCCTAGAGGACCATTCGGCTAACGAGGGGACTGTTGGCGAGTCATGAGGCAGTTTGGGGATGGGTACAAAGTCTTGTCCGTAGATGATTTTAAAGGGGGTCATATTCGTACTGGAGTGAACGGAGTTATTATATGCCACTTCGGCATGTATGAGGAGATCAGCCCAATCATCCTGTTGAAAATTAATAAAGCAAGTTGTTTTTGTTGTAGTTGTTTACGAGTTCGGGGAGGAGCCCACTCCATCACCGCCTTGACTTTAGCAGGATCCATTTCAATCCCCTCAGAAGAGATGCGGTAACCCAAATAGTCAATTGTTTCCTGGTGAAACTCACATTTAGAGAGCTTGGCGTAAAGTTCAGCGGAACGTAGTTTGTTTAATACTGAACGTACCAGTTTAACATGCTCGTCATGTGTTTGTGAGTAAACAACTATGTCATCAATGTAGGCAATAACTCCCTTGTAAAGGTGCTCGTGGAGAACCTCATTTATTAGTTGCATAAACACAGAAGGAGCACCTTGAAGACCAAAAGGGAGGACTTTAAATTGAAAACATCCAAGTGGGCAGTTAAAAGCGGTTTTCCATTCGTCCCCCTCCTTAATTCTGACCCTGTAATAGGCCTCACGTAAGTCTAGTTTAGTAAAGATTTTTCCGGTAGCTAGGTGAGCAAGCATGTCCTTCATAAGTGGAAGGGGGTAGACATTGTGTTCACAAATGGTGTTTAGATAGGAGTAGTCTTGTACTAATCTTAGAGTGCCATCTTTTTTCTCTCTAAACATAACTGGCGCAGCTACACGTGGCCTAGCTGGTTCAATGAAACCCCTTTGAAGGTTTTTATCGATGAATTTACGTAATTCCTCCATCTCCCGTGGGGTCATGGAGTACAAGCGGGGTTTAGGTAATTGAACCCCAGGGAGGAAGTCAATTGAACAGTCAGTAGCTCTATGAGGGGGAAGGGAATCACAAGATCTTTCACTGAAAACATCCTTTAGGTCCCAATATTCTTTGGGAATTTTCTCCTCGCCTGGTATGACTTCAGGTGACGGAAAGTCCAGCAAAGGTGCAGCAGATTCAATTAAAAGAAGTGGGTTACTGGGTGGGGGTTGATCAACTTCTGATGGTAGAGAGGTATGTTCAGGCAGGGATAAAGGTATGCGTACCCAACCTTCCTTCCAGTTGATTAGAGGATTCCATTTCCGAAGCCAATTTACTCCCAAAATTACAGCATTTTCGGCAATGGCAGTTACAATAAAGTTGATGGTCTCAGTATGACCAGTGCCAATAGAAACCTGAATTGGTTCGGTGATAAAAGATGCTGGGGTTCCCCCTGCTACAGAACCATCCATTTGGCAAAAGGCTATGGGAGTTTTTAAGGTCTTTAGGTGAAAACCCATTGAGGATATTATATCTTGGCTTATGAGACATTTTGAACAACCAGAATCAATTAGGGCCTGCACATTGCACGTACGACCAGTAGATGGAGCCAAAAGCTTTAAATTAATATAAAGGGGCCCGGAGCGGTGACTCACCAGATTGTCGTCAGAAGAGTCTGAAGACGCCTCCCAGTCATCAGGTTGAGTGCTGGGCTGGTCAGTAGAGAGATTGAGAGGCTCCACCCCACTCATGGCCGGTTTAGTGCGCACGGTCTGTGTCTTTGGATGTTTCCGGTCCGAGGAGGAGGGTGGGCGTGGAGGTTGCCTTGATCTGCATTTGTCAGCCCAGTGCCCCTCCTTTCCACAGCGATAACAACTGCCTGAGCGAGGCTGAGTTGTTTTCCCGCCCCCCTTTTGCAAGTGGGCATCCTTCTCAGGGGAGGGAGATTTGGGGCTGTCTTTCTGTGGTTTTTTCTCAGGAAGGACTGGATCCTGCAAGTGGGCTTGATCCAACTCAACATCTGAAGCGAGATCTATCCATTCATTTAAGGTTTCGGGGCGAAATCTGTTCACACATGTTTGATAAATGTCCTTATTTAGCCCTTCAACATAAATGTCCATCAGAGCTTGGTCACTATAACCAGTCATAAACACCGATAACTCCTGGAAAATCTGCGTGTAAGCCTGGACAGTCATGCCCCCCTGTTGTAAGGTTTTCAATTTCATTTTAGCTTTCCTTTCAACACGGGGGTCTTCGAAACGCCTTCTAAGAGCATTCATAAAGCGATCGAAATCCCGCAGCGCGGGTGAGCGGCAATTATGCAATGAAACCAGCCACTTAGAAGCTTGATCTTCTAAGGTCATAGAAACAATTCTGATTTTGATTTCATCGTCCAAATCAGCTGCGTAAAACTGCATGAAATTATCGACGTGAATTAGAAAAAACGCCAGTTTGTCGGCACTACCGTCGTATTTTACACCCAAAGGAGGAAGTTTTGCAAGTCGGCGGGGGGAAGTGGGATTGACTTCTCTCCGCAATTCCCTGCTGGCCCGGGGAGGGGGGGATGGTGTTGAACTCCTGCTTTGTCTGGCAGTAGCTGAATGTGATTCTTTTAACTGTTTGCGTTCCGCCTCCCTCCCCCAGATTTTTTCCAGGGCCTCTCGCTTCTCGTCTGCCTGGCGGAGCAAATCTTGGGCCATTTCTTTCAACTCCCTTTCTTCTCTTAAGAGCTCCGGAATGACCTTCTTGGGGGAAAGACGACGCCTGGAGACGGTTACCCCAGTCATTCCTACCCCTTCGGACCAACGTTTTGGTTTGACTGAATCTTCGGCTGGCAGATTAAGATCTAGGCCAGCCAAACAGTCCATCACTGACCTGGTCTCTTCAGATTGAACAGGAGGGTGCGATGCTTCTGCTCCCATAATAGTTTCAGGCAGGACCTCCACCAACGGAGGCTCCTCTTGTGAAGGGTCCGACATCAGGTCAGGGATTTTGTGACTCTCAGCTTTCTGTCAGGCCTGCTTCTTCGTTGGCTTAGGAAAGACCACACTTAGACATTGTTTTGAAATGAATAAGGCTCCTTTTACTAAGTAACAATAACTTACAGACCAAATAAAGCTGAGAGTGAATAGTTTAGGCGCGAACAGAAAGTATTAAGCTTAAGCCCATCCCAATCCCCAAACCCCCCCTTTGCATTGTCCAATATGCTTTCGTCTCCACCATCAGGTGGGCAGGTCTTCACCATCCTGGAATGCAGGTCCGTTAACCAAGAGATAACACCAACCATCAACATTGTCCACCAGCAGAACATACTCATCCCAACGCCCCCCACCCTCCCCGTTTCCATGGCAGCTAAGCAGAAACTAGCGAGGCTGACACTGTGTGAAAGGAGTAAAAATCTCCACTTCTTTTTTTTTTTGAATAAGTTTATTCACAATTTTAAAAAGACAGATTTTTCCATTATGCATACTCCAACAATATAGTGCAACAAGCGTTTAGAATATGCATCCATTAAACCAATAACTTCCAAACAATAGTTAGGACTATTTTTGATTTCCCTTTCTTTGTTTTACCCAATTATACCATAAGTTCCAGCAGTTATAGTAATCCGTATCCTTCTGGTTCCTGAGTAGTGTCCTTAGATGATCTGCTTCTGCACATTCTGTAATTTTCTGAAGGTAGCAACTTGTTTTTCCATTCCTGCGCAAATAATATCCTAGCTGCTGTGGTGATATGAAGAGTCCGATACCATTTGTCCTTGTTTATTTTATCGGGTTTCATTCCCAGTAGAAAGACCTCTGGTTTCATATCAATTGTATATCCTGTAACCTCTATAATCCATTTCCTAATTTTTGACCAATATTTGCCTGCTTGGGGACAAGTCCACCATTGGTGGTAGTAAGTCCCTTTATTATTTCCACATTTCCAACACTCTGGGGATGTTCCTGGATACATTTTAGCAATCCTTGCTGGTGGAAGGTGCCAGAAAATATTTTATAAATATTTACCTTCTGGCAGGATGCCAATGTGAGTTTCATATTTTTGGTCCAGATCTCATCCCATTTATCCAGGTCGGGAGAAGACCCTAAATTCTTTCCCCAAGCAATCATAGAATCCTTAATTATTTCCTCACCAATCCATCGTTGTATCAGAAACTGATAACATCTGGACAATAATTTCTTTTCTGATCCCAATAAGATTTTATCCAATTCCTGTGCTGTTCTATATATTCCTTCCTTCCCTTTATCCCTTCTGGTTCTTGATTGTATTTGAGCATGAGCCCACCAATTTATCTCTATACCTGCCTTAGACATATTTTCCTGCGTTTTTAGTTCCCCTTGGGCATCTAGTAAGTCCTAGTAAGTCAGTGATGTTTCTTTATTGTATAGTGTTGAATATGTCACGGCCTCTAGTGAAGCAAACCAAATTGGAGCCATTGAGTAATACTTAAACCTAACTCTTTCTCATGTTTCCAATAGAATTCTTCTAAGGTAATGCTTCTTAAAATGCCTACAATTTCCCCCCCTGTCTCTCCGCATAAAATGATGCCATCCTTGTCCTAGATCAGTGGTTCCCAAAGTGGGTGTTACCGCCCCCCAGGGGGCAGTGGCATGCGTTAGGGGGGCACTAGGAGGCCAAGCGGCTGCAGGGGGGTGCTAGGAAGCAACAGGGGGGTGCTGAGGGCGAGGAAGAAACTTGCCAAGCGGAAGATGGGCTGTTAAAGCCTATCGGCGTGGGCAGAAGGACAACATCATTCAAACAAACCTGGAAATAGCTTTGGGTTTCCCTTTAAGCAACGTCACCACCCTCCCCTCCAATCACTGCCTTCCTCTCAGGAGAGGCATGCGCGTGCGCGCTGCTTCAATCTCCTGTCCCTGACCAGCTCCAGGGTCCCCTCCTCCCTCCACAAAGGCCTCTGCCAGGCCAGCAAAGATCCCATCCAGACCAGGCAGCGCTGGGACCCCCTGCACCCCCTGCGCTCCCGTAGCAGCTCCCTTGCTCTGAGCTGCTCTTTGGAGCGGGCAGCGATCTCTAGAAAGCCCACAGGTTGGTTCTCCTCCTCACCCAGATCCAGAGAGGCGCTCCTCGCCCGACCTTTGTCCCTGCTGGCCCTGGGGAAGCCGTTGCTCCAGCCCCAAAGTGAACCGGGGGGAGCTGGAAGAGAGCTTGGAGGTCATCTAGTCAGCCAGCAGGGACAAAGGCCAGGCGGGGAGCGCCGCTCTGGATCTGGATGAGGAGGAGGACCAACCTAGGGGCTTTTGAGGGATTGCTGCCCACTCCAAAGCGCAGCTCACAGCAAGGAAGCTGCTGCGGGGGCGCGGGGCGCAGGGGGTCCCAGTGCCGCCTGGTCCAGATGGGATCTTTGCTGGCCTGGCAGGGGCTTTTGCAGAGGGAGGAGGAGATCCCGGAGCCAGTCAGGGACGAGAGATTGAAGCAGCGCGCACGTGCGCACGCCTCTCCTGGGAGGAAGGAATCCGCTGCTCCAGCCCCAAAGTGAACCGGAGGGAACTGGAAGAGAGCTTGGAGGTCCTCTAGTCCAGCTCCTGCTCAAGCAGGACTAGAGCCTCTACTAGTTTTTTTTAAATTAGATTTATACCCCGCCCTTCAGAGGACCCAGGGCGGTGCACAGGAATTTAAAAGATACATACAAAAATCAAATAGAAAATTTAAAAACTTATTAAATATCCATCCTGCGCTAAAAACCAAATTAAAATCCCCAAAAATTAAAACTATCTGAAATAGTCACAGCGGAGGTTACACTAGGCCGGCTTGATGAAAGAAATGTGTCTTTAGACACTGGCGGAAGAGGCGGAGGTCTAAGATGGTGCGAAGCTCAGGGGGTAGGTCGTTCCAAAGGGCAGGGCCCGCCACAGAGAAGGCCCTTCCCCTGGGTGTCTCCAGTCGGCATTGTCTGGCCGAAGGCACCCTGAGAAGGCCCTCTCTGTGGGAGCGGACCGGTCAAAGGGATGTATGGGGCAGGATACGGTCTTGCATATAACTAGTCCAGATCAGGGGCTGCTTCCTTCCTTCTGAAAAGCCTCCAGGGATGGAGCTCCAGCGCGGCTGCTTTTGGCCCCTCCATGCATCTGGGGAAGTGGGGCAGAAGATCTGGTGCACGTCTTGCAACCTCCCTGCATGAGAGGCAAGGGGCATGGGGGGCTTTGGGGGGAGAACCCGGCTGGAGCGCGGTGGGTGGGCGGGGCAGGCAGAACCGGGCAGGTGTGTGCTGCGCATGATGAGCTGGTGGCCGGGGGGCCCTGAAGCAGCGCCAGCCAGCATGTCCCTTAAGAAGAGCCCCAAGGGCAAGGGCTGCAGTGCTGCACCCCCCACCCCTCCCTGCCCACTGCCCAGCAACATGCCCCTGCCGCCTCCTCCTCCTCAGCAGGCAGCCCGGGGCATGGGCACAGCGGCAACCACAGGCATCATTTGGCCAGGACAGGGGGCCCAGCACCCACCCAACCCAACTACCACTTGGCAGGTGGGCAGAGGGCTGACACTAACTCCCCTTCTGTTTCTTCTTCTGCAGGGGGGGGCGTTGCCTTGCTTTGACAGCCACCTCGTTTCCAATTGAGGGGTGGGAGAGAAATCCTCTGTATGGTTCCCCCCAATTGGAAGGAGGAGGCTCCGCTGGTCTGGAGCCCATCTGCAGGGGGAAAGATCCTCCTCGCGTTCCTCATCTTCCTGGATGGTGTCCGGAGTGATCAGTGGCCATGCAGAAACTTGCCGCTTTTCCACACCATGGAAAACATAGGCATGTGCACGTCCTGTGCAATTACAGCCCAAGTTCCCACCATTATGAATTCTCCGAGACTGTAATTGGGTGGGGCATGCGTGCGCCTATCTTTTCCATGGCATGGAAAAGCAGCAAGTCTCTGCGCGGCTGCTGATGGTTCTGGACGGCATCCTGGGAGATGAGGAATGTGAATGGCCTCGGTGTCATCACAGAGCCCACCGCTCCTCCACGCAGTATTTTATGGACAGAGACAGTGACAGACAGACAGAGAGAGGCACAGAGCGAGAGAGAGATGGATGGAGGGAGAGAATCAGAGTCTCACAGACACACAGAGAGAGAGACAGAGGGGAAGGAAGGAGGGAGAAACAGAGAGAGACAGGGAGGGAGGGAATCGGAGACTGACAGACACAGAGACAGAGAGAGAGAGAGAGAGAGAGAGAGAGAGAGAGAGAGAGAGAGAGAGAGAGAGAGATTAAGTAAGTGAGTGCGAGACAGACAGACACAGACAGAGAGGAAGGGAGGGGAGAGGCAGAGATAGAGAGGGAGGGAGGGAGACAGAGACAGGGAGACACACACAGAGAGAGAGACAGACACACAGAGAGAATGACAGAGAGAGACAGGAAGGGAGGGGAGGGAGAGACACAAAGAGCCACAGAGAGAGAGAGACAGTCACAGAGAGAATGACAGAGAGAGAGAGAGAGAGGAAGGGAGGGGAGAGAGACACAGAGATAGTGAAGGAGGGCTGAGAGAGAGACAGAGAGATACAGAGAGACAGACACAGAGAGAGAATGACAGAAAGAGGGAGGGAAAGAGATAAAGAGCCACAGAGACAGACAGACAGACAGACAGACAGACAGACAGACAGAGACATACACAGAGGGAGACCCACATACAGAGTGAGTGAGTGAGTGAGTGAGTGAGTGACAGACACACACACACACTCACACATACACATGTGACAGAGAGAGAGGAAGGGAGGGGAGAGAGACACAGAGAGATAGAGAGTGAGTGAGAGACAGACAGACACACACACATACAGAGTGACAGATGGAGGAGGGAGGAGGGAGAGACAGAGAGATACAGAGAGACAGACACAGAGAGAGAATGACAGAGAGAGACAGAGAGGGAGGGAGGGAGAGAGAGAGAGACAAAGAGCCACAGAGAGAGATAGACAGACAGACACAGAGAGAGAGAGAGAAAGAGAGAGAGAAAGGGAAAGAAAGGAAGAAAGAAAAAAGAAAAGAAGGAGAGAGAGAGATGAAAGAAAGAAAGAGAATTTATGACCACAATTGAGGCCAAAATTTTGGTTGCTAAGCAAAAGCGTTGTTAAGTGAGTTTCACCACATTTTCCAAGTTGGCCACACCCACCTGGTTGCATGACCGCTGAGCCACTCCTACAAAACAGGCCACACCTACAGAATAGGTTCTAAAAAAATTTGAAACCTACCACTGCTGCTAGGTGACTTAAAACCAGACATTGGGAAACTGGTATCACTTCATCAAGCCCATCCATCACATTAAGAATTTATTGAACAGTGAAGTAGTTTCTAAATTTTATTGACTTTACTAAGTTACTAGTTAGTAAGATTCTTGATAAATGACTATTAGACTTTGAAAACCTGGTATCACTGCATCATGTTCAACAATTTTGTTGAATTAACATAAACTACAAAGGTTTTTAAATTGGATTTTGAATAAATGTGCAATTAATTGTTAAAGTTTTGAATTTTACTGTTATTATCTGCCTTCTGTCATGCAAACCACCCAGTCACATGATCCTCTAGCCAAGCCCACAAAACCAGTTGTAAAAAAAATTGAATTCTGGGTGGGGGGCACTGAGGATCAATTTGTAGCAGCAAGGGGGCGGTGGGCTGAAAAAGTTTGGGAACCACTGATCTAGATGCTCCCAAAATCCCCTGCGCGGCCGCATTCTGGACCAACTGGAGCCTCCGGGTGCACCTCAAGGGAAGCCCCATGTAGAGAGCATTACAAAGTCCAGGTGGGAAGTGACGAGGGCTTGAGTGACCGTGCATAAGGTGTCACGATCCAGAAAGGGGTGGAACTGGCGTATCAGGCGAACCTGGTAGAAAGCCCTCCTGGCCACGGCTGTCATGTGATCTTCTCGAGACAGCCGAGAGTCTAGGAGGACGCCCAAATTGCGAGCCCTCTCTGTGGGGGCAATGCCTCGCCCCCAATAGCAAGAGATGGCATCAGCTGGCTATACCGTGACGCTGGAAGCCACAGCCACT
Source organism: Rhabdophis nuchalis (assembly GCA_039707465.1). Lineage (NCBI taxonomy): Eukaryota > Metazoa > Chordata > Lepidosauria > Squamata > Natricidae > Rhabdophis > Rhabdophis nuchalis. The sequence continues at coordinate 96,634,414 of CM077647.1, forward strand.
CAGTCTTGGACGGGTTGAGTTGGAGCCTGTTCCTCCCCATCCAGACTCACACGGCCTCCAGACACCGGGACATCACTTCCACGGCATCATTGGGGTTGTCCGGGTTAGAGATGTACAGCTGAGTATCATCAGTGTACTGATGGAACTTTACCCCAAAACCACGGATGATCTCGCCCAGCGGCTTCATGTAGATGTTGAACAGAAGGGGTGACCCCTGTGGGACCCCACAAGTGAGGTGCCTCGAAGTCGACCTCTGCCCCCCTGCCAACACAAACTGTGACTGGTCAGAGACATAGGAGGAGAACCACCGTGAAATGGTGCCCCCCACCCCCAACCCCTCCAACCGGTGCAGCATGATACCATGGTCGATGGTATCAAAAGCCGCTGAGAGATCTAACAGGACCAGGATAGATGAACAACCCCTATCCCGGGCCCTCCAGAGATCATCGACCAACACGACCAATGCCATCTCCATGCTGTGCCCAGGCCGAAAGCCCAGGCGCGAGTCCAGATAGACAGCTTCATCCAGGTGCTGAGGGAGCTGTCATGCCAACACACTCTCAACAATCTTCGCAATAAATCGAAGGTTGGAGACAGGACAATAGTTGGCCAAAGCAGCCTGATCCAGAGAGGGCTTCTTGAGGAGGGGCCTCACTACTGCCTCTTTCAAGGTGGCCGGTAGAATCCCCTCACTCAAAGAAGCATTGACAATTCCCTGGAGCCAGCCTCGTGTAATCTCCCGGGAGGCCAGTACCAACCAGGAGGGACATGGGTCCAATAAACATGTGGTGGCATTCAGCCACCCCAGTATCCTGTCCATGTCCTCAGGAGTCACAGGATCGAACTCCTCCCAGATGACATTCTCAGGACCTGCCTCGGTCAACCTGTCTGAACTAGTCCAGTTAGAGGCCAACCCGTCCCGAATTTGATCGATTTTGTCATGCAGATAATGTCCAAAGTCCTCCGCTCGACCCTGCAAGGGGGCATCCTGTGCCCTTGGGTGAAGAAGGGAGCGGGTCACCCTAAAAAGGGTGGCTGGTTGGTTATCTGCAGATGCGACAAGAGCGGAGAAATAATTATGTTTCGCCACTCTTATCGCCACTAGGTAGGACTTTAAATAAGACCTTACCAGTGTCCGGTCAGATTCGGAGCGGGTGGCCCTCCAACCGCTCTCTATGCATCTCTTCCGACGCTTCATCACCCTCAGCTCCTCGGAAAACCAAGGAGCCGAGGCAGTTCGGCGCTAGGTGAGAGGCCGCAAAGGCACGACCCGGTCCAGGGCCCCCATGGCCGCACTGTTCCAGGAGGCCACCAGGTCCTCAGTCGAGTCATGGGTCAGGGTCTCAGGTATCGACCCAAGCTCCATCTGGAATCTCTCAGGGTCCATCAGGCGCCTGAGGTGGAACAATCTCACCGATTCCGGTTCCGCCTCCCCGTGGTGGGGTGCAACGGTTGGAAAGTCAAGTCAAAGGAGAGAGTGATCTGACCTTGACAAGGGTTCAATGGCTATTTCCCCTAAGATCTCTCAACCACTGGCCAGAGACAAAAGCTAGATCCAGAGTATGTCCTCCAATATGGGTGGGGTCATGAATTAACTGGGTCAGCTTCATGGCCATCATGGAAGCCATGAACTCTCGTGCCATCTCAAATGTCTCACCTACCGATGGCAGGTTGAAATCCCCCGTGCCAACCGCCACCTCAGCTATCACATTGAGAAGCTCGGGTAGGGCTGCTGATATGTAGCGGGGAGCCAGGTGCGCAATCAGCAGACCCAACTGCCTCCCACGATCCCACTTCACAAAGAGGGACTCACATCCAGCTATCTGAGGCACAGTGGTCTCCCTCGGATCCAGACTCTCCTTTATAACAACCGCCACCCCCCCACCCCGACCCTTGGCTCTTGGCTGGTGAAATGCACGGTAACCTGGTGGGCACATTTCAACGAGGGGCACACCCCCTTGGCCCAACCAGGTCTCCGTAATACCCGCCAGGTCCGCATCCCCCTCCAAAACTAGATCGTGAATGAGGGGGGCTTTATTGACCACGGACCTGGCATTACATAGCATCAGCCAAAGACCCAGGCCCTGAGATCCCAAACCCCCTGGGTCGCAAGGGGAACTGTAGGGGCCGGAGAGCGCCACCGCTCGAAGACACTGAGTGCGCCCTCCCCTTACATAATATGGCCCTTGGCTCCAGCCATACCTGCCCCTCCCACTCACAGTACTGATGGAATAGCCCTTTTTTGGACAGACCTTCACACACACTCCCAATTCTAGACACTACACCCTCCCCACCAAGGCCCCTAGCCGGCCTACAAACATTTCCCAGTGGGATTTCCCCCTCACCCACCACCTAATAATAATTATCCTCCTTGAAAACATTATTCACTTCTCCTTAGAGGAACCACATTCAGTATATCATTTGAAAGCAATTCATACAAAATTATAATAATAGGAAAACTCTTTTACACAACCATAACTACCTGTATGCACACACACAATCCAATAACCTTAGGTCTCTGGTAAAAAGACCCGAGTTCCCCATTGATCTACAGTTTTAGACATCCTGAAACAGATTGAATTTTTTAAGATCTTCAGTGCCTGCTATTCCAGGCAGTAAAAATTAAAAGATTTTTGTGTCAGAAACAAACTGCCAAGCACATTCTCTGTAAAAGAGAAGCAGCAAGGTTCATTGATTTTTAGAAGGTTTCTCTTTGTGTAACTTTTAAATAAAACAGGAAGGAGAAAATATTTTCCAGGGAAAGGAATGATATCCAGTTGATGGGTTCATCAAAAACTGGTTGGTAACAAATGCTTCCGTTGTGGGAATAAGATCCATATTCTGGTATCTATAAAATAGGAACATGCAGCTTTGAGTGCGTTACCATCAGTTATAGTTCAGTAGTAGCATTTGTCCATGGTCAGAGTTCCTTTTTTTGATGTGATGTCCTATTATTTTTCATATTAAAAATGGCAATATCTCACTCCAATTTTGGCCTATCTGCTTTAAGTACTTTCATTAGGCTGACACTTTCATTTAAATTGCAATAAGAAAAAGATTTAAACTATAGGGCAATGAGGAGGTTATCTGTAGGTATGGTAAGGGTGGGTGGGGGAGGAGTGATTTTCCAAATCAAGGTTGAAAATACTAAGACAATATCTATATCACTCTTGTTTGCGTTTGGCACAGAGGATGCACAAAGGGCAGTTCTCTCTTACTACAATTATTTGAGGTCTCAAGTTAAGCAATATCAAAATGAATAGCTAGCTGTTTTGAGAGAAATTATATAAAGTACAACATTTTCTGAACCCTGTTCTATTTTTTAGTCATAAAACAGGATTTTTTAAAATTTGGTGGTCCTTTGAGCAGGGCCACCAAATATAACAAAGGTCTTCTTTACTGTTATTGCAACCTATGCCAGTTTTAGACTAGAAATAGAACTGAACTTTTCTTGAGAACAGTGGATGAAAAACAATGAACAGCTTAGTCAGCAACCATAGATGCCTATTTCACAAAGAAGGTTCATGTACAATCTGAGAAAACAAAACCAAATCTTGGATACGTGATCATATTAGATCATACAGCCTGCGGCATTATCTAAGCACAGTACACAAAATTGTCTGCTATGTCTTACCTGTCAATGACTTCTTCAGCTTCAACCTCAATAATACACAGGCAAACAATTGATACAAACTCAAAGTAAACTACTCCAAATATGACTTCAGCAACAGAGTGGTCAATGCCTGGAATGCTCTACCTGACTCCATTGTTACGTCCTCTAACCCTCATAGCTTCAACCTTAAACTGTCTACCATCGACTTTAGCGCATCCCTAAGAGGTTCGTAAAGTGGGCGTGCATAGGAACATCAGCGTGCCTAATGTCCCTGTCCTACTGTCTCAATTTATTTATATTCATTTCTTTTGTTCATATCCATGTTTATATTTATACCTGCTATCTTGTACATGTTTGACAAACTAATAAATACAAATACAAAGATTGAGTCCAGAAAGTGTGAAATTCAATGTTCTGAAACAGAAGAATCAATCTGGGATCAATGGAATAGTGTTTGAGTTTTGGCAAATATCTATTTAAAGAAAACTATTTTCACAAACCTTTCAATTTGATATTAAGAAATCTGAGGATAGAGAGAATTCAAATATATTTTCCTTTAAAAAAAATATATTTAACAACTTAAGGGAAATTTGATCTGCAACAGCTTCTTGAATTGTCAGATTGCAAAAGAAAAAAAATGTTTGATGATCTAAATTCTCAGTTATAAAAAAATTAAAATACAATTTCAAAGAGTTGAATTTGTTCAGAGTTTAGTACTGGAGCTATGGTTTGATAGTTGCTGGTATATTGAATTTCTTAGCAGGCTTCCAATATAGGATTGGAATAGGCATAGGATTTACTAAGCTACAAGTATTTCTCAACTTGTAACCACAATTGAGCCCAAAATTTTGTTCAATGAGACATTTGTTAAGTGAGTTTTATCCCAGTTTATGACTTTTTTGCCACAGTTGTTAAGTGAATCATTGTAGTTGATAGGTTAATAACATGGTTGTTAAGTGAATCTAGCTTCCCCATCAATTTTGATTGTCAAAAGATTCCAAAAAGTAATCATATGACATTGAGATACAGGAACGGTCATAAGTATGACTCAATTGTCAAGCATCTGAATTTTAATCATATGATCATGGAGCTGCTATATCATAAGTTTGAAAAATAATCATAAATAACTTTTTTCAATGTAACTTTGAAGGGTCATTAAATAAACTGTTATAAGTCGAAGACTATCTGTAGTCAATCACTTCAATAGATTTTTCAAAATTGTATTTCTTGGAAACATTTTATGGATTAATTTAAAAAACGCTAGTTGTAATAATAACTGGGGAGGAACACAATGACTCAGCAGTTAAAGATGTTATGCTTATCAGCTGGAAGGCTGACAGCCCTGTCTTGAGACCTGAGTTCATACAATGGGATGAGCTCCCATTACTAGCAATTTGAAAGCATGCAAATGCAAGTAGATAAATAGGTACCATTTCAATCAAAAATGTTTCATGTGCCTTGTTGTATAGTCATGCTGGCCATATGACCATGGAAAGGTTGTTGGGCACCATTAGCTTCCTTAGCTAAGAAATGGAGATGAGCATCATCCTTAGAGTTGGATATAACTGAACAGGGGAAAACTTTCCTTTACCTTTAATAATAGATGCTGTTTCTTAAAGGACATTGTCACTTCAATCTTTTCTTGAAGGGTATATCTATGAAAGTGAAGGGGTGGTTCCAATACTTTGAGGTACCATCCTTATTATATAAGGACTTCATTAGGATGTTTGTTGATTCCTTTGCATATGGTATTTCTCCAGAATATTCTGACTAGCTTACTATACTATGCAATCTTAATTGAAATATGTATTTTAAGTAGATAAACATATATTAAGCCATTTATATCTTTTCATTTATTGTTATAGGTAGAACAGCCCCTTATCAGTCAAATTCGGTACAGGAAGAATGAAATGGTCTATTTAACTTGAAGCATAAAATATCTTGATCTTATACGGTTAATTAGACTTGGTTGTATGTCCTGATATATTGCTGTTACTCAGAGGCTGAGACCAAAAAATCAGCTTGTTTCTAAGAAGTTTCAAGGAGTTTTGGATTAAAATATGTTCTGGGTGAGTTACACACTTAATAATAATTAAAACCATATGACAACTCAAAAATCACTGAAATATAAAGATAAAAAAAAGTTTTGAGAGAACAACAGTCACAATCTTGTATATCTGGATGGGGAGGAACAAACTCAGACTCAACCCATCCAAGACCGAGTGGCTGTGGTTTCTGGCATCTCGATATAGCCAGTTAACTCCATCGCTGGCTATCGGGGGTGAGTCATTGGCCCCCGCAGAAAGGGCTCGCAACTTGGGCGTCCTCCTGGATTCACGGCTGTCCTTGGACGACCATGTGACGGCCGTGGCCAGGGGGGCCTTCTATCAGGTTCATCTGATACGCCAGTTGTGCCCCTTTCTAGACCAGGATGCCCTACGCACGGTCACTCAAGCCCTCGTTATTTCCCGCCTGGACTAATGTAATGCCCTCTACATGGGGCTCCCCTTGAGGTGCACCTGGAGACTCCAGCTAGTGCAGAATGCAGCCGCACGGGGGATTCTGGGAGTGTCTCGTTACTCCCATGTAACACCTCTCCTGCGTGAGCTTCACTGGCTGCCTGTGGTCTTCCGGGTGCGCTTCAAGGTGCTAGTTACCATCTTCAAAGCGCTCCATGGCATGGGTCCTGGTTACTTGAGAGACCTCCTCCTACCACATACCTCCCTTCGACCAGTCGACACAGAGTGGGCCTTCTCAGGGTGCCATCAGCCGGTCAATGCTGGCTGGCGGCTCCCAGGGGAAGAGCCTTCTCTGTGGCGGGTCCAGCATTCTGGAATGACCTGCCCCCCGATATCCATACCATCACGGACCTACGACTCTTCCGTCGGATGTTAAAAACACATTTCTTTCATCTAGCCGGACTGACATAGACTAAGGGAATAATTTTAAAATTGGATATTTATTGGTTTTAAATTTATTTATCTAAATTTTAGCACAGATTTATAATTTAATAGTTTTTATATTTTGTATGTATTGTTCGGGTTTTTAGCTTTCTGTGCACCGCCCTGAGTCCCTTTTAGGTGAAATAGGGCGGTATATAAATCGAATAAATAATAATAATAATAATAATAATAATAATAATAATAATAATAATAATAATAATAATAATAATAATAATAATAATAGCTATGTTGCAGGTTTACAGGGGATCCCCAAGCTTGATGAAAGAACCAGGTTTCATATTAATAGTTTTCTAGAAGGCTTCATAGATGTTGCTAATCTTAACTCAGATGAAATAACATTCTAGAGCAGGGATGTCAAACTCTCATCGTCACGGCGGTGTCATGTGATGTATCAAGACTTTTTCCCCCTTCACTAATCCGGGTGGGGGCGGGCCACCATGTGATGCAACCAGTCTGTGGTCTGTGATTTTAACACTGTTCTAGGGGTTGAGTGTGAAAGCAGAAAAGACACATTGCCAGCGTCTTAACAGACAGAATTTCTAAGGAGATGATACCTGGACTCTACTGCTTGGTTAATAATAATTATATATAGAATAAATAATTGCTGGGTACTTTATAAGGGGAATGATAAATGACCACTTGCATCTTTATAACAAAATAAATATAGCAGTACAATTGAATAGATTCAACTGTACTTCAATGCAAATATGGAACTCAAAAAAGGAGGAGGAAGAGGAAGAGGAAGAGGAGGAGGAGTGGCTCTTCAGGACAGGTAGCTAACAGACAAGTACAAAATAGCCATTGAAGTCAGAGGGTGGGAACTGCAGTTGTGTGTTGTGTATGCTTTTGAACTAAACAAAGATGATGAATCACTATTTTTTTAATTAAACAGATTTCCAGAGTGATTTCCAAAAATACAATAAACATTCATTCATTCATTCTGCACTGTTCAGTCATGTCCAACTCTTGGTGACTTTATGGGCAAGTGCCCCCCTTGCTGTCAAGGGCAGCTTTTTTCAGTTTGATGTTCATCTTTCCATCAGCTTTGATAGTATCAAGTCAGTGAGGTTTTTGCTTGTCCCTTCTTGATCCACTAACCATTCACAAACAAACTAATCATTGACTTCTCCAATGAATTTGCATGCATGACATGGCCAAAGTAAATCAGACATAGTCTTGTGACTTTGGCTTCTAGTAATATTTGTGGTTTTAAACATCCTCTCTATTGGTTATTCTGGCTGTACATATATATATGAAATAATTAAACAAGCACCTCAGTTGAAAGGCATCAATTCTTCTTCAATCAGTCATTTTTAATGTTCAACTCTTAGACTCATACATCTCTATAGGAAAGACTATTGCTCCAGCTAGCTTCTTGTGTTCATATCTATATCTCTGCTTTCCAGATTTTATTCATGTTAACCATTGCAACACAGAGATACAAAAATCAAAAGAACCCATAGAAGGAATCTGATGCAGATAACAGTGAATTGCACTGTAGGTAAACAACATTGAGACATGCTTTTTAACTTTGGGTGTGTGTTGTTTTGGGGAAAGAGGTCACAGGTAAGTTTTGTTTAGAATTTGAGGATTAGAGCTCAATGGTAGCCAAGCTCAGAAAAAAATTAGAGCCTCAAGAAAAGTTGAGTATAATTTATTTTATTTTATTTTATTTTATTTTATTAAATTTATACCCCGCCCTTCTCCTTGTTAGGACCCAGGGCGGCGCACAGGCATTATTAAAACCACAAAATACAAAATCGATTAAAATATATTAAATTATTAGACCCGTGCTAAAAACCCATTTTAAAACCATACCAAATTAATTTTAAATTTAAAAGTCAGAAGTAGGGGCTATCCTAGGCCGGCTTGTTGGAATAGATACGTCTTAAGACGTTGGCGGAAGAGGCGGAGGTCCGAGAGTGCGAAGGTCGGGGGGTAGGTCGTTCCAGAGGGCCGGGCCCGCCACAGAGAAGGCCCTTCCCCTGGGTGTCGCCAGCCGGCATTGCCCCGCTGACGGCACCCGGAGAAGACCCTCTCTGTGGGAGCGGATCGGACGAAGGGATGTATGGGGCAGGAGACGGTCTCGTATATAGCTAGGCCCCGAGCGTTACAGTAATCCAGCCGGGATGTCACAAGCGCTTGAGTGACTGTGCAAAGGGCTCCCCGGTCCAGTAAGGGGCGCAACTGGCGTATCAGGCGTACCTGATAGAACGCCCCCCTGGCCACGGCCGTCACATGGTCCTCCATGGACAGCCGCGAATCCAGGAGGACGCCCAAGTTGCGCGCCCTCTCCACGGGGGCCAGTTGTTCGCCCCCAATGGCCAGTGTTGGACTTATCTGGCTGAACCGGGGTGCCGAAAACCACAGCCACTCGGTCTTGGACGGGTTGAGCTTGAGTTTGTTACTACCCATCCAGATCCGTACGGCCTCCAGACACCGGGACAGCATCTCGACGGCATCGTTGGGGTGGTTTGGGGTGGATATGTACAACTGAGTGTCATCAGCGTACAGATGGTATTCCACCCCAAAACCACGGATGATCTCACCCAGCGGCTTCATGTAGGTGTTAAACAGGAGTGGCGAGAGGACCGACCCCTGAGGGACCCCACATGTGAGTGGCCTCGGGGACGACCTCTGCCCTCCTGCCAACACCCATTGCGACCGACCAGAGAGGTAAGACGAGAACCACCGTAGAACGGTGCCTCTCAGCCCCAACCCCCCCAATCGGTGCAATAAGATACCATGGTCGATGGTATCAAAAGCCGCTGAGAGGTCTAATAGGACAAGGATAGAGGAACAACCTCTATCCCGTGCCCTCCAGAGATCATCTACCAACGCGACCAATGCCGTTTCGGTGCTGTGACCGGGCCGGAAGCCGGACTGGCGCGGGTCTAGATAATCAACTTCCTCCAGATGTCGGGGAAACTGTTGAGCCACCACACTCTCAACAACCTTCACTAAAAAGTGAAGGTTGGAGACGGGACGATAGTTCTCTAATAAAGCTGGATCCAGGGATGGTTTCTTGAGGAGGGGCCTCACCACCGCCTCTTTCAAAACGGTGGGCAAGTACCCCTCACTCAGAGATGAATTCACAATGCCCTGGAGCCAGCCTCGTGTCACCTCCCAGGATGCTAGTACAAGCCAGGAGGGACACGGGTCCAATAAACATGTGGTGGCTCTAAGGTTCCTCCGCAACCTGTCCATATCCTCGGTAGTAACAAAGTCAAACTCCTCCCAAGGTGTAATCTCAAGACCTGCGCTGGACGCCTCAACTGGACCACAAGTGGAGGGCAACTCGTTCCGAATCTGAGTGATTTTGTCCTGCAGAAATACTCCAAATTCCTCTGCTCGACCCTGCAGAGGGGCTTCCCGCGGCCTCAGATGAAGGAGGGAGCGGGTCACCCCAAACAGGGCGGCAGGGCGGTTTTCCGCGGACGCGATAAGAGTGGCACAATACTCACGTTTGGCCACTCTTAGCGCCACTAAGTAAGTCCTAATATGGTCTCTCACTAGTGTTCGGTCAGATTCGGATCGAGAAGATCTCCACCTACTCTCTAGGCGTCTCTTGCGGCGTTTCATCTCCCGAAGCTCCTCGGTAAACCAAGGAGCCTGGGTGACTCGGCGCCGCATGAGAGGCCGCAAGGGCGCAACTCGGTCCAAGGCCCCCGTGGCCGCACTATACCATGCGGCCACTAGATCCTCAGTCGAGCCACGGGGCAGGGACACAGGTATTGGCCCAAGCTCCCTCTGGAACCTTTCCGGGTCCATCAGGCGCCTGGGGCAGAACCAACTCGGTGTCTCTGGTTCCGCCTCCCCGCGGTGGGGTGTGACGGTTGGAAAGTCTATCCGAAGGAGAGAGTGATCTGTCCATGACAAGGGCAAGATGACTAAATCCCCTGTTCCGAGATCACTAATCCAGTGTCCAGAGACAAAAATCAGATCCAGCGTGTGTCCTCCTTCGTGAGTGGGGCCCTGAACTACTTGGGTCAGGTCCATGGCCGTCATGGAAGCCATGAACTCCCGAGCCACCTCGGATGTTTTGCCCGCCGACGGCAGGTTGAAGTCCCCCATGACTACAAGTCTGGGGGTCTCAACCGCCATCGCGGCGATCACCTCTAGTAGCTCGGGCAGGGCTGCTGTTACATAGCGGGGAGCCAGGTATACAACTAGCAAGCCCAACTGCCTCCCTAGGCCCCATTTCACGAAGAGAGACTCACAGCCGGTCGTCTGAGGCACAATGGTCTCCTTCGGCTCCAGACTTTCCTTAACAATAACCGCCACCCCCCCACCCCTGCCGAGGGCCCTGGGCTGATGAAATGCACGGTAGCCTGGTGGGCACATTTCCACGAGGGGTAAACCCCCCTCGGGGCCCAACCAGGTCTCCGTAATTCCCACCAGGTCCGGGTCCCCCTCTGACACAAGGTCATTTATGAGGGGGGATTTATTCACCACGGACCTGGCGTTGCAGAACATCAGCCTGGGACCCCGGCTCTGTAGTCCCTGACCGCCTAGCCCACGAGCGGAGTACAGGGGGTTGGGGCAAGTGACCGCTCGTAACCAGCGACCACGAGCCCCCAACCCATGATGGACATCCTGTCTCCCGCCGCCCCTGCCCCTTCCCAAGACCAATCGAATGGGGCGGCCCTCAACAGAGACGACCCCCGATCCCCCCTCCCTAGTGGACCCCTCCTTTATCCTACTTCCGCCGGCCGGCCCTATATCTTGGCCCCTCTCTGACTGAATGAACCCTCCCCCCTCCCCAGAACCCCTTAAAAGCCTAATTAAAAATTTGTTTAAAAACCCCCTAAGTCTGCGCTTCGCCCACTTTAATTAATTAAATACAGTTCACCTGATTATCAAAATTATGTAATCATTTGATGTATTCAGAAAATTCAATGTGAACTTTTTCCAACACCTCTTAAGCCATACAAAAATATTTACAGGCATGTCATTCTTTCTTAATCCACTCATTAAAATTAATATTGTATACGAGTAGAAAGAATGTATACCTTTTTTAATGAAAATTATCAGTACTTTTGATCAGTAATGTCATCAAAGTAAACAAACCCATATGCTGATTACATCACCAGATCATGCCCCTAAGAGGAAGTGATGTGCACAGCCCCCACCCTCCGGATATGACATGCATAGCCCTTCTCCCTGGATGTGATATGCATAATTGACCCCATGTGGTGCAGGACACACAAGGTCATAACCCTAACCAGATATGTTGTATTGGACTAAGCCCATCATGATAAGCATGAGTATCTCTAACAGATAAAGGGGTGGTGCAAGGTCCAAGCCCTATTTTTTCAGATGAGATGTGTTGAACCTAACCCCATCAAGAAGGATGCCAAGCCTCTGGATACATGATTACCTTAACCCTAGACTAATTCTATGGACGTTCAAGGGGGAGGGGGGTTGTGAAATTAAAAAATGTGTTTTATTTCTAATCATTCTAACCCTGTGATGGCGAACTTATGACATGCTTGCCAGAAGTGGCAAGCAGACCCATTTGCTCTTCTGGGTTCGGGTACAGCAGCCAGCTGGTCTTCATATTCATTGATGTGCCAGAAAGCAGAAGTGGAGCTGCCTGGTGCATATGTGCATGCTAGGAAAATGATCTTTTTGTTTCCAGGGTGCACATGCATGTCAACCATTCTGTGATCTGATTCCTGGTGTGCATGCACATGCAAAAAAATGGCAACAGAAACAGCAATAGGCGTGCGTGCCAGGGGGGCGGAGAGGGGTTTCCGGCCATTGCTTGTTAGTGGAGTAGAGCTGTGGTCAGGGCCTCCCTCCCCACTTGTGCGGCCTTCTTGCATGGCCCCAGCCCTCCATCCCGTGGCTCATCTACGATCTGAAGTGCCTGGCTGGCTCAGGTGCACAGAAAAGCAGCAGCAACCACAAGGGGAAGAGCAGGAGCAGTCGGCCGGCACCTGCAGCCACTCCAAAACCAGCCAGAAGCGGCACTGTGACAGCCGCCAGGGGTGAGGGGACAGCAGCGGCAAGGACAGGCAAAGGCTTCCCTCCCTCCCCACCTGAGCGGGCTACTTGCACAGCTCCAGCCTGTGGCTCTGATGAGGATCCTTCCAGCTGGGATATATTCTGCCAGGCCCTTGGGGGGTGTTTTTATGTAAGTAGCTCGCCTCCCTTCCAGCAGCTCCTCCAGTATCCTGGTTGTCGTTACCAGGGGCAAAGGGGTGGCGGTGGTGAAAATGGCAATCACCATCCCTTTGTCCCTTTCCCAACAGTGGCTATTGTGCTTCTGCTTTCAGCTGGGATGCTGGTGGAGAAGCCGCCGAGGGCCTGGCAAAATATATCCCAGCTGGAAGTGGCATCTCTCTGGACAACAGATCCTCATTAGAGCTGCGGGCTGGAGCTGTGCAAGGAGCCTGCTCAGGTAGGGGGGAGGGAGGGAAGCCTGGACCCACCTGTCCTCGCCATCGCCACCCCTTCACCCCCAGTAGTGGTGGCTGTTGCTCTGCTGCTTCCAACCAGGATATATTATGCCAGGCCCTTGGCAGCATCCGCTCCTTCCGTCTAAAATTAAAAACGCATCTTTTCTGCTTGGCCGGCCTAGGGTAGTCTCTCTTCTATGGGGTTTTTAGTTTAAGGTTTTTTTTAGGATAGTTGGTATTTTATAGTTGTTTTAGCGCAGGATATGATTTAATGTGATTTTAATTTTGTACTTTGTTTTATGTTACTGTTCTTAATTTACCTGTGTCCCGCCTCGAGTCCCTTTGGGGAGAGAGAGCGGGTTAGAAATAAAATAATTTTTTATTATTATTATTATTATTATTATTATTATTATTATTATTATTATTATTATTATTATTATTATTATTATTATTATTATTATTATTATTATTATTACCAGGGGCGAAGGGGTGACAGTGGTGAGAATGAGTAGGCTCAGGCTTCCCTCCATTCCCCCCCCACCTGAGCAGGCTCTGGATTGCAGATCCTCATCAGAGCCAAGGCTGGAGCTGTGCAAGAAGCCTGCTTGGGCAAGGTGGGGAGGGATGCCCCCACGGCTGATTCTCTTTCTTCTGGCTGCTCCAGCATCCCAGCCAGAAGTAGCACTGTGACAGTTGCCAGGGGCAAGGGAACAGTGGTGGCAAGGATGGGCAAGGGCTTCCCTCCCTCCCCACCTGAGCAGGATACCTGCACAGTTCCAGACTGTGGCTCTGATAAGAATTCGCTATCTGCAGCACTGCCACTTCCAGCCGGGATGTATTCTGTCAGGCCCTCAGCAGTGTCTTTATGCAGATAGCTCACCTCCCTGCAAATGCAGGCCCTATGTGCTCCTCCTCCCCATGATTCTGGTGCTGGGTCCATTCTCTTCAAATTGGCTGTTATATTCCTCCCTGTAGCTCCGTCTCCCGGGCAGGCGGAGCAAGAGCCCAGGGCCAAACCCATCGACCACAGCCTCCATTTCCAACAGCAGGCTGTTCAGTCACCCCCAGTGCAGTCCGGGAGACAGCAAAGACCTTCAGGAGGGTGGGGGAGACTGTTTTCACCCTCCCCAGGCTCCTTGAAAGCCTCTGGAGCCTGAGTAGGGTGAAAAATAGGATTATCGCTAGTCAAAAGGAAGGATCGTGCGTGCATGCACAGGGGGGTCATACATTATGGGTATGGCACACCAGCATATTACCCCCTTGCACTCCTCCCGCTTTTGGCACAGGAGCCCAAAAAGGTTCGCCATCGCTGTTCTAGCCTAATGATGGTTTTAATTTTTGTGGAGTTTTAAAATCAATGCCTCACAAGCTGGGGAGGAGGAGCACCTAGGGCCTGCATTTAACCCCACTTTTTTCCCTAAAAGGTAGTTATTTCTAGAAAGATTTTAAAACATTTCCTCAAGGAATATTAACAGGATTTAAAATGCTCACAAGAGGTAAGCCGCTAGGCAGCATGTAGGTGTTAAGCCTTGTTCAGGTATGCCTGGGACATGTCTCAGCTTGTCATACCCCCCACCCCACCCCAGTGCTTCTGGGCATGTGCAACAGAATGTCAGGGACATGCCCAGACATTCCTTACCCACTCTCCCACCCACTACCTGTGATTTTGGGCATGCAAAGGAAGCATGTGCAAGGCTCAAGGACCTGTCATTACAAGAGCTGGGTATTTTGTGCAGGTAGTCCTTAATTTCAGCAGTCTCTTGAAGATGGCAACTTCTGATTCCAAATATGTTTTTAAAACAACAGCAAAAGCCAGCATTACATGCTCTGACACAAGACCCCAGCCACCAGAATGCAACATGGTGTGTTGTAATTTTAATGATGAGGTGCAGAGTACTTACCAGACAGTATGTGAAACAGTGAATGATGCTTCATTATCTTCCAGTAATGGTAAGTAAATATGTGTTTTATTTATGATATTGTAAATGACACTGGAGTGGTTAGCTCACTAACAAGATGTACTTTATATTTTGCAGACTCCAAAATAATAACACCTAGACAGAGAACACTTCAAGACAGCCCAATTTTATATTCCAGTGGTAATTGCCAAGGTCCCAAAGCTTCTGCAGATTTTTCTGATCTAGACTATAGCTGAGATTCTGAACTATCCCAGAGACCACACTATCTATCCAGTGAGCTAAAGAACTGCAATTTGTGTAAAGACTGGTTTGCTTGTGGCTGCAGACATGATTTGTGGAATACAGACGAGTCAATGGATTGTAAAATAGTGTGTTATTACGCCCCTCTATATTCTGCTTCTGATAGTAGTGATGAGGGATATTTTCTGATGGAGGTGCCATGCCCATCTGAACTCTGTATAACCAATAAAAGATTGTGTTAATGTCAATGCTTGACCCATTTTGTCAGTGTTCTTTCAGTATAATGATCCATGAAAAGCTTCTACACCATATTTATTATTCACCAGGATATACAGGGAGTTATGGAGGTGTAAATACCCTTTTTCAGGAAACTAGAAAACATGATAAAACCTGACCATGAAGCAAGTCAAGACATGGTTGTCAGGGCAAGATGCTTATATGCTTCATAAGCCTACAATAATTAATTTTCGTAGAAATAAAACAGTAGTGTCTGGTTTAGATCATCAATGGCAGGCTGACATCATAGATGTCTCCCAATTTTCTAAGGAGAACCATGGAAAAAAATACATCTTAGTAGTTATCGATGTGTTATCTAAATATGCCTGGGCCTCTCCTTTATCTGATAAATCAGGGAGGGAAGTTACATCTGCCTTCCAGAATACCTTTGAAACAGGACGCACACCCTGAAAAATATAGACAGATGCTGGTAAAGAGTTCTTGAATACCCCGCTGAAGAAACTTTTAGCACATTGTGGCATTCATTATTTTGTTACTCATAATGAAACTAAATCAGCCATTATAGACAGGTTAAATAGAACCCTAAAAAACAAACTCTGGAGATATTTCACAGCTAGAAATACCCATCGGTATGTGGACACTTTGACAGATACTACTCTTCAGGGGTAGCATCGGGACAGCTCCAAACACCATAAATTTGTCTAACGAAAGGGATGTGTGAATGAAGCTTCATGGGGTAGGTTTAAAAAGTAAAAGAAAGGAAAAATCTTAAGGTGGAAGATCATGTCAGTTTCTAGTCAAATGGACTGGATGGCCAGAGAAGTTCAACAGTTGGGTTAAGGCTATTGAAGTACAACAACTTTGATATGATGGAATTTTACACCACCCTTCCCAGCAATGCATCAGCAGCAATTTTGCCCCAAAACAAAAATTCTAATTTTACTATTCAATTAGCATGATCGTTGGATCTTTCAGGGTCATGGGAAGTAGGGCTAACATAGATACAGTACCCACATAGTTGGCAGACATTAACTTCCCCTAGATATTTTGAAATTGCTAACAAGAGAAAGAAATGACATTTTCCTTTGAGAAGCAGGTACTATAATAGTGTCATCCTCCACCATGGCCCGCCATTCATGTTCCCAGATGCAGCGCCCAGCATAACCCTGTGCCCTAAGGTACTCTTCTTTAATCTTAGTACAGCTGTGCAGGCTACCATATGTTGAATCAAGTAAGTCTTTTTCAGAGTAGCAGACAGGGCACCCATGAAAAAAACAACTGTAAAATTCAAACGCTGTGCAGGTTCCATTTATGACAGCAAAACCATACAAAAAATATTTGCCTACTTGCTTTTTGCTGCCCTTCAGAGCATGCTGAATATTGAGATTCTCAGTGTGCTCTATATGCAACAAACATTGAATCACTGGAGCTGAATACCTTTTCTGTATCTTGTGATAATTGTCCAAAGGATCTAAAGCAATAGTATTGCTTTTCAAATACACGAACAAGTACTGTGCCATGCAGACAGATGCCAATGTGATATATTGTAAGGGGTCAATGCATCAAATCTCCTCACTTTTCACTTTCACTTTTATTAGATTTCTATCCCGCCCTATCTCCCAAAAGGGACTCAGGGCGGCGCACAGGGACTTAAAATCCACAAATACAAACAATACAAATACTGCAAAAATTAAAACTACAATTAAATAATTTAACCCGTGCTAAAAAAGGAGGCAATTAATTTAAAACCCAACTCTAAAATAACATGATTGTAGCAGCTATGCCAGGCTGGCTATATGGAAGAAGTATGTTTTTAGAGTCCAGCGGAAGAGGCGAAAGTCGGTGATAGTACAGAGGTCTGGGGGGAGGTCATTCCAGAGGGTGGGGCCTGCCACAGAAAAGGCTCTTCCCCTGGGCGTCGCCAGCCGGCATTGTCCAGCGGACGGCACCATAAGGAGGCCCTCCCTGTGGGAGCAGACAGGTCGAGTGGAGGTATGTGGTAGTAGGAGGTCCTGCAGGTAACCAGGCCCACTGCCATGGAGCGCTTTAAAGATGGTCACTAAAGCCTTAAAACGCACCCGGAAGGCTACCGGCAGCAAGTGCAGCTTGCGCAGGAGAGGTGTCACATGGGAGTATTTTGAAACTCCCAAGATCCCCCGCGCGGCTGCATTCTGTACCAACTGGAGCCTCCGGGTGCATCTCAAGGGGACCCCCATGTAGAGAGCATTACAACAATATCAACAATATCCCCCACCCCACCCTGCTGTGGCACTCATGCTTAGTCATTTTCATCAACTGATCACTAAATCGAACACAGGCCTCTCTTAATATATCTACATCCTGTCTGCAATAGTAAGCCAGAGCCTTCTTTAGTTTAAACACAGTACCTCTATTAGCAGCATGCCATTTCAGGAATTATTCTCTTTCCCAGGGCATCATATGCCCTCAAACATTCTGAGTCTGTCAATTCATTCTAGTGAAAGAAAATAATCAATCAAACAAACAAACAAGCAAACAGAAAAGAACACTATAAAAACCATTTTGCATCTAAGTGTTTCAAAATTAGGCATAAAATTACTTACAATAGTAGCTTCCTTTCTGAATAGGGGTCTTCTTAGCAGTTCAAATGGCTCCAGAGGTATGGATATGCCAGAAGCCAGCAAACATGACTGGACAAGTATGGGTCCTACTTTTATACACGCTGATGATGTTACAAATTAATCACATCAGAAAAGGGGAGTTCTTCACACCTTTTGCACACCTTTTGCAAAACTGTCCACCCTGCCTACCTAGGAAGATGCATTTGAATAGTAGATGATGTCACAAATTAATCATGTCAGAATTGGTGAGTTCTTCACACCTTTTGCAAACACTGACCAGCCCCCCCCCCCAGCATCAGGAAATCCCAAATGAATAATATCACATGAGCCTTGATTAAACTGCATCTCTGTGTTTAACATCTGACAAGGCTAAACAGGAGAGTCAGCAAAAGAAGAAGAAAAAACATAATACATCTTTCATGTGATTTGTAAAGTACATTTTATTATAAATTTCATCGCTTTAACAGTTTCTTGTAGTTAATTTCTGTTACATGCTGGCATATGAATCTCTTCAGATCCAATGGCAATTCAGCTTCAATCTTTGACATTAAAGACAGGAGTTTACTGCTCTTTTCGATACACTGTATGAATGTCTTGAGCTCACCAAGGAATCTTGGGTGAAATATAATTTATTCACTTTGTCAGAAATACTGATGATGATCCAGAGAATATGCGGCATAGAAAGTCTAATGCATAAGCTGTTAATAAGCTTTGTTTCACGTTATCTTCTGATTTTGAGCAGCCCATTAAACAATTATATATTATTTTAATAATACATGCTTTCAGAACCTGTGGCATGCTGACATTTTGAGGCTCCACTTCTTCTAAAGCAGGAAATAAGGTAGAATTAGATTGGCTGTTTCAACTAATCAAAATACTGTTTTCCTAATTTTTCTATTTAGTTACCATTTGATATTTTGCAGAACCTACAATAACAAGGCTTTATAAATTCATTCTCTTCAATGAAGCCATGTAGCTCAGGTCTTTTTCTTATTCTATGCCCACGTCTGGGAGGTTTGGGGGTCAAATTTATATCAAACAAATCTCCATCTGAGGTTGCCATTGTCAAGAGACTGTTGAAATTAAGGACTATCTGCACAAAATACCCAGCTCTTGTAATGACAAGTCCTTGAGTCTTGTGCATGCCCAGAATCACAGTGTGTGTGTTAAGGAATGCCTGGGCATGTCCCTGACATGTCTCTTGCACATGCCCAGAATCACAGGGGGTGGGGTAAGTGGGTATGACAAGCCTGGGCATGTCCCAGGCATGCCTGAACAAGGCTTAACCCCTACATGCCGCCGAGCAGCTTGCCTCTTGTAAACATTATAATTCCTGTTAATATTCCTTGCCGTTTCCTGTAGTTGGGCTTCAAACGGCTACATGAGGATTTGAGGGTGCAATTGGCAAAATATGTGTCTTTAGATTTCACAAAGGTAAAAACCAGCTGCGGGGTTTAAAAGGGGCTGTGTCCCCCCCCCCCCAGCCTTCAAGGAAATGTTTTTAAATCCACCTTGTTAGGATATTCAGCCTTATATTGGGTTGACAATATATATGAGCATATGTTCTTAAGGAGTTATGTAGCTTTAAGAACTGTTTGAATCTGATTGGCTGTGCGTATCAGCTATACTATATAATCAAGGTCAGGAATCCAGCTCATTCCCTGTACGATTCCTTGTGATTCTGTGTTTTCCTGATTGCTGTTTGAGAAGAAGAAGGAGTATTGCTTTGCATCACTGTGAGATAATTCTGTGTTTGGTGTTGGACTGTTATTTGTTTGAAAAGTTAGTCCGAAGAAGCATTTTAGTTGCTACAAAGTAAAGACTATTTATTTTCTTACTATCACTGTTTTAGAGTTTGTTTGTGGTTTACAGCAACGTATCTCTTTACTGTCTGGTGAATTACACTATTCCGCATTCATTTGCTAACACTGGTTATGGGACCAGAGTTGTGACACTGGTTCTGAACTCAGAGTTGCTAACACACCTAGAAAAAAAGAGGGGGGAAAATGGGTTAAATGCAGGCCCTAGGTGCTCCTTTCCCCCCCAGCTTTTGAGGCATTGATTTTAAAAGTCCACAAAAAATAGAAACATCATTAGGCTAGAATGATTAGAAATTAAAAAAAACATTTTTTTTAATTTCACAACCCCCCTTCCCCTTGATAGAATGGAATGTCCATAGGGTTAAGTTAATCATGTATCCAGAGGCTTGGCATCTTTTTTGATATGGTTAGGTTCTGTAGGAAGGTACCAGAAAACACATTTTAGAAATTAATAAATACATACAAACAAGAGCCATAGCCAGGAGAAAAATACACATGTAGCCAAAAAGAGATCACATTCAATCACAAAAAGAAACATAATAGCCAGGAAGGATTACATTGTATCATAAAAGGAGGAAACTTAGTATAAAGAGATTAAGAGCAACGAAAAAGCCCGGGGAAACTCCAAGCCAGACGAAATCAGAACAACAAAAGCATAAAAATCTAATCAAGAACAAGACAAACAGCACAAAGATGATACCAACACCCATGCAGGAAATACTCTTTCATTCCCTTGGTGATTAAATTAAAACTTAAGGGCAAACACTGGATGGACAAAGTGGCAAGACAAGAGAATCAAGATCAGAACGATCATCCTAATAAAGAAACCTTTGTAAATCCGAACAGTACACAAACTCCTCAAAGGAGAAAAACTGTTTAAAGGGGGATGATGCATGTATGAGTCCTGCAGACCCGGGAATGTCAGAGCTGCATCTCGTCCTTCCCGTCTTTCTTTTCCTTTAATAAAGCTCATAACTTCCAGGCAGCTGTCTTCCCAAAATTCTCTTTTAGCGTTGGTGGTGACTCCTGGCTGGGAATGAACCCTGAACTCTTTACTTCCAACAATTGGCGACCAACAAAGGGACTCTCAGCTCACCCGACCACCGAGCCAGGCCCGGGGAATCACTCATCTGCTGGCTGCGGATGTTTTCATCTGCCAGGGGACTCCCAGGGACCCGGCATGGCTAGTGACACGTGTAGTACAGGGAGATCCAGAGTTGGAACTCTACAGTTGCCTGAAAGTAGGTGAGTACCGCTTCTAAATTTTACTTAGGGTATCATGGGGAGCAAAAGAGTGTGTGTGTGTGTGTGTGTGTGTGTGTGTGTGTGTGTGTGTGTTGGTATTGGTTTGTTAGAAGGCTCAAATCCATTAGTAGTGACTGAAACCCACCTCCTCCGCTTGACCTGCAGCTGTCTCCCAGCCTGCTGCTAGTCCGAAAGGGCAGTGACCAGCAGGATTGGGAAAGCAAGGGAGGGTCCTTGTTGGAATGTGGTAGACAGGTCATGAAACGGGATACTAAGTAGTTGAGTGGGCAACGAGTGAAGGCATTAAAAGGGTAGCAATCCAAGTGAAGGAAAATCCCAGGGAAACCGTAAATTGAGGAAGAGCCCAGATAGGTAAAGAAAGGAAAAGAGGAAGTGCACATACCCACTGCTGACAGAACCCCACCTGGGATTCTGTGCGGAAGCAGCCGGTACTCCCGAGTCTCTCCCCAGTACTTGAAAACTGTTAGAAAGTCCCTGAAAGACGGGCACGAAAGACCCAGTGTAGTAGGGCGCAAAGTTCCGGTGAGTAAGGAATGCAAAAAGTCCCTCCATAGGGCACGAAAGGTCCCTCCATAGGGTGTGAAAAAAGTCCCTGTAAAAGGGCGCGAAAAGGCCCTTGTAAAGCATGTGAAAAGGTCCCTTCAAAAGGGCAAAAGGGGAATCAGTAACAGAAAGCCTGGCTAAGACAAAGTGAACCCCACATCTGAGCGGGATCATGGGAAGCGGCGGCTCGAGGGCAGCTAAGGAACCCCCCCTTGGGGAATTGTTGGGAGCCTGGGACAAGACGTAGATGCCTGTCCTGACCAGTATGAAAAAAGGGAGAGCAAAAAAAGGATGTGAGAAATGGGCTCTAGTCAAGGACGAAACCGGAATACCAATTTGGCCGAAAAGCAGTTCATTTAATTTTAAACTCTTAAAAATACTTAGGCTCAGAATTAAACCCAGTTACCTACCCTACTGGTATTGCTGGGCCGAACTAGCATGGATAAAAGAAACCCCAGTAGAACAAACAGGAGAAAAAACAGAGGTCAGGCCTGAGAAGGAAAACACAGGAGTACATTTTATGGCTCCCTTACTCAGCAAACCAGTGCCAGGAAGAAACAGGGGCTAGTTGGAGTATGTGCTAACACATACCCCCTTCTCTGCCTCAGACCTAGCGATCTGGAAGAGAGATACCCCCACCTTTAGGGCCAATTCCCAAATGGTGATACGGACTATAAGATCCATAGTGGAAAGTCATAACCCCTCATGGGGAGACATGACTCAATTACTACATGTCTTCTTGACAAAATATGAGCTTCTAAAACTGTTCAAAACAGCTGAGCTGATTGCCAAACAACCCATAATAGCGGCACCAGGACAAGTAGCCCAGCCAAGAGCCGCTTGGCCCTTGCACTGCCTTGATTGGGACTACAATGATGCCAATCATTGGGACGATTACAGCAGAGTGAAGAAAACCTATTAGAGGCCCTAGAGGAGATAGGAAAAAAGCCTTTAAATTGGGCTGAATTCCAGAGAGTAACCCAGAGAGAAGTAGAAAATCTGAATGCCTTTTGAGTACGCTAATCTGAGGCGGCCACCACATTGGACTTCAACTGCCAGAAAGATCAGAAGATCCTGGCTTCGGCATTTGTAATCTGCCAATGATATCTGCAAGCATTTCCAGTGAGTCATCTCAAATTGGTCCGCATTAGAAATCTCAGAGTTGTGCAGGAATGCGAACTTCGTATATGACCAAAGGGATATGCTAAAAGAGGAGGAAAAGAAAAGGAAGGAGGAAAGAAAAGAAAAAGAAAAGGATAGAAGAAGAAGGGAGGAGAGGCAGGAAGAACTGCAAATTTTTGCAGCTTTAAACGCCGGGCCGAGCAGACAACCATTCCCCTGGAACTGGCATAAGTGCCGGCAATGTGACTGGGAGGGACGACCCCAAGAGCAATGCCCCCACTGTTTGCAGTGAGGGGCGGAAGGACACATAAAATGAAATTGTAGACAAAACCCGGCAAACTACCAATATCATGGCCCACCCAGAGCCCCCCTACCAAGAACCCACCGAAATAATCAAAACAAGAGGAGGCAAAACTATGAACCCAGATGGGGGGAAAGGAGGGATAGGGACCAATCCTCTTTATGACTAGATGATGAAGGCACAGACTTTTCAGCCACCTTCTGTGGATTAGCCATTCCCTTAAGGAACGGTCCCAAAGGAGAACCCATTATCTCCCTCTCAATAGGGGGCAGAAAGTATGAGTGTCTAGTGAATAGGAGAGCTGCATCCTCGCTAATCACGGCACCCCCAATGAAGAAGTCAATAGCACAAGGGGCCCACGACAAAATAATGGGAGTAGGAGGGGCAACCATCCCAGTAAAATTTACCAAAGAGATAACAGTCGATGTGGGCCCTCTGTCCCTGAAGTATGCCTTCACAATCTGTCCTCAGTCCCCTCTCCCTGTACTGGGAAGAGACCTTCCTACCGGTTCGCTTTGTCAAATTTAGCGATCTGGTGCGATCCGGTTGGACCAGTGGACCCGGAAGTAACTTCTGGAATGTCTGGTTCACTCCATTCCTCGCATCTTGCTCACTCCCCTGCCTGTCTGCACTAAAAAGGCCCAGCCTGACACTCACTGATTGGCTGGTGTCCAGCCAATCAGTGAGCGGGCTGGAGGCAACCCTTTAAAAGTGTGGCATCAATGGGCAACACTTTGATCCACCTTCCAGCAGCTTGCTGCTTACCGTAGGTAAACAACTTTGCTTAGGGTGGTGGTGAGAGGCTAGCTTAGGCCAGCTTGTGACATTCGAGAGGGAAGGCCTTCCAGGCATTGCCTCCTGAAAGCCACGAGCTGGCATAGCCACATGGCTGAAATGTGTGCACATGGCATGGACGGGGGCTGCCGCTGCTAGCCGCTAGGCCTAAAATCCACTGAGCTTCGCACGTGGTGCGGGGCGGGGGCTGCCACTAGCCCGGTGGTGGCTTCAAACATGGCATGGGGGTGGGGCTACTGCCAAAATAAATAAATAAATAAATAAATTTAATTTATAAACCACTCTCTCTCCCCGAAGGGACTCGAGGCGGTGCACAGGGAATTAAAAATACATATACAAACAACAAACATTATAATACAATTTAAAACAAATTAAACCTACACCCTGCGCTAAGATCCCAAACTAGCTAAAACTAATGCCCCTAAAAATTCCTAATAAAATAATTTGAAATATTCAGCTAGAGGTAATGGGTCAATTAACCCAAGCCGGCCAGGCAGCCCAGTCCAATAGGGGACGCAACTGGCGGACCAGGCGGACCTGGTAAAACGCCCTCCTGGCTACAGCCGTTACTTGATCTTCCATGGACAGCCGTGCATCAAGGAGGACGCCCAAGTTGCGTGCCTCATCCACAGGGGTTAGATGTTCACCCCCTATGGCCAGTGATGGAATCAACTGGTTGTACCGGGATGCCGGGAACCACAGCCACTCGGTCTTGGACGGGTTGAGTCTGAGTCTGTTCCTTCCCATCCAGGCCCGCACAGCTTCCAGACACCGGCACATCACTTCGATGGCATCGTTGGGTTGGTTTGGGGTAGATATATACAGCTGCGTGTCATCAGCGTAGAGATGGTACTCTACCCCAAAACCACGGATGATCTCGCCCAGCAGCTTCATATATGTGTTGAACAGGAATGGCGAGAGGAGTGGTCTCGAGGTCGACCTCTGCTCTCCTGCCAACACAAATTGTGATCGACCAGAGAGGTAGGAGGAGAACCACCGCAATACGGTGCCCCTCAACCCCAACCCCTCCAGCCGATGCAATAGGATACCATGGTCAATGGTATCAAAAGCCGACGAGAGGTCTAATAGGACCAGAATGGAGGAACAACCCCCATCTCTGGCCCTCCAGAGATCATCCACCAACGCGGCCAATGCCGTCTCAGTGCTGTGCCCGGGCCGGAAGCCGGACTGGTGTGGGTCCAGATAATCAATTTCATCCAGGTGATGGGGGACCTGTTGTGCCACCACACTCTACAACTTTCGCCAAGAAGTGAAGGTTGGAGACCGGACGTTAATTTACCAACAATGCTGGGTCCAGAGAGGGCTTCTTGAGGAGGGGTCTCACCACCGCCTCTTTCAAGACGGTAGGCAAGAACCCGTCATCCAAAGAAGCATTCACTACCTCCTGGAGCCAGCCTCGTGTCACCTCCCAGGATGCCAGTACAAGCCAGGAGGGACACGGGTCCAATAAAC
Organism: Rhabdophis nuchalis; assembly: GCA_039707465.1. Taxonomy (NCBI): domain Eukaryota; kingdom Metazoa; phylum Chordata; class Lepidosauria; order Squamata; family Natricidae; genus Rhabdophis; species Rhabdophis nuchalis. The sequence goes on from CM077647.1 coordinate 96,659,710, forward strand.
ATGTGGTAGCTTACAGTCGCCCACGTAACCTGTCCATATCCTCGGAAGTAACAGAGTCAAACTGCTAGCCTGGCGGTGGCTTTGAATGCGGTGCGGGGCCGGGGGTGGGTGCTGCCGCTAGCCTGGTGGTGGCTTCGCACGTGGTTGGGGGGTTGGGGGCTGCGGCTAACCTGGCGGTGGCTTTGAACACAGCACGGTGGTGAGACAGGTGCAAAGTTCGCATCCGTCCTCGCTGCCGCGCCCCCTCCCACTGCTGCCCAGCGCCTTTAGACCTCATGCTAAAGGCAGGGTGCCACAGCTCCAGTGAGAAGACATTTCTTTTTCCTTTCTTTTTTTTGAAAAAGAATTTTTATTGGTTTTACAATTTATAATATGGGAAATGGGTAAATAGGGTTTACAATATACATTTTAGAGTTTCCATATCAGAAATGGTGGTTGCATTCGGGTCTTCATACAATATCCTATTGGATAAATAGTGTTAAGAGATATATACATATAACATGTTTTTTTTTAAATTAATACATTGAATCATTAGTTTTACATTCACATCCATTTCATTTATCTGGACCCGCGCCAGTCCGGCTTCCGGCCCGGGCACAGCACCGAGACGGCATTGGTCGCGTTGGTAGATGATCTCTGGAGGGCCAGAGATGGGGGTTGTTCCTCCATCCTGGTCCTATTAGACCTCTCAGCGGCTTTCGATACCATCGACCATGGTATCCTATTGCATCAGCTGGAGGGGTTGGGGGTGAGGGGCACCGTACTGCGGTGGTTCTCCTCCTACCTCTCCGGTCGATCGCAATTTGTGTTGGCAGGAGAGCAGAGGTCGACCTCGAGACCCCTCACATGTGGGGTGCCTCAGGGGTCAGTCCTCTCGCCTCTCCTGTTCAACACATACATGAAGCCGCTGGGTGAGATCATCCGTGGTTTTGGGGTAGAGTACCACCTCTACGCTGACGATACGCAGCTGTATATATCTACCCCAAACCACCCCAACGATGCCGTAGCGGTGATGTGCCAGTGCCTTGAAGCCGTGCGGGCCTGGATGGGAAGTAACAGACTCAGACTCAACCCGTCCAAGACCGAGTGGCTGTGGTTTCCGGCATCACGGTACAACCAGTTGACTCCATCACTGGCCATAGGGGACGAACACCTTACCCCTGTGGATGGGGCACGCAACTTGGGCGTCCTCCTGGATACCCGGCTGTCCATGGAAGATCAAGTGACAGCCGTGGCCAGGAGGGCGTTTTACCAGGTTCGCCTGGTACGCCAGTTGCGTCCCCTATTGGATCGGTATGCCCTTTGCACAGTCACTCATGCCCTCATGACATCCCGACTGGACTACTGCAATTCTCTCCCCTTGAGGTGCACCCGAAGACTTCAGCTTGTCCAGAATGCAGCCGCGCGAGCAATAATGGGAACTTCTAGGTTTACCCACATAACACCGCTCTTGCGCGAGCTGCATTGGCTGCCTGTCGTCTTTCGGGTGCGCTTCAAGGTGTTAGTTACCATCTTTAAAGCGCTCCATGGCACGGGACCTAGTTATCTGCGGGATCGGATCCTGCCCCATACATCCCTGCGGCCGATTCGCTCCCACAGAGAGGGACTTCTCCGGATGCCGTCCACTAGGCTATGCCAGCGGGCGACGCCCAGGGGAAGGGCCTTCTCTGTGGTGGGCCCAGCCCTCTGGAACGACCTTCCCCCCAAAATTAGAACAACTACGGACCTCCGCTCCTTCCGTCAAAAACTGAAAACACACTTCTTCTGCTTGGCCGGCCTAGGTTAGTCTTCCGTCTTTTAATAGGGTTTTAGGGGATTTTAGCGTAATTTTAATACAGGGGATTTTAGCGCAGGGATAATTTTGTTTAATTTGTATTTTATCTATTTATCTATTCATGTATTCAATATTGGTTTTTTAATTTCCCTGTGCACCACTCTGAGTCCCTTTGTGGAGAGGAGGTGGTTTATAAATAAAATATTATTATTATTATTATTCAAGACTTACAATAATTCAAAATTAATTATTTTTGAGATCTGAGCCTTTTGCTATCACACCTTCTTTCTCCCTCCTCTCGGCGGGTGGCACCGTAGCTCCTCCCGTTCCTTCTTCTTCATCTCCCAGGATTGAGGAGTGTTTTTTAAGAAAGGTCTCCGCCTCTCCTGTTGTTTTAATTTTTATCCTACCTCCATCCCAGAATATCAACATTCCTTCAGGCATTAACCATTTAAACCAGATTCAATTTTTATATAGCTTTTTGGACAGGAAGGAATATTTCCTTCTCATTTCTCTAATCTTTTTGGGAATCTGTTTCAATATAGCAATGTCCTTTTGCTCATATTTCAAAGGGCCCTCCTGTTGTGCCCTCAGTATCTCATCCCATGTGTACCTTCTTAAAAATTTGATATGGATCTCTCTGGGAACTTCATTTATTCTAGCATATGCTGAATTAATTCTGTAAATTAAATCTATTTCCCCCCAAAGGTATTCTTTGCTCTTTTTAATGTAATTTGCTAAAATTCCACTCATCAAATCTCTTAAATCTTCACCTTCTCTCTCAGGAACATTCTGAAACCTAAGGAAGAAAGACATTCTTTCAAATTCAAATTTAGACATATGTCCAGAAAATTCTGCCATTTCTTTTTGCAGCTCTTTTATCTTTCCTTTCATCTCGGCTGCCCCCTTCTTCAACTCTCCAATTTCCTGTTGGTTAGTTGTTGTAGTTTTTTGTGTCTCCAGTAGCTCTGTCCTTAAGTTCATCAGGTCTTTACTTAGACTTTTCCCCAATTCTTGTATTTCCTTCATTATGTCCTGAAGTGTTGGTTCTTTCTCTTTCTCTTTCTCTCCTCCTGTTGCCCCTTTGTGTAACATGGTAGTGATTTTCCCTTGTATAGTCGGAGTGGCTCTAGTTGAAGTTTGAGCTGGAAGGGACTTTCCAGTTGGGGATTTTTTTTTTATGAGGCATTTATAATTTTTAAGTTTGTGCACTGAAGATGGCATCAAGGAGGAAGTAGTCTGCGAAATCCAAGATGTCAGGAACAAACTGAGTCAATGGTCAGTGATCTAATTTTGTAATTTTATAAAGTCCAGAGAGGTAATTTTCCTATAAATCCACAGTAGAAAAAAAGAAGATCCACGTATTGGGAAATACACCGAAGGCTTCTTGAGAAGACCTTAGAAATATATTTTTCCTTGGTTTTCAATTAAATGAAGGAAAGTTTCCATAAGTCAGTAAACGTTCTCCGTTCAGAACAAAGAAATCGCCATTTTGCCGCCCCTCCTCGGGAAAGGAGAAAAAAGTAAAAGTTCACACTCTTTAACAAGCTACAGATACAATGTTGCCAGTTGTAATTCCAACATTGAAACAAAGTTTCTTTAGATGGTATAGGAACGGATGGTGTTAATCCTTCTCTCTCCTAAGTTCAGACAGCATTTTAAACAGCTGCTTTTACGAGGGGGGGGGTTCTACAATTAAAACTCCTTCCTCTATTTTTCTTTCTGTCACAGATTCAATGAATAATAAAGCAGAAACTCACAATCACTTTTTTTCCTTTAAAAGAGAGTCCCGTTGCATTTCACCAAGTCTGGCATTTCAGCCCATCTTCTTTGTTTTGTTAATTCCAGTAAGCGTTGGCGAGGGGATTCCCCCCCCCCCCACACTTTCAGCTCCTTCAGCTCCGAGAGCAAAGCGGGAAAAGGCATTCCGCTGACCGCCATCGATACGGAAGCCCCCGCAGCTGCTCGTATGGCAGGGAGTTAACCCAAACTCCCTGTGCCCCTGGGGGGGGGGGGTCAGCTAGAGAAGCAAGCGGCAGGAGCGCTAGGGAGGCGCTCCTGTCGCCATCGGGAACCAGAAAATTTGAGAAGACATTTCTGAGAAGAGAAACTTATCTGGTGGAGTGCCCGCAATTGCCTGCCCGTCGCCAGTGAGTTACGTGGTTGCTCCGATCGCCCAGGCGCTCCACCAGCTCGGATGCAGCTGGACTGGAGAAGTTTCTCTTCTCAGTGGAGCTGTGGCAGCCTGCTTGTCCCTTTCAACTGCTTTGACACACGGGAGGGAGGGGGGCGGGGAGGCATAAAGGGAACCACAGCTCCTCTGTGAAGTGGGGGAGTTGGGCTTCTCTCTGCCATTTAAAAGCTGCAGCAGAGGTGATCGCTTCCGGCATCCGGAGGCAACGGATGTGTCCCAGACATGTCTGCTGCTTGCCTTCTCCAGAGGCCCCTTCGGGGGCACAGGGGCTTCTGCAAAAGAGCCCCCACCGTACGGATGGCTCGCGGTGAGCCTCTCCCCCTGACGGCGGTCGGGGGGTCATTCCCTCCTCGTCCCAGGAGCCGGAGAACAGAATGCGGGAGGGAAGAGTCCCTCTTGCCGAAGGAGCGCCGGAACAGCAACTATTGAAGAAGCGGGCTGAAAGCCGGAGCTGGAGGAAGCCCCGAGGCTCTGTTGCTGCTGAGGGTGTGTGAGTTGCTTTTGTGATTTTGATGCCTTCAACTTTTTCTAAAGAGAAGAATAGAGGGGGGAGTTTGTAAAAACCCCTCCTCAGAAATAAGTGGCGCTTTTAAAAGCTCCTCAGGCTTGGGGAGAAGGAGAAAGTTACTTCCAATTTTTAAACCAATTGAAAATGAAAGTTTACTATTACCATACAAGGAATTGCTTTTTGAGACTTTATATCTGGGACTCGCTAGAGGGGAAATGGAGTTTTTACTTCATGACCGCCAAAGTGGCGGAAAAATGGCGCTTCCTTGCTTCCAGCAGAAAACCTTTGAGATCGGAACATTCCTTCAATTCTACAAGATTAAAGTTCCTTTCCTTATATACAGCCAACTCAAGTGACTCCCAGTGTTTCTCCCATTGCGTGCCTTTCTTTCTTTGATGGATTGGAGTTCAAAACTGCTCCTCTGGATTTTATACAACATTATCTTGAATTTTGACATAGACTTTGCCTTTACCGGGACCTCACGGGACTGTCCACTCACCAGATGCCATCTTTAACAATAAGATTTAAAAATTCATAATAAATAAAAAATTGATGGGTTGGAGGGTGGAATGGTCAAGATGGGGGAAGGGATAAGGAATTCTCAAAAAGAATTTTATAGATAAGGCTGGTTATATGTCTAGAATTGAGTTTGAAAGAATGTTTTACTTTTCAAGGTTGCAAAATGCTTCAAAAATTTAAAAGATTTAATAAATACAATTTCAGCAGAATGCACCAAAAAAAGTAAAGAATATATAATTTTAGCATATGCCAGGAGGAATGATATAACCAGAAAGATAGATATTAAAACTGTAAGAGGGTCACTGGAAGCTCAAGGAGAAGGGCATCTGATGTATCAGCAAGAAAAAAATGGCCATTTTGAAATAGATCCCAGAAAAGAAAATTTTAGAAGTATTTCTTCTTTTTAAAAAATTGTAGGGGAAAAAAAAGGGATCTGTCTCAGATGGATAATGTTTGAAGGAATGCTGGTGCTCCGGGTGGGGGGTAGAGCAAGATTTAAAATAATAAAGAGAGGCGAAAGCCTTTTTTCTTTTTAAAAATAAAATACTCCCCAACCCTGGAGGACGAAGTTATGGAAGCGGGAGGGACCGTGGCTCCGCCCGCCGGCGGGAAAGAAGAAGAATCTAAAGTAAAGAGACTCTGATAACTAAAATGATTTTTTCTTTTACATATTGTAATTCCTTATTGGATGTTAACAAAAACAAATGATTGAATGCATGAATTCCTGATATAATATGTATGTATACCCTTCCACCTTATATTGAAATGTTTTTATATGAAACCTCGGAAAAGACCACCATCTCTGACATGAAAGCTCTAAAATGTTTCTATTGTACCGTATATACCCTTATCCTTAAAAAATTGTAAAACCAATAAAACTTTTACTTTAAAAAAATAAAATAAATGCTGCAACAGGGAGAATCCCAACTGCCCCCCACCCATTCACAGAGGAGCTGTGGTTCCCTTTATGCTCCCCCGGTCCCCTCCTCCTGGGGGTCGAAGCACCTGAAAGGGACAGGCAGGCTGCCACAGCTCCACTGAGAAGACATTTCTGAGAAGAGAAACTTCTCCGGTGGAGCGCCCGCAACCACCCGCCGGTCACCAGGGAGACAGCCAGTGCAGGTGAGCCATGTGGTTGCTCCGATCACCTGGATGCTTTCACCAGTTGGTTTGCAGTTGGACCGGAGAAGTTTCTCTTCTTAGAAATGTCTTCTCAGTTAAGCTGTGGCAGCCTGCCTGTCCCTTTCAGGTGCTTCGACCCCCAGGAGGGAGGGAGCCAGTGGGGGCATAAAGAGAGCTGCAGTTCCTCTGTGAATGGTGTGTGTGGGGGGGAAAGTTGGGATTCTCCCTGCTGCAGCCTTTAAACAAATGCTGTGTAACAAGGAAGCGTGAAACATTCCTTTTGATTCATTGGAGAATTAAAACCAAACATTATTTCAAAGGAGAGAAGTTTCATATCATGCAACTTTCATCAAAACTTTTTCACATGCCCTTAAATCTTGGGGGTGGGGAGAGACAATAGTGAACATCTAGGAAGTAGAGTAGTAGTGGCAAATATCTTAGAATAATATTTTCATGCAACTATTATAAATTGTTCAGCAATAATTTAACTAAAAGAATTATGCATATTATATATAAATTGTTACTTCTTAGCAGGAAGTCCAATATTTTTTTCTTTGGATTTTCTCATTTGGCTGAGTTTTTCAGTACTCCGACATACTATTCTTTTTTATTGGGGATATATTTATTGGGTTTCAGTCTCCCATCAGTTAAGAAGACAAGAACTGCAAAGCAGGTGGTTGAGTGCAAATATCATAAGTATTTTTGGAATGTATCTGTGATGCTACCATTGTGAATTTCTTGTTAAGAACACTTATCAAGTTGTAATATTATGACTGTCTAACTTATTTAAAGGGCGAGTGCTTGCTTGTTGCAGTAATGTACAAATGCCATAAGCAAAATACCTGTTTACTCAGAGGTATATTCCTGCTTAAATTGCTTGATAGCAGTGTGCAGAAACTTTAAATTGTATAGCTCACAGCACTAAAGAAACCTTATATAGCAGTGACTACTTTTGAGGGTCCACATTGCCTGTTTCTGCTTCCAAGTGATGTTTTTGAAATCTACTGGAACATATTAGGGATTTCTGCACTGAGAAGCAGAAGGATGGGCTTTTGAGACACTGGAAAGCAGTGGGAACTTTTGCTACTTCTAAGTACTTCCAAACCCAATAATTGATTATCTTTCCTTGAGCCTCTTTATGGCTCAAGGAAACAGGTGCTGAAAAATCCTTCAAAGAAATGGAAACAGTGAGTGTGTGTGTGCGTGTTTGGGGGGTTGTTTCTCTTCTGTAGGATTGGAATATAATTTATTGGCCCTGGATTTTGAGGATGGAGGGAAGTTGCAGAAGCTGAAATGTGGTTGGGACACACTGGAGAGACCTATGTTTTATCTCTTTTACATTTTCAGAGATTATATACAGTATAAAGCGTTAACAGTTGCACCGATTGAACTTTATCTTTGTGTACACAAAACAAAGAACAGGTAGTTCAGCACACGACAGCCTGTCAATCTGAAAATACTATGAAACAGTATGGTAGGTATTGTTTCTGGTGCACATAATTCCAAGCCCGAGATTTTATGAGGGTGGCCAATCCAAGTAGTTTCCCCTCTACATACAGTATATTATATATTATACTCTACAAAGTGGTTTAAACAATGAAGGCAAGTGTGTGTGAGCACACTGTTCTGCAAATAATCTTACTAGCCTTTTGTATGGTGCTTATGTGCAGTGGTGTTAGTAGTAGCACAAAAGAAATTATATTTACAGACTGCATTTTCCTGTAGATTGTGGTATGAATTTATTTTTTTAAGCAACAGGCCAGAACCTGTTCATATTAATAAGTAGGAAATCTGTTGGACATCAAACTTATTTTAAAAGTCTCATTATGTAGAAGTCTTTAGTAGTCTGGATTATGGAAGAATTGCAGGAAAATATTACATAAGACAGAAACAAAGTAGGGGTGGTGGTGGTGAATCAACTTCTTGTTTATTGTCCATGTTTTGTTACAAATTACTCATAACTGCTGCCTGTTTTTTTTAGAAATAATGAATCTCAATAAGGGTGGAGATAGCAGCCATGTATGGGTTGAACCTATCCACACTCTGATTGGACTGAGTCTGATTACTAATTAATTAGTCTAGGTCAGTGGTCGGCAAACCATGGCTCGCGAGCCACAAGCGGCTCTTTGGCCCCTCGGGTGCAGCTCTTCCTCTCTCCCTCCCCCCCCACGAGCGAACGGGCGGGGGGAGCGCCCGGGGCTGTGGCTTTGCCGGAGCCATCCGGGCGTCACGCTCCCGCCTACCTGGGGGGAGACCCAGGGAGTCGTCCCAGCGCAGGCGAGCCTGGGAAGCTTCGCCGGAGCCGTCTGGGCGTCGCGCTCCCGCCTCCCTGGGGGGAGACCCAGGGAGTCGTCCCAACGCAGGCGAGCCTGGCTCCCTGGGGGGAGACCCAGGGAGTCGTCCCAGCGCAGGTGAGCCTGGGAGGCTTCGCCGGAGCCGTCCGGGCGTCACGCTCCCGCCTCCCTGGGGGGAGACCCAGGGAGTCGTCCCAATGCAGGCAAGCCTGGCTCCCTGGGGGGAGACCCAGGGAGTCATCCCAGCGCAGGCGAGCCTGGCTCCCTGGGGGGAGACCCAGGGAGTCATCCCAGCGCAGGCGAGCCTGGGAGGCTTCGCTGGAGGCATCCGGGTGTCGCACTCTGCCTGCCCGCTACAGGGGGAGGCAGCCGGAGCCCCAGCAGCCGAAGCCCCAGCAGCCGACATGCCGGGCTCTCCGCTGCCTCCGGGCGGGGGGGGAGGGAGAGAGGAAGAGCCGCACCCGAGGGGCCCAAGAGGGACCTGGTGGAAACATGGCCGGCTGTCCTGCCCGATGCACTCGGACTGCGGGAGCTGCATGTCACAGGCTCGGGGGCAGCAGCAGCAACAGCCGCCTGCAGAGGCTGCAGAGCCGTGCTTTCCAGGGCTGGCCACCGCGTGCGGCTGGACGGAGGTGTGCGTGCGGCGCCCTGACACCCTCCGCGGTGCTTGGATGGCCACGGCCTCGGGTGCTCCCCCCTCCCGCTCACTGAGGGAGAAGGCAGCCGTGGCCTCCCCGGCCGGCGTGCCGGGCTTTCCACTGCTTGGGGGGGGGAAGGGAGGGAGAGAGGGAGGGAGAGACTGACATACAGAGAGAGACAGAGGGGGAGGGAGGAAGAGACAAACAGAGAGAGACACAGAGAGAGAGGGAGGGAGAGAGGGAATCACACACACACACACACAGACACACACAGACACACACGCAGAATGACAGATGGGTTGAAGGAGGAGAGAGAGACAGATAAAGAGAGAGATAGACAGAGAGAGACAAAAAGAGAAAGAAAAATAGAAAGAAAAAGAAAGTAGGAGAGAGAGAGAAAGAAAGAAAGAAAGAAAGAAAGAAAGAAAGGAAGAATGAATTTTGGTTGCTAAGCAGGACCATCGTTAAGTGAGTTTCACCACATTTTCCAAGTTGGCCACACCCACCCGGTCACATGACCACTGAGCCACTCCCACAAAACAGGCCACACCTTTTGGCTCTCAAAAGAAATTTAAATCGTGGTACTGTTGATATTTGGCTCTCTTGACTAATAAGTTTGCCCACCACTGGACTAGAAGACCTACAAGGTCCCTTCCAACTCTGCTATCGTATTGTATTGTACCGCTGCTTTAAAAAGTAGATGCTGTGAGCTTTACATTCCTATATATTCAAAAACAGTGCATAGCCCTAACAAACATTATTTTTTGATGAATTTAAGTTGTTGCCACTGCTTTGAAGTTAAATTCAAGTGTATGGATGCCTCTTTCTTTTCTGTGTAATTTATACCTCTATCTTGACTGGGAATGCTGACATCATCTTGGCCACTCCCAGCCAGTCACATGCCTGGCAAGCCACTTCCACCCAGTCACATGCCTGGCAAGCCACTCCCACCCAGTCACATGACCAGCAACCACTCCCACAAAGCAGGCCATATACACAGAATAGGTTCCAAAACAATTTGGAACCCACCATTGCTCCCATCCCACCCTCGTATAGCGTGCAAGCGGCCAAACTCATAGCATTAACTAAGGCTTGTGAGTCAGCAAAGGGCCAGTCTACCAATATATATATATATATATATATATATATACGGATTCCAAATATGCTTTTGGGGTCTGCCATACCACAGGAGCCCTATGGAAACAACGGGGGTTCCTAACTTCAGCCAGGCAATATACAGCAATGCTCTAATTCACTTGAAAAAAAAATTGGATCATTTAATTGGAGAATACGAGGAAAAGGATGGAGTTACATATCAAATAGAAAAAACAGAAGTCGGTTCCTTAAGCAAAGAAGGAAAATAACCACAAAGAAACTAAAATGGCTGATCCTCTCATTGACTGGCTTATATCCAGCAATGGGAAAAGTGGAATATGGAAAGATGAATCAGATGGATGGGAACTCCACCTCAGATGGCGAGATATAGAAGAAGAAACAACAAAAGAACCTATGATATTAAAGAAAGAAACTTTACTAGTAACACCATTGATAACAACCCTGACACTTAAAATTAAACTGACAGGAGGAGGAGGAGGAGGAGGAGGAGAAGGAGGAGGAGGAGGAGGAGGAGGGTGGCTCCAAAATGACAGAATTTACAAATGATGGACTGCAAAGAGCATTCCACACAAATTGGATTAAGGATATATTCAGAAGAATTATGCCACAAATGGCAGAGAATGTGATATTGTTTTATTACTTGAAGGATACAGACTGACAGATAAAAGATTAACCTAAAACCAGTTGAGATTAGGGAAATTTAGTGATAATAGACATAGTTATATAAGTAATTGAAAGTGATAATAATTGTTTATATATGCATAGTTATAAGTGGTAATTGGAAATGACTACTAAATAGTATTTATCAAAGGAGATGAGTAAATATTATTGATGTTTGGTTATAATAGGCTACAGGGAATAATGATTTTGGAGGATAGTAGAATTAACAAATATGATGCCAACATGTGGCTATGTTCTAAGTTTTATGGGTATGTTTTAAAATGAAGAATGTATAATACAATTATAATTAATTAAGGAAGGCATGAAAAAGATAAAGTTTATAAATATATTTGATGCGATGCACTTGAAATAATATGAAACTTGGATGAATATCAAAGATATGTATGAAAATGTTTTGTAATTAGCAGATACACTTTCTATAACATGTGAGATGAAGGATTTTTATGTTGTGTTTAAAAATAAAATAAGTAAAAAAATTTGAATACAAAAAAACCAATTACCCAAACCAGATGGATACCAATATGCACTGGTGTGCCGCGACCAGCTAACACACTAGGTAGAGGCCTTTCCCTGCTGCCACGCCACAGCTTTAGAGACAGCCAGACACCTCATCAAAGATATCATACCGAGATTTGGTATACCCACAGTCCTAGACATGGATAGGGGAAAACATTTCACAGTTCAGGTCCTAAATTACATATTCCAAGCTCTGGGCATTACCCAGAACCTCCACTGCCCTTAATCTCCCTCTTCAATGGGCGGGTCAGAACGTGCTAACAGGGAAGTAAAAACTTGGGAAAACTTTGCCAGGAGACCCACCTCAAAAGGCCAAAGGTGCTTTCCATCGCACTATTCTATATGAGAATCAGGCCTCGGCAAGATATCGGAATCTCCCCATTTGAAATACTTTTTGGACACCCTCCTAACATTTTAAAAGACCCACAATCCCTGAGCTCAGAAAGGGGGGATATGATGTTATCTTCTTATCTTACAGCTCTACACAGGAGACTACAGGATTTGTGGACACAGAGCATGCTGACCCAGACTCTACGCCTGGAGGAGAACCTGCACCCTACAAACCGGGTGACTGGGTGTGGATAAAATCTTTTACCAGGACAACACCACTGCAACCTAGGTGGACAGGACCCTACCAGATCCGCCTAACCACGCAAACTACCATCAAAGTTGAAGAAAAGGACTGCTTGATCCATTGGACTCACATCAAGCCAGCAGTAATAGATCACAGTGCAGACATCCCACCAATCAAACTGAAAAGGAACTCAGAAACCCAGCAGCAGACTTTGGAAGCATTCTTCAACACCGAGTAATACTAAACATAGTTAAGAGACTCACTGTTCAAACAGGATTTGCTGCGATTCCATTTTCTTCTTAAGAATATATATCAAATCCCTTACTGGGATTTGAAAGGCAGAAAAGGAAAGCAATATGCTTCCTCCCTTAATTGGGGCTTACCAGGGTGTTGTGACACAAGCATATACTTATTTCCCCTGTCTCAGCTAATCAGGAGGAGAACCTGGTGGCTTAGTGGCTAAAACATCTGCCTAACATGTAATACAGCCCCAGTTCAAATCCCAGTAAGGGTATGGCTAGCCGATAAGAGCTAAAAAGCTCAAAATAGATCTATCATAGTCTCCCTTATTTATTTATTTATTTATTTATTTATTTATTTATTTATTTATTTATTTATTTATTTATTTATTTATTTATTTATTTATTTATTTATTTATCAGCTCAAAAACCTAACACAAATATTAAAAAAAGACACAATGAAACTAATAGCTTTCTGTCTAGCTGGTCTCTGGTGATGAGCCGATAGGCAGAAAAGGAAAGCAGTATGCTTCCTCCCTTAATTGGGGCTTACCAGGGTATTGTGACACAAGCATATACTTATTTCCCCTGTCTCAGCTAATCAGGAGGAGAACCTGGTGGCTTAGTGGCTAAAACATCTGCCTAACATGTAATACTGCCCCAGTTCAAATCCCAGTAAGGGTATGGCTAGCTGATGAGAGCTAAAAAGCTCAAAATAGATCTATCCTAGTCTATTTATTTATTTATCAACTCAAAACCACACACACACACACACACACACACACACACACACACACACAGGGGGGATTAATTCAAAATGGGTGGAAAGAAACCTACTATAAATATTTTATGCGTTTATATAATGCTAACTATAACCCAAGTAACTGCATTTTTGGAACCCAACCTCATCCCAGAGAAGGGAAACATCTGGGAATACTTAGCAAAGGAAGTGTTAAACACCATGGACTTTTGTTTAGAGGGTGGGACGTTGGTGAAAGATATTCTGAAAACATGTCTCATGAGCTGTAAGACCTCAAGCAATCCACAACGACACAAGGCTCAAACACATTCCCATTGCACCATCATATTCCAACATCTACGATTGGGGAAACGTGTCTAGAACTAAAGACCTAGACATGTACATCTTCCACATAGCGGCTGTCACCCCTTTACCCTGGTGTTTTAACATTGAGGGCTGCAAGGCCAGAAAGGATGCAGGTTGCATCAGCCTGAACAACACTGACCTTAGGTGTAATCATATGAAGCATATTCCCTATTCTTATAGCTGCATGAAATTACCCCACAGCTGGTTCCTGCTCTGTGGTCTGCAGGCCTACTCATATATACCTTCCAATTCCACAGGGGGACCATGCACCTTGGGTAAATTAACCATGCTAATGCCCTCCTTACAGAGGTGGCACCGAAGGGCTTTTCACTCCCTGGACTCGATTGCAAGTCCAAAGTATCCCTACTGGCAAAAGCCGAATTTAGATCAAAGTTCGGAAACTGTAGAAAAGGACATCCACCATCTAAAAGAATTGACTCAGAATATTGGCCATGACCAATCTTCCATAGACTGGTCCTGGATTTATTCCTGGCTGCCTATTTCATTGGTTCAAAGTCCTCCTAACAGGAATTATTGCGACGTGTCCTAGAGATCCTCATGTGTTTTCTCTGCCATTGCATTGCCCCCTGTCTGGCATATTTAAGGACCTGCCGACCCACTTTAACCACAAGGAACACGACCAGAAATAGACAAATAGCCCTCATGATGATCCAGACAGACAGGGAGTTCCAGGTTTACCCAGTAGAAATGCCTAACTGCACTGAGCGGTGAAAATAATTATCAATCATTTTGCTCCAATTCAAAATGGGGGATTATAGGCTCGGGACCTAGTTATATGTGAGACCGTCTCCTGCCCCATACATCCCTTAGACCGATACGCTCCCACAGAGAGGGCCTTCTCAGGGTGCCGTCGGCCGGACAATACCGTCTGGCGACACCCAGGGGAAGGGCCTTCTCTGTGGCGGGCCCTACCCTGTGGAACGACCTACCCCCAGAAATTTGTACCATCACCGACCTCCGCCTCTTCCACCAGTGTTTAAAAACACACCTCTTTCATCAAGCTGGCCTAACATAACCTCCGCTGGGACTAGTTTAGATAGTTTTATTTCGGGGATTTTAATTGGTTTTTAGCGCAGGACAGGCATTTAATAGGTTTTTAAATTTTGTATTATGATTTTGTATGTATTTTAAATTCCTATGCGCCGCCCTGGGTCCTTTTGGAGAAGGGCGGGATATAAATATAATAAATAAAATAATAATAAATAATACCGGAAAACACATTTTTAGAAATTAATAAATACATACAAACAAGAGCCATAGCCAGGAGAAAAACACACATGTAGCCAAAAAGAGATCACATTCAATCACAAAAAGAAACATAATAGCCAGGAAGGATTACATTGTATCATAAAAGGAGGAAACTTAGTATAAAGGGATTAAGAGCAACGAAAAAGCCTGGGGAAACTCCAAGCCAGATGAAACCACTCAGAATAACAAAAGCATAAAAATCTAATGAAGAACAAGACAAACAGCACAAAGATGACACTGACAGCCATGCAGGAAATACTCTTTCATTCCCTTGGTGATTAAATTAAAACTTAAGGGCAAACACTGGATGGACAAAGTGGCAAGACAAGAGAATCAAGATCAGAACAATCATCCTAATAAAGAAACCTTTGTAAATCCAAACTGTACACAAAAGCCACAAAAGGAGAAAACTGTACAAAAAGAGAGAGCCGATGCATGTATGTGTGCTGCAGACCCTGGAACGTCAAAGCTGCATCTTGTCCTTCCCATCTTTCCTTTCCTTTAATAAAGCTCATAACTTCCAGGCAGCTGTCTTCCCAAAATTCTCTTTTAGCATCGGTGGTGACTCCCAGCTGGGAACGAACCCTGAACTCTTTACTTCCAACAGTTCAACATGTCTTATCCGGAAAAAAAAATAGGGCTTGGACCTTGCACCACCCTTTATCTGCTAGGGCTACTCATGCTTATCATGATGGGCTTAGTCCAAAACAACATATCCAGTTAGGGTTATGATCTTGTGAGTCCTACACCACGTGGGGTCAATTATGCACATAACATCCAAGGAGGTGGGCTATGCATGTCATATCCAGAGGGTGGGGTTTGTGCACATCACTTTCGTTTAGGGGCATGATCTGGTGACATAATCAGCAGGTGGTTTGTTTACTTTGATGACATCACATATCAAAAAAGGATATACACTCTGTATGAAGTATATCAGGAAATCTGTTATTCTGAAAAAGAATACTCTGCTCTTCTTGAATAGCCCTTTTCCCTCCTCCCCTTAACTTTCACGTTTCTGTGTAGACAGCTATGTAGTTCAGTTAATTCTTTTTTCATCATCAAAAACTGACAAATTCAGAATCATTGCTAAGTCTGCAGAACATCCAAAAGATTCTGACAGAGAAGATGACAGAGACATGACTCCTACCTGGCTATATTTTATTTCCTCTGGATTTCTCTCTCTCTCTTTTTTACACTTGAAATAAGAGAAAATAGCTTTACTCCCTCTTCCTTGTGACAACCCTTGAGATATTGGAATACTGCTATCATGTCTCCCCTAGTCCTTCTTTTCATTAAACCAGACATATCCAATTCCAGCAACCATTCTTTATATGTTTTAGCCTACAGTCCCTTACTCATCTTTGTTACTCTTCTCTGCACTCGTTCTAGACTAGAGACTCAACATTTTTTTTTACATCATGGCAACTAAAATTGGATGCAGTATTTCAAGTGTGGTCTTACCAAGACATTATAAAGGGGTATTAACATTTCACATGATCTTGATCCTATTCCTCTGTGTTGGCTTTTTTAACAGATGCAGCACACTTCTGGCTCATATTTATTTGATTGTCCACTATGACCCCAATATTTGTCTCATAGTTGCTACTATTAAGTGAGATATGCAAGTAGTACTGGTACCACCTGTACTATATCTGTACCTTTGGTTTTCCTTGCCTAAATGTAGAACCTTATTTTTTTCACCGTTGAATTTCATGTTGTTAGATAGCACCCAATGTTTAAGCCTATCAAGATCATTCTGTATCTTAAGCCTAGGTTCTGGAATGTTGGCAATTTCTAACAGCTTTGTGTCATCTGGAAATTTGATGAGTTCTCCATTTATCCCTTCAGCTAAATCTGTGATGGCAAAACTATGGCACATGTGCCACAGGTGGCACATGAAACCATTTCTTAAGGCACGAGAGACATTGCCCTGATAGCTCCAGCGTGCATGTGCACTCTGGCCAGCTGATTTTGGCTTTTATTTTTGGTTGTTTTTTGCCCTCTGGAGACTTTCCTGAAACCTCCAGAGGGTGAAAAACAACCCAACGTGCAAACTGGAAGTTCAGGAACTAACTTCTGGTTTGCATGTTCGACTGTTTTTCTCCCTCTGGAGACTTCAGGATGGCATGTAGGACTTTTCATCTCCTATTCTTGGCCAACCCTGATTCTCCACAGCCATTTCTCCTGAGGGGGTGGAAGGAAGGAATTTGTTAGAGGATGAGAAAGGACAATTAATATAAATCCAACAAAAGGAGGGAGGCGTAAAAGATTTTTGCCTAAATGCCTTTCTCCCTCCCACTCTCTCTCCCTCCTCTCCTCCCCATCAATACAGTGCTTTGTGCTCCTTCTTCACAGCCCACAGCTGTAGGTGCCTGCAAAGCCAGGCAGGAAAAGAAGAGAAAAAGGGTGTTGATACTTACTTGATATGCCTCTTCTAATAAAGGGAAGATAGCATCCATAAATGGGTTAACACTGTCCATACTCTGATTGGACTGAGTCTGCATATTAATTAATCAATGTGCTATAAAATCTCCTCCTGGAGTATCTGATCCCAGTTTTTCAACGAATAAAATAACGACAGACTCCTCAGTGTTATCCAACAATTTTAGTGGTAAGAACCAAACTCCACAGGAAAAGCCAACAATAAATTCAACCATAAACAATCCAGACAAGAATCCATGAAAAACAATAAGGGATGGGCCAGATGCTATCTTCCCCTTATTAGAAGAGGCGTATCAGGTAAGTACCAATGCCCTTTCTCAATAAAGGGAAGATAGCATTCATGAATGGGACATACCCAAGCCCAACCTCCCATCATAGGGTGGGTTCAATGTCATGTTGGTAGACTACCTTCAGTGCAAACCGCCTGCAGCATCCTATGCCCAAAGGCCACCTCATTGGATGCAAACTTATCCAATTAGTAGTTTTTGATGAAGAGCGACAGCGACACCTATGTTGCCGCTCTGCAAATCTCCTCCAGAGAAGCTTGAGTAGCCCAGGCTTTGGAGGTGGCTGCACTCTGTATGGAATGTGCTGTAATTCCAGCTGGGGCACCCTCCCCTCTGGATTCATAAGACAACGCAATGCATCACCTCACCCACTGACCAATGCAGGCCATAGATACCTTTTGGCCCATAGACAAGGCCCTAAAAGAGACGAAGAGAGCTTCCATCTTGCGTATGTCGGCCGTGCGGTGGAGATAGATCTCGAGGGCCCTGCACACATCAAGCATATGATATCTGTCCTACTGTTGGCCTGGGGACGGGGGACAGAAATCTGGTAAAACAATGTCTTAGGATTAAGGGGATAAAGGATGGATCTACCCAAAGAATGACCCTATCTGGATAGAACTTGCAAAGGTCATTACATACCGACAATGCGTGTAGCTTGGAGATTCTTCTGGCAGAAGTAACTGCCACCAGGAACGCCAGCTTCCAGGTAAGTATATGGAGAGGGATCTCCCCTAAAGGCTCAAAAGGGGGTCAATCAGTGCCTCTAGAACCTTGGGGAGATCCCAAGAGGGATAACGGTGAACTGCCAGAGGTCGCAGGTTGGCAGCCCCCTTTACAAACCTTTGCACTGTGGGGTGATGTGACAGGGCCTGACCCCTGGCCTAGTTCAGAACCGAACCCAGGGCTGCCACCTGATGTCTGATGGTATTGGGCGTGAGACCCTTCTCAAGCCCGTCTTGTAAGAATTCCAGCACCTGAGGAACCGAAGAGGACTCAAGTTGAAACCCTCTATCAGTGCACCAGGAAGCAAAAATCTTCCACGTAGCATGGTATATACGTGTAGTAGATTGCCTCCTGGAAGCCTGGATGGTACCGATGACTCTATCCGAAAAATCCCCCCCTTTTAAGGTGAGCCACTCAACCACCCAGGTGGTCAGCTGGAGCCACTGGGAATCTGGATGTTCCAGCGACCCCTGAAAAAGTATGTTCCTGTCCTGTGGGAGGGGCCAAGTTTCTTCCATGGTCAGAGTCTTCAGGTCGGCGAACCATGGTCTCCAAGGCCAGTGAGGGGCTATCAGAACCACTTTGGCCTGCAATGCAATGATTCTACGTATCACCCTGGGGAGAAGAGGCACCAGTGAGAAGGCGTAGAGCAAACCCCTCGGCCATGGAATCTGGAGAGCATCCACCCCCTCTGCTCCCTGGGTCTGGAACCTCGAGTAGAACCTGGGGAGTTGAGTGTTGCTTGAGGTGGTGAACAGGTCCACCACTGGGGTTCCAAAATGCCTCGAAATCTCATGAAAGACAGAAGAATGCAGTTGCCATTCTGCTTGATCTATTTGAACCTGGATGAGCCAATCTGCCCTAGAGTTGTCCATCCCTGAGATGTGTTCTGCTGTTAATGACAATAAATTGCTCTCTGCCCACACCCCCAGCACCCTGGCTTCCTCCATGAGAACTCCAGAACTTGTACCACCCTGCCTATTCACGTGGGCTTTGGCCATGATGTTGTCTGTCAACACCAAAATGTGGTACCCCTGTAACTGTTGACTGAAATGTAATAATGCCAGCCTGATGGCCCTAAGTTCCAGAAAATTAATACTGTAGGATGCTTCCTCCAAGGACCATTGCCCCTGAGCTACCTGTGTGTCCATATGAGCCCCCCAGCCGAATAGACTGGCGTCAGCGGTGATGGTACACCAATCTAGGATTCTGAAGTGACAACTCCATAGGATGGCCAGAGACCTCCACCATTGGAGAGAACGATGGACTGCCCCTGTCATTTCCACCCGAATCATGGAAGTACTGATCCTCTGCTTCTGAAAGGGGAGCATAACCCACTGGAGTTACCTTAGATGAAACCTGGCCCAAAGGACAATGGCAATGGCTGAAACCATCTTCCCCAACAGGCTGGACAAGGCTGCCAATGAGGGTCTACTGTCCCTTTCCACCTCCCTCACTAACGCTTGAATGCTGGAGACCCTTTCCTCAGAAAGGAAGACCTGACCCTCCACCGAATCTATCCAGGCCCCTAGGTGAAGGATCCTGGTGGTGGGAGAGAAATGGCTTTGGGCCTCATTAATAGAGAATCGTGTGCTTGAAGGACTCTAATCATGGTGTGTAGGTCTCTTTCTGCACTGTCCCTTGAGCCCAACTGGATGAGAATATCATCAAGGTATAGTTATAACCTGACAGAGATGGTACGTAGGTGAGCTCGGCTGATTGAGGCAGGTCTTGAGACTGTTATTTGGGAAGAGTTTGATCCTATGACTCCTGAGGACATTGACAGCCACCACATGTTTACTGGACCCGTGTCCCTCCTGGTTGGTACTGGCCTCCCGGGAGGTGACACGAAGCTGGCTCCAGGGAATTGTGAATGCTTCTTTGAGTGAGGGGTTTATGCCGACTGCCTTGAAAGAGGCGGTGGTAAGACCCCTCCTCAAGAAGCCCTCCCTGGATCCGGCTATTTTGGCCAACTATTGTCCAGTCTCCAACCTCCGCTTCTTGGCGAAGATTGTTGAGAGTGTGGGGGCGAGACAGCTCCCTCAGCACCTGGAGGAAACTGTCTATCTGGACTCGCACCAGTCCAGCTTCTGGCCTGGGCACAGCACGGAGACGGCATTGGTCGCGTTGGTGGATGATCTCTGGAGGGCCCGGGATAGAGGTTGTTCCTCTATCCTGGTCCTGTTAGATCTCTCAGCGGCTTTTGATACCATCGACCATGGTATCCTATTTCACCGGCTGGAGGGGTTGGGGTTGGGAGGCACTGTTTTACGGTGGTTCTCCTCCTACCTCTCCGACCGATAACAATTTGTGTTGGCAGGAGGGCAGAGGTCGACGTTGAGGCACCTTACGTGTGGGGTACCACAGGGGTCGTTCCTCTCGCCTCTCCTGTTCAACATTTATATGAAGCCATTGAGTGAGATCATCCGTGGTTTTGGGGTAGAATTCCATCAGTACATGGATGATACCCAGCTGTACATTTCTACCCCAGACCACCCCAACGATGCCGCGGAAGTGATGTCCCGGTGTCTGGAGGCCGTGCGAGTCTGGATGGGGAGAAACAGGCTTCAACTCAACCTGTCCAAGACTGAGTGGCTGTGGCTCCCAGCATCACGTTACAGCCAGTTGGTACTATTGCTGGCTATTGGGGGCGAATCACTGGCCCCCACAGAGAGGGATCGCAACTTGGGTGTCTTCCTGGACTCTCAGCTATCATTAAACGATCACATGTGGCCGTGGGGCTTTTTATCAGGTTCGCTTGATTCACCAGTTGCGTCCCTTTCTGGATCATGATGCTCTACGCACAGTCACTCAAGCCCTCGTCATCTCCCGCTTGGACTATTGCAATGCTCTCTACATGAGCCTGCCTCTGAGGTCCACCCGGAGGCTCCAGTTAGTGCAGAATGCGGCCACGCAGGGGATTCTGGGAGCCTCAAGGTGCTCCCATGTGACACCTCTCCTGCGCGAGCTGCACTGGCTGCCTGTGGCTTTCTGGGTGCGCTTCAAGGTGCTAGTAACCATCTTCAAAACGCTCCATGGCATGGGTCCTGGTTATTTGCAAGACCGCCTCCTGCTACCAATTACCTCCCACCAACCAGTTCGCTCCCACAGACTAGGCCTCCTCAGGGTGCCATCGGCCAAACAATGCCACCTGGTGACCCCCCGGGGGAGAGCCTTCTCTGTGTCAGCTCCTGCCCTCTGGAACGACCTACCCCCCGACCTACGTACGACCACTGACCTGCGCCTCTTCCGTCGGGCCTTGAAAACGCATTTATTCTGTGTGGCCGGCCTGGCTTAGTAGCTTTTAATTGGTTTTATTGGTTTTATTTAAGAGTTTTTATTCTGGATTTTAGAACGGGCCCCAATTTAATATTATTTTATAGTATTTTATGTATCAATGTCTTTTGTATGTTTTTATTGATGCCTATTCACCGCCCTGAGTCCCGCAAGGGAGAAGGGCAGTATACAAATTTAATAATAAACATAATCATAAAGTGGCCATGACCTTAGTAAACTCTCTGGGTGCAGAAGAAAGGCCAAATGGCAACGCCATGTATTGAAAATGGTTAGAATCATAACAAAAGCATAAGAACTTCCTGTACTCTGGAGAAACAGGAACATGCAAATAGGCTTTGGCTAGGTCGATCGATGTCATGAGGTCACCTTCCCGAATCCCTTCCAATATTGAGTGTAATGAATGAATTTTAAAATGTTTGTAAACTATGAAACGATTTAAACGTTTTAGGTCCAAAATGGCCCTCCAACACACACACCCCGGAAGTCTTAGGTATCACGAACAATAGGGAGTAAAAACCTTCTCGGGCCTGGCCTGGGGGGACCGATTCAATTGCTTCTATTTCTAGGAGGTGAGTGGTGGCAGACTCCATCAGAACCCTTTTCTGTGGGTTGCTGGGGACCTGGCAACAGAAGAAAAAACTAGGGGGGGAAAAAAATTCCAGGGTCAGACCGTACCTGACCATGGCCTGGACCCAAACATCGGTGGTCGTGGATTTCCATTGGTCTGCGAAATGATGCAGTCTACCACCAATGGGAATCCCGCCCCAGTTTGAGTTAGAATTTTTGGTAGTAACGGTTACCATTACAGCGAAAGGGCTGCTTTGACTCCACCACCACCCCGCGCGAGTTTGCCTATACTGTTGTTGTCTCTGGGGGCAGTATTGTTGATTAAACCCCTCTCCCTGCTGCCTGAATCCCGAAGGCTGGTAATCAGGCCTATAGGAGCCCCCACAATCTTGGGTGCCATACTGTTGATGCCTAAGGTAGAGATTGGATCTGTTAAAACCCTTCTTGGAATTGGAGGGTAGGACTTTGCGCTTGTCCTTCCCCTCTACAAGCAGAGAATCACCGAATCCCCCTTGTAAGGTTTGGATGGGAGCCTCTACTTATGCTTAATATCAGACTGCCACTGGTGAAGCCACAACAGTCTGTGTGAATACAGCGGATGACATAGCTGTGGAGGCAAACCGGGCCGAGCTGAGGGTCACATCAGAGGTGAACTGGGCTGCACCTATGATCTTATTGAGGTCCTAGTGGGATCTTGAGTCGCTCACCAGAATGCGTCCCTGCAATTGCTGGAGCCAGAATAGGCTAGAACATGAGAAAAATGATGCTGCCATCAAGGCCCGGATCGCCCAGGATGTCACCAGGTGACCCCTCTGAAGGACTTGGTCTGCCCTATGATCCTCTGGCTTCAGGAGGTCTTCCTGTCCCCCCAGGGGGGGTGTTGGAGTACAGTGCGGCCTCTGAGGCATCAACCGCAGGCCACGCCAAACACTTCTCCAGCCCCTCAGCGACATTGTAGTAATGTGTATCATTGGCTGTCGGGGCCGGGCCGGAAGCTGGAGCTGACCCTTGTCATTGCACAGTGTCGATAAAAAGTTGTGATGTAGGAATGGCATCGGCCTCCACTTTCTGTTCGGTGAATAGGACCTTCACTGAGGGTGGTTGCTCCAGGGTGACCATGGCTGGAGGTGGAGGCTCGCAGTCAGAAGCAGCCTTGGCCTTGGCCAGTAGCTGTTTGAACAGTGCAGGGGGAAAGAGACCGGTATAAGTCGGTTTCTCAAGCGTATCGCCTCGTCTCTGAGGAGAGTCACATCTCTTATCTCCCCTTCCTCTGAGTCCAGCAAGGAGGCATGACCGGGTCCAGTGGAGGCAGGGTGCAGGCAGGTCCCAGAGCTACGTTGGGGCATGTAGCCAGCTGGGCTCCAGTGTCAGGGTGAGCCTGGGGCCTTGATTGGAGTATAGCAGCTATCCCCTGTTTGATCACCTCCACGATGAAGGACTGCATATCAGGTACTACTGGTGTCATTGACGACATCGGTGGGAGAGGAGGAGGCAGAACCCACTGGCCCTCTGGTCTCATGCCTGCTGCCATCTGGGTAAATGTAGCTTCAACTTGCCCGGGTGTTGATCTGGCTGGTGTGCTGCCCCAAAGACCAGACATGTCGATGGGTAGCATGGGACTGTATGGACCTGGGGTGGACTCTAGTTGGGGGGGTCATTGAGAAGGCCTGGAGCAGGGCAGGAGGAGGACTCCCCTGGTTTAAGTTAATATTTTGGTCCCCACCAATGGGGGCTTTGATGTGGTCTTGGCCTTCTTGCTCTTGGAGGCCTTGGAGCCTGAGGAGGATGAGGCCTGGGCCTTGGCCTCAGAGTGTCAGGAGGAAGACCCTCACTTGGGAGGGGGAGCCGCTGCTGGAGAGAGCATCAGGAGGCGTGCTGGCAACGAGGGGCCTTCGCTGGCCTCAGCTTGGTGACTCATGAGGCCCATTCATCCCTGAGGGAATTCAAAATGATGCCCAGGAGCTTCACTCCATCCCCCACCTTCAGTGAGTTGGCACGCTGCAAGCAACTCGGTCTGCAGGCCCAGCCAAGCCTTGTGAGGCCTCAAGCTGCTTCTTGAGGGCCTCAGCTCGGCCTTCTCTGCTCCAATGATCAATCGGAGTCCTAGGCCACTGTGCACACATGTCAGTAGCACCAGACAACTGAGGAGGCCAAGCAGTGTGCGCTCTCTCCTTACCTCTCTGCGTGCCCATTCTTGGAGGATCAAAGGCCGGTGCGTCGTCACTGCGGAACAGCAGAAACAGCCGCTGTCACATCTCCCTCAAAAGGAGATTGTACATATTCCTTAGGACAATGTCTGGGAACAGGGAGGCAGGCAGCAGAGTGAGGTAGGCCCATATGGCTGGGGAATGCTGGAGGTAGGCCTGTGATAGAACCTGGCCTACAAGCCTCTCACTACTCACAGTTCCACAATTTTCCTGTCAAAGGCTGATGCTGGATAACCTGACCGTCCCAGAGTGGACTGAGTCGGAAAATTGGGATCAGATACTCCAGGAGGTTTTATAGCACATTGATTAATTAATATACATCTTCAGTCCAATCAGAGCATGGACAGTGTTAACCCATTCATGGATGCTATCTTCCCCCTAATGAGAAGGGGGGGAACTCTCTAAGGGTGTGCAAATAAAAAGACAAGCCGAAACATCTGCAGCTGCTGTGACTGCGAAATGGGATGCCCCATCTCTTTGCTACCTGGCATGCTTGGCTGAGGTTCCCCAATCCGTCTCTCTCTCTCTCTCTGCACCCCCAATGGTTCACCATGAAGAACTGGGAGAAACCATGCAAGGAAAAGAAGAAGGAAGGAAAGGGCGAATGGGGGAGAAAGAGAGCAAGCAGGAGAAAAAGAAACAGAGAAAAAGAGAAATGCAACAGAAAGATACTGAGCCTCAGTGGGCTTGCTTTTAAGAAAAGGGTTTGGGGGCTTGGACTTGGACTTGGACTTGGACTTGGGGGTAGGATGGAGGGGAAACAAGAAGGAAGGTTCAATAGATCCAGGGACTAAATAAAATGGCAGAGAGAGTTGTGGGGATGGTGGTGGTAGAGAACATCAATTTACATGGGCTGTGGGTTGCAGTGTTTGCACATGGAAGGCAGGAAAGTGCCCAGGTCTCAGGTGGTCGATCTAATTATTCAATATTTTAAAGATCCATTTTAATGCCAATCGCAATATTATTTGAGCTTACATAATAATGCCATCTTTTACCCTCTAATTTTTCCCTCTAGTTATTGCTTTTATTCTATTGTATAAAAATATGTGTGCTAATATTCCCCCTATTTCTTATTTCTACTTCTATTCTGACTTCTAGTGAGGCCACCATTGCTAATCCTAGTGTTAATGCACATGTTCATATTAAGATATAGTTTTTATTGTTTAATTATTCAATTCAGGCTGCATAGTGATTGTAGAATGAGCCATGATACCCCGAGGCACTGGGAGAGCCTGGACCTCGTAGGCTCTGGAAATGCAAACTCACAACCAATGACCAACCTGTGATCCAGAGTTGATGGCTGAAAGGATATGAACTCAGTCTTCCTAAAGGAAGAGGTCCTGGAGATGGAAATGCGGAGGGCCCTCCTTACATCCAATTTATGTCATTACCATTCCAATGTATGTTAATGCCAAGGACAAAAGTCCAGCATGATCCACTCCTCTTTTCAGTGAAACAAGGAGTTAAACTTTGGCATAAAGGCTGGACCTACCCTCCAGACTACCCTGTTCACACAAAACACAGAGAGATCTTTTCTCACTGATAATGCCGCCAACTCTGAAATCCATCTAATAAACGTGATAGCCACTAGGAATGCCACCTTACACAAGCTGGCCTCCCTTAAAGACTCAAAGGGTGTTGTGGTCAGGGCCTGCAACACCTTGGGCAAATCCCAGGTGGGGTAGTGGTGTAGTTCTGGGAAGTGTAAATTAGATGCGCCCCTGAGAAAGGCTCAAACCTTCAGATGGTGAGCTAGGGAACTAATCCCCCCCCTTTCAGGAATGAGGCTAAGGCCACAACCTGGCACCACAGGGTGTTTGGGGAAAGTCCTTTCTCTAGACCTTCCTGAGGGAATTCCACTACATATGCTAACAAGGCCAAGGTGGAGTCTAAGTGTCCCTTCTCACACCAGTCACAAAATATCTTCCAAGTCACATTGTAAATGTAGATAGTAGAAGGCCGTCTGGCTACCTGAATCGTCCTTATGACCTTACTAGAAGGTTTTTCCTGTTTCAGCAGCTTCTACTCAACTGCCAAATGGACAAGTATAACCACTGGGGCTCTGGATGAATGATGGGCCCCTGGCTGAGGAAGACCTTCTCTGCAGGAATTGTCCAAGATCAGGTGACTGACAGGCCAACCAGATTGGCCAATCACGATCACTTGGGCCAGTGGGGAGCTACCAATAAAACCTCTGCCCTCTCCATCAACACTTTCCTGACTACAGCCAGAATCAGGGGCAGTAGGGGGGGGGGATACAGTAGACCTCTGAGCCATGGGCATCATAGTGTGTCTACCCCTTCAGCCCCTGGAGCTGGGAACCTCATCAAAAACCTGGGAAGGTGAGAGTTCGCTGGAGGGGCAAAGAGAGATCCAGAATCAGATGACTGAACCATTCTTATAGTTCCTCAAACAGACTGGGATGCAGACGCCACTCTGAGTGGTCAACAGTGGCCCTGCTGAACCAGTCTACCTACTTGTTGGATACTCCTGCAATGTGTTCTGCCCTGATCGAAAGCAGGTGAGTCTCTGTCCAATGTCTCTGATTCTGTCATGAGGGACTTTGACCAAGTCCCCCCCCGGTGATTGATGTGGGCCTTCATTGTCACATTGTCCATCAGGAGGAGGACATGGTGCCCATAAACTTGCTGCTGGAAAGCCCTAAGGGCTGGGTGAGCCACTCATAACTCCAGCCAGTTCATATTGTGGTGTAAATCCTGAGGTGTCCACTGCCCCTGAACTAACTGATCACTGAAGTGGGTCCCCCAGCCAAAAAGGCTGGCATCTGTAGTTACAGTCAACCTGTCCATCTCCCTGAAGACATAACTCCTGGCTATGGCTCTGGACCCCCACCAGCACAGTGAGTGGAGCACCTTTGGGGGCACCAACCACATTTGCTGGAGAAGTATTGTGGCACACCTTCTGGAGTGGCTTGGCATGGAATCATGCTCAGGGCACTAGGGAGATGCAGAAGATTAGTTTCCCCAAAAGCTGGGACAGCAGTGCCAACAGAACCATCTTGTCCATCCAAATCTGGGCTGTCAACCCCATGATGCTGTCCTGTGGATTCTGGAAGAGAAAGACATGTCCTGTAAGAGTGTCTATGAGTGTCCACAAGTGCATCAGTCTTATAGTGGGGACTAGATGACATTTGACAAGATTTACAGAAAACCTGTGGTCTCTGAGAACCTGAATGAATGGTCCCTTTCTATCTGCTGGCGGGACAATACCTGAATTAACAAGTTGTCTAGATAACAGTGGATTTGGATTGGCAATGTTAGGAGATATGCAGCCAGGGCTGCCAGAATTTTGGTGAATGGCCTTGGGGCTGTTGCAAAACCAAATGGAAGGGCTGCGGATTGAAAATGATGGTTGTCATAACAAAATTGCAGATATTGCCTGAGACTTGGATGTATAGGAATATGGAGGTATGCCTCTGTCAGGTCCACTGAAGTCAAAAGGTCACTGTGCTGAATTCCCACCAGAATGGACTGAAGGGAATGCATCTTGAAATTTCTGTAAACCAGATGCCTGTTGAGACCCCTGAGATTTAGAATTGTCCTCCCCCCCACCCCCCACCCCGAGGCCTTTGGGATTACGAAAAGGATTGAATAGAGCCCCTGCCCCCACTATTCTGGCAAACTGGTTGAATGGCCCAAATATCCAACAAATGTTGGATTGCCGATGCCATGAGACCCTGTCTTCCTGGTCCCTGGAAATGGGACAGCAGAGGAAAAACCTCAGAAGGGAGAAAAGAAATTTTAGTGAGAGTCCTGACCTTATGGTCTCCAGTACCAAGGTGTCAGTTGTGATCTCCCCCCATCTGTTGGAGAAGAAGCTGAGCCAATGCCTTATGGGAAGGATCCCCTCCAAGTCACTTCTGGCATCTGTAGGGCTTATTTCCCCCTCCTTGAAAGGGCTGCCTGCCCTGTGTCTGCTGCCTGCCTCTGGCTCCATTTCCAAAGCCAGATCTTTTGGATTGGTAGCTTGAGCATGTAAGAAAGGGCTGCTGTTACCAGGGAAATCCAGACCCAGCATCTCCCTGCTGGAAGGAGGACCGTATGAAGTATGGGTTGAAAATCTGCCCTCCTGCACTGAGAAGGCAGCACTTTTTGCTTATCTCTGGTCTCAATCAAAAAGGGCACTAGGGACTTCCCAAAAAGCTCTCCTCCCACAAAGGGAGAGGACACCAACTTTCACTTATTCTTGGCATTTATGTGCCAATTGCATAGTTACAGCATGAGATGGGCCATAATAGCGGAAGCCATAGCTCTGGCTGAAAACGTAGCTGCATTCGAGGATGCATCTGCTGTGAACTCTGCCACTGCCAGGATCCGGTTTTGCAGCTGCTGGAGCCAACGCAAGGATGCCCTGGTAAAAAAAGAAGCAGGTTCCTGTTCCAGCTTCTGGTGACGACGGACGAGTCCTGGGACCCGTCTGCCGTTTTGTTCTTTTTCCGGCCCCAAACGGGGCGGGGTGTGCCTTTTTAGAACCCCCCCCGTAAGATTGGCTTGCCTGGACCTTTCCTAGCCTGGCGGCGGCCGGGGGAAATCCTTGTCTTCGGTCTAGGAGGAAGAAGACATGCTGCGGGGGGCTTGGTTCCCTTCGCCAACGGAGGACTGTAACAAATAGCTGATTTGGAGAGAGCGGGAGCATTCGAGCCGGATGGCTTTGCCGGGGCTTTGGCGGCGAGGTGGAGTGTAAGTGACTTTGACTTTTTTGCTGGCAGCTTTGACTAAAAGAAACGATGGAGGGGGGTGTTTGTTAACTCCCCCCTCGGATTTACAGCAGCGGCGTTTGGAAATGGCTCCTCGAGCGCGAGGAAGCGGATATTTCTCATCCGGACTTTGTTGAAGAAGTGAAAGTCCTTTGCAGTTTGTTTCTAGCTACAATGTATCTAAGTCCGGCTTTATTGGAACAATTTTCTCTGTTGCTTTCTCCTGCTGGCTTCCAGATTGGGTGGGGGAAGATGGCTTCCCTTTGTTATTAAATGACTATTCTTTATGGAAAATTTCCAACATTCCTTTGTGACCTGGACTGCCTCTCTCTACTAATAGAGGATTTTTGTGATTAATTGATTCCTTCCCTGGAGTGCCTTCTTTGTCTTCATAATTGACTGTGAAAATTGTTTTTCTCTCTGGATTTTATAACTTTCTACAACTTTGATTTGAACTTTTTCTCTGGACTTGCTCCAGCGGCCGCACCCAAAAAATGCCATCTTAGTGGCACTGACTTAAACAGCTTACCATGGCTTCTAAAAAGCAACCAGAACAATCAGGCATTGAAGCAAGAATGACAGCTATGGAGGAAGTGTTACAATCTTTGGTACTGGAAATTAAAGAGCTTAGAAAAGACCACTGCAGTTCTAAATTAGAGCTTTTGGAGACACAGAAGAAATTGATGCAGAATTCACAGAAGACTGAAGAGTTGGAAGTGGGGCTGGCTGGGGCAAAGGGAGAACTTAAAAATGTTAATACTGAAATTGGAGATTTAACTGGTCATATGTCTAGGATGGATTTTGAAAGGATGTCATATTTTTTAAGATTTCAGAACATTCCGGAAGAATCTGGTGAATGCCTTCCTGATCTTATGAGCACAATTTTAGCAGACTACTTACACAAACCTAAGGAAGAGATCAGGGGGGACATTGACCTGGCTTATAGAATAAATTCAGCATATGCCAGGATAAATGAACTACCCAGAGAGATACATATTAAATTTGTTAGAAGGTCTACCAGGGAGGGAATACTGAGGGCGCAGAGAGAGGGTCCGTTAACGTACCAACAAAAGGAAGTCACTATCTTGAAGCAGATCCCGAAAAAGATTAGAGAGGTGAGGAGGAAATACTCCTTCTTATCTAAAAAATTGTTTAACCAGGGGATTTGGTTCAAGTGGGTGATGCCAGAAGGGATGTTGGTGTTCTGGGAAGGAGGAAGAGTAAGGATTAAAACAGTTGCTGAGGCGGAAGCCTTTCTTAAAAAATATTCCTCTATCCTGGGGGATGAAACTGGAGGAGCGGAGGGGGCCACGGCCCCGCCCACTGGGGGTCAGGGAGGAGAACAAGAAGACACAATTGCCAAGAGACTTAGATCTAAAAAATGACTTTTTTTAATACAGTATAACTTTTGTTTGGATGTTTGTACACGATTGCTAGCATAGAATTTGGAATTTACATGATGTATGCACTTCTCTTCATCTTGTAGTACCATTGAAATATGTATTATCTATGTTTTGTTAAGAAGCCCCGGAGGGGGCCAACGATCTCGACGTGAAAGTTCTCAAAATATTTTCTCAATTCACCTTACCCTACCCTACTTGAAAAAATTTGTAAAACTCAATAAAACTTTTTCAATATAAAAAAAGAAGCAGGTGTTCTTTGAGCAGAGAAAGGAAAAAATTGACCTGTTTTCCTTTGAAGATAACAACAGAGTTTGAGTTTAAGCCAATTTAAAATTGAAAAAAAAAGAGCCTAAAGCTAGGGGTGGCAGTGGCTATTAGTTGATTTTTTTCCTTTTTTCTCTCTCTTTTTGGAAACATGGATCAATACTCAGAAGAGAAAACTTTAAAATTGCAAAGGATCCTGGTTGGGATTCAAAATTTATTAGATGTAAACCAATTGGAAAAGTTATTGGAAATAACTGGAAGAATTGAGAAGAAGTTGGAAAAAAATTGTGTCTTAGTAAATGATGATGGGGTCAGACCCCCAAAAACTGAAGAGAAGAATGAAGATAAAGATATAATAATTGATGGTTTTACCAATGAAATAAGAGTGGGTGAAGGTGGAAAGGGAGGAGAATGGAAGAGAGAATTTGAAGAATTGGAGCCTTGTTTCAGATTTCAAGATACAAAAGAGGAAAAAAGAGAAATGATGATAGATTTAAGGAGAAAAACTCTACCAGAAGCACAATTAATAATCAGAGACATATTAATTTTAATACTGGACTAACTGGAGCCTCCGGGTGCACCTCAAGGGGAGCCCCATGTAGAGAGCGTTGCAATAGTCCAGGCTGGAGGTGACGAGGGCTTGAGTGAGCGTGCGTAAAGCGTCACGATCCAGAAATGGATGCAACTGGCATATCAGGCGAACCTGATAGAAAGCCCCCCTGGCCACGGCCGTCATATGGTCTTCTAGAGACAGCCGAAAGTCCAGTAGGATGCCCAAGTTACAATCCCTCTCTGTGGGGGCCAATAACTCGCCCTCAATAGCAAGAGATTTATTTATTTATTTAAATTTATATCCCACCCTTCTCCACAGAGGACCCAGGGCGGCGTACAGGAAATTTAAAAACATACCAATACAAAGATAAAATATAATTTAAAATAAAAGAGATGGCACCAACTGGCTATACCGTGACGCTGGAAGCCACAGCCACTCGGTCTTGGATGGGTTGAGTCGGAGCTTGTTTCTCCCCATCCAGACTCGCACGGCCTCTAGACACCGGGTCATCACTTCCATGGCATCATTGGGGTGGTCCGAGGTAGAGATGTACAGCTTAGTGTCATCAGCGTACTGATGGAACTCCACCCCAAAACCACGGATGATCTCACCCAACAGCTTCATATAGATGTTGAACAGGAGGGACGAGAGGACTGACCCCTGTGGTACCACACAAGTGAGGCATCTAGACGCCGACCTCTGCCCCCCTGCCAACACAAACTGCGACCGGTCAGAGAGGTAGGAGGAGAAACACGGTAAAATGGTGCCCCCCACCCCCAACCTCTCCAACCCGTGCAGCATGATACCATGGTCGATGGTATCAAAAGCTGCTGAGAGATCTAGCAGGACCAGGATAGATGAGCAACCCCTATCCCGGACAATACCGGCTGGCGACTCCCAGGGGGAGAGCCTTCTCCGGGGCCACCCCCCATCCTCTGGAATGACCTACCCCCTGACCTGCGTACAATCATGGACCTGCGCCTCTTCCGCACTTATTCTATGCAGCCGGCCTGGCATAGTTTTTAAATAGTTTTAATCTTGGTTTTAGTAGGGGTTTCTATTGTAATTTTAGCACAGGTTTCTTAGTTTAATTTATTTTTAAGATATTTTTATTGTATTTATTGTCTACAGTATTTTATTATTGCCTGTGCACCGCCCTGAGTCCCGCAAAGGAGATAGGGCAGTATATAAATGTGAATAAATTCAAATTCAAATCCCGGGCCCTCCAGAGATAATCAACCAACGCGACCAATGCCGTCTCTGTGCTGTACCCAGGCCGAAAGCCGGATTGGTGCGAGCCCAGATAGACAACTTCATCCAGGTGCTGAGGGAGCTGCCGCGCCACCACACTCTCAACAACCTTCACAATAAATCGAAGGTTGGAGACAGGACGATAGTTGGCCAAAACAGCCAGGTCCAGAGAGGGCTTCTTGAGGAGGGGCCTCACTGCTGCCTCTTTCAAGGGGGCTGGTAGAAACCCCTCACTCAAAGAAGTGTTAATAATCCCCTGGAACCAGCCTAGTGTCACCTTCCGGGAGGCCAGTACCAACCAGGAGGGACACGGGTCCAATAAACATGTGGTGGTGTTCAGCCGCCCCAGCAACCTGTCCATGTCCTCGGGAGCCACAGAATCGAACTCCTCCCAGATAACACTCTCAGGACCTGCCTCCGTCAGTCCATCTGAACTAGTCCAGTCGGAGGCCAACCCGTCCTGAATCTGATCGATTTTGTCATGCAGATAACGGCCAAAATTTTCCACACGGCCCTGGAAGGGGATATTCTGCACCCCTAGGTGAAGAAGGGAGCGGGTCACCCTAAACAGGGCGGCAGGGCGGTTATCTGCAGACGTGACAAGAGTGGAGAAATAGTTACATTTTGCCACCCTTATCACCATTAGGTAGGTCTTTAAATATGATCTTACTAGTGTCTGGTCAGACTCGGAGCGGGTGGCCCTCCAACCACTCTCTAGGCTTCTTTTCTGATGCTTCATCATCCTCAGCTCCTCAGAAAACTAAGGAGCCATAATGGTTCGGCGTTGGGTGAGAGGCCGCAAAGGCACGACCCGGTCCAGGGCCCCCATGGCCCACTATCCCAAGTGGCCACCAGGTCCTCAGTCGAGTCGTGGGTCAGGGTCTCAGGTATTGGCCCAAGCTCCATCTGGAACCTCTCTGGGTCCATCAGGTGCCTGGGGCGGAACCAGCTCACCGATTCCAGCTCCACCTCCCCACGGTGGGGTGCAGCGGTTGGAAAGCCAAGCCGAAAGAGAGAATGATCTGACCATGACAGGGGTTCGATGGCTATTTCCCCTAAACCAAGATCAGTCACCCACTGGCCGGAGACAAAAGCTAAATCCAGCGTGTGTCCCCCTATGTGGGTGGGGTCATGAATTAACTGAGTCAGGTTCATGGCCATCATGGAAGCCATGAACTCCCGTGCCATCTCAGATGTCTCGCCTATCGATGGCAGGTTGAAATCCCCCATGACTAACAGCCTGGGGTGCCAACTGCTATCTCGGCTATCACATTGAGAAGCTCGGGTAGGGCTGCTGATATGTAGCGGGGAGCCAGGTACACAATTAGCAAGCCCAACTGCCTCCTAGGATCCCACACAGAGAGACTCACATTCGGCTATCTGTGGCACAGTGGTCTCCAGACTCTCCTTTATAACAACCGCCACCCCCACCCCGGCCTTGGGCTCGCGGCTGGTGAAATGCACAGTAACCCGGTGGGCACATTTCAATGAGGGGCAACCCCCTTGGCCCAACCAGGTCTCCGTAATATCCGCCAAGTCTGCACCCCCTCCAAAACCAGATTGTAAATGAGGGGGGCTTTATTAATCACGGACCTGGCGTTACATAACATTATCCGAAGACTCAGCTTCTGAGATCCTAAGCCCCCTGGGTCGCGAGAAGAGCCATGGGGGTTGGAGCGCACCACCGCTCGAAGACAGCGGGTGCGCCCTCCCCTAACATGATATGGCTCCTGGCTCCCGCCATACCTGCCCCTCCCACTCACAGTAGTAATGGTATAGCCCTATTTTGGACAGACCCTCACCCCCCATTCTAGACACTATGCCTTCTCTGCCAAGGCCCCTAGCCAGCCTGAGGACATTCCCCAGTGGGTTTTCCCCCTCACCCACCACCCTAATTCTGGTTCAACCCTCCCCCTCCCTGGGGCCCCTTAAAACATAAATTAAGAATTTAATTTAAAAACCCCTCAGTTTCTGCTTAGGCCACCTCTCTGGGTTCACGAACCCATCATCAAGGTGGGCCCTCGATAGAGTGGAGGGCCAAACCTGCAAGAGGGGGGACTCCCGCAGGGCATGGAGGTCAGCCGGAGAGTACATTCAGTGCATTCAAAGTACGTTCAGAGTACATTCACAGTCAGTCTATTCATAGATGCAACCTTCAGTGGCTTGAATGGGTAATCAATGGGGGAATAGATTATCACCAAATTCCTTATTGATATGTCTGCTTGATGTATTTCAGCGTCCCCCTTGATGCTTGTGGATGCGTTTTAGCGTCCTTCTACCTTCTGCGTGGGGGGAGCATGGTGGTGGGGAGCGTGACGGTGCGGGTGGTGGTGACGGAGTGGACGGAAATGATAACAACAACAATGGTTGTAAAAATTGTACAATTTTTAATCATTTTTTCATCCGCTCCCATGAGTATCCTATCTAATTCTGAATGTTCCATACTAAAACCATACTCTTCAACGTCTTTCTCATATCTTGTTTGTATTTGCATTTGTTTAAACCATCCTATATCAATCCCTTGTTCTTCTAATTCTTTCTTTTGTTTTAGTTCTCCCTGTGCTGTTAGTATATTTTGTACCTAATAACCTTTTTTGTACTACTAATATTCGGAGGTGTCAAAGCTTCTATCGTTGAAAGCCACATTGTTATCTCCATATAGTGTTTTTCTTTTACTTTTCCCCCATACTGCGTATAAACCATTTCTTACATAGTGCCTCTGAAAATAACCATGTATTCTATTTTTCCCATACCACAACAATGCATGCCAACCCAATTGCATATCGTGTCCCTCTAAGGTTGCATTTCTTAATAATACCCATTCTTTTATCCATGTTAAAGCTGCTGCTTGATAATATAATTCCCAATTCAGTGCACCAAATCCACCTCTAATCCTTGAATCTTGTAACATTCTTATATTAATTCTCGCTTTCTTTCCTTGCCAAATATATTTTCTTATTTTATTTAGTTTTTCAAAGTACTTTTTTTCCAATTTTATCAGTATTGTTTGGAATAAAAATAATATTCTTGGTAGTATATTCATCTTAATTACTGCTATTCTTCCCATTAGTGATAACTGTAAATTTTTCCATTTCTCTATATCCATTTCAATTAGATTTCTTAATTTATAGTAATTATCTTCTTTAATAGTTATGCATCTCAAAGTCAACTATATTCCCAAATATTTCACTTTTTACTATTTGAATATCTAATTTCTCCATTATTTCTCTTTTCTGTTTTTCTGTTATGTTTTTAGCTAACATTTTTGTTTTATCTTTATTAATTTTCAATCCTGCCACTCCTCCATACTCTTCTATTTGTTCTAATAGTTTTAGACATGTTTCTATTGGATTTTCAACAATGAATACCAAGTCATCTGCAAATGCTTGCAATTTGTATTCTTCTTTTTTAAACTTTCATTCCTTTTATATCTTTATCTTGCCTTATCTTTCTGTTCAAAATTTCTAATGTCAATATAAATAATAGTGGAGATAGCAGATACCCTTGTCTAGTCCCTTTTCTAATCAGCACTTTTTCTGTCATATCTCAATTTATTATTATTTTAGCCTGTTCTTCCTTATAGATGGTTTTAACCATATTTATGAATCCCTTCCCAAAATCCATCGTTTTCAGTTGCATTATCATAAATTGCCAATTTACATTATCAAAAGCTTTTTGTGCATCCAAAAATAATACCATTTGTTTCCTGGGATGTGCTTCATAATACTCTAGTGCATTCAGTATCATTTGCATATTATCTTAAATTTGTCTCTTAGGTAAAAAACCATTTTCATCTGAGTGTATAAATTCATTTAACAGTCTTTTAAGTCTTTCTGCCATTATCAAATGCAAAGATTTTATAATCCACGTTTAATAAAGAGATTAGTCTATAGTTCTTTATTTGTTGCAGGTCTGTTTCTTCTTTTAGGATAAGAGTTATATAAGCCTCCAACCAGGAATCTGGTATTTTTGCTTTCAATAACAGCTCATTAAATACTTCTAACATTATGTTGCTTAATATATCTTGTAGTATTTTATAATATTCTGCTGGTAAGCCATCTGGGCCTGGTGTTTTCCCCTTTTTTGTCTTTTTATTGCTTCTATTACTTCCATCATCGTTATTCTCTCTTCTAATGCCTTTGTAATTTTTTCTGGAATTTTAGGTATTTCTGCATTCTCTAAATACTGTTTTATCTTTTCTTTTGCTGTTGTGTTTTGCTGGTATAATTCCTTATAGTATGTTCTACTATTTTTTTCTTTTTCCTCCTTTTGGTAACAAATATTCCTTAATTTTTTTAATAATTGAGTTATGAATTTTTTTTCTTTCTCTTTTTTCATCTTGTATGCCAACCATCATCCTGGTTTATTTGCATTTTCAAGTTTTGTCTTGTAGCTTTTACTTTATTTGCCACTTCTTTGTTTTCCATTAAATTCAATTTGTGCTTTTCTAGGTCCATCAAAATTTTAATTTTAGTATTTTGTGGTTTTCTTTGTAGTTCTATTTGCAGTCTCCTGTGTTCCTCTTCTATCTTCTTTCATATTTGTCTGTTTTGGTTGTTTCGTTTTCCTAGCTAAGTCACAACTAGTTCTCTAGTATATGCCTCACTGTATCCCATACGGATGTGTCCTCCTTCTTATTCTCTTTTTAAAAAAAGTTCAATTCTTTTTCCATATATTGCTGAAATTCTTTTCCATTTAATAGGTTTTGATTTAATGTCCATCTCATTTTTTCCTCTGACCTTTCCATGTCATTATTATTGGGTTGTGGTCGGCCCATATACTTGTGTCTATATCAATCTTTTGTGTTTTAGCAATTAGATCTGTTGTTGCCCAAATCATATCTATTCTTCACAACCCCCTATTCCTGTTTGAGTAAAATGTATATTGTTTTTCTCTCAAGTGTCTTCTTCTCCATACATCTTGTAGGCTTAATTCTTCCATCATTGTAAAGAATGTTTTAGGCAGTGTTCTCCTTAACTTCTTGTTCAACTTTGTAGTTTTATGATCTATCTCATTATTTACTATCACATTAAAATCTCCTAATATGCATATTTCTTCATATTCATATTCTATTATCTTTTTGTAGAGTTTTCCATAAAATTCTTCTTGATTGTCATTTGGTGCATATATCACCACCATCAATATTTTTATTTATTTATCATTATTTCCACGATTAATATTCTTCCATTTTCATCTTCAAATATTTGTTTTGATTGTATTGTCTTTTTGATGTACAGTGCCACACCTCTTTTGCTTTGATCAGCTAGTGTCATATATAGCTTCCCCAATTCTGGATAGTCCAGATATTTTTGTATTGTTTTTTAATATGTACTTCTTGCAGGCATATTATATCTAATTTCAGATTCTCTAATTTATTAAATGTCCTCTTTCTTTTTATGTTCGAATTTAGTCCATTTATATTTAATGAGATTGTTTTTACTTATTTTTCCATGTCAATTTTTTGTCATTTTAGTTGATCTGGTCCTTGGAAGCTTGACGTCTTACCCCCAGGTGTCCTTCTGAAGTTCTTGGTCTACACATGGGCCAGGCAGTTGACTCTGGTGCAACTCTGCTATTTTCTGCCATGTTTCCTAGGAGATCCAATGCCTGAAAAAGGTGGGCATCTTCTGCTCTGGAGGATTCACAGGATGG
The DNA here is from genome assembly GCA_039707465.1 of Rhabdophis nuchalis. Taxonomy (NCBI): domain Eukaryota; kingdom Metazoa; phylum Chordata; class Lepidosauria; order Squamata; family Natricidae; genus Rhabdophis; species Rhabdophis nuchalis. The sequence continues at coordinate 96,697,625 of CM077647.1, forward strand.
AGCCCTTCCCCTGTGAAAGTTATAGTTGCTTCTGGTACCTGCCTAGATTGTGGATTTCTGTCAGGATCTGGTCTAACTGCATCATGGGTGCCTAACTAGACCTTCAGCTTCACCCTGATTATTAGGAGCCTCTAGTCACTATGCCCTAGTCAGAGGAGAAGAGCACAAACCCAATGTCACTGACTGAGCAGAACTTTCAGGCCCTCTTTGTGATAGAGATTTTCAGACTGTTTAGTATCAGACCACTTTTATTTATTTATTTTTATTTTTTATTTTATTAAATTTATACCCCGCCCTTCTCCGAAGAGGACCCAGGGTGGCACACAGGAATTTAAAAACACATACAAAATGTCAAAATACAAAATTTAAAAACATATTAAATACCCATCCTGCGCTAAAATCCAATTAAAATCCCCAAAATTAAAACTGTCTAAAATAGTCACAGCGGAGGTTACGCTAGGCTGGCTTGGTGAAAGAAATGTGTCTTTAGACACTGGCAGAAGAGGTGGAGGTCCGAGATGGTGCGAAGTTCAGGGGGCAGGTCGTTCCAAAGGGCAGGACCCACCACAGAGAAGGCCCTTCCCCTTGGTGACGCCAGTTGGCATTGCCCAGCCGACGGCACCCTGAGAAGGCCCTCTCTGTGGGAGCGGATCGGTCGAAGGGATGTATGGGGCAGGAGACAGTCTCACATATAACTAGGTCCCGAGCCATGGAGCGCTGTGAAGATGGTCGTCAAAACCTTGAAGCGCACCCGAAAGACCACAGGAAGCCAGTGCAGCTCGCACAGGATTGGTGTTATATGGGAGTGTCTAGGAGCTCCCGTAATCACCTGCACGGCTGCATTCTGGACTAGCTGTAGCTTTCGAGTGCACCTCAAGGGAAGCCCCATGTAGAGAGCATTAGAGTAGTCGAGTTGGGATGCCACGAGTGCTTGAGTGACTGTGTGAAGGGCAGCCCGGTCCAGTAAGGGGTGCAATTGGCGCATCAGGCATACCTGATGGAATGCCCCCCTGGCCACGGCTGCCACATGGTCCTCCATGGACAGCCGGGAGTCCAGGAGGACACCCAAATTGCGCGCCCTCTCCACGGGGGCCAGTGTTTCGCCCCCAATGGCCAGAGTTGGAATAATCTGGCTGAACCGGGGTGCCGGAAACCACAGCCACTCCGTCTTGGACGGGTTGAGCTTGAGTTTGTTACTACCCATCCAGATCCGTACGGCCTCCAAACACTGGGACAACACCTCGGCGGCATCGTTGGGGTGGTCTGGGGTGGATATATACAGCTGGGTATCATCAGCGTACAGATGATATCCCACCCCCAAACCACGGATGATCTCACCCAATGGCTTCATATATGTGTTGAACAGGAGGGGCGAGAGGACCGACCCCTGAGGAACCCTGCATAAGAGGGGTCTCGAGGCCGACCTCTGCCCCCCTGCCAACACATATTGCAACCGACCAGAGAGGTAGGACGAGAACCACCGTAGAACGGCACCTCCCAGCCCCAACCGCCCCAGTCGGTGCAATAGGATACCATGGTCGATGGTATCAAAAGCCGCTGAGAGGTCTAAAAGGACTAGGATAGAGGAACATCCTCTATCCCGTGCCCTCCAGAGATCATCAACCAACGCGACCAATGCCGCCTCAGTGCTGTGACCAGGTCGGAAGCCGGACTGGCGCAGGTCTAGATAATCAATTTCTTCCAGGTGTCACGGAAACTGTTGAGCCACCACACTCTCTACAACCTTCACTAAAAAGTGAAGGTTGGAGACCGGACGGTAGTTTTCCAATAATGCTGGGTCCAGGGAAGGCTTCTTGAGGAGGGGCCTCACCACCGCCTCTTTCAAGATGGTAGGCAAGGACCCCTCACTCAAAGAAGTGTTCACAATATCCTGGAGCCAGCCTCGTGTTGTCTCCCAGGATGCCAGTACAAGCCAGGAGGGACACGGGTCCAATAAACATGTAGTAGCCTTAAGTATCTTTGACAACCTGTCCATATCCTCGGTAGTAACAAAGTCAAACTCCTCCCAGGATGGTGTCTCAGGAACAGCCTCGGACAGTCCGATCGGACCACTTTTGATGGAGGGTAACTCATTCCGAATCCGAGTGATTTTATCCTGCAGATAAATCCCAAATTCCTCTGCTCGTCCCTGCAGAGGGGCTTCCCGCGGCCTCTGGTGAAGGAGGGAGCGGGTCACCCCAAACAGGGTGGCAGGGCGGTTATCTGCGGATGCAATAATGGTGGCACAATACTCATGTTTGGCCACCCTTATCGCCACTAAGTAAGTCCTAATATAGATTCTCACTAGTGTTCGGTCGGCTTCGGAGCGAGAAGATCTCCATCTGCTCTCTAGGCGTCTCTTGTGGCGTTTCATCTCTCTCAGCTCCTCGGTGAACCAAGGAGCCTGGGTGATTCATCGCCGCAAGAGAGGCTGCAAGGGCGCATCTCGGTCCAAGGCCCCCGCAGCCGCACTCAGCCATGCTGAGACTATACATGCGCGAAGATGGCGGTCTGCCTGTGAGCTCCTTTTGGGTCTTGGAGTTTGTTGGCTCTAAAAACATGCTGCCCGGCCTGCTACCCACTCTTAAGGGCTGGGCCCGGTGAGCTGCTTACCCTGGCAGTAGATCAAGACCTGGATGGTCCCCCAGGGTAAGATAGCGGCTGAGAAATCGCTGAGGACGCCGGGCATGGATGCCGGCCGGATAGGAAGGAGGCCGACGCCGACACCGATTCCGAGCTGGATTTTGAGCTGGAGGCTGGGAGGACGTGGAGGCCGGGGCTGGAACGGCGCTGGGACAATCTTGCGGAGCGGCATTGAGCCGGGGAGGTTTGGAAATCGAGGAGAGGCCAGCCCGGGCCGGGCCGGGAGATGGAAGAGCGGCCGGCCCGAGGCCTCTAGGAGGACGTGAGACTTTCTTTTTTCGGGCGGTTGGAAAGAACGGCTGGAAAGAGGCCTGAGCATCCTATAAGTCATCGCCCAGCTACCAGAGCCTTTGGACAGGCCGGACCGGGGGCCTCACTGATTGTGGAGAGGCCGGGCCTGGGAGATGGAAGAGCGGTCGGCCCGAGGCCTCCGGGAGGAGGTGAGACCAGGCGGCTGGAAGGAACTTGACAATTTAATAACAGTGTGGCCGAGGCCTGAATGGCCTATAAGATATTGTCCAGTTATTGGAGCCTTTGGCGGGCCGGGCCGGGTTGGGCCCTGGGCTTTTTGGAGAGGACGCAAGGCCAAAAGAGCCCTATTAAAATCTGGGCTTAAGAGACTGCCCACTCCCCACCCCCCAAACTATACCCCAAATTATACCCCACTATACCCCACCCGGACAGACTATTCTAACACTCACGATGGAACTTTAAGATCTGTAGAGCCGGACTATACCTCACTGGAGCATGTGATTTTATTATCTTTAAACATCTATTTTAAATATCTATGTAGCCAACGATGTTCCCCATAATCAATTGCATGACCCATTTTTATATCTTGTATTTATATTTGTATTATATTTATATATTTATATATCTATATATTTATATACTTATATGTTTATGTATTTATATGTTTATATTTATATATTATAATTATGTACTCAAGGGCAGACCTTATGCTACTGCGAGAGTCCCCTCTCTCGCAGGCCTGGCCCTCCGCTCTAACAAGGGCCCACCTCGATGAGGGATTAATTAATCCAGAGAGGTGGGCGAAGCGTGGTCTTAGGGGTTTTTTAGTGAAACATTTGCTATGTATTTTAGGGGGTACCAAGGAGGAGGAAGGGTTTAAACAGGTTAAGGAAGATAAGAAGGAAAGGGGTGAAGCCGGCAGAGCGAGGAAGGAAGCGGAAGGATCCATCAAGAGGGGGGATACACAAGCCGTTTCCATAGAGGGTCTACCCATCAACACAGTCGTAGGAAGGGGTAGGTGCGATGGGAGACAGGTCCCTCTTTCCCGGTTGGGGACACAGGGCCGCTGTTTGCAAGCGGTCAGGTGCCACAACCCCCGCAGACTAGGTGGTCAAGGATTACAGAGCCAGGGCCCGAAGCTGATATTTTGCAACGCCAGGTCCGTGGTCAACAAAGCCCCCCTCGTCCACGACCTTGTGTCGGAGGGGGAGCCGGACCTGGTAGGAATAGTGGAGACCTGGTTGGGCCACGAGGAAGGACTTCCCCTCGTAGAAATGTTCCCGTCAGGTTACCGTGCTTTTCATCAGTCACGGGCCCTAGGCAGGGGTGGAGGGGTAGCGGTTATTGTTAGGGAAAGTCTTGAGCCAAGAGAGACGACTGTACCACAGACCATCGGCTGTGAGTCCCTCTGTGTGAAGTGGGGGCTAGGGAGGCAGTTGGGTGTGCTGATTGTATACCTGGCTCCCCGCTATGTAACAGCAGCCCTGCCCGAGCTCCTTGAGGTGATCGCCGCGATGGCAGTTGAGACCCCTAAACTGGTTGTCATGGGGGACTTCAATCTGCCATCGGTTGGCAAATCATCTGAGGCAGCTCGGGAGTTCATGGCCTCCATGACGGCCATGGACCTGACCCAAGTAATTCAGGGCCCCACGCATGAGGGAGGACACATGCTGGATTTAATCTTTGTCTCTGGTCAGTGGAAGAGTGATCTGGGTATAGGGGACATAGCCATCATATCCCTGTCATGGTCAGACCACTCACTTCTCCGGATCGACTTTCCAATCGCTACACCCCACTGCGGGGAGGCAGAACCAGATTCACCTATATGGTTCCGCCCCAAGCGCCTGATGGACCCAGATAGGTTCCAGATGGTGCTTGGGCCATTACCTGTGTCCTTGACACGCGCCCCGACCGAGGACCTGGTGGCCGCGTGGAATACCGCAGCCACGGGGGCCTTGGATCGGGTCGCGGCCTTGTGGCCTCTCCTGCGGCGATGAGTCACCCAGGCTCCTTGGTTTACCAAGGAGCTGAGGGTGATGAAGCACCACAAAAGACGCCTAGAGAGGAGATGGAGATCCACACGGTCTGAATCTGACCGAACACAGGTGAGAGCCCATTTACGGACTTACCTTGTGGCATTGAGAGTGGTCAAATGTCATCATTGTGCCACTCTCATCGCATCCGCAGATGCAGATTTAGAACAACTGATCTAACCATATGACCCGACTTCTCCGGGTGCCGTCCACTAGGCAATGCCAGCTGGCGACGCCCAGGGGAAGGGCCTTCTCTGTGGTGGGCCCAACCCTCTGGAACGACCTACCCCCCGACCTCAGAGCAACCACGGACCTCCGCACCTTCCACCAGAAATTAAAGACACTCCTGTTTCATCAGGTCGGCTTGGCCTAAGTTATTTACCTAGCCTACAGTCTGTACCATAAATTGTTTTAATTGGGTTTTAGATGGGATTATGTTTTAACCTTTTAAATTTTAGCACAGGGATAATTTATTTAATTTGGTATTAATTATTTATATTGTGATACTGTGTGTTTTAATTTCCTGTGCACCGCCCCGGGTCCCTTCGGGGAGAGGGTGCGGTTATAAAAATTCGACAAATAAATAAATAAATAAATAAATAAATAAATAAATAAATAAATAAATAAATAAATAAATAAATAAATAAATAAATAAATAAATAAATAAATAAATAAATAAATAAATAAATAAATGTTGTTGGAGAGAGGAGGTCATTGGAGAGAGGATGTGGTTGGAGGATGTTGCTGCTGGAGGAGTTGGAGGAGTCGGGAAGGTGAGAGGATGTGAGAGGAGAGACTGGAAGAACGTGGGGAGAGGAAATGTGGAGATGAAGAGAGAGGAAGAATAGCGATGGAGAAGGAGATGGAGATGGAAGAAGGAGAAGGAGATGGAGATGGAGACAGAGATGGAAGAAGGAGAAGGAGATGGAGATGGAGATGGAAGAAGGAGGAGAATGGAGAGTTGGTTGGGAGAAATGGAAGGAAAAGTGTTTGAACAGAACGAGGTGGAAAGATGGAGTGAGTGGATGGATGATGAATGCCAAGCAGCCGGATCGTGGAATGGTGGACCGTGGCTGAGGAAACCCAGGAAGATCTTGGAGTGACTGCATTGGACTGGAGGAGGTAAGCCGAGCCACCATATGGCAGCACTTTACATTAGGCCGCATGATGGACCAACTAGTCGTGCGGCACTAAATGCAGACTAAGGCCTATGCGGCTGAAAAAGACAGATGGATGGGGCCCTCGATGGGACTAAACTGTGATCTCCCCATCTGCAAGATCTCTAGACTGTCTGATTCTACCCCTCCTGTCTTAAGGATTATATCTATTGCACATAACTCGAACACTTGTCACTTTATTTTATCCTGGACTCTATTGGACTTGCTCTATGTCTCCTAGGTTGGGATGACCTCTGGGTTTCTAGATATGTACTCTAGGCACGATCTCCTTTGCCTGCGAGAGTCTCCCCTCTCGCAGGCCTGGCCCCCTTGTCTAACATGGACCCACCTCGATGATGGACTGATTGTTCCTGAGAGGTGGGCGAAGCGCAAACTGAGGGGGTTCTTGGGTAATTTTTTAATTCGGCTTTTAGGGGGTTCCAGGGTGGAAGGGGGGAGTAGTCCGGGGGGGGACGTCAAACGATTGGGCCGGCTGGTGGAAGTAGGATAACGGAGGAAGGGGAAGGGGGGGTCGTTTCCACTGAGGTTTTTTCCATTGACTCGGTCCTAGGGAGGGGCAGGGGCGGTGGGAGGTGCAATGGGTTTCATCGGTTGGGAGACCCTGGCCGCTGGCTACAGATGGTCACGCGCTCCAACTCCCCACACTCCCATCGCAGAACTAGGAGGGCAGGAATCACAGACATGGGGCTCTAGGCTGATGTTATGCAACGCCAGGTCCGTGGTACAAAAAGCCCCCCTCATCCATGACCTTGTGTCAGAGGGGGACCCGGACCTGGTGGGTATAACGGAAACCTGGTTAGGCCATGAGGGGGTTTTACCCCTCGTAGAAATGTGCCCACCAGGTTACTGAGCCTTTAATCAGCCTAGGGCCCTAGGGAGGGGTGGGGGGTGGCAATTATGGTTAAGGAAGGTCCTGAGCCGAGGGAGACCACGATCCCTCAGACGACCGGGTGTGAGTCTCTCTGCGTGAGATGGGGCCTAGGGAGGCAGTTGGGCATGTTAGTTGTGTACCTTGCTCCTCGCTATGCAACAACAGCCCTGCCCGAGCTCCTAGAGGTGATAGCCGAGGCGGCGGTTGAGACCCCCAGACTAGTGGTCATGGGGGACTTTAACTTGCAGTCAGTAGGCGAGGCCTCTGGAGCAGCTCGGGAGTTCATGGCCTCCATGACGGCCATTGACCTGACCTAGGTAGTTTTAGGCCCTACTCACGAGGGAGGACACACCCTGGATCTAATCTTCATCTCGGGACAGTGGAGTAGTGATCTGGGAATAGGGGATTTAGCCATCACACCCTTGTCATAGACAGATCACGCTTTCCTCCGGCTAGACTTTCCAATCGCCTTACCTCTGCCTCCTTACCGGGAGGCAGAACCGGATATTCCTAGATGGTTCCGCCCCAGGCTCCTGATGGACACGGAAAGGTTCCAGAGGGAGCTTGGGCCAATTCCTGTGACCCTGCCCCACAACTCGACTGAGGACCTAGTGGCCGCATGGTTAAGTGCGGCCACTGCCCCGCGACTCGACTGAGGACCTAGTGGCCGTATGGTTAAGTGCGGCCACGGGGGCCTTGAACCGAGTCGCGCCCTTGCGGCCTCTCCTGCGGTGATGAATCACCCAGGCTCCTTGGTTTATCGAGGACCTGAGGGAGATGAAACGCCACAAGAGACGCCTAGAGAGCAGATGGAGATCCTCTCGCTCTGAAGCCGACCGAACACTAGTGAGAACCCATATTAGGACTTACTTAGTTGCGATAAGGGTGGCCAAACGCGAGTACTGCGCCACCCTTATTGCATCCGCAGATAACAGCCCTGCCACTCTGTTTGGGGTGACCCGCTCCCTCCTTCACCAGAGGCCACAGGAAGCTCCTCTGCAGAGATGAGCAGAGGAATTTGGGATTTACAGTGATCCCTCGTTTTTCGCGGCCTCATTTTTCGCGACTTCAGTCCTTCACGGATTTTTCAAAAATAGTATTCTTTAAAAAAAATGCAAACAAAAATCGACCACAGGACAAAGGAGTCCTGTTCTTTTCAAGCAAGAATTCCAAAGAGCAGTTGCTGCCGCGAACGAAAAGCAGCTTTTAGCCCCAAACACGATGCCACCACGAATGTCACTATTTCCATCCCAGCCGCCGCCGGCGCCACAATCCTTGCACGCCGGCGACAAAGAGGAGGCGGGGAAGAAAAATAAATAAATAAATAAATAACCACCCTCCCAAGCAGCCGGAGCTTGCAATAGGCGGCGTTGCAAAGAGGGTCGTTCTCCTGACCCTCCAAAACTCTCGGGAAACTCCTCGGCGGGGGAAAAGAAAGAAGAAGAAGAAAAAACCACCCCATCACGGGAGCAGCCCCACTGGCAAGAGAACGACGGGACAGCTGCGAAAAAGCGCAAGAGGAGAGATTTTGGGAGGGGGGGGAAGAGGTATTGACAGCAAAGGTCCGTCCCACCGCTCGCCTTTGTAGCCCTCGCCTAGCCGAGCTCCGGGGTTGCAGCCGCCGCTCGCCATTCCCTCAACCCGGAGTACGGAGAGCGTGCAAAACCCTGCCAGGCGGGACTCCCCGCAAACCTCTCGCAAATTCGCCACACACACACATACACACCGCCCGCTCGCTCCGCCTTACCAGATTTCCGGGGGTATCTGTAGAGGGAATTGGACGGGATATCCACCTCTTCCACTCCGGCGTTCTGCCGGCTGGTGAGCGTTCCCATGCTTCAGGTGCCGCGGCGGCAGCGGGCATCTGGGGTTACGGAGTGGGGGGGGAGAGAGAGAGATTGGGGGGGGTGCGTCAGCTTCCCAGTTTGCCCCTTCGCCCGCCGAGCTTGAGTAGGCGACGGGACGCGCGGGGGTCAGTCGGTGGCTCACTCGCTCCACCCGCCGCGGCGCTGCTCCCTCACTGAGGAGGCTGCCGCATTGACTTGCCTCCTGCTGCTGTCCCCAGGGGGGTGGCGGTGCCTACTGCTGCTCCCCAGCCGAGGAGGGAAGAAGCCATTTCGGCCACCCCTCCCCTCCTCACTCCTTCCCCAAGTCCACCACTTTTCCACAGGAGCACCAAGGCTGAGGCGCGCGGGGGGGGGGGAGCATTCCTAGTGGCGAATCCTACTTTGCGGTTTTTCGGCTTTCGCGGAAGGGTCCGGTCCCGATTAGCCGTGAAAAATGAGGGATTACTGTATCTGCAGGACAAAATCATTCGGATTTGGAATGAGCTACCCTCCATCAAAAGTGGTCCAGTGGGATTGTCCGAGGCTGGTCTTGAGGCACCATTCTGGGAGGAGTTTGACTTTGTTACTACCGAGGATATGGACAGGTTGTCAAAGAGACTTAAGGCTACCACATTTTTATTGGACCCGTGTCCCTCCTGGCTTGTACTGGCATCCTGGGAGACGACACGAGGCTGGCTCCAGGATATTGTGAACGCTTCTCTGAGTGAGGGGTCTTTGCCTGCCGTCTTGAAAGTGGTGGTGGTGAGGCCCCTCCTCAAGAAGCCTTCCCTGGACCCAGCATTATTGGAGAATTACTGTCCGGTCTCCAACCTTCACTTTTTAGCGAAGGTTGTAGAGAGTGTGGTGGCCCAACAGTTTCCGCAACACCTGGAGGAAATTGATTATCTAGACCCACACCAGTCCGGCTTCCGACCCGGTCACAGCACCGAGACGGCATTGGTCCCATTGGTTGATGATCTCTGGAGGGCATGGGATAGAGGTTGTTCCTCTATCCTAGTCCTTTTAGACCTCTCAGCAGCTTTTGATACCATCGACCATAGTATCCTATTGCACCGACTGGGGGGGTTGGGGCTGGGAGGCGCCGTTCTACGGTGGTTCTCGTCCTACCTCTCTGGTCAGTTGCAATATGTGTTGACAGGAGGGCAGAGGTTGACCTCGAGACCCCTTTCATGCGGGGTTCCTCAGGGGTCGGTCCTCTCGCCCCTCCTATTCAACACATATCTGAAGCCGCTGGGTGAGATCATCCGTGGTTTTGGGGTGGGATATCATCTGTACACTGATGATACTCAGTTGAACATATCCATCCCAGACCACCCCAACGATGCCGCCGAGGTGTTGTCCCAGTGTTTGGAGGCCATACGGATCTGGATGGGTAGTAACAAACTCAAGCTCAACCCGTCCAAGACCGTGTGGCTGTGGTTTCCGGCACCCCGGTTCAGTCAGAATACTCCAACTCTGGCCATTGGGGGCGAAACACTGGTCCCCGTGGAGAGGGCGCGCAATTTGGGTGTCCTCCTGGATTCCCGGTTGTCTATGGAGGACCATGTGGTGGCCGTGGCTACGGGGGCATTTCATCAGGTACGCCTGATGCACCAATTGCGCCCCGTACTGGACCGGGCTGCCCTCCGCACAGTCACTCAGGCACTCGTGACTTCCCAACTCGACTACTGTAATGCTCTCTACATGGGGCTTCCCTTGAGGTGCACTCGAAAGCTACAGTTAGTCCAGAATGCAGCCACGCCGGTGATTACGGGACCCTCTAGATGCTCCCGTATAACACCGATCCTGCGCGAGCTGCACTGGCTTCCTTTGGACTTTCGGGTGCGCTTCAAGGTTTTGACGACCATCTTTAAAGCGCTCCATGGCTAGTTATATGCGAGATTGTCTCCTGCCCCATACATCCCTTCGGCCAATCCGCTCCCACAGAGAGGGCCTTCTCAGGGTACGGTGAGCCAGGCAATGCTGACTGGCGATGCCTAGGGGAAGAGCCTTCTCTGTGGCGGGCCCTGCCCTTTGGAACGACCTACCTCCTGAACTCCGCACCATCTCAGACCTCCGCCTCTTCTTCCAGTGTCTAAAGACACATCTCTTTCAACAAGCCGGCCTAGCGTAACCTCCCGTTGGGGTTATTTTAGATTAAAATTTTAGTTTTAAATTGGGGTTTTAATTTGGATTTTAGATAGGATTTGTAATTTAATATGTTTTTAAATTTTGTATTTTTGCTATTTTATATGTTTTTAATAATTCCTGTGCGCCGCCCTGGGTCCTTTGTGGAGAAGGGCGGGATATACATTTAATTTAAAAAAATAGGATACTATGGTCGATGGTATCAAAAGATGGTATCAAAAGAGAGATCTAATAGGACCCGAATGGAGTAACAACCCCCATCTCTGGCCCTCCAGAGATCATCCACCAACATGACCAATGCCGTCTCAGTGCTGTGACTGGGCCGGAAGGTGGACTGGCGCGGGTCCAGATAATCAATTTCCTCCAGGTGACGAGGAAACTGTTGTGCCACCACACTCTCTACAACCTTCGCCAGAAAGTGAAGGTTGGAGACCAGATGATAATTTACTAATAATGCTGGGTCCAGGGAAGGCTTCTTGAGGAGGGGCCTCACCACCACCTTTTTCAAGATGGTAGGCAAGAACCCCTCACTCAAAGAAGCATTCACAACTTCCTGGAGCCAGCCTCGTGTAACCTCCCAGGATGCCAGTACAAGCCAGGAGGGACACGGGTCCAATAAACATGTGGTGGGTCTCAGTCGCCTATGTATCCTGTCCATATCTTCGGAAGTAACAGAGTCAAACTCTTCCCATAAAGATGTCTCAAGACCTGCCTTTGACAATCCCTCTAGACCACTTTCGGTGGAGGTCAACTCACTCCGAATCTGAGCGATTTTATCCTGCAGATATTCTCCAAACTCCTCTGCTCTGCCCTGCAGAGGGGCTTCCCCCAGCCTCTGTTGAAGGAGGGAGCGGGTCACCCCAAACAGGGCAGCAGGGCAGTTATCTGCGGACGCAATAAGGGTGGCACAATGATGACGTTTGGCCACTCTTATCGCCACAAGGTAAGTCCTCAAATAGGATCTTGCCTGTGTTCGGTCAGACCATGTGGATCTCCATCTCCTCTCTAAGGGTCTCTTGTGGCATTTCATCCCCCTCAGCTCCTCGGTGAACCAAGGAGCCTGGGTGGCTCTCCGCCGCAAGAGAGGCCGCAAGGGCGTGACCCGATCTAAGGCCCCCGTGGCTGCCAAACTCCATGCAGCCACTAGGTCCTCCGTCATGGCGCAGGTCAGGGTTGCAAGTAGTGGCCCAATCTCCATCGGGAACCTCTCCGGGTCCATCAGGCGCCTGGGGTGGAACCACCTAAGCATTTCTGGTTCCACCTCCCCGCGGTGGGGTGTAGCGGTTGGAAAGTCAAGCAGGAGAAGTGAGTGATCTGACCATGACAGGGGTATGATGGCTAAGTCCCCTACATCAAGATCACTCATCCATTGACCAGAGACAAAAATCAAATCCATTGTGTGTCCACCCTCGTGTGTGGGGGCCTGAATTACCTGGATTAGGTCCATGGCCATCATGGAGGCCATGAATTCCCGGGCTACCTCAGTTGAGTCGCCTACTGATGGCAGGTTAAAGTCCCCGAAGACTAAAAGTCTGGGGGTCTCAACCGCCTCCTCGGCAACCACTTCGAAGAGCTCGGGAAGGGCTGCTGATACGTAGCGGGGAGCCAGGTACACAAGCAGCAAGCCCAACTGCCTCCCAGGGCCCCATCTCACCTAGAGGGACTCACAGACGGTGGTCTGTGGTACAGTGGTCTCTCTCAGCTCCAGACCTTCCTTAATAATAACCGCCACCCCCCCCCACCCCTGCCTAGGGCCCGAGGTTGATGAAATGCACGGTATCCTGGTGGGCACATTTCCATGAGAGGTAAACCCCCCTCGTGGCCCAACCAGGTTTCCGTGATCCCCACCAGGTCCGGCTCCCCCTTCGACACAAGGTCGTAAATGAAGGGGGTGTTATTAGCCACGGACCTGGCATTACATAGCATCAACCTGGGGCCCTGGCGCTGCGAGCCCTGACCTCCTAGATCGCGGAGGGAGCACAGGGGGTTGGGGCAAGTGACCGCTCATAACCAGTGGCCGCAGTCCCCCTCCCGGTGGTGAAATTCCTGTCTCCCATCGCCCCTACCCCTCCCTACTGTGGCAGAGGGGCCAGGGACCCCAATTGCTGGATCCTGGGTCAACCCTGACCCCTTGGGAGATTTGCCCGCTTGCCCTTTGGACAGCTTGGGCAAGATATGTGGGTGTACTTCTCTGTTCTTAAAAGTTCTCAAAGTATTACAAATATTGCTGAAACCTTGCTTCAAGAGATGTAAAGAGAAGTAACTGGGGGGAGAAGGGGAGGTGTAAACCCTATGTGGGAACTATAGTTGGCATTAAACAAATGACTATGCATTTATAGGACACGTATTAATTTTTGCTATTAACTTCTGTTTCTGTACTATTCCAAAGTTAACTTCTGTTTTTATCCATATGTGTTTCTGTATTAAGGACGAAGGTATAAAACTAACTCCCTGGGCGTTGCCCAGGCAGTTCAGTCTTTAGTGTGAGAGCACTCTGAACTCATGACGCGTCAATAAATCCTGTTTCTCTATTACCTTTGTGGTCTCTTGTCCTGTCGTTCAACCAGTCTGTGGTGAGCCTGGTTTTTGCCGCTACACTACGACCGTACCAATCGCAAGACCCTCTTTGGCAACAACCTCTGTTCCCCCTGCCCTATTGGGCCCCTCCGCTTCCCTATCATATCAGAGGTGTTTAGATTATCTGAAAATTTTGACATAATTGTTACCAGAATCTGAAGCTACAGGCAGCTACACATCCAGCAAAAAATAGCAAAAACACTCCCATTGGGTCAGCTGAATTTGAATTTACAACTATGTCATTTGCCTAATGACCATGTTAAAAATTGTCATAAAATCCAGTGTAGTCAAGTGATTACCCAATTTAAGACCACCAGGATTTATGACTAAAATTCCAGGCTGAATTGTGGGGTAGGACTACTTGTAATGTAATTATATTATTTCCTGAATACTATATCCCAAATTTCCTTTTTTATTTCAAAGCAGTAGCAAAAATTGTATTGCAGCAGTGATGGTTTTGCAGATATTAATGAACCACAATTTCCATAATCAAGTTGGCTAATACTGTGCGTGTGTCTATAAAGTGAAATGTAGTTTAGCAAAGTATGACTGTTACTATGATCACAACTTTATTATACTAGGACAGTGATGGCTAATCTTTTTGTGCCGAAAGCATGCAAGCATGCACACGACAGCGGGTGTGATCACACCCATAATACAACATGCGCCCTCCCTGCACATGCATGCGTGACCACCACCCACATCTCATTTTGAACCTAGCAGGCCTCCCTGAAGTCTCCTGGGACCAAAAAAGGGGAGGAGGGTGCAGGGGGATATCGCCCCTCAATGCTCCCCTCCACGCAGTGGTGGGATTCAAATTTTTTGGGTAATGTTTCTGTGGGCATGGCTTGGTGGACATGGCATGGCTTGGTGGGTGTGGCTTGATGGGCATGGCAGGGGAAGGATACTACAAAATCCCCTTTTCCTCCCTATCAGCTAGGACTCAGAAGGCAGAGAATAGATGGGAGTGGGGCCAGCCATATGTTATATTTACAGTTCTTCAAACTACTCAAATTTCCGCTACCAGTTCTCCAGATCTGGTCAGAACATGATGAATACCACCTCTGATGTTACAGATGTTATGTCCGTCTTGTATGCAGCTTTATTCCCATCTAGTATTCACCTCCATTGTTCAGTGATGCATTTCTTGCTTCTCTAAGATTTACCACTATCTGCTCCTGTGAGGCATTTCCTGTTCCTGTTGGATGTATATAGTTATATTCACAATGGCTTGTATAGTGTATTAACCGCATGTTGATTAAACAACACTGCAGAGACCTGAAAATTAGCTGGCCTGCAGGAAGTACGCACGCTCAGCTGGGGTGATGGCTCACATGAGGCCTCTGTGTGCCACCTGTGGCATGTGTGCCATAGGATTGCCATCACGGTACTAGGATATATTTGAGACATTGTATATGGTTCTCACCTTAGATATTAATGGGAAAATCTATGCCTACTCATTCATTCAGCTCATCTCATTTTCTTTTCTTTTCCCCCCATCTTTTCCAGAATTAGAGCTTTCTCTAGAGAGCTAGAACTTTGATAATGTGTACCAAATGTGGTAATTTGAGCCAGATCATTTCAGCATCAAGTATAAATTCTCAATTGATTTATTCAATGATCCATTTATTTGATTTTTGTTTGACTGTCCATAGTATTCTCAGGTATTTTCATCGATATCAAAGTCCAAAAGTGTCAATACTTTGCTTCTTCAAATATCAACTTTTGCTTCCATAGTCACAAGGGATATTGTGACTTGCACAACTCTGGTCTTTGTAGATATAGATTCATTAATGCATCTATTTATATCCAAGTTAAATAGAGCGCATGAAAAATATGGGAAGAAGGCAAAACCTTCCTAAAGATTTTGGATCTTTAAAAAAATTGGATTTCTAGGGACCATTAGATAGTTTTATCCTAAGTGGGAAATGCACACAGAAGATTAATAGGGGAGGAATTTCTACCTCACCCCTGTTCCCAAATTGCTTTTTAATTTAAGTATTAAAGAGGAGCCTATAGCTGGATGGTTGAAACCATTTTTTTCAATGATATAGATCAATTGCCTAAGCTGGTAGAGTGACCATGTTTAGCCAAAATATCATATTAGCTCTTGCTTTGGAATGTAATGGATTAAGAAACCCATCATAGCAGGACTCATCCCAAATGTCTGTCTGCCTTTGCAGAGTTTATTGCATTTTTATACAGTTTTAACAAGCAGCAAAGAGCATATAGCAACAGCATCATAATTGGTGTATTCTCCTTGTCAATCTTTAAGAATATCCCAGCCAGGGTAGAGTCTCACATACCTTGATGGTTCCTGGTGGTGCTTATTAGGTGAACTCATAGACATTTGAGGTAAACAGGTACTGAGATATGAGTTTGCTGCACATGATCTCTACCTAACCTTTATATGACCTCTATCTCTACAACTCACTCTTTTCGATTTTGATAGACAAGGTATCGTAAGAGGGATTAGTGAAAGAGTCATAATCAGGAGAAGAACATCCTTGCAGTTGCTTATACAGGGCATATATCTGACTCTGAGGCTGTGTGAGAGGGGGGTTAGGACGAAAAGCTGTGATACATATATTACAAAAGGAAGGAAGACACTGAACAAAACAGCAGCCAGCAATCAAAATAGCACAAATGAAGACTAAGTAATGTAGGACATTTCCCAATAAGCCTGTGGGCAACCAAGCCCAAAGGCTTTTGTTAGATTAGACAAAGGATTCCGACTCAGGCATGGTCAAGCAACAGGAACATTTATTCACAACTATTTACAATACACAAGAATCATTACTGGCAAGGTTTCCCTGTCATTTATATACAGCTTTCAGGCGGGAAACCTTTCAGCAAGCTAGCTGCAACATTGTATCAACTTTCTAGACAGAATCCGGCCAGCCGCGTCTTAGCCAATCAGACGCGGCTGTCGGCTCCGTTCCGGAATGCGGTGACTCAGAGTTTACCAGACTTGTTGGCACGGTCGTAGACCTGAGGACTTAACACTCCTTCCCCCATAGTCAGTGCGCATGTGTCCAGTCTCTCTGTCCATCAATGTGTACGTGCATGCGTACTCGTCCAAGTAGGCGGGGCGGTGTTGGACCCGCCCCGAATGCCTCAGTTGCTGCGGAGAGCTCGGCGAGGTAAGTAGTTCCTGGGGAAGCTCCTCCCTGCAGGGAGTGGAGCTTCCACTGACGTCACCGCGGCCTGGCCTCGGAGGTGGAGTCGGCGTAGCGGGAACCGGCAATAATGGTAAGTCCGGGCGAGGGGGCGTGGTGACCGGGCTTGAGGTTCTTGAAGGTTGCTGGCAGGCAGCGGCTTGGTAGGGTGGGCCTCCTAGAGGCGAGGCCCACAATTCCGTGTCAGCTTGAGTGGAGTAGTCCGGAGGGGTTCCACGGGGGGTGCCTGACGAGGAGAGGCCTGGACTGGCAAAGGCCTCTGGAGTTACAATCTGCGGCTCGGCTTGAACAGGAAACAACGGCCCAACGGGGGCCAACGGGCAGGAACGGCCTGGTGTGGCGAAGGCCATCTCGGGCAGGCGGCGTCTTAGTTGATCCAGGTGGCGCCGCCATTCGGATCCATCGTGTAGGCCGACCCTGTAAGAACAGGGGCCGGTTAAGTCCAAGACAGTCGCGGGAACCCATCGCGGCTCCCCTGAGAAGTTTCTTGCCCAGACTAGGTCCCCAGTTTTAAATAGGCAAGGGGAGGGAACCTGCAGGTTGCTCCTCTGCACCCCGTTGTAATCGGGGTGCAGTCTCTCCAGGGTGGTCCGCAAGCGACGGCCCATCAAGAGCTCCATGGGGCTTTTCCCTGTGGCCGGGCAAGGTGTGACATGCTGCCCCAAGAGGTACGCAGCCACCCTTGCCTGCCAGTCCCCTTTATCCAAACGGGCCAAGGCTTCCTTGGCCGAGCAGACTGCTCGTTCCGCGTGTCCATTAGACGCCGGGTAATAAGGGGCAACCGGCGCATGGCGGATCCCTTGGGTGGCCAGAAAGTCCAAGAAGGTGGAGGACTGAAATTGGGGTCCGTTGTCAGACACAATGACGTCCGGCAACCCGTGAGTGGCGAACAGGCGGCGCAACGCGCGCATGGTGCTCTCCGCTGTGGTGGAAGCCATGAGAATCACCTCTACCCAGCGGGAGAACGCATCCACCGCAACAAGGAAATTCTGGCCATGGAAGGGACCCGCGAAATCCAAGTGAAGCCTGGACCACGGGCTTCTGGGAACGTCCCACTCCCTCGGCGGGGAGACCGGCAGGGCCGGGCGGGAAGATTGGCAGGCAGAGGAGGCGGCCACCCAATCCGCCACTTCAGCATCCATGCCAGGCCACCAGACATAGCTCTGGGCCAATGCCTTCATGCGGACTATGTCTGGGTGATTGGCATGGAGCGACTGAAGGAACATGTGTCTCAGAGGGGGGGGACGATGACCCGATCTCCCCAACACAAGCACCCACAATGGAGCGAGAGCTCCAGCTGGCGTGACTTGTACGGCCGAAATTCTTCGGCCACGCTGCCCGAAGGCCACCCCCTCAGCACCCAACGGCAAACCTGGGCGAGGACGGGGTCTGCGTGGGTGTGAGCGGCGATGGCAGATGAGATCAAGGGCAAGTCCGACTCCGCCAGCGTCAGGACGGAGAGGGCAGGCACAGGGGCCGGATCCGTCCCTGGGAGAGGGCAGCGGCTTAGGGCATCGGCATGCCCTATCTGCTTGCCTGGACGGTATAGCAGCGTATAGTCATACGCCGCTAGGCACTCCGTCCAACGGGTCATCCTGGGAGAAAGGATGGGGGGGGGTCGGACGGTCACTGGCTAACAGCCCAAGGAGCGGCTTGTGGTCCATGATGACAGAAAAAGTCCGCCCGTAGAGGTAATTGTGAAACTTCTTAATCCCGGACACTACAGCCAAAGCCTCCTTGTCGATTTGGCTGTAGTTTCTCTCTGTTTGAGACATTGTCTGGGAGTAAAAAGCAATGGGGGCTTCTGAACCGTCCGGAAGGACGTGGCTCAGGACAGCCCCCAGGCCGTATGGGGAGGCATCACATGCAAGCGTCAGAGGAAGCCTGTCATGGTACTGGACTAGTACCGCGTCTGACGTGAGCATGGCTTTGACAGCCGCTTACGCATGCGCTTCACGGCTGCCCCAGCGCCAGGCCGCGGATCGGTCGAGCAACCGATGCAGCGGCTCGGCTAGCGATGCCTTGTGGGGAATAAAAGGCTCGTAAAAATTCAAAAGGCCGAGGAATGCCTGCAGCTCCTTCATCGGGTCGAACGGTGCGAACGGTGGCATTGTCGCCATGGTGAGGCTGTGGTGGGCGCTCTGCACTCGGACAGTCGAAGCTTCGTTCCCCGTTGCGTCTAATGACAAGGCCTGAATCCCACCTTCGTCGCCAGTGTTAGATTAGACAAAGGATTCCGACTCAGGCATGGTCAAGCAACAGGAACATTTATTCACAACTATTTACAATACACAAGAATCATTACTGGCAAGGTTTCCCTGTCTGACAGCCATTTATATACAGCTTTCAGGCGGGAAACCTTTCAGCAAGCTAGCTGCAATATTGTATCAACTTTCTAGACAGAATCCGGCCAGCCGCGTCTTAGCCAATCAGACGCAGCTGCCGGCTCAGTTCCGGAATGCGGTGACTCAGAGTTTACCAGACTTGTTGGCACGGTCATAGACCTGAGGACTTAACAGCTTTCCCACCAAGATCCTAAAGTATCAATTTTCAAATCAGAGGCCAAATTGTGTAAAACATTGAGCTGGTGCTAGAATGTTCGTGATTCATCTGAAAGATTAAAACAATGCATTCCTTCAAAACTTTCACAACCCAAATGCTGGCGCCGAAGTAAATAATCAATAGCAGCGCAATTTTGTAAAATTGCCTTCGCAAAGCTTGCAGCTTGTGATTAATTGCTGAAATAGCTGAAGAAATAGCATTAATTGTTTTTGCCAAAACAATTTTGCAAGGAACAGCTTTAATGTTAAGATGAGCACAAGCAGCAAGCGCTGGCACACCCACTATAGATATAGCCAATGCTATGTATTCCATTTTATTAAGTAAAGCTGTCTCAGATTCACAAGTGCTATCTAGAGTGACTCCACGTCGAGAATGGTTTGAGTGAATATGCTGTATGGAAAGCAAAACAGGAATCAATCGGATGAGACAACACTGTGCTTCACTAAATATGCATTTTAAAACTATTCCTAAATTAAATTGAGTAATGACATTTGTGAAAACCTAATAATGGCTAATATCAAAATAGTGTATTTTAATTTTTAAAAGTTGTTGGAAACTAAATATTCAGATAGATTTTATTTTTTATGAAATAATACCTATTTTTGGAAGGAAGTTGGTACCTCCTTCTTTCTAGGTCTGAGGGAGTGATTGAGCTGGTTGTGTGTCAATCATAACATTATAGGTGTCATATGGTATTCTTGTAGGAAGCCCAGACACTTTTAACTTGGTGCTATAAAAATGTATAAATAATTAAAATGTCAGTGAAAACATTATTTCATCATAAAATGGTGTGATTTATAGGTAGTTATATTGCTCAGGTTTCTGCTTTTACTTTTTTCATATTGATAGATTCTTTCTCTTCCCCTGGACTTTGTTTTAAAACTCTTAAGGAACATATAGCGACAATCAAGTCATTCTTTTCATCTTTCAGAACTTTCTAGTGAAGGTTGTTGAGAGTGTGGTGGCCCAACAGTTTCCGCGACACCTGGAGGAAGTTGATTATCTAGATCCACGCCAGTCCGGCTTCCGACCGAGTCACAGCACCGAGACGGCATTGGTCGCGTTGGTTGATGATCTCTGGAGGGCGCGGGATAGAGGTTGTTCCTCTATCCTAGTCCTGTTAGAACTCTCAGCGACTTTTGATACCATCGACCATGGTATCCTATTGCACCGACTGGGGGGGTTGGGGCTGGGAGGCACCGTTTTGCGGTGGTTCTCGTCCTACCTCTTTGGTCGGTCACAATATGTGCTGACAGGAGGGCAGAGGTCGACCTCTAGACCCCTCTTATGTGAGTTTCCTCAGGGGTCGGTCCTCTCGCCCCTCCTGTTTAACACATATATGAAGCCACTGGGTGAGATCATCCATGGTTTTGGGGTGGAATACCATCTGTACGCTGATGACACCCAGTTGTACATATCCACCCCAGACCACCCCAACGATGCCGCCGAGGTGCTGTCCCGGTGTTTGGAAGCCGTACGGATCTGGATGGGTAGTAACAAACTCAAGCTCAACCCTGCCAAGACTGAGTGGCTGTGGTTTCGGGCACCCCAGTTCAGCCAGATTACTCCAACTCTGTCCATTGGGGGCGAAACACTGGCCCCCATGGAGAGGGCGCGCAATTTGGGTGTCCTCCTGGATTCCCGCTTGTCCATGGAGGACCATGTGGCGACCGTGGCCAGGGGGGCATTTCATCAGGTACGCCTGATGTGCCAATTGCGCCCCTTACTGGACCGGGCTGCCCTTCGCACAGTCACTCAAGCTCTCGTGACATCCCGACTCGACTACTGTAATGCTCTCTACATGGGGCTTCCCTTGAGGGGCACTCGAAAGCTACAGTTAGTCCAGAATGCAGCCGCACGGGTGATTACGGGAGCCGCTAGATGGTCCCACATAACACCGATCCTGTGTGAGCTGCACTGGCTTCGTGTGGCCTTTCGGGTGCGCTTCAAGGTTCTGACGACCATCTTTAAAGCGCTCCATGGCTCGGGGCCTAGTTATATGCGAGACCGCCTCCTGCCCCATACATCCCTTCGGCCGATCCGCTCCCACAGAGAGGGCCTTCTCAGGGTGCCGTCGGCCGGGCAATGCCGTCTGGTGACACCCAGGGGAAGAGCCTTCTCTGGAATGACCTACCCCCTGAATTGCGTACCATCACTGACCTCCACCTCTTCCGCCAGTGTCTAAAGACACATCTTTTTCAGCAAGCTGGCCTAGCCTAACCTCCCGTGGGGACTATTTTTAGATAGTTTTAAATTGGGGATTTTAAAATTGGATTTTAGCATAGGATTATAATTTAATATGTTTTTAAATTTTGTATTTATTGTTTTGTATGTTTTTAAATTCCTGTGCACCGCCCTGGGTCCTTTGTGGAGAAGGACGGGATATAAATGTGATTAAAATAAAAAAAAATGAATAAAAAGCAGCGTATAATCATATGCTGCTAAGAACTCCATCCACAGGGCCATCCTGGGAGAGAGGATGGGGGGGGGGGTGTCGGACGGTCACTGGCCAACAGCCCAAGGAGTGGCTTGTGGTCTGTGACAATGGAAACGGTCCACCCATAGAGGTATGTGTGGAACTTTTTAATCCCGGACAGTACAGCCAGAGCCTCCTTGTCTATCTGGCTGTAGTTTCGCTCCATAGGAGACATTGTCCGAGAATAAAAAGCGATGGGGGCCTCTGAGTCATTGGGGAGAACATGGCTCAGGACAGCCCCCAGGCCATAGGGGGAGGCATCGCATGCTAGGGTCAGAGGAAGTCTGCCATTAAATTGGACTAGGACTGCCTCAGATGTTAGCATAGTTTTGACAGCTGCGAACACATGCGCTTCGTGGCTGCCCCAGCACCAGGCCGCAGATCGGTCGAGCAACCAATGCAGTGGCTCGGCTAGCGATGCTTTATGGGGGATGAATGGCGCGTAAACGTTTAAAAGGCCGAGGAATGCCTGCTGCTCCGCTTTAGAGGCAGGTGTGGGGGTGTTCCTGATTGCCTCGACCTTTGCGGGGGTGGGGTGAATTCCTTGGGCATCAATCATGAAGCCCAAGAATTCAACACTCGGCGCAGCAAATGTGCATTTGCTGCACTTCAATTTTAAACCCGCACCCCTGAAAATCGTGAGGACCTTCCGTAATATTTTGGCGAGTTCTGATAGGCTGGTAGCAGCTATCAGCACATCGTCAAAATATGGAACCACGCCAGGGAGCCCATGGAGCAAACGCTCCATGAGGCTCTGGAAGATCCCCGGGGCCATGGAAATGCCAAATTGTAACCAGCGACAGCGAAAAGCCCCTCGGTGTGTGACGATGGTCTGTGCCTCCGCAGCCTCATCGTCCACCGGGAGCTGTTGATAGGCCTGTGCCATATCAAGTTTTGTGAAGATGCAGCCCTGCCCCAAAGAGTGGAGCAGGTCCTGCACTACCGGAACCGGGTATGGGTTCGCCTGAAGCCCGCGGTTGATCGTGGATTTGTAGTCGGTGCATATGCAGACGGACCTCTCAGGCTTAATGGGGACCACTATTGGGATCTCCCATTTCGCCTGGTCGATGGGCTCCAGCACGCCCTTCACCACCAAGCGATCCAGCTCCGCTTCGACCTTGGGCTTCAGAGCGAACGGCAGCCTGTGGGCTTTCAGACGGATAGGAGCAACCTGAGGGTCTAGATTTAGAGAGACGGGGGTGCCCCTATAGGTGCCGAGGCGACTGTCAAAAACGTCGCTGAATTCTTTCAGGACATCAGTGACCGGGAACCGGCTGGCACACTGCGCACCCCCTGGACTGACAGCCCCAGAGCTGGAAACCAGTCAAGGCCAACGATCGCGGCGAGGGGGCTGGCCACCACCAAGAGGGGCAGAGACCCATGGAAGGAACCATAATCCACCCGCACCACCCATTGTCCCAGGGTGGGAATAGAAGCACCCTGATAGTCCTTAAGGACCGTTAGGGCAGGGGAGAGATCCTTCCTCGTCAGCGTAGGGCACAGCTGTAGTAGCTGATCCCAAGACAGAAGACCCCGAATCCACCTCCATAGTCACCCCCACCCCCTCCAGACAAACCACCGTCGTAAGTCTCGTACTGTACCATCGTAGCAGACGGCTGGAGGCGCTTCCGAAAGGGCGAAGCAGTCGGTGCGCGGAGGCGGCAGACGTTTCGCGTGCTTCTGCTGCGCGGCTTGGCGAGGCTGTGGAGGCTGGTTGGCTGAAGAAGGTGCGGCGGCAGGAACAGATGCAGGCATTGCGGCTCTGCAGACGGCAGCCAGGTGTCCTTTCCGGCCACAACAGCGGCACACGGTGGCCCTGAAGGGGCACTCTGGTCTCAGGTGGTCTCCCCCACAGCCCAGGCAAGGGGAGTGACTGGAATGGGTGGCAGGAGGGCGGTTGGTCTTGCGGCTGAGCACATGCCAGCAGGCCATCTGGTCTTCAGTGTCCAACTCATCCAAAGGAGCAAGTTCCTCCACCAGACAGGCCTTCGGAGAGGAAAATAGAGAAGGGTGAGCGCGGCCCATGTCGGCGGTCGAGATCTCCGACAATTCGGCTGCGCGGGCCTCCTCCATGGCCTGCTCAAGGGTTAGGACAGTCTTAGCGAGCAGGCGGCGTTTGAGGCGGACATCTCGGATGCCGAAGACAAACTGCTCCAGGAGAGATTCCTCTAGAAAAGCGGCCTGGAACTCGCAGGGAATTGCGGTGGCCCGTAGCACATGGAGGAATTTAGCTATGGATTGCGTCGGCTGTTGGACGCACTGCTGGAAGCCATAGCGATGTGCCATCCGGGATGGCACCGGCGCATAGTGGGCTCGAAGGTGGCCGAAAAGGTCATTTCAGGGTACTTCGTGCATGGCGGCAGGCGCAGCGATGGTTTGCGCCGTTGCGAAGAGCTCCGGTCCACCACACCCAAGGAAAATCTCAGCTTCCTTGCGGGCAACAACTTGGCAAAGTCATTGGCGATAAGGAAGCACTCAAAACGGGCTAGGAACGAAGCCCATTGTTCTTTAGTGGCGTCGAACAGCGCAAAAGGTGGCATCATCGTCATGGCACAGCTGTAGAGGGCTAGACGAGCAGATGCGAAGATTCAGGCGTCCCCTGGCAGGGAAACAAAAGACTAGTCCTGGTCCCCAGACCTCGTCGCCAGTGTTAAGTTCTGTAGTAAGTGAGTCCGACACAGGCTAGTCATAACACAGGCTTATTCCAAGTCAACATCCAACTATATACAAGCAGCAATAGTGCAGTAGACAGGGGCTTCTCCACCTGACAGCTATATATACACAAGCTCTCAGGCAGGAAGCAATTAACTAGGCGGATGGCCCCATTCTGGCCAGTCGCGTCTTAACCAATCAGACGCGACTGGCTAACAAGATAACAGTTTTAACAAGGTCATGCAAAGTTTACCAGACTTACTGGCTTGGTCGTAAGTCGAAGATTCTACAAAAATGATAACCAAGAACATGACAAAAAAGTAAGAAGAGGAACTGGAATTAACAACTAGAATGCAAATAACTAAGAAAGATAAATACTTGGGGATCTGGGTGTCAGCAAAATGTTCCATAGGGACTTCTGGTTGGCTCCGCGAGCCTCGCAGACGCTCTTTTATGGGCCCCCGATCCCTGGCACCGTAAAACCGCCAAAACAGCAGGAAAACAGCTGTCTGGTGGTTTGAAAACCCTCTCCCCGGGTAAAGGAGAGGGAGAAGAGCCGACAGACGAAGGTAGAGCCCCCATAGTGTCCCAGGAGTAATCCTGGAGCACGAAAGGTGTGAGCTCCCTAATAGCCTGTCAATTTGCTCCGGGCCAGGGACGACTCCGCAATAGCGGAGCTAGGAAGCCACGACCAATCTGCTGGGAACAAAGGGAAGGACTTTACATAAGAATGAATGAAAGCAGACAGGACAAGCCTGGAGAATTCTAATTGCAAGTACTTACATTTAACTCCTAAACCTGTAACCTTCTTTGGATGTAACAAATTAAAAGCTGCAATAAAATGGTGAATGGAATTTGAAAGGGCATGGGAAAGTGAAAGCTAAGAAAGTTTCACTTTCTAATCAGCCTCTAGCCTGAAAAGTTTCCCAGTGGAAGAAGGAGGATTTTAAAATTTTGAAATTGTTGAATTGTTGAACTTTGAAAGACTTCTCTCTTTCTGGCTTTTGATTATAAGATTACAAGAGAAAAATAAGTTTAAATTTGAAATGGCTTCGAAACCTGTTAAGACTGTTCCTTCTCCTGCCCCTTCAACAGAGCCACAGAGCTTAACGTTGGATATGTTACAATCAGCCCTGGAAGCTTCAAATGAAAAAATGGCAGTGGTGCTTAGTGTGAAAATTAATGAAATTAATGAAAAAATTGATGAGACTAATGAACAAATTGCTGAAACTAATGAAAAAATACAGTCTGTCTCAGAAGAGATTGCAATTAGGAACCGGGAAATTAGAGAGGATATATTATTGGCTTTTAAGTGTTTGGCAGG
The DNA here is from genome assembly GCA_039707465.1 of Rhabdophis nuchalis. Lineage (NCBI taxonomy): Eukaryota > Metazoa > Chordata > Lepidosauria > Squamata > Natricidae > Rhabdophis > Rhabdophis nuchalis. The sequence continues at coordinate 96,723,346 of CM077647.1, forward strand.
AGATATTGAATTGGTCGACGATAAGGTCGAAGAGTTAAAGGCGTCTACAAAAATTCTGGATAGTAAAGTAGAAGAGACTCAAAATAGAGTTGAAAGAGCAGAACTGGATGTAACGATGATACAATATCGGGATATGGAATTTGTTTTGAGATTTCGAGGATTGAAGGAAAATAAAGAAGAGAACTTGAAAGAACTGATGTCAGAGGCTCTGGCACAGTTGCTCGGGGAGACAAAAAATGAATTGGGCTGGCAAATTGACAAGGCTTATTGTGTTAACTCCTGGGTGGCTAGACAAAAGCATTTACCAAGAGATATTGCAATATATTTTAACACAAGGACTGTACGTAACCAAATTTTGCAGGCTACTTTCCAAACCAAGCTTCAGATGGGAGATCAGGAGGTGATGACAATGAAAGAAATCTCCCCCAGGATGTTGAGAGCCAGAAAGGAATATACCTTTCTGGTGGAAGAATTGAAAAAAACGTCAGCTGCAGTATAGATGGGAGGTGCCAGTTGGCCTAGTGGTGAATTATATGGGAAAGAAATATCAACTTAATTCAATATGGAAGGCAAGAGATTTCTAGGCCAATGTATTGAAGGCTGAAACACCAAACTCAGTAGCAGAAAAAGGAAAGAAGGAAATAAGGGAACAATAGAAGGAAAAGTTATCGATAGTGGTTCAGGGGGAAGTTCCAGCGTGTCAAGAAGAGAAGCTGCACACTCAGATGATTGTACAAGAGATAATTGATATATCAGAGGAACCCAAGGATCAAAGACAGACTAGAGCGGCAGCAGCTAAGCGCAAAGAATTAATACATCAACAACAACTTCAGTTGACAATCCAGGAAACTACTAAAACAGAAGCTGTGGGGGGAGCAAGACCTAAAGGTCAGCTGAGACAAGGCCACCAAGAATTGCGTCAAAAGCTTCAGAAGCCCAGAAATGGGAATTAAATTTTTGACTTGGAATGTTAATGGTTTGAATTCTCCACAGAAGAGAAGAAAAATATTTCAGGATTGGTGTTATATGGGAGTATCTAGGCGCTCCCATAATCACCCGCGTGGGAGTGTCTTTGTGGCACCCTCTGAGATATCGGAACACTGCTATCATGTCTCCCCTGGTCCTTCTCTTCATCAAACTAGACATACCCAGCTCCTGCAACCATTCTTCATATGTTTTAGTCTCCAGTCCCCTAATCATCTTGGTTGCTCTTCTCTGCACTCTTTCCAGAGTCTCCACATCTTTTCTACATCGTGGTGACCAAAACTGTATGAAGTATTCCAAGTGTGGCCTTACCAAGGCACTATACAGTGGCATTAACACTTCACGTGATCTAGATTCTATCCCTCTGTTTATGCAGCCTAGAACTGTGTTGGCTTTTTTGGCAGCTGCTGCACACTGCTGGCTCATATTTAAATGGTTGTCCACTAGGATTCCAAGATCCCTCTCACAGTTGCTACTATTGAGCAAGGTACCACCTATACTGTACCTGTGCATTTTGTTTTTCTTGCCTAAATGTAGAACCTTACTTTTTTCACAATTGAATTTCATTTTATTAGATAGTGCCCAATGTTCAAGTTTGTCAAGATCCTTCTGTATCTTAAGCCTATCTTCTGGAGTGTTGGCTATTCCTGCCAGCTTGGTGTCGTCTGCAAATTTGATGAGTTCCCCATTTATCCCCTCATCCAAATCATTGATGAAGATGTTGAAGAGTACTGGGCCTAAAACAGAGCCTTGGGGTACTCCACTGCATACTTCCTTCCATGTAGATGCAGTTCCATTGAGGACTACAGGTTGAGTGCGGTTGGTCAGCCAGTTACGAATCCATTTGGTGGTGATGCTGTCTAACCCACATTTTTCTACTTTATCTAATAGTAGGTTATGGTCTACTTTATCAAATGCCTTACTGAAGTCCAAGTAAATTATATCGACAGCATTCCTCTGGTCCACTGATTTTGTCACATTATCAAAGAATGCAATAAGATTAGTCTGGCATGATCTGTTTTTGACAAAACCATGTTGGCTTTTGTTTATTATTTTGTTTGCTTCTAGGCGTTCAATAATTCGCTGCTTGATTATTTTTTCCAGAATCTTTCTTGGTATTGAGGTCAGGCTGATGGGTCTGTAGTTTCCTGGATCTATCTTTTTTCCTTTTTTGAAGAAGGGAACCACATCAGCTCTTTTCCAGTCCTCTGGTAGTTCCCCAGTGTTCCAGGATCTCTGAAAGATATAGTTCAGTGGTTCTGAGATCTCATCTGCCAGTTCCTTCAGAACCCTGGGGTGTAATCCATCCAGTCCTGGTGATTTGAACTCGTTTAGGGTAGACAGGTGCTCACTTACTATTTTCTTCCCTATTTCAATTTGTGTTTCTAATCTGATTTTTGTGGTGCTGTTTTTGATAGATTGGACTGTTTTATCCCTTTGTGTAAAGACAGATGCAAACAATGAGTTAAATAGTTCTGCTTTCTCCCTGTTGCTTGTCACCTTCTTGCCATTTTCTCCCAGCAATGGACCAATTGTTTCTTTAACTTTTTTCTTGTTTTTAACATGTTGGAAAAAGCTTATTTGCATATATTCTTGTTGCTCTCTTTGTTTTCTAGTTTTTCTCGCAATGTAGGCAATTGTGAGGCCTCTTGTGTATGCTTTCATAGTGTCCCAGAGATTTTGAATTGAGGTGTCTTCTTTTTTATTTATTCTAAAAATAGTTTTAATTCTTTCTCCAGCATTTGAGTGAATTCTATTTCATTTACAATGTTTGAGTTCATCATCCATCTTTTTCTTCTTCTTTGGCCTTTCCATCTTATTTTTATTGAGTTATGATCAGTCCACTCATTTGCTTCAATTTCAATTTCCTCTAACTGATTACATAGACCACATGATATCCAGGCCGTGTTGATTCTTTTTTTTTTTAATAGAAATTTGTTTATTTTCAACATAAAAACAAGTAAAAACATTATTCATCTTAAACTTTGTACAACGTGTCATTCGGTCATAGGTTTTGTGCATCAATACTTAAAATTACAAACATACTTTTCAATTTTTCTTCCAATAGATATATATCAACTCATTATCCAACTAAAAGTATTATTTATCAAATCCAATTTTTTCCTGCAATTACTCAATATATAAAAAGAACAATAAAAAAAAATCCACATCAATTCCTGTTTTGTAACATTATTCTCCAATACTTCTAGAAACCACTTTTCTTCTATAAAGTACGTACCCCTAACGTTTACTTCTTCTAAAACCAAGAATTTATCCAAATTTTCCATTATCTATGTATCTCATTATTAATCTAGTCAAAGTACAAAATGTCTTTCTAGAGTAACATAATCTTGATTTATTACAATCTTTCAAAAAAAAATTCCAACCATTGATAAAACATATTCCATACTTTATAGAATTGTTCATCCTCTTGCTCTCTAATTTCAAATGCCAATTTGCTCATTTCTGCATATTCCATAATCTTACAAATAATTTCCTCTTGAGAAGGTAATTTCTCATTTCTCCAATTTTTTGCAAATACAATTCTAGCTGCTGTTAATACATTCACAATTAAATATTTCAAATTTTTATCAATTACTTCTGGCGTGATTCCAAGTAGAAAAAGTTCAGGTTTGAAGTCTATATACTTGTGTGTCATTTGCTCCAACCAAATGTGGATCATAGTCCAGTAACTCTTGGCCTCCGAACAAGTCCACCACATATGGTAATAAGAACCAGGCATCGGATGACATTTCCAACATTTTTCAGACTTATTCTTGTTCATTCTTGCAATTCTCGCTGGTGATAAGTGCCAGCTGTAAAACATCTTATACAAGTTCTCTTTATAAGCAGTTGACATTGTCATTTTATAATTTTGTGTCCACAGTTTTTGCCAGTTATCTAAGTCAATCACATGGCCAAAATTTCCCCCCCAGGTTATCATAGTTTCTTTCACTTGTTCTTCTTGAAGTTTAAACTCTAGTAAATAAGCATAGAGTTTTTTAATTACTTTATCATCCATGCCCATTAAAATTTTATCTAATTCCATCATTTTATCATAGACCCCTCCCTTTTTTTGATCCTCTTTATATCTAGAATGTATTTGCATATATGTATACCAATTCATTTCCATTCCTTCTTGTTTTAGTTCCTGAATAGATTTGAGATCACCTTTTGCATTTAATAACTCAGAATATCTGATTGTTCGCTACTTTTTATATATTATTGTATATGAGAATGCTTCAGTAGTTGATACCCAGACTGGTATTTTAAGATAATGCTGCCTCTTAATCTTTTCCCAGTTTAAAACCAGGGATTCTCTTACATAGTGTCTTTTAAAGTAACCATGTTCCCTGGCACTCTTATACCACAGAGATGCATGCCAGCCATTAGTAGATCATGTCCTTCTAATTCTAAGAGCCTAGTATTTCTTAACGTTATCCAATCTTTCATCCACATCAAATTTGTTGCTTGATAATATAGTTCCAAATCAGGTAGTCCCATACCTCCCCTTATTTTAGCATCTTGTAAGATTTTAAGCTTTATTCTTGGTTTTTTCCCCTGCCATATAAACTTTGAGTCCATTTTGTTTAAATCTTCAAAGTAATCCTTGCCCAATCTAATTGGGATTGTCTGAAATAGATATAAAACTTTTGGTAAAATATTCATTTTTATTGTGGCTATTCTCCCTATCAGTGATAATTGTAAGTTCTGCCATTTCGTTAAGTCTGCTGTTATTTGTTGTTTAAGTTTAGAATAGTTGTCCTCTTTTAGTGTACTACATCTAGATGTCAAGTAAATTCCTAAATATTTAACCCTGCTCATGACTTGAATTTTCAAAATTTCTGTTAGTTCTTCTTTCTGTCTTGATAACATATTCTTTGTCAATATTTTAGTTTTATCTTTATTTATTTTCAAGCCTGCTACCTTTCCATAATCTTCAATTTTTTCTATCAATTTAGGTGCAGTTTCAAAAGGTTCTTCCAGAATAAAGACTAAGTCATCTGCAAATATTTGTAATTTCTATTGTTCTTTCCTGATTGTCATTCCCTTTATTCCTTCATCTTCTCTTATCTTTCTATTTAACACTTCTAATGTTAATACAAAAAGTAAGGGTGATAGGTGACCAGGGCAGCCTGGTCTTGTGCTTCTTTTTATCTCAACATTGTCAGAAAATTCTCCATTTATTATTATCTTAGCAGTTTTTTTGTTATATATAGTGTGTATAACATGTATAAATTTTTTACCAAATTTCATTTGTTCTAATTGTTGTAGCATAAATTTCCAGCTCACATTATCAAAGGCTTTTTGTGCATCAAGAAACATCAGAGCCATTTGTTTTGGGGGGTATGCTTCATAATATTCTAATGTATTCAAAATTATTCTTATGTTATCTTTAATTTGTCTCTTTGGTAGAAATCCATTTTGATCTGGATGTATGAAACTATTTAAATATTTTTTAAGCCTCTGCTAATATTGATACAAATAACTTATAATCTGAATTTAGTAGTGAAATTGGTCAGTAATTCTTTATTTGAGAGAGGTCAGTTTCTTCCTTGGGTATCAGTGAAATATATGCTTCTGACCAGGAGTTTGGCATTTTACTACCAGACATAATTTCATTCATCACTTCTAATAAGGGAAGTGATAGCATTTCCTCCAAAATTTTATAAAACTCCATTGGGAGGCCATCTGGTCCCGGAGACTTCCCATTGTTTTGTCTTTTGATAGCTTCTGTTAGTTTCCTCATCGTTATCTTTGCATCTAGTATATTTCTGGTATCATCTGGTATGGCAGGAAGTTTAGCCTCTTGTAAGTAGAGTTTAACATCTTGGTCTGTTATGCTTTCTTGTTCATATAACTTTGTATAGTATTCTTGAATGATTTTCTTTTTCTCCTTATTTAAGTAGTGTATTTGTCCCTGTTCATCTTTTAATTGTTGAATTTTCCTTGCTTCTTTCTTTCTTTAGCTTGTACACCAACCACCTGCTTGGTTTATTTACATTTTCAAAGTAATTTTGCTTTGCAGTTCTAATCTTTTGAGCCAGTTCCTCCTTTTCTAATATATCCATTTTATTTTTGTTTAAGTCCATTTTCATTCTAATATCTGTTCTTTGTAGTGAATTCTGTGACTCTTTTTCCAGTGTCTTGAATTCCTTCTCTAATCTTTTACCTATACATTGTTTCTCTCTACTTCTTGTTCTTGTATAATCTATTATTAGACCTCTAGTAAACGCCTTCATTGCATCCCACAGGTTCTGGATAAATGTATCTTCTTTTTTATTTTCTTTAAAATAACATGCCAATTCTTTTTTCATTTTACATACAAGGTCTTTTTCTTTCAATATTGCGTTATTGAGTGTCCATCTAAATCTAGTTTTTTGCCCTTTCCACTTAATTATCATTGGATTATGGTCTGCCCGGGTACTAGTTTCTTTTCTTGAACTAGATCACTTAGATCCGAGGAGAGCCAAATCATGTCTATTCTTGAAAATGATAAATGCCTGTGGGAGTAGTAATTGTATTGTTTTTTACTGGGGTTTCTTTCTCTCCATATATCTTTTATATTCATTTCCTCTATCATCCTAAAAAAGGACTTTGGTAGTATTTTCCTGCTGATTTTTCCCATCTAAGATGTTTTGTAGTCTATATTCTGGTTTGAGATTCCATTGAAGTCTCCTATCATACAGACATCAACATATTCTAAGTCCAAAATCTTTTCATGTAATTTCCTAAAAAATCATCCTGTTTCTCATTGGGTGCATAGATTGCTATTAAAAGTATTTTTTTTATTATTATCCATGATTTCCACCATTAAGATCCTTCCATCTTCATCTGCATAAATTGGTTTCATTGGTATTTTATCTTTAATGTAGATAACCACTCCCCTTTTTTTGGAGTCTGCCAATAAAGTGAAAAATTTCCCAACTTTGGGTTGGGTTAGCAAATGCGCATCTTTTCTTCGGATGTGTACTTCTTGTAAGCAAATAATTTGTGATCTTAATTTCCCTAATTTGTGAAATATTTTCCTTCTTTTAGCTGGGGAATTAAGTCCATTTATATTAACTGTAAATATTGTGTTTTCTTCCATATTTATATTTTATATAAGGGTTTTGTAGCCCTGGTTGATCTTATTTCTCTCTGTTCTCTGGTTTCTATCCCTGGTAAGGCTTCTTTTTCTATAGCCACTCCACCTACAGCACCCTCTAGTGTCTCTTCTAGCGTTGTTGACAGTGGATCATCTTTGTCAGTCTTCTCCGCAGTCCCATTGAAATGTTTTCTATAGAAAACTTCTGCTTTTTCTAAAGTGCCTAGTCTATATCTCTGTCCTTCCCAGGTAAATATTAAGCCTTCCGGTATGAGCCATCTGAACTGAATACCTTTTCTTATCAAAATTGTAGATAGGAATTGATATCTTCTTCTCTTTTCTCTCACTTTTCTTGGAATTTGTTTAGCACCGTAATTTCCTCTCCTCTGTATTCAAGTTTTTTATCTCTTATTTTCTGTAATATTTGGAATCTCAATTTTTTTTTTAGTGAATCATGTGTATTTCTCTTAGAAGTGCATTTCTGGTCGCATATCTTGTATTTACTTGGAAAACATCATCTATTCCATCTCTTATTAATTCCTGGGGCATTTCTAAAATCTCAGCCAACAGTTCTGGTATTATTATAAGCATGTTCTCTCCCTTTTCTTCTATTACATTTTGAAATCTTAGAAAATATTCAGCTTGATCCATTTCCCACCCTATTCCAGTGCTTTCTTTTTCCACATCACTCAGTCTGGAATCAAAGTCTTCATCTCTTTTGTCTTTTTCCTCCAATTTCCCTTTTATCTCACATATGGATTCTTGTTGTTTTTCCATAAATTCTTCCTGTTTTACCATCCATTGCTGCACCTTCTCCATTTTCCCTTCTGTCAAAACTGTTTTACTTTCAATTTTCTCTATTTTCTTATCTAATGCATCTAATTTTGCCTCTAGTTTCCATTTTGAGTTTTCTACTTTTCGTTCCATACTTTCCCTTACCATCTGTAATTCTTGCAGAAGTGTGTCAAGTGTTGTAGCTTTTTCCTTTTCTTTCTTTTCTTGATGGAGCATCGTCTGTATTGTTTTTTGCCCTCCTATCAAGGGAGGTGTTGTGGTCCCTATTGACAAGCCAGCCAGAGTTTTCTTCCTGCTCATGTTTCAGATTTTATTCTTTCTCCTTTGAGTCACCCTTTAATCTACTAGTAGAAAATTGGCAGTTTATAGAAAAGATGATAAAGATTTAGTATATAAATACATCTAGAAAAAAAACGCCCCCCTGGCCACGGCCGCCACATGGTCTTCCATGGACAGCCGGGAATCCAGGAGGAAACCCAAATTGCGCGCCCTCTCCACAGGGGCCGGTGTTTTGCCCCCAATGGCCAGAGTTGGAGTAATCTGGCTGAACCAGATGGGTGCCGGAAACCACAGCCACTCAGTCTTGGACGGGTTGAGCTTGAGTTTGTTACTACCCATCCAGATCTGTACGGCTTCCAAACACCGGGACATCACCTCAACAGCCTCGTTGGGGTGGTCTGGGGTGGATATGTACAGCTGAGTATCATCAGCGTACAGATGATATCCCACCCCAAAACCACGGATGATCTCACCCAGCGGCTTCATATATGTGTTGAATAGGAGGGGCGAGAGGACTGACCTCTGAGGAACCCCGCATAAGAGTGGCCTCGAGGCCGACCTCTGCCCCCCTGCCAATACATATTGCGACCGACCAGAGAGGTAGGACGAGAACCACTGCAAAACAGTGCCTCCCAGCCCCAACCCCCCCAGTCGGTGCAATAGGATACCATGGTCGATGGTATCAAAAGCCGCTGAGAGGTCTAACAGGACTAGGATAGAGGAATATCCTCTATCCCGCGCCCTCCAGAGATCATCAACCAACGCGACCAATGCCGTCTCGGTGCTGTGATCGGGTCGGAAGCCGGACTGGCGCGGGTCTAGATAATCAATTTCCTCCAGGTGTCACGGAAACTATTGGGCCACCACACGCTCAACAACCTTCGCTAAAAAGTGAAGGTTGGAGACTGGACAAAAGTTCTCTAATAATTCTGGGTCCAGGGAGGGCTTCTTGAGGAGGGGCCTTACTACTGCCTCTTTCAAGATGGCAGGTAAGGACCCCTCACTCAAAGATGCGTTGACAATGCCCTGGAGCCAGCCTCGTGTCGTCTCCCAGGATGCCAGTACAAGCCAGGAGGGACACGGGTCCAATAAACATGTGGTCGCCCTAAATTTCCTTGACAATTTGTCCATATCCTCGGTGGTAACAAAGTCAAACTCCTCCCAAGAAGGAGCCTCCCGACCAGAGAGGTAGGACGAGAACCACTGCAAAACAGTGCCTCCCAGCCCCAACCCCCCCAGTCGGTGCAATAGGATACCATGGTCGATGGTATCAAAAGCCGCTGAGAGGTCTAACAGGACTAGGATAGAGGAATATCCTCTATCCCGCGCCCTCCAGAGATCATCAACCAACGCGACCAATGCCGTCTCGGTGCTGTGACCGGGTCGGAAGCCGGACTGGCGCGGGTCTAGATAATCAATTTCCTCCAGGTGTCACGGAAACTATTGGGCCACCACACTCTCAACAACCTTCGCTAAAAAGTGAAGGTTGGAGACTGGACAAAAGTTCTCTAATAATTCTGGGTCCAGGGACGGCTTCTTGAGGAGGGGCCTTACTACCGCCTCTTTCAAGACGGTAGGCAAGGACCCCTCACTCAAAGATGCGTTGACAATGCCCTGGAGCCAGCCTCGTGTCGTCTCCCAGGATGCCAGTACAAGCCAGGAGGGACACGGGTCCAATAAACATGTGGTAGCCTTAAGTCTCTTTGACAACCTGTCCATATCCTCGGTAGTAACAAAGTCAAACTCCTCCCAGAATGGTGCCTCGGACCAACCTCGGACAGTCCGACTGGAGCACTCTTGATGGAGGGTAGCTCATTCCGAATCCGAGTGATTTTCTCCTGCAGATAAATCCCAAATTCCTCTGCTCGACCCTGTAAAGGGGCTTCCCCCGGCCTCTGGTGAAGGAGGGAGCGGGTCACCCCAAACAGGGCAGCAGGGCGGTTATCTGTGGATGCAATAAGGGTGGCACAATACTCACATTTGGCCATGGAGTGCTTTAAAGATGGTCGTCAGAACCTTGAAGCGCACCCGAAAGACGACAGGAAGCCACAGGATCGGTGTTATGTGGGAGCATCTAGTGGCTCCCATAATCACCCGCGCGCCTGCGTTTTGGACTAACTGTAGCTTTTGGGTGCACCTCAAGGGAAGCCCCATGTAGAGAGCATTACAGTAGTCGAGTCGGGACGTCACGAGAGCTTGAGTGACTGTGCAAAGTGCAGCCCGGTCCAGTAAGGAGCGCAATTGGCGCATCAGGCGTACCTGATGAAATCCCTCCCTGGCCAGGGCCGCCACATGGTCCTCCATGGACAGCCGGGAATCCAGGAGGACACCCAAATTGCGCGCCCTCTCCACGGGGGCCAGTGTTTCGCCCCCAATGGCCAGAGTTGGAGTAATCTGGCTGAACCGGGTTGCCGGAAACCACAGCCACTTAGTCTTGGCAGGGTTGAGCCTGAGTTTTTTACCACCCATCCAGATCTGTATGGCTTCCAAACACCGGGACAGCACTTCGGTGGCATCATTGGGGTGGTTTGGGGTGAGTGTCATCAGCATACAGGTGGTACTCCACTCCAAAACCACGGATGATCTCACCCAGCGGCTTCATATATGTGTTAAACAGGAGGGGCGAGAGGACCGACCCCTGAGGAACCCCACATAAGAGAGGCCTCGAGGTCGACCTCTGCCCTCCCGTCAACACATATTGCGACCGACTAGAGAGGTAGGACGAGAACCACCGTAACCTCTATCCCGCGCCCTCCAGAGATCATCGACCAACGCGACCAATGCCGTCTCGGTGCTGTGATCGGGTCGGAAGCCGGACTGGCGCGGGTCTAGATAATCAACTTCCTCCAGGTGTCGCGGAAACTGTTGGGCTACCACACTCTCAACAACCTTCACCAAAAAGTGAAGGTTGGAGACCGGACGATAGTTCTCTAATAATGCTGTGTCCAGGGACGGCTTCTTGAGGAGGGGCCTCACTACTGCCTCTTTCAAGATGGCAGGTAAGGACCCCTCACTCAAAGATGCGTTGACAATGCCCTGGAGCCAGCCTCGTGTCGTCTCCCAGGATGCCAGTACAAGCCAGGAGGGACACGGGTCCAATAAACATGTGGTCGCCCTAAATTTCCTTGACAACCTGTCCATATCCTCGGTGGTAACAAAGTCAAACTCCTCCCAAGAAGGAGCCTCAAGACTAGTCTCGGACAGTCCCACAGGACCACTGTCGATGGAGGGTAGGTCATTCCGAATCCGAGTGATTTTCTCCTGCAGATAAATCCCAAATTCCTCTGCTTGCCCTTGCAAAGGGGCTTCCCGCGGCCTCTGATGAAGGAGGGAGTGGGTCACCCCAAACAGGGCGGCAGGGCGGTTATCTGTGGATGCAATAAGGGTGGCACATTACTCACGTTTGGCCACCCTTATCGCCACTAAGTAAGCCCTAATATGGGTTCTCACTAGTGTTCGGTCGGCTTCGGAGCGAGAGGATCTCCATCTTCTCTCTAGGCGTCTCTTGCGGCACTTCATCTCCCGAAGCTCCTCAGTAAACCAGTGATTCGTCGCCACAAGAGAGGCCGCAAGGGTGCGACTCGGTCCAAGGCCCCTGCAGCTGCACTTAACCATGCGGCCACTAGGTCCTCAGTCGAGCCGCGAGGCAGGGTCACAGGAATTGGCCCAAGCTCCCTCTGGAACCTTTCTGGGTCTGTTAGGTGCCTGGGGTGGAACCATCTAGGAATATCCGGTTCCGCCTCCCCGCGGTGAGGTGAAGCAATTGGAAAGTCCAGCTGAAGGAGAGCGCGATCGGTCCATGACAAGGGAGTGATGGCTAGATCCCCTATTCCCAGATCACAACTCCACTGCCCCGAGACAAAGATCAGATCCAGCGTGTTTCCCCCCTCGTGAGTAGGGCCTAAAACTACCTGGGTCAGGTCCATGGCCGTCATGGAGGCCATGAACTCCGGAGCTGCTCCAGAGGCTTCGCCCGCCGACGGCAAGTTAAAGTCCCCCATGACTACTAGTCTGGGGGTCTCAACTGCCGCCTCGGCTATCACCTCTAGGAGCTCAGGCAGGGCTGTTGTTGCATAGTGAGGAGCCAGGTATACAACTAACATGCCCAACTGCCTCCCTAGGCCCCATCTCACGCAGAGAGATTCACACCCAGTTGTCTGAGGGACTGTGGTCTCCTCTGGCTCGAGACCTTCCTTAACCATAATCGCCACTCCCTGTTGTGTATCTAGCTGTTTGTGTATTTATAATACACAAACAGCTAGAATTCTAATTAATGGAGAGAAAACAGAACGGATTTAGATTAAAAAGGAAACAAGACAAGGATACCCACTATCTCCAATCCTATTTATATTCACATTGGAGCCTCTTCTCCGGTAAATCAGGAGAAACCAGGAGATAAAGGAACTAAAAATTAGAGTGGAAGAGTATAAAATCCAGGCCTTCGCTGATGACTTAGCCTTTATCTTAGAAGACCCCTTAGAATCAGGAAATGAATTAATTCAGGTAACAGAAAAATATCGTAGAGTTGCAGGTTTCCAAATTAACAAGCATAAGACAAAGATAATAGTTAAAAACATGGCATTAAATCAACGAAATGAATTAGAGAAAAAATTGGGCCTTCAAATTGTAAAAAAGATAAAATATTTAGGTATTTGGCTAACTTCTAAATGTACTTCAATCAAGATAGACAACCATCAAAAATTACTGACCCAAAAAATTAGACCTAGAAAAGTGGGGAAATCTGCAATTCTCCCTATTAGGTAAAATAGCAATAATCAAAACTTACGTTCTCCCAAAATGGATCTATTTATTCCAAACTGCCCCGGTGAGATTAGACAATAGCTTCTTCAAATTAGTAGACAATTAAGTGAGGAAATTTATTTGGCAGAAGAAGAAAGCTAGGATCAAATTGAAAATGCTTCAAGAATCACCAGCCAGAGGTGGATTTGGGTTGCCAAAATGGAGTTGTACCACCAGGCAGCAAACTTGGCTTGGGTAAGAGATTGGATACTGCTGAGAAGGAGCGGGTACTCACGTTAGAAGGTCACGATCAAGGACAAGGGTGGCATCATTTTATGTGGAGAGGGGGGGGGGAATTGTAGCCACTTTAAGAACCACTATCTCAGGAAAACCCTATTGGAAACCTGGGAAAGAGGAAGGTTCAAGTATTATTCAATGGTTCCGACCTGGGTTGTTCCTTTGGAGGCCATGACACATTCAGCATTATATAATAATAAAATACAACTGACTTACCAGGACCTCCTAGACCCTCTAGGGGAATTAAAAATGTGGGAGGACATCTCAAAGGCAGGCATAGAGATAGACTGGTGGGCTTATGCTCAAATAAAATCCAAAACCAGAAGAGATAAAGAGAAGGGAGGAATATATAGAACAATCCAGGAACTGGATAAACTTTTATTGGGAGCAGAAGAGAAACTAATCTCTAGATGTTACCAGTTCTTGATAAAAGGATGGATTGGTGATGAGGTGATTAAGGATTCCATGATCGCCTGGGGAAAAAATCTCGGGTCCTCTCCTGACCTGGATAAGTGGAATGAAATCTATTCCAAAAATATGAAACTCATTCTGGCAACCTCCTATAAGGAAAATATTTACAAAATGGTTTATCGCTGGCACTTGCCGCCTGCAAGGATTGCCAAAATGTACACAGGAACATCCCCAGAGTGTTGGAAGTGTGGGAATAAAAATGGGACTTACTATCATCAATGGTGGACTTGTCCCCAAGCAGGCAAATACTGGTTAAAAATTAGGAAATGGATTACAAAGATCACAGGATACACAGTCAACATGAAGCCAGAGACCTTTTTATTGGGAATGAAGTCTGATAAAATAAGCACAGACATATGGTATCTGACCCTCTGTCAGCCTCTGCTTTTTGCTTGCTTCGGCTGTCATTTTGAAACGGGGAGGGAGGGGCTGTCTAATACTAAGTGAGCTGGAGAGAGATGTGGCCAGAGTCTGTTATCACCAAAGCTAATGGTCTTGCATTCCACTGTGATGATGCTCCTGGGCAGGAAGTGCACCTGACATCGTGAACGTCTCTGCATTGGATAATATACTGGGGTCAAAAGAGTTAAGGGTTGGGTTATGCTTTGATACGTATGTTACGTGCCTAAATGTTTCATTCCTTGCTTGACTTTCGCTGCAGTCTTATCATATTCAGTAAAAGTAACCTTAAACTTTCCAAATGAGCTTAAGCGTGGTCTTTCCTGATTTATGATGGAATAATAATAATAATAATAATAATAATAATTTTAATTTATAAAACCGCACCCTCTCCCCACAGGGACTCGGGGCGGTGCACAGGTAGAATAAAAACCAAATACATACAACAATTCTAAAAACAAATTAAATATAACCTGCGCTAAAATTCCCATTAAAACTAAATAATACTAATTCCCCATAAAACCCCAAAGGCAGAGAGACTCATCCTAGGCCGGAAGCAGATCTGACAAAAAGCAAGGAATCAAATTACACTCATCTCTGAGTTAAAATAGCTTCAGCAGTGAGTGAGATAAAACCATACACATCAAAGAATGTCGGACCCTGGGAAAGAAGAATCCCTGGGAGCAACCGCACCCGATACAGCCACCGCTCCTAGTGCAGCCATCCAGAAAACAGAAAAGAAAGATTCCAAGAAAGATTCCAGGTCAGTCATTGAACTCTCAACGAATATTAGCCTGGGGGAGGAACCTTGGTCCAGTTCATCACCGCTGGTCCAAGGGAGTGGGCAGAAAGGGAATGTTTGAAGAAACCCCTTGGGGAGTAAATACTAGACGCAGACGGGCCCCCTCCCCGCCCTTCTGGGAAGTGCCAGAGGATGAATTTCTTCTAAGACAGGAGGCGCAAAAGCTAATTACAGAAGCTAATGAGCTGAAACGCAGCAGAGAAAGCAAGGGAAAAGGGGCTCTTGACCCTCGGGATTGGTTATTACCAAGGAGGGAGGAGGAAACACCCCTAATTGGAGGGAACCCTACCCAAAAAGATGAGCCTACACAGTGCCCAGCAACAGCAAGGCCAGCTTCCCCCCCCCCCGGCACGCCGAAGGAGAGAGGCAAGTCCTAGAAGGGAAGCAAGCCCCCCCGCACGCAGAATGGCTACTGTCCCTCCACTGGGAGTAAAATTTGGGGGTGATGCTAAGGAATTAGGATTTTTCCTACTGCATGTCAGCAACTTTGTGAGGCAAGCTGCACTAGATTTGCCAGATGACGAAGCGAAAATTAGGGTTGTTTGTCTTGCTCTCGAGGGCAAAGCAGCAGATTGGATAGTGGCTCTGCACAATAATAACTCCCCTCCGATGAGAAATTTCGACAGATTTATGTCCGCCCTGAGAAGGCGTTTCAAAGACCCCCTCATAGAACGTAAAGTCCGCCTAGAAATGAAGACATTACGTCAGGGAAATCAGCCAGTCCAAGAATACTCTCAATGTTTTCGTGAATTATCTGTTTACATGAGAGGTTGGAGTGAGGAAGCTCTTATCGACAGTTTCACTGAGAGCTTGCATCCTGATAGAGCTGTATCAACAGGCGTAACCCACATACCCTCGAGGGTTGGTACGATTTATCTGCTGATGTGGAAATTGATTTAATCAGAAAAGCCAATATTGTTTTGAAATGGCCGATTGAACTGTAACAAAGAAATAGCCACTTCTGTTTGCGCTGAAAGGGATCGGATTATGACTGACTTTTCTAATTCTTTTTTTTTCTGTCTTTTTAATTCATTTCACTCAAAACTTTGAAACTTGGAACACTTCTACAATCCTATAATTATTTGGACACTCTATTGCGCATTTTTAAACTTAAATAAGGACCATATCTTTATTTCTTTTTGTTTCTGTTCTCCTTCTAACAAAAAGGACTGAAACACTTTCAAACTATTTAAACTATTTGTTACATCGCGTCACTTTCAGAAAAACAGTGGGTGGACATATATGAACAGATTTACTGGAAACATTGTGTAGAAACAAACTAATAGAGATAAGCTAACAGTTTACAAGGTAATTGGAGTTACTGTTTCCTATTTTGTGGATTCGCCAAAATGTCTACGCACATAGATATATATACTGCAGAGAATCAGGAGCTTCTGGCTGAAATCTTGAGGGAATTGAAAAAATTTCATGCAATAGTCGACATTACACCAAGTGAAGAAGTGAAACAGTTTAGAGAAATTAAAGAGGAAAAGGGAAACGATGCTGTTTGTGGACTGGATTTAACTGAGGAGGAATGGGAAAATCCAGGAAAGGGGATAATATCAAGACCCTATCAGAAATTTGGATTTCAACCTGACTGGCAAGAGGAAGGAAAAAGAGAACAAAAGAAAGAGGAAATCACATCAGAGATGGACTTGATATTTGAAAATAAATCAAATATGAGGAAAGGAATTGGTCAGCGCTATGATTGTACAGCTATACTGCATCACAATGTGCCAATGGAAGTTTATAAAGAGCTTGGGAAGAGGAAAAAAAAGAGATGGAGAATGTGGACTTTAAAAGAGGCAAATTTAATTCATCCTTGGAGAGATAACGGCTGAAAAGAGGAACTTTTATCCCTTGATGAGTAATAATTAGGTTGGGTTTAAATTACTATCAAGGATTATTATTTAATTGATTGTTAATAATAATTATAGATGCTTATAATAAGATTAGAGGGAGGAGCTTTTGGCCGTGAGGAGGGAAGCAAGGAGAAACAAAGAACTACAAGAGAGTAAGCTACATTATTTCCCCATTTTGAATTTCTTGAGGCTAGAGGGAGGAGCTTTTGGCCGAGAGAGAGGGGAGGCCAAGAAACACAGAGGTCTAACATATCTATAAAGCAAAAATAGAAATAATACATTCTAGATTTGTGCGCTTAAGACTGTGATTGTATTTTATTTCAAAATGACTGGCTTAGTTCAATGTAATAACTGTTTTGCACCTGTCTTCCGCAGTACTCTTTTCAAATTTGGATACTGCCCCCTTTGCAGACAAATTAATAGATTACATAGACACATCACATATCTTGAATCTGTAATTTGTGCTCTCCAGGCAGAAATTAAGTGTCCAATTCGGCCATTCCACCCTGTGGAGATGCCACACTACCAGCTTCCTCTCCGCAAAGATCCCACAGAAGAAGAGCAGTCTGGACAACTGTGGGATCTGGCAGAGTGAGAGCTGTGAACCACAAACTAATAACTTTTGCTGTGTCCCAGCATAACAGATATAGCGCCCTTGCTGATCTTAATGGGGACACTAAAGTGACAGGTCAAGGTAATAATGACGACTCAAATAAGCAGGGGATTGTGGTCCAAAGTGAAGAACTTACTTCAGAAATGCAAAAGTGCAAATCAGGGATCATGCATCAGTCACACAACAAGAGCAAGGTACCCAAAAAGAGAAGTCACCTTCTGATTGATGACTCAATCGTAAGGGATGTAAACTTAGGTAAGGATATGGAGGTTTTGAAAGAGGTCAGATGTTTGCCGGGTGCTACAGCCAGCAGAGACAAGAGGCATATTCTTTTTATATTGAAAAAGTTTTATTGGTTTTACATTTTTTCTGTAGGATAGGGTAAGGGATACAAAGAAATTTTGAAAGCATTCACGTCGAGGTCGTCGGCTCTTCCGGGACCTCAAAATACATTAATAACAATAAAAAGAAAAACATTTTGATCAAACTACAAAGTGAAAGCGTGTACATATATCTAAATTCTCAATTCAATACTGTCAGTCCTTTACAAAAAATCCAAATACAAATATTATGCAAAGTTGTTCAAAAAAAAAAGTCAAGGCAAAGTTATTTTTTTGATCTAAGTCTCTTGGCAATTGAATCTTCTTTTTCTCCTTCCAGGCCCCCAGTAGGCGGGGCCGTGGCCCCCTCCGTCCCCCCTGGATCTTCCCCCAGGATAGAGGAATGTTTTTTAAGAAAGGCTTCTGCCTCAGCAACTGTTTTAATCCTCACTCTTCCTCCTTCCCAGAACACCAGCATCCCTTCGGGTGTCACCCACTTGAACCAAATCCCATGATCAAATAAAATTTTAGACAAGAAGGAAAATTTCCTCCTTGCTTCTCGCATCTTTCTAGGGATCTGCTTCAAGATAGCAACCTCTTTTTGTTGGTAGATTAATGGACTACCTCTCTGCACTTTCAGGATTTCCTCTCTCTTGTTGACCTTCTAACAAATTTCACATGTATCTCTCTAGGCACTTCATTTATCCTGGCATATGCTGAGTTAATTCTGTAGGCTAGGTCAATGTCCCCCCTGATCTCATCCTTAGATTTTTGTAAATAGTCTGCTAAAATTGTGCTCATAAGATCAGGGAGGTATTCACCAGATTCCTCAAGAACGTTCTGAAATCTCAAAAAATATGTCATTCTTTCCATATCAATCCTAGACACATGCCCATTTGTTTCCCCAACTTCTTTAGTAACATTTTTAATCTCTCCCTTAACCCCCGCTAACCCCCCTTCCAATTCTTCAGTCTTCTGTGTGTTTTCCAGCACTTGCTTCCGTGTGTCCAATAGCTCCTTCTTGAAATTGATGTTTTCTGCCCTCTGGGCTTGAATCTCTTGTACCAAAGTTTGTATAACAGTTTCAAGAGAAGCCATCCGTTGTTCTAAACTTGTCAGTGCTGTTTCTTGAGCCATGATTAAGTGTTAAAATCAATGCCACCAAAATGGCGTTTTCAGGGTGGGGTTGGTGAGACTAACCAGGAGCCAAAAGTTCTGATCAAGGTTGTAACGTTGTAAAATACAGGAACCAAGAGAGAGACAGTTTTCCAACTCAATAGATGTAATAGCAAAGGTACTCCAGAAAAGAAATCACAAATCCAAAAGAAAAAATTTCTTCATTAAAAACCAGAGATAGTCCAAATTGCAAAGAGACACTGGAAATTTTCCATAAACAAAATAGTCAATCAGGAACAAAGAGAGGCCATTTTCCACCGCCCAGCTCAGAGCCCGCAGGAGAGAGTAGTGAGAGAAATTGTATCAGCCAGACCTAGAAACATTGTTGCAAGCAAGCCGCAATCCACTTTCCCTTAACGCAAACAGTCAGGATTGAAAATTTCCGCTCCTCGCCGCGAGGAACCATTTCCAAGTGCCGCTTAGATCCGAGGGTTTTTTTTTTAAAACAAACACCCCCCTCCCAGTCCTATCAACCCGGCTGACAGTAGAAAAAAAAGTTTTTGAACACTCACTCTCCCCTTGCAGCTGAAACCTCGGGAAGCCTTCCGACATCGACGTTCAGCCCTCTACATAGATGTGAATGGCGCCGTCGTCCTTAGGCGAAGGGAGAACCCCCCGCAGCATGTTCTCCTTCACCTAGGCCGCGGCAAAAGGGTCGCCTCCCCCACCGCCGTGAGGGGGGGCGTCCCTGCCGTGCTGGCCCTACGGGAGACCCCCCAAAAAGGGGCGTCTCGCCCCCGTGGGGGGGCAGAAAAAGCAACAAAACGGCGAGCGAGCGCTAGGCTCGCTCGTCGCCGCTGGAGCCGGAACCGGAAGCCAAGAGGCATATTCTTAAGATAGTCAAGAATGCAAGTAAGGACTGTGAAGTTGATGCTATTATACATCTTGGCACAAATGATCTGTCCCAAAAAGATGTAGTTTCTGTGCAGAATGATTTCCAGAGTTTGGGGTACGAACTTAGTAGTACAGGTTGTAGGCTTATCTTCTCAGAGGTTATACCAGTATACAAGGAACAAAAAGGAAAGGGCCAGCGCATAGCAGAGTTTAATGTGTGGCTAAAGGAGTGGTGTAAAAAGGAAGGCTTTGGTTTTATTAGTCATGATGCTGGTCCAATGATAAACTGTACAAAAGAGATGGTTTGCACCCATCCAAGAAAGGGACTGAGTTACTTGGCATTAAATTCACAGATTTCCTGGCTAAACATTTAAACTGAATAGTCGGGACAGAGAATCAATAAATAAAGAACATTTCTGTCCCCAGAAAACTAAAATTCATAGGGTTATCAGTGCATGTAACATAGATGTTTGTGCGGGTAATATTATCACCACTGCTGTCAAGCAAAACCAAACAATTGACAGTGAGTGCCATACCATGTCTATACACCAATGCACAGAGTATGAGGAATAAACAGGGTGAATTAGAAATTCAAGTAAATGAGGGCAGATATGATATTGTTGCCATTACAGAAACTTGGTGGGATGAAACCCACAAATGGAACATACAGCTAGAAGGATTTAAATTATTTAAAAGAAATAGACCAAATAAAAGAGGAGGTGGAGTTGCACTATATATAAGAAATATATAGTGCAACTCCACCTCAGGCGAGGCTGATCTTGTGACACCATCCTGGGAGGAGTTTGATTTTGTTACCACCGAGGATATGGACAAGTTGTCAAAGAGACTTAGGGCTACCACATGTTTATTGGACCCCTGTCCCTCCTGGCTTGTACTGGCATCCTGGGAGACGACACGAGGCTGGCTCCAGGGCATTGTCAACGCATCTTTGAGTGAGGGGTCCTTGCCTGCCATCTTGAAAGAGGCGGTAGTAAGGCCCCTCCTCAAGAAGCTGTCCCTGGATCCAGCATTATTAGAGAACTATCGTCCTGTCTCCAACCTCCACTTTCTAGTGAAGGTTGTTGAGAGTGTGGTGGCCCAACAGTTTCCGCGACACTTGGAGGAAGTTGATTATCTAGACCCGCGCCAGTCCGGCTTCCGACCCGGGCACAGCACCGAGACGGCATTGGTCGCGTTGGTTGATGATCTCTGGAGGGCGCGGGATAGAGGACATTCCTCTATCCTAGTCCTATTAGACCTCTCAGCGGCTTTTGATACCATCGACCATGATATCCTATTGCGCCGACTGGGGGGGTTGGGGCTGGGAGGCACCGTTCTGCGGTGGTTCTCATCCTACCTCTCTGGTCGGTCGCAATATGTGTTGACAGGGGGGCAGAAGTCGGCCTCGAGGCCCCTCATATGTGGGGTTCCTCAGGGGTCGGTCCTCTCGCCTCTACTATTCAACACATATATGAAGCCGCTGGGTGAGATCATCCGTGGTTTTGGGGTGGGATATCATCTGTACGCTGATGATACTCAGTTGTACATATCCACCCCAGACCACCCCAACGATGCCGTCGAGGTTATGTCCCGGTGTTTGGAGGCCGTACGGATCTGGATGGGTGGTAACAAACTCAAGCTCAACCCGTCCAAGACTGAGTGGCTGTGGCTTCCGGCGCCCCGGTTCAGCCAGATTATTCCAACACTGGCCATTGGGGGCGAAACACCGACCCCCGTGGAGAGGGCGCGCAATTTGGGTGTCCTCCTGGATTCCCAGCTGTCTATGGAAGATCACGTGGCAGCCGTGGCCAGGGGGGCGTTCCATCAGGTACGCTTGATGCGCCAATTGCGCCCCTTACTGGATCGGGGTGCCCTACGCACAGTCACTCAAGCACTTGTCACCTCTCGACTCGACTACTGTAATGCTCTCTACATGGGGCCTCCCTTGAGGTGCACCCGAAAGCTGCAGCTAGTCCAGAACGCAGCCGCGCGGGTGATTACGGGAGCGCCTAGACACTCCCACATAACACCTATCCTGCGCGAGCTGCACTGGCTCCCTGTGGTCTTTCGGGTGCGCTTCATGGTCTTGACGACCATCTTTAAAGCACTCCATGGCTCGGGGCCTAGTTATATGCGAGACCGCCTCCTGCCCCATACATCCCTCAGACCGATACGCTCCCACAGAGAGGGCCTCCTCAGGGTGCCGTCGGCTGGACAATGCCGACTGGCGATACCCAGGGGAAGAGCCTTCTCTGTGGCTGGGCCAGCCCTCTGGAACGACCTACCCCCTGAACTCCGCACCATCTCTGACCTCCGCCTCTTCCGCAAGTGTCTGAAGACACATTTATTCCATCTAGCCGGCCTAGCGTAACCCCCTGTATTGACCATTAGACAGTTTTAAATTTGGGATTTTAATTGGTTTTTAGCACAGGTTTTACTAGAATAAGTTTTTTAAATTTTATATGTTTTGTATGTATTTTAACATTCCTGTGCACCGCCCTGGGTCCGTTTGGAGAAGGGCGGGATATAAATTTAATAAAATAAATAAATAAAAATAAATAAATTACATCTCTATAGAAATAGAGCACAACAATGATGAGAACTATCTTGAATGTATTTGGGTCAATATTAAAGGTTGGGGGGGGGAATGATATTGTCATAGGTCTACAGGCCACCCAACCAAGCAGAGGAAGTGGATGAACTTTTTGCTAACCAGCTAACTAAGGTATGTAGGAAGCACACTACAATAGTAATGGGAGATTTTAACTACCCTGACATCAATTGGGAAACAAACTCTGCACCAAGTGGAAGATCCAACAGGTTCCTAACAAACCTAGCAGACAACTTTGTTTCCCAAAAGGTAGAGAAGAGAACAAGGGGATCAGCAATATTGGACTTAATTCTCACTAACAGAGAGGAAATGATAGAAGGTGTAGAAGCTACAGGAACTTTGGGGGCAAGCGATCATGAAATACTGGAATTCAACATTATGCAAACAAAAGTAGTAGAACAAAGTCAAACTAGAGTCTTAGACTTTAAGAGAGCTAATTTCAATAAACTTAGAGAGAGCTTGGGAAGGATTCCATGGATGAGAATCCTCAAGGGGAAAACAACTCAATAAGCTTGGGAAATTTTGAAAAATGAGATTATAAAAGCCCAGTCCAGCGCAATACCAATGAAGAAGAAAAATAACAGTTCCCAAAAGAAACCAGCATGGCTGCATAAAGAACTCTCTGACAAATTGAAAGACAAAAAGGATTAATATAAAAACTGGAAAGAGGGGGACATAACTAAGGCAAAATATCAGCAAATAGCCCGAGCCTGTAAAGATGAAGTGAGGAAAGCTAATGAAGAAAGGCTTGCCAAAAAAGTAAAAAATAACAAAAAAAGCTTCTTCCAACATGTTAAAAACAAGAAAAAAGTTAAGGAAACAATTGGTCCACTGCTGGGAGAAAATGGCAAGAAGATGATAAGCAACAGGGAGAAAGCAGAACTATTTAACTCATTGTTTGCATCTGTCTTTACACAAAGGGATAAAACAGTCCAACCAATCAAAAACAGCACCACAAAAATCAGATTAGGAACACAAGTTGAATTAGGGAAGAAAATGGTAAGTGAGCATCTGTCTGCCCTGGACGAGTTCAAATCACCAGGACCAGATGGATTACACCCCAGGGTTCTGAAGGAACTGGCAGATGAGATCTCAGAACCACTGAACTATATCTTTCAGAGATCCTGGAACACTGGGGAACTACCAGAAGACTGGAAAAGAGCTGATGTGGTTCCCATCTTCAAAAAAGGAAAAAAAATAGATCCAGGAAACTATAGACCCATCAGCCTGATCTCAAAAGATTCTGGAAAAGATAATTAAGCAACAAATAAGTGAACACCTAGAAGCAAACAAAGTAATAGCCAAAAGCCAACATGGGTTTGTCAAAAACAGATCATGCCAGACTAATTTAATTGCATTCTTTGACAAGGTGACAAAATTAGTGGACCAGAGGAATGCTGTCGATATAATTTACTTGGACTTCAGTAAGCATTTGATAAAGTAGACCATAACCTACTATTAGATAAAGTACAAAAATGTAGGTTAGACAGCATCACCACCAAATGGATTCGCAACTGGCTGACCAACCGCACTCAACGTGTAGTCCTCAATGGAACTGCATCTACATGGAGGGAAGTATGCAGTGGAGTACCCCAAGGCTCTGTTTTAGGTCCAGTACTCTTCAACATCTTCATCAATGATTTGGATGAGGGGATAAATGGGGAACTCATCAAATTTGCAGACGACACCAAGCTGGCAGGAATAGCCAACACTCCAGAAGATAGGCTTAAGATACAGAAGGATCTTGACAAACTTGAACATTGGGCACTATCTAATAAAATGAAATTCAATTGTGAAAAAAGTAAGGTTCTACATTTAGGCAAGAAAAACAAAATGCACAGGTACAGTATAAGTGGTACCTTGCTCAATAGTAGCAACTGTGGGAGGGATCTTGGAATCCTAGTGGACAGCCATTTAAATATGAGCCAGCAGTGTGCAGCAGCTGCCAAAAAAGCCAACACAGTTCTAGGCTGCATAAACAGAGGGATAGAATCTAGATCACGTGAAGTGTTAATGCCACTGCATTGTGCCTTGGTAAGGCCACACTTGGAATACTGCATACAGTTTTGGTCGCCACGATGTAGAAAAGACGTGGAGACTCTGGAAAGAGTGCAGAGAAGAGCAACCAAGATGATTAGGGGACTGGAGACTAAAACATATGAAGAACGGTTGCAGGAGCTGGGTATGTCTAGTTGGATGAAGAGAAGGACCAGGGGAGACATGATAGCAGTGTTCCGATATCTCAGAGGGTGCCACAAAGAAGAGGGAGTCAAACTATTCTCCAAGGCACCTGGGGGCAGGACAAGAAGCAATGGATGGAAACTAATCAAAGAGAGAAGCAACTTAGAACTAAGGAGAAATTTCCTGACAGTTAGAACAATTAACTGCTTACAAGCGGTCAGATGTCACAACCCCCGCAGGCTAGGTGGTCAGGGATTACAGAGCCAGGGCTCGAGGCTGATGTTCTGCAACGCCAGGTCTTTGGTCAACAAAGCCCCCCTCATCTACGACCTGGTGTCGGAGGGGGAGCCGGACCTGGTAGGAATAGCAGAGACCTGGTTGGGCCACGAGGGAGGACTTCCCCTCGTTGAAATGTGCCCACCAGGTTACCGCGCTTTTCATCAGCCACGGGCCCTAGGCAGGGGTGGAGGTGTAGCGGTCATTGTCAGGGAAGGTCTTGAGCCAAGAGAGACCACTGTACCACAGACCACCGGCTGTGAGTCCCTCTGCATGAAGTGGGGCCTAGGGAGGCAATTGGGCGTGCTGATTGTATACCTGGCTCCCCGCTATGTATCAGCAGCCCTGCCCGAGCTCCTCGAGGTGATCGCTACGACGGCAGTTGAGACCCCCAGACTTGTTGTCATGGGGGACTTTAACCTGCCATCGGTTGGCGAATCATCTGAGGTAGCTCGGGAGTTCATGGCCTCCATGGCGGCCATGGACCTGACCCAAGTAATTCAGGGCCCCACGCACGAGGGGGGGCACATGCTGGATTTGATTTTTGTCTCTGGTCAGTGGAAGAGTGATCTGGGTATAGGGGATATAGCCATCACACCCCTGTCATGGTCAGATCACTCACTTCTCCGGCTCGACTTTCCAATCGCTACACCCCACCAAGGGGAGGCAGAACCGGTTTCACCCATATGGTTCCGCCCCAAGTGCCTGATGGACTCGGATAGATTCCAGACAGTGCTTGGGCCATTACCTGAGTCCTTGACCCGCGCCCCGACTGAGGACCTGGTGGCCGCGTGGAATACCGCGGCTACCGGGGCCCTGGATCGGGTCGCGTCCTTGCGGCCTCTCTTGCGGCGATGAGTCACCCGGACTCCTTGGTTCACCGAGGAGCTGAGGGAGATGAAGCGCCTCAAGAGACGCCTAGAGAGGCGGTGGAGATCCACACGGTCTGAATCTGACCGAACAGGTGAGAGCCCATTTACGGACTTACCTTGTGGCATTGAGAGTGGCAAAGGTCATCATTGTGCCACTCTCATTGCATCCGCAGATAACCGCCCTGCCGCCCTGTTTAGGGTGACCCGCTCCCTCCTTCAACAGAGGGTGCGGGAAGCCCCGTTGCAGGGTAGAGCAGAGGAATTTGGTGAATATCTGCAAGATAAAATCGCTCAGATTCAGAGCGAGATGGTCCCCACCGAGAGTGGCCCAGTGGGATGCCCCGAGGCAGGTCTTGAGACAGTTTTGTGGGAAGAGTTCGACTCTGTTACTTCCGAGGATGTGGACAGGTTACATGAGCGACTGCGAGCTACAACATGTTTATTGGACCCGTGTCCCTCCTGGCTTGTACTGGCATCCTGGGAGGTTACACGAGGCTGGCTCCAGGAGGTGGTCAATGCTTCCCTGAGTGAGGGGTTCTCGCCGGCCTCCCTTAAAGAGGCGATGGTGAGACCCCTCCTCAAGAAGCCCTCTCTGGACCCGGCATTATTGCTGAATTATCGTCCAGTCTCCAATCTTCGCTTTTTGGCGAAGGTTGTAGAGAGTGTGGTGGCACAACAGTTTCCCCGTCATCTGGAGGAAGTTGATTATCTGGACCCGCGCCAGTCCGGCTTCCGGCCCAGACACAGCACCGAGATGGCATTGGTCGCGTTGGTAGATGATCTCTGGAGGGCCAGAGATGGGGGTTGTTCCTCCATCCTGGTCCTATTAGACCTCTCAGCGGCTTTTGATACCATCGACCATGGTATCCTATTGCATCGGCTGGAGGGGTTGGGGGTGAGAGGCACCGTGTTGCGGTGGT
This sequence comes from Rhabdophis nuchalis, assembly GCA_039707465.1. Taxonomy (NCBI): domain Eukaryota; kingdom Metazoa; phylum Chordata; class Lepidosauria; order Squamata; family Natricidae; genus Rhabdophis; species Rhabdophis nuchalis. The sequence goes on from CM077647.1 coordinate 96,749,866, forward strand.
TCTCCTCCTACCTCTCTGGTCGATCGCAATTTGTGTTGACAGAAGGGCAGAGGTCGACCTCTAGGCCCCTCACTTGTGGGGTATCTCAGGGGTCGGTCCTCTCGCCACTCCTGTTCAACACATATATGAAGCCACTGGGTGAGATCATCCGTGGTTTTTGGGGTAGAGTACCACCTCTACGCTGATGACACGCAGCTGTATATATCTACCCCAAACCACCCCAACGATGCCGTAGCGGTGATGTGTCAGTGCCTTGAAGCCATGCGGGCCTGGATGGGAAGTAACAGACTCAGACTCAACCCATCCAAGACTGAGTGGCTGTGGTTTCCGGCATCCCGGTACAACCAGTTGACTCCATCACTGGCCATAGGGGACGATCACCTTACCCCTGTGGATGGGGCACGCAACTTGGGCGTCCTCCTTGATGCCCAGCTGTCCATGGAAGATCAAGTGACAGCCGTGGCCAGGAGGGCGTTTTACCAGGTCCGCCTGGTCCGCCAGTTGCGCCCCCTATTGGATCGGGGTGGCCTTTGCACAGTCACTCATGCCCTCGTGACATCCCGACTGGACTACTGCAATGCTCCCTACATGGGGCTCCCCTTGAGGTGCACCCGAAGGCTTCAGCTAGTCCAGAATGCAGCCGCGCGGATAGTTATGGGAGCCTCTAGGTTCTCCCATGTAACACCGCTCCTGCGCGAGCTGCACTGGCTGCCTGTCGTCTTTTGGGTGCGCTTCAAGGTGTTAGTTACCATCTTTTAAGCGCTCCATGGCACGGGACCTAGCTATCTGCGGGATCGCATTCTGCCTCATACATCCCTGCGACCGATTCGCTCCCATAGAGAGGGACTTCTCCGGGTGCCGTCCACTAGGCTGTGCCAGCGGGCGACGTCCAGGGGAAGGGCCTTCTCTGTGGCGGGCCCGACCCTCTGGAATGACCTTCCCCCCGAAATCAGAACAACCACGGACCTTCGCTCCTTCCGATAGCTTTTAAAAACTCATTTCTCCCGTTTGGCTGGCCTAGGGTAATTTTAAGTAAATTTAATAGTGTTAAGGGGTTTTTAGGGATAGTTTTTATTTTTATAGATGTTTTAGCGCAGGATATGTTTAATGTGCTTTTAACTTTGTACTTTGTCTGTGTTAATTTGTTTTTAATTTCCCTGTGCCCCGCCTCGAGTCCCTTCGGGGGGAGAGAGCGGGTTATAAATAAAAATTTTTATTATTATTATTATTATTATTATTATTATTATTATTATTATTATTATTATTATTATTATTATTATTATTATTATTATTATTATTATTATTATTATTATTATTATTATTATTATTATTATTATTATTATTAACCTCTGGAACAGCTTGCCTCCAGAAGTTGTGAATGCCCCAACCCTGGAAGTCTTTAAAAAGATGTTAGATAGCCATTTGTCTGAAATGGTATAAGGTTCCTGCCCACGCAGGGGGTTGGACTAGAAGACCTTCAAAGTCCCTTCCAACTCTGCTATTGTATTGTATTGTATTGTATTGTATTACTAATCAAGGAGAGAAGCAACTTAGAACTGAGGAGAAATTTTCTGACAGTTAGAACAATTAGGTCAGTGAAACAGAAATTGCCTCCAGAAGTTATGAATGCCCCAACACTGGAAGTCTTTAAGAAGATGTTGGACAGCCATTTGTCCAAAACAGTATAGGGCTTCCTGCCTAGGCAGGGGGTTGGACTAGATGACCTCCAAGGTCCCTTCCAACTCTGCTATTGTATTGTATTGTATTGTATTGTATTGTAAAATAGAGCTGGCTCAGAGGCTAAAATACACCAAGTAAAAGAGATGAAGAGTGTGGAGTAGAGGAGAGAGGTAAGGGAAGAAGAGAGGGAAAGGAGAGAGGGTAAGGAGGGGGAAGAGGAGGAGAGAAAGGAGGAGTGGAAAGGGGAAAGAGGAGAGAGGAGAAGGAGAGAGGAAGGGGAAGTAGAGAAGGGAGGGGTGACAGAGGGAAGAAAGGAGGTAGGGAGGAGGAGGAGGGGGGGAGAAAATGATGGATAAGGCACAAATATGGTGTATAGAGAGCAGAAGAACCAATAATTGTTTTTTGGGAGTTGATGGTAAAATGAAATGATGTAAACATTTAATAATATAATATGATGTTGGCTATGTAATAGTATACATGTGGTTATATATTTTGAAAATGGAAAATAATAAAAAAAATATTAAAAAAAGGCAATATTCATTCAGTTGAAAGAGAAGTTAAGCGCCCCCATTTGCTACACCATGTCGTGATAGCCCAAGAGAAGGGAGGGGAGGACCCTCCAATAAACAACGCGGTACTGCTTGCTTCAAGTGTGGGAAGGAGGGGCATTGAGCTAATGCTTGCAGAATGAGATCGAAGCCCCGCCCCAAGCCACTCTCTGAGATGAATAGAGGCACCAGGAGACCTGATCTACCTACCAGACCAGCGATGTCAGGGATGGAGCTACTGGACCTTACCACCAACTATTACGAACCAGGGGAGGAGCCGAATGACTGGGAGAAAGAGGCCGGGTCTGACGAGGAGACAGAAAGACCCGGTCGGGCCCCATGACTATTCCCCTTAAACTAAAAACTCCCTCTAGTGGACATTTCTCAGAATTACTAGCCCTTTTGGATTCTGGATGTTCACGATGCCTTATTTATTTATTTATTTATTTATTTATTTAAATTTATACCCCGCCCTTCTCCACAGAGGACCCAGGGCGGCCAAGATCTAGTGCAGCAACTAGGAATTCACCTTAAGACTTTAAAAGTTCCAATCGCATTTTGTCAAATGGGTGGATCAATCGTGGGGGGAGGCCCAACACAATTTCTTACAGAACCCATTGAGTTGGTGATTGGTGATCACCATAGAGTGATCCTTCATTTCATTGTTGCTCTCATTGCAGACAACCCGATTATTTTGGGATTAACGTGGTTGCGAAAATGGAACCCTATCATAGATTGGAAAGAGGGTTGGATACGTATTCCCCTAAGTACACCCCCCACCCCTAGGTGCGGACCCTGCTCCAGTGCCCCCCAACCCCAATGAAAGCGTGTCGACTGACCAAGTAGCAACCGTTTTGGAACAGATACCGGGGGAAGAAAAGATCCCTAAAGAATATTGGGATTTGAAAGACGTTTTTAGCGAGAAGTCTTCTGATAAACTACCACCCCACTGCTCCACAGACTGCACCATTGATTTCCTCCCAGGGGTGCAACTACCTAAACCACACATTTATTCCATGACACCAGGGGAAATGGTGGAATTGTGCAAGTTCATTGTCAAAAATTTGGCAAGGGGCTTTATTGAGCCTGCTAGGCCTCGAGTAGCGGCTCCTGTTATGTTCAGAGAAAAGAAAGATGGCCAACTACGCCTGGTGGTGGATTACAGAAACCTCAACACGATCTGCGCTGAAAATGTCTACCCCCTACCCCTCATGAAAGACATGCTCGTCCACCTGGTGAGGGGTAAGATTTTTAGAAAACTGGACCTCAGAGAAGCTTACTATAGAATTAGAATTAAAGAAGGGGATGAATGGAAGACTGCTTTTAATTGTCCGTTAGGCTGCTTCCAATTTAAAGTGTTGCCGTTTGGCCTACAAGGGGCACCAGCGGTTTTCATGCAACTGATAAATAAAGTCTTACATCAGCACCTGTACAAAGGCATTATCGTCTATCTTGACGATATCCTTATTTACATGGAAACACGTGAAGAACATGTGAAGCTTGTCCATTCTGTTTTGTGCAAATTGAAGGCTGCAGAACTATATGCTAAACTTTCCAAGTGTGACTTTCATCAAAGCAAGATCGACTATCTCGGATATCGGATTTTGTCAGGGGGTATTGAGATGGATCCTGCTAAAGTAAAGGCAGTGACTGAATGGGCCCTACCTCGCACCCGTAAACAATTGCAAAGTTTCTTGGGTTTTGCAAACTTTTACCGCCAATTTATCCCCTCTTTTGCAAGTATTGCTCTACCCATTACGAACTTACTAAAAACAAAGGGTGAAGAAAAACCATAACCTAGTAAACCCCTGAACTGGTCTATGGAATGCCAAGCGGCCTTCAAAAAACTTAAATGCTTGTTTGCAGCAGAACCTATTTTGAAACACCCTGACATGGATGCGCCTTTTGTCGTACAGGCAGATGCCAGCGATGTGGCGGTTGGAGCTGTTCTGCTACAATACAACTCCAACGGGGAGTTACAACCTTGCGCTTATACCTCTCGTAAGCTCTCTGATATTGAAGGAAGATGGGCTATTTGGGAAAAGGAAGCTTTTGCAGTACGTTGGGCCCTTATGACTTGGCGACATTTCTTGGAGGGGGCTTCTCACCCGTTCGAAGTATGGACTGATCATAAAAACTTGGAATCTCTGCGGACGCCTCGCAAACTTTCTCCTAAACAAGTCCGTTGGTCTCAATATTTCAGTCATTTTAATTTTTGCATGAAATATATTCCTGGGGGAAGAATTGTGGCGGACGCCTTATCACACCTTCCTCAATACAATATTTCTAAACTTACTGTTGTCCAGCCTGTTATTCCAGTGTGTAACTTAGCTGCTCCGGTGACTACTCACAGCCATTCAACTCTGCAAGCTGAAACCCCACTCGAATTAATCTCTAAAATTAAGGAGGAACTTCAGGCTGATGATTGGTTTGCTGCACATTGTGGAGACTGTACATTGCGGGATGATTTACCTTGGGTGGGTTCTAAACTTTACGTCCCAGCTAAGCTCCGTACTTTTGTGCTCCAAAGGGCACACGATTCTCGTTTGGCTGGTCATTTTGGGTTCGTGAAGACCCTACACTTACTTAAGTGTCAATTCTGGTGGCCTTGTATGAAGAAAGATGTTGAGTCTTACATTGCTAGTTGCCCAGTTTGCGCTGCATCTAAACACCCCCCTGGCAAACCTCAAGGTCTCCTCCAATCTGTAGCATGGCCAGAGGCTCCTTGGAAGGAGATATCTATGGACTTCATTGTGGATCTTCCAAATAGCTGTGGTTTCACTGTCATATGGGTAGCTACTGATCTGTTTTCGAAACAAGTTCATTTTGTACCATGCTCAGGTATCCCATTGGCTAAAGCTTTAGCAAAATTGTTCCTGACTCACATTTATCGACTACACGGAGTTCCTCGACGTATTATTTCTGATAGAGGAGTTCAGTTCACTTCTCGGTTTTGGAAGAAATTTTTGAAGATGATTGGCTCCTCCCAAGGTTTAAGCTCCTCCCACCACCCTCAGACTAATGGAGCTTGTGAGAGGGCTAACTCCGTTTTGGAGCAATATCTGCGGTGTTTCATTAATTACCAACAAGATGATTGGGCCAACCTGTTAATCCATGCTGAGGTGGCATATAACAATTCCGTTCATAGCAGCACCGGTATGACTCCTTTCAAAGTAATTTATGACCAAGATTTTGTGCCAATTCCCGAGCTGCCTCATGAGACTCCTGCCATTCTCTCACTCTTGGATTGGAGTAGTAAGATGGCATCATTTTGGCCTGTTGCACAGAAAATGTTAGATGATGCTCACCAATCTCATAAATTGTATGCTGATAAAAAACGGGTTGCCTCTCCGGATTATAAAGTTGGTGACCGTGTGTACGTTTCTACTAGATTTTTGGAGAGCCCTCAAAAATGTAAGAAACTGGGCCCGAAATTTGTTGGGCCTTTCCCCATTGTTAAGATCATCAGTTCCGTGTGTCAGTCAAACTGGATTTGCCAAAAACTTATCGTCGACTTTACCCAATTTTCCATGTCCATCTATTGAAACCTGAACACACATCCTATCTTCGTCAACCGCAACCTGATCCCCCATCGCCATTATTAGTAGCTGGTGAGCCCCATTATGAAGTACAGGACATTTTAGACTCTAGAGTCTGGAGAAATAAAGTGCAATATCTAGTGTCTTGGAAAGATTTCCCTCCGTCCCATACCGAGTGGGTGGATAAACGCCACGTTAGGGCCCCTAAGATACTGAAGAAGTTTTATGCTAAATACCCTGACAAGCCTTAACCACTGTTGTTCCTTTGTGTCTGTGTTTTGTCTTCGTCTCTATCCCTCTCGGTGTTTTGGTGTTGTTTTTGTTTTCTTGCAGGACTGACATCGCTTTTCTTGAGGAGGGCTGGATGTCAGCCTCCGCTTTTTGCTTGCTTCGGCTGTCATTTTGAAATGGGGAGGGAGGGGCTGTCTGAATACTAAGTGAGCTGGAGGGAGATGTGGCCAGAGTCTGTTATCACCAAAGCTAATGGTCTTGCATTCCCCTGTGATGATGCTCCTGGGCAGGAAGTGCACCTGACATCGTGAACGTCTCTGCATTGGACAATATACTGAGGTCAAAAGAGCTAAGGGTTGGGTTATGCTTTGATACGTATGTTACGTGCCTAAATGCTTCATTCCTTGCTTGACTTTCGCTGCAGTCTTATCATATTCAGTAAAAGTAACCTTAAACTTTCCAAATGAGCTTAAGCATGGTCTTTCCTGATTTATGATGGAAGCAGATCTGACACCCTCCATGATACTACAGCAGCCAGAATACTCTTTGCACAGGACTGGAAGAACGAGTTACTACCCTCAGATAGCAAACTGCTCTGGAAAATCTCAGAATGCGCGGAAGCAGATCGCCTAAAAAAATACTCAGAAACCAGAAGGACTCGGATTATTACAACTGCTGGAATTTATGATACAAGTGGATGAAACATAGAAAAGAAAACCTAAAATAGTCCTAATTGTTCTCTGGTAGCTATCGGTTTAAATGGGTGTATACTTAGACTTGCTTGTTTCAATATATTGTCTGTGTGTGTAATGAGAAAATTTGTTTTGTTTTTGTCTTTTTTTGTTTTTAAAATTTGTAAATAAAATTTAAAAAAAAGAATTCAAAAATTCAAAAATTCCAATCTTTAAACAAAAAGTGACAAGGCTAGTGTATGTTTAAAAAAAAAGAAAAGGAAAGAAAAGAAGCAATAATATCTCCTTGAAGCAGCTGTCTCTGATGGCAACCAATTCAAAATACTCCAAGATATCCCCCAGGGGAAACAAAAACCAAAAAAAAGAAATTTCCCTTCTTCTTTGATATGTAATCAACCCAAGGTCAGCCCAGCTTCTGCTTAATAGTTCCTCTTATTCACTCTCCCTGTTAATTTAACACTCACTAGGGGGAGTTTGAGTAGGTAAATCCAGTTCAGTCTTGTGACCTTAAATAATAAGATTCCCCTGGAAAAAAAAATCGTCAGTATTTAAGGGAATAGAAGTGAGTTTAAATTTTGTTTTTTTAAGGGAGCATTCTAAAAATTAAAAACAGGCTTGCAAGTATAGCAAAATGTTAAAAAGAATAGGAACTCAAAAGCCAAAAAGAAATAAATCAACCTCCAGCATTTAACCAGGTAAATCCAATCTGTTCCATTCCACTCCTTCAAATCAGAGTGGAGAGAAAGGGCTCCGCGCCTCCAATACACATACACTAGTGAAAGTCCAGGCTGGCTTTTAAATTTTAAAAAAAAGGGAATCGCAAAAACCAGGATGTTTCCAATTGAGAAAAAAACCACCGCTTCACTCAGGTTACTTTATTTTGATGTACATTCACTTCTCAAGGTGGTCTCATTGTTAACTAGGAACTTTAAAAAGAAGAAAGCTCTCACCGAACAACATGCCGATTCTCTGCTTTGTTCTCTTGTTCAGTCAGCTGCTTGGTCCACCTGCCAGGGGGGTGGCACTTAAATGCTGGATTGCAGGGGTTTCTCCCTTACCTCCAGAGACTTTGCGGATGTCTCTGGGGTCTTCGGGACCTCCGCTCTCACTTGCCGCCTCTATGAGGCGGCTGGGTCTATTTTTTAGACCAATCCAATGTTTAAGGATCAGGGATATTCCAGAGCCCTGGAAAATCTCTCTGTCACAGCGATGCCATGCCCAGGAAGTCCCAGGCCATGTTGATTCTTGATAGGGACTGGTGGGGGTTCGAATAAAAGTTATATTGCTTTCTTGTTTTGTGCCGTTCTCTCCAAACATCATGTAGTTTATATTCCATTGCCATCTCAAAAAAGGATTTGGATAACATTTTTTTTGTTTTATTTTTATTTCATAGTCCATTTTTAAATCCGCTGTTGCATTATTATCCCCAATTAAGCAAATATTTTCATATTCTAATTCATTTATTTTTTTGTGTAATTTCCTATAGAATTCCTCTTGTTTCTGATTTGGTGCATATATGACTATTAATAATATCGGTTTTCTGTTGTCTAATTCAATCAATAGAATCCTGCCTTCTTCATCAGAGTAGACTGGTTTGGAGTTTATTTTTTCCTTTATATAGGTTGCTATCCCTCTTTTTTTTTAATTTGCCAGTGCTGAATATAATTTCCTTAGTTTTTTGTTTTCCAGTAAATTCATATGTTCCCTTTTAATGTGCATTTCCTATATACAGGTTATATCCACCTCCAGGTTATATCCACCTTCATTTTAAGTTTATTAAACATCTGTGCTCCTTTTTTTTGGTGCATTCAATCCATTCAAGTTTATTGAGATAATTAATAATAATAATAATAATAATAATAATAATTTATTTCTTATAAACCGCACCCTCTCCCCACAGGGACTCGGGGCGGTGCACAGGAGAAATAAGAACAATGACTATATACATATTTCATTAAAAATAAATTAAATTAATTAACCTGTGCTAAAATACCCATTAAAACTATCTAACTAAAAATCCCCAAAAGACCCTAAAAACAGAGGAGTAGCTATCCCAGGCCGGCAAGACAGAAAAAGTGTGTTTTCAATTTAAGACGGAAGGAGCGGAGGTCCGTGGTGGTCCTAATATCGGGGGGGAGGTCGTTCCAGAGGGCTGGGCCCGCCACATTGTTATTTCCTGATCCATCTTTAGATGGGGTATTTTTTGTTGCTTCTGGTTTGTATCTGACTTTTCCCTCTTGCACCTTCTCTTTCTGCTCTCTCTCTTTCTTGCCTCTGTTCTTCTTTACTGTTTCTTTCCTTGTCCTCTGGTGTTTCTTCTTCTTGGCTTCTACTTTCTAGGTCCTCTTTACTTCCTTGTTCTTCTTCCCATGTGCAGTATTTTTCATAGAATTTCTGCACTTCTTCGATATTCTCTACTCTATATCTTTTTCCTTGCCAAGATACCAGTAGCCCTTCTGGTACCAACCATCTGTACATTATTCTGTTTTTTATTTAACTGATTTGTTAAAAATTGATATTGTCTACGTTGTTCACAAATTCTCCGTGGGACCTGTTTAAGAGTGATCAACTCTTTCCCCTTGAATGTAATAATCCCTTCTCTGGTTTTTTTGTACACTTCTTCTCTAGTTGTTTTTTTTGGCAAATCTTACATACACTTCTTTCGGGAGTCTATGTCTTCTGGCATAATTAGTGTGCACACAGTAAGCCTTATTGATGTCTCATCCGAACTGTTGTTCCTTTCTCTGTAAAATTTCAGTGAAGATTTCAGTCATTTTTCCTTTCAGGTCTTCCTCTTTTTCTTCTGGTATAGTTTGGAAACTTAGATAAAATGAAGCTCTTTTGTTTTCAAGTTGGATTATTGAAAACTCTAATTTTTTATTGACGTATATATTTCAGCTCCATTTCTTCATCTTCTGATCTGTTTGTTCTGTTTTTGTTTTAATGTTCTGGATTTTCTGTTTATTGATTGCTAAGGCATTCTGTATCCTTTCAATTTTGTCGTCCACGTTCCTGATATTTCCTTTCAATGCTCCCATTTCGTTTTTCATTTCTTCATGATTCCTCTTTGTCTCTTTGTGATTTGTAGCTATCACTTCTTGGTTTTTCATCAATGTCTCTTGTATCATCTGGAGCATCAATTGCATTGTTGGTGCTGGCCTTATTCTTCCTGTCATCGTTCTGCCTTTCTCCAGCCCCAATGTGCTCTCAGTTGATCTTTGATTTGAGGATGAGGATGTTGCTGAAGCAGGGTTGGATGTTGTTTTCTTCCCTGACTTCACTGCAGTTGCCATCTTTATCCCTCTATTTATCCTTGCCCACAATTGCGTACAAATTCTATTTTACTTCTACTTTATCAGCAATATCAGCAGTATCAGTAATTATATATCTCAATATTTAACAATAATTAACCTTCCTTAATATCACATTTCAATATCTAAACTTTCCTATATACTGTCCTATTCTGTTTTTGATCCTTAATTATTATGTATCATAGAGTTATATATCATACTGTTATCTTATACAAATAGATGTCTCTCATTTCTGTCAGTTATACAGGTACTCAATTCTCCAGCTTATGTCACCATTGAAATTTTTGCATCAGACTTCATAGTTCAAATTTATAATCCACTAGATGTCACCATCTTCTCAGTATCACTGTCTCTTCCGTCAGTCAGTTAGTAATCACACCAAGCCCAATGGCAGAGACACAACACAGGGTGGATGGGTAAAAGAGCCCTCTAACCATTCCAATACAATTCTCTCTCTACTATCTGTGGTACAGTTCCAACTTCTGAGGAGAGTAAGCACAAGAAAAACAACACTTGCTACCTTCATTTCCTGGGTTTATTGTTCACGGTTGAAACTGTTCAAAGTTCAAAGTTCAGCTATTCTTTGGAAAGACAAAAGAGTAGAAGGAAGAGCAGGGGGAAAAACATCAACAACCAACCCAACTGTTATACAATCTTTTGTCTGCTTTCCAAGTCTTCTCAGCATCTACTAAATCCCACTCCTGTTGTCCACGCCGGGTTTTAGTTCTTTCTCCTCCCTCTCCTATCAGGTTTCTCACTGTGGCCACTTCCGTTCAAGTTATTCATGCTATCAATTCCAACTCAGTGTCTCAGCTCTCACTACTTTTTGGCAAAAATCTGGACTGCAAAAACAGTCTCCTTTGCAGAGCCTCTTTCTTTCCAGCTCATCCTCTCTGCCAGTTTCGTGTTGTCTTCCTTTTCTTTAGGTTGTCAATAATAATAATAACAGATGTATCAATTTCAACTGCTTTCTCTCTCTGCTTCCTTCTTATGCAGTCACCATTGCTCTGGGCCCGACCAAGTGGCAGAAAGATCCTCATCCATTTAGTGGGTTTCTCCTACCTGCTGGGTGAATTTGCCTTATCACCCAAGCGTCTTCAGAGTTTCCCCCTTAATCTGCCAGCCCTTTCAGGATTCTCAGTGCACAGAAATTAGCTCAAACAAAGACGTTAAGTTAGAGGTTACAAGTGCTCCTGTTCCCCAGCTCCTAGCACGATGACATCACCACAGGAAGTCCTCTATAAAATACATTTTCATAAATCAACACATTATAGATTTACAAATAACCAGTAACAGGGATTTTATATAAACTGTTTATATGTTGCAGATAAATTGATAAATGTGTCTAAAAATGTATACCACATAATAGTTACTGGCAGCCTAAAATTATTTTTTAAAATTATTTAGTGTGTTACTATTTACTGTATACTGTTTGATGAAAATTAAGCATGCATCTTAATTTTATTTTAGGAAGACCAGCCCTATAAACCTGTATAACTGGCTATCCCTAAACATTTTATTTTATGTTGATGAATATCAGTTTGTTACATTTGTTACATCTATTTGTTACAAAAGTTACATTTAGATTCTCACCATCACTGACACACAAAATGGGAGTAATCAGAACTCAACCACCATCAAGCTGAAAGGAAAAAGGAAAAAGAAAAATAACTAAAAATACAAGAAGACAACCTAGAACAGGGGTGTCAAAGTCAAGGCCTGTAGGCCAGATCCAGCCTGTGATGTTGTTAGATCTGGCCCATGGAACTGCCCTGGAAACAGCAAAGGACTGTCCTGCAGTGGCTTGGCCTGGCCCAGGTCAACAGGGCTCTGATCTATAACCTGGTGGCAGCCTTCCAGGCTGGAATGTAGTCAACCTTAGACCTGTAAAGGTGGCCTGGAGTCAGCGAGGGGCCACCCCATCCCCTCACCACACCTTAGACACACAAACAAAGGGGCTTGGCATCCTTGGGGACCATCTTGCCCCACAGACTTACTATGTTCTGAGCTCTTCTTTTTCACCCATGATGCCATTGCTTTCTGCTTCCTGTGTGCATGCCCAGTGGGTGGGGCCAAGGCAGAGGGGCAGTATCTTAATGCCTCCAGGGCAGCTGTGCATGTCAGATCTAAGGCTGATCATGTTGAGGCCTGGATGGCTGCCACAAGTTGCAGATCAGGGCCAGGTCAAGGTGATGCAGATTGGTTCTTCACTATTTCCAGAGAAAACCCGCCAGCCAGGGGAAGTGTTTGGCAACACTGCTAGTGGCCAGGCCACTGGTTGAAAGAGGTAAATAATTGTTATATTTTATATTAAAGGCAATCCTGAAAATCATGAAATAAATGTTCCTGCTTAGCCAAAACCTAGTCCATCTGTAACTAAACCATTTCCTTATGTTAAGTGAGGATACTCACATAGTCTGTAAGACAGGGGTGTCAAACTCAATTTCATTGAGGGCTGCAGCAGGATCATGTCTGTTCTCAGGGGGCCAGGTGGGGGTGGCTGGGGAGAGCACGGCCAGCTCAACATCACATATGTCAGAGGCACCTGTGGAGGTCCAGGAGCTGTGTCAGCCAGGGAGCAACAGGTGCTTCACAGGCAGTAAATAAAGAGCTGTTAGAAGTCACTTAGGCCTCACTTCCATTCATCGCCCAGAATTTAACAAAAACCATGTATAACAGCTAGCACCTTGAATTACATCCAAAGCCCACTGACAACCAGGGATATTATACCATGTATATACTTCCAGGTCACTACATTTTATATGACTTGTTGCTTACAACCACTTTTCAAAGGCATATCTATGTAAAGCAACAATCTAATTTGGATGTGATTAGGTCATGGATGTCTGTCAGCAGGGCCTCCTGATATAGCTGGACTCAAAATGTAGCAATGAAAAGATACTTCTGGCTAGAGCTGCCATATATTGAACCAGAAAAAACCCAACCTGAAACAGCTCAAGAATAAATTCAACCCAATGACAGTATTACCAGAATTTCCTGCCAACATCCTATTTGTGAGAATTTTTAGGATTTTTCGGTCAGTGGGAGGTATGTGGCAGGAGGCGGTCCCGCAAGTAACTAGGCCCCGAGCCATGGAGCGGTTTAAAGATGGTAACAAGCACCTTGAAGCGCACCCGGAAGGCCACCAGTAGCCAGTGCAGCTCGCGCAGGAGAGGTGTTACATGGGAACTTCGAGATGTTCCCAAAATCCCCTGCACGGCCGCGTTCTGGACTAACTGAAGCGTCTGGATGCACCTCAAGGGGAGCCCCATGTAGAGAGCGTTGCAATAGTCAAGGCGAGATGTCACGAGTGCTTGAGTGACTGTGCGGAGGGAGCCCCGATCCAGAAAGGGACGCAACTGGTGTACCAGGTGAATCTGGTAAAAGGCCCCCCTGGTCATGGCCGCCACATGGTCATCCATGGACAGCCGCGAATCCAGGAGGACAACCAAGTTGCGAGCCCTTTCCACAGGGGCCATTGACTCACCTCCGATAACCAGCAATGAAATTAGCTGGCTATGCCGGGGCGCCGGAAACCACAGCCACTCAGTCTTGGACGGGTTGAGCCGGAGTTTGTTACTTCCCATCCAGAGCCGTACGGCCTCCACACACTGGGACATCACTTTGACAGCATCGTTGGGGTGGTTGGGGGTAGATATGTACAGCTGAGTATCGTCAGCGTACAGGTGGTACTCTACCCCGCAACCACGGATGATCTCACCCAGCGGCTTCATGTAGATGTTAAACAGGAGGGGTGAGAGGACCGACCCCTGAGGCACCCCATATGCTAGGGGCCTCGACGTCGACCTCTGCCCTCCTGTTACTACAAATTGCGACCGACCGGAGAAGTAGGAGGAGAACCACTGTAAAACAGTGCCCCCCACTCCCAGCCTCTCCAGTCGGTGCAATAAGATACCATGGTCGATGGTATCAAAAGTCGCTGAGAGGTCTAACAGGACCAAGATAGAGGAGTAACCCCTATCTCTGGCGCTCCAGAGATCATCTACCAACGTGACCAATGCTGTCTCCGTGCTGTGCCCGGGGTGGAAGCCGGACTGGTGCGGGTCTAGATACGCAGTTTCCTCCAGGTGCCGAGGGAACTGTTGTGCCACCACACTCTCAACAACCTTCGCAAGAAAGTGAAGGTTGGAGACCGGACGATAATTACTTAACAATGCTGGGTCCAGGGAAGGCTTCTTGAGGAGGGGTCTCACCACCGCCTCTTTTAAGGAGGCAGGCAAGGAACCCTCACTCAACGAAGCATTCACTATTTCCTGGAGCCAGCCTCGTGTCACCTCCCAGGAGGCCAGTACCAACCAGGAGGGACACGGGTCCAATAAACGTGGTGGCATTCAGCCGCCTCGGCAACCTGTCCATGTCCTCAGAAGTAACAAAGTTGAACTCAGCCCACAAAATGGTCTCAAGACCCGACTCGGACAATCCGCCGAGATCTATTGGAGTGGAGGCCAAGTCATCCCGGATTCGAGCGACTTTATCCTGCAAATAAATTCCAAATTCCTCTGCTCTGCCCTGAAAAGGAGCTTCCCGCAGCCCTTGATGAAGAAGGGAGCGGGTCACTCTAAACAGGGCAGCAGGGCGGTTATCTGCCGACGCGATAAGGGTGGCGTTTCATCACCCTCAGCTCCAACGTTTCACCCTCCTTATCGCCGCAAGGTAGGTCCTTAAATAGGACCTTGCCTGTGTTCGGTCAGATTCGGAGCGAGTGGATCTCCACCTGCTCTCCAGGCGTCTCTTGCGGCGTTTCATCACCCTCAGCTCCTCTGTGAACCAAGGAGCGAGGGTGGATCGGTGCCGCGTGAGAGGCCGCAAGGGCACGACCCGGTCCAAGGCCCCCGTGGCAGCACTATTCCATGCTGCCACTAGACCCTCAGTCGAGTCGCGGGCTAGGGTTACAGGTATGGGCCCAAGCTCCATCTGGAACCTATCAGGGTCCATCAGGCGCCTGGGGCAGAACCATCTCAATGTCTCTGGTTCTACCTCCCCACGGTGAGGTGTAGCGGTTGGGAAGTCGAGCCGAAGGAGAGAGTGATCTGACCATGACAGGGGTTCGATGGCTAATTCCCCTACTCCTAGATCACTCAACCACTGGCCAGAGGCAAAAATCAGGTCTAGTGTGTTTCCCCCTGTATGTGTGGGGCCCTGAATTTCCTGGGTCAGGTCCATGGCCGTCATGGAGGCCATGAACTCCTGAGCCACCCCGGATGACTCGCCCGCCAATGGCAAGTTGAAATCCCCCATGACTAAAAGTCTAGGGGAATCAACTGCCACCTCGGCAATCACCTCGAGGAGCTCAGGCAGTGCCGCTGATGCGTAGCGGGGAGCCAGGTACACGACCAGCAGGCCCAACTGCCTCCCAAGACCCCATTTCACATACAGGGATTCACACCCGACTACCTGAGGCACAGTGGCCTCCCTCGGCTTCAGACTTTCCTTAATAATAACCGCCACCCCCGCCACCCCTGCCCTGGGCCCTAGGCCGGTGAAGTGCCAGGTAACCTGGGGGGCACATCTTAACGAGGGGAACACCTCCCTCGTGCCCCAGCCAGGTTTCCGTAATAGCCACCAGGTCCGGGTCCCCCTCTGCAACTAGATCATAAATGAGGGGGGCTTTGTTCACCATGGACCTGGCGTTGCACAACAGCAGCCTAGGGCCTGGGCTCTGTAATCCCCAACCTCCTAGGTTGCAGGAAGAGCCTTGGGGGTCGGGGCGGGTGACCGCTTGCAAGCAGCGGATACGCCCCCCCGACACTTGATATGACCCCCGGCTCCCACCATACCTGCCCCTCCCTAGGACCGTCATGATGGAATTGCCCTCTGTAGGATCAACCCTTATCCCCCCCTAATATTGGACCCTCCACCCTCGCTCTCGCCGCTCATGGCTGGACTAGCAGAACCAACATAGCCAAGCCCACCCACCACCCTGGGACCCCTTAAAACCCAATTTAAAAAACTAACTAAAAATTTGCGCAGCTTCCGTTTCTCCCACCTCTCCTGGCTGATAAGCCCGTCCTTGAGGTGGGCCCTCGTTAACTGTGAGGGCCAAACCTGTGCGGGGAAAGATTCCCGCAGGGAGAGGAGAGTAGCCCTTGAATACGAGGGAGACGTGATAGATACAATAAAATAAGGTGCAGGAAGGAGATCTAATCACAATGGCCCTGAGGGAAAAATTCATACAGTTCTAATCATGAAAAAAAGGGGTGGGGGAATCAGCAGGAAAGATTTAAATAATGATATTGATTTCATAATTACACAATTAATTAGTCCAGAGTTAAGATGAATCAATAAATAACAACAACAGGAGGACACTGGCCCTAAAGTTCTTAAAGTACTTAAAGTTCTTAAAGTTCTTGAGGTTCTCAAGTTAATCAGGCAGGAGGTGTAACAGGGGGGAGTTGAGTAGGGGTCTGTCAATGGAGGGAGTGCCAAAAGGTTTCCAGGCCGGGCGTCTAGGCCGAAGGTTAGGTTGTCATTTGGCTGAGATCGTAGTTCAAGCCGATGCTGCCTGGCCGATGGTCGGGCCAGACGCCATTTCCATAAGTTATGATTCAGGATTAGCCACTCACCCATGGTCCAAACAGCCACTACAACCCCCATTTCAGGCCAGATGGTCTTTCAACCCCCCAAAACACCCAGTACATGAGTTTCGCTGGTAGGGATAGATGATAAAACCGTAAAATACCGCGTCGCGCCATAACACGCTGATCTTCCGCGCAGCACCGAGTGTCCATGCCGGGCTTCAGGCCATGCTGCGCTGAGTCACACTGTCTAGCAGTCGTACACCCTCTGCTAACCACCTGGGCAGCCTCCCGAGCTGTTCCTGGACTGTTTCTGGGCCGAAACTGTTCCTCCACCTCCGGATCCTGCCGCGCGCTCGCCCGCACCATTTCCGAAAAATCAAGCCGCTCCTCCTGCAGCTAGACATGGGCGGCCTGGCGGCCCCGCCGTTCCTCGCTCCGGTTTGCCATCCCGGCTCCCTGCCAGCCCGTGCCGCCCCAGGAGCCGAAAAACGCTCCAGAATGTGCAGAAAGTCGGCGACTCACCGGGGCTGGCCATCAGGAGCTGAGTCTGACCGGCTGTCCTCCTCACAGGCAAAAGGCCTTCCCTCGCCTTCCCTCGCCTTCCCTCCGCGTTTCAGAGGTTCGTCTCCATTTTTGTCACGCATGCACACAAAAAATGATATCTGTGATGGTCACCTCCTCAGCAGACACTTTTGGTTCTGCCACCCATGCCGCCAACTCCCCGCTGCCAAGGCTGCTGCTGAGTCACCAGCCCCTCTCTCCTCTGTTGCCCGCGCCGCCAACTCCCCCCCAGCCAAGGCCACTGCCAAGTCAGTGGCCTCTCTCTCCTCCTCTTCCACAGCCCCCCTCCGCCAACTCCCCCCACAAGGCGGCTGCCGAGTCAGCAGCCTCTCTTGCAGCCGCCACTGCCCCCACCAACTCCCCCCCAAGGCCACTGCTGAGTCAGCGGCCTCTCCTCCTCCTCCACTGCCACCACCACCCCTCTGCCAACTCCCCCCCCCAAGGCCACTGCTGAGACAGCGGCCTCTCTCACCACCCTTGCCGCCCACACTGCCAACTCCCCCACACAAGGCTGCTGCTGAGTAAGTGGCCTCTCCTCTTCCTCCGCTGCTGCTGCCCACCCTCCGTCAACTCCCTCCCACAAAGTTAATGCTGAGACAGCGGCCACTCCTCCTCTGCCACCACTGCCCCCCGCCAACTCCCACCCACAAGGCCACTGCCAAGTCAGCGGCCTTTCTCTTCTGTCTCTCTAGGTAGGTAGGTAGGTAGGTAGGTAGGTAGGTAGGTAGGTAGGTAGGTAGAGGGATAGAGGAAGAAATACAGTAGTTAGGTAGATAGACAGAGGGAGAGAGAGAGGGAGAGAGAAATTCAGTAGGTAGGTAGGTAGGTAGGTAGGTAGGTAGAAGGAGAGAGGGAGAGGGAGAAATACAGTAGGTAAGTAGGTAGAGGGAGAGAGGGAAAATACAGTAGGTAGGTAGGTAGGTAGGTAGGTAGAGTAAGAGAGGGAGGGGAGGGAGAGGGAGGGGAAACCGAGGCAGAGAAGGAAGGGGGTCACTGAAAGGGTCTATGAGGGGAAACATTTTCATTTAACCAAACTTAACCACAGCAATGTGTGACGGATACAGCTAGTATTACAATAAAATTCACTAAGCAATATATGCCTTCATAGTACACTGAATTAGCTTTGTATGTGTTAACATATGCTTCTTACTTGAAAGTTTGAACTCAGCAGAAGAATTATTAAATTTTAGCAATATTCTTCAATGTCTAGAATAATATCACATCTTAAAAGCTAGGTTGTCTAGAATAATATCACATCTTAAATTCCAGTTCCAATTTAATCAATTTCATACATGCAGTGTGTTAAGTCCTCGGACTTACGACTGCTGCCGGGCAGATCAGGAACCAAGCGTGCTGATTGGTTCCCATGCGCCCAGAACCAGGCGCGGCAAAATGCAGCCTGAGGATTGGCTCTGCCGCCTGACAGCTGTCAGATAAATAGCTGTCAGGCAGTTCTGTTCTTGTTCTTGTTGAGAAGTTGAGCTGGTTAAATAAACGTGTTACGTTACAGCTGTGCCTATTCCTCATTTGTTTCGCAAACGAAACATTGGCAACGAGGATGGCCGGGATTTTAACCACTCGTTTGTTTGCTGAGTTCTCTCCAGACCGTGAATCCTGGGACGCTTTTCTTGAGCGTTTTGAATGCTTCCTACAGGCACAAGACCTCGCAGCCCTTTTCCCTGAAAGGAAAAGGGGCATTTTCCTCAGCTCCTGCGGACCCAAAATGTTCGCCAGCACCAGGGCTTTGGTCTCTCCTACTCCTGTTCATTCCGTTGCCTGGGACATTCTCTTAAATAAATTAAAGGGCTATTATGCCCCTGCGCCGTCTCGCTACGCTAAGCGACAGGCTTTCCGGCAATGTCTACAGTGTGAAGGTCAGTCTGTAAATAACTATGTCGCTGCCCTCAGAGCCTCCGCTGTGCAGTGTAATTTTACCAACCTAGAGGAATCCCTGTTGGAACAATTTATTTACGGGGTGCGAGATGGGCGATTGCAACGGCGCTTACTTGTCCGATCCGAATTGACACTCACTATTGCCATCGATGAGGCAAGGGCATCGGAGATGGCTGAGAGAACTACCTCAGTTCTCCAAAAGTTTCAACAAACCTACGCCTCTAGCCCTTTACCTCCCTCCGCAATTTATCAAACAGGGGAGGAAGACTTTACCTCAGATGTCACATCTGAGGTCAGCCGCCTCAAGATCACTGGCAGAGCGGGCTCAGTGCCTACTAGCATTGGAAAAACTTGCCTCAGCTGTGGAGGAAAACACTTGCACTCCCAGTGCAAGTTTAAAGACGTGACATGCCGCCGTTGCGGAAAGAAGGGGCATTTGGCAGCTGTTTGCAGGGCTCCTACGCCTTGCCCCCCAGCCGATATAGCCCGCCCAAAGCCGTGCCGCCAGGACAGAGTTTTTGCGGCTTCCGAGGAGGTCGATCAGCTATGGGGAGACCCCATCTCTTCCGATGATTGGTCTATCAGCTCAGCCTCCGTCTCTTCCCCAGGTAGAGCGAAGATTCATCTCTGCGTTTCCATTGAAGGCCACCAGTGTGAGATGGAATTGGATACGGGCTCCACGAAGACCATCGTCTCCTGGGCCACCCTGTCAAAGATCATTCCATCTTTTCAAAAGTCTCAGCTGCAAACCTGCCCTTGTCATTTGCGTGACTATCAGGGAAACCCTATTCCGATTTTGGGATGGGCTAAATGTCAGCTATGGGCAGTTTACAGGGAAATTACCTTTAATTGTAGTCATCAAACCATTGCCCTCTTTACTTGGGTTAGATTGGTTCAGGGCTTTGGGTTTTACGATTGAGGGTATTCACAGTACCATTCCTGCAGACGCATTCTCTGACCTGTTAATGGAGTTTGCTGATGTGTTCAACGAAGTCCTGGGCTCCTATAAAGGTACCCCCATTTCATTGAATATTGACCCTCAGATGGCACCAATCCGCCTCAAAGCGAGGCGTGTACCCCTAGCATTAAGGACCAGGGTGGACGCTGAAATAGATAAATTGATATCCCAAGGCATGCTAGAACCTGTAGATCACGCCCCTTGGGAGACCCCTATTGTCACCCCGGTCAAACCAGACGGCTCTGTCCGGATCTGCGGGGACTTTAAATCGACATTGAATAAAGCCTTATAGGCTCATCCCTACCCTGTACCTGTAGTGCAGCATGTGTTGCACTCTATGGGTCAGGGTTCGGTTTTTGCCAAATTAGACCTGGTGCAGGCGTACCAGCAGTTGCCGGTAGACGAAGCCACCGCGCTTGCGCAAACTATAGTTACGTATCGCGGGGCTTTCAAATGCCGCCGCCTGCAATTTGTAGTCAGTGTGGCACCTGGGCTATTCCAGAGTCTCATGGAGCGGATGCTCCATGAGATTGCTGGAGTGGTACCATATTTCGATGACATTTTAGTTGCCACCCCAAGCCTTCATGAGCTTGGGGCCAAACTTCGACAAGTTTTCCAGTGTTTCAGAACTGCTGGTCTTAGACTGAAACACTCCAAATGTCGTCTAGGGGTCCCTTCAGTCGAATTCCTTGGCTATCTGATTGATGGCCAGGGTATTCGCCCCACCCCTTCCAAAATCGATGCTATAGTATCTGCCCCAACTCCTAAATCTAAGGAAGAATTACAAGCCTTCCTGGGGTTATTAAATTTCTATGCTGTGTTCTTGCCACATAAAGCCACGGTGGCCGAACCGTTGCACCGATTACTGGACAATGCCACTCCCTGGAGTTGGACGGATCTGGAAGAGCACGCCTTCCAGACCATCAAAGGATTGCTGACTTCCTCTGCTGTCCTTAGTCAATACAGCGAGAAGTTACCCTTAGTTTTAGCTTGTGATGCCTCCCCTTTTGGGGTGGGCGCAGTCCTTAGTCACACCCTTCCCAATGGCCTTGAAGCTCCTGTCGCGTTTTACTCTTGCGCCTTATCAAAGGCTGAGCGAAATTATAGCCAGCTTGATAAGGAGGCCTTGGCTGCCGTTGTGGGAGTAAAACGCTTCCATTTTTTCTCTATGGCCGTCCCTTCACCCTGATCACAGATCATAAACCGTTGTTGTGCATTCTGGCAGGGGATCGTCCTACGCCTCCAATCTTATCACCCCGAATGTTACGCTGGTCTGAGTTTTTGTCTTCCTATTCTTACTCCTTATTTTACCGACCTGGTAAACACATTGGCCATGCTGATGCCCTCAGCAGGTGCCCATTGCCACTCTTAGTAACAGACCCTGCTCCTGTTTCCACAATTTTCCAACTGGATGACATTACCCTTCCACTCACTGCCATTGACATCGCCCGATATTCCAAGCAGGACACTGTTCTCTCCCAGGTTTTAGATTGGGTGCGGAGAGGGTGGCCCCAACGGACAGTAGCCCCAGGTTTTACCCCGTTCCTCCGCCGCCGCGAGGAATTGTCTGAACTGCAGGGTTGTCTGTTGTGGGGAACTAGGGTTGTCATTCCAACCGAATTGCAGTCCACGGTATTGTCTCGCCTCCATGATGGCCATCCAGGCATAGTCCGCATGAAAGCCTTAGGGCGCGCCTATCCCTGGTGGCCCAACATGGACGCCGACATTACGTCCTGGGCGCAGCAATGCTCCAATTGTCAACGTTCCAGGCCCGCGCCTCCCTCTATTCCTCCCAGGGAATGGGACATACCAAAAAGCCCATGGTCTCGAATCCACTTGGACTTTCCCTACGGAGGGAAACAATTTTCTCCTCGTGGTGGTGGATGCGTTGTCCAAGTGTATTGAAGTTTGCCACTTAACCTCTATTACGGCCGAGTCTACGATTAGGGTTTTAACCAGGTTGTTTGCCACCCATGGATTACCTGACACCGTTGTATCTGACAATGGGCCACAATTTGTGTCTGCCACATTTCAGTCATTTTTGGCCTCTCTTGGGGTCAGACAGGTATTTGTTGCCCCTTATCACCCCCAGGGGAATGGCCTTGCCAAACAAGCTGTCCGCTCCGTAAAAGAGGCCCTTAGCCGTTTGGACAAGGGCAGTTGGCACACCCGCCTCTCTACTTTCCTGTTTGCCCAGCATACCACACCTTGTCAGAATTCGGGTAAAAGCCCCGTGGAGATCCTAATGGGCCGCCGACTCTGGACTACACTTGATAGACTGCATCCGGAGTTTACACCTCAGGGGCCTTTGGGGGACCCAGGGGTAACGACACACTTTTGCGTGGGGGATCCCGTTTTTGCGCAGAATTTTACGGGGGAACCGAAATGGCTTCCTGGGTACATAACCGCTATTACTGGGCCTTGTTCCTATAGGGTCTGGACCGAATCTGGAAGAGAGTGGTGGCGCCATATAAACCAATTGCGGCGGCGCATCTCAGGGGAAGACCAACAGTTATTAACCAGAGGGAACGCCAACCTGCCGCCTGCTGCTGCCTACCGGCAACCATCCCTACAGGCAGACCCGCCTCCTACTTCCCGACCCAAAGCGATCTCGTCGGGTATCTCACCTGTTGTGGGCCGCCCCGTTCCACGGGCGGAGTTTTCCAGCGAAGAGCCAATCCTACGCCACCCATCGGCGGAGAGCAGCGACACTTCTCCTCCTCCTGAAAAGAACACCATCGAACTGCGCAGGTCCGGCTGGATCAGACGTAGGCCCGCCTAACTGTCCGACTACGCGTGCGCCATCCGGGGGGAAGAGGTGTTAAGTCCTCAGACTTACGACTGCTGCCGGGCAGATCGGGAACCAAGCGTGCTGATTGGTTCCAACGCGCCCGGAGCCACGCGCGGCAAAATGCAGCCTGGGGATTGGCTCTGCCGCCTGACAGCTGTCAGATAAATAGCTGTCAGGCAGTTCTGTTCTTGTTCTTGTTGAGAAGTTGAGCTGGTTAAATAAACGTGTTACGTTATAGCCGTGCCTGTTCCTCATTTGTTTTGCAAACGAAACACAGTGCATTTGCACCATGCTCCAAATTTGCTTTTCTTCAAATAAAGACTCTCAAGGCGAGTTTGCTATGTATCTGCGAGTTAGCATTGATTCCAGATTGTTAAGGGGAATTAATGCTAACTCAAAGCACACATATGTATAAAGATTTATTTATTTATTTATTTATTTATTTAAATTTATATCCCGCCCTTCTCCACGAAGGACCCAGGGCGGCGCACAGGAAAATTTAAAAACATACAAAATACAATAAATATAATTTAAAAAACTATTAAATAACCTATCCTGCGCTAAAACCAAATTTTAAAAACCCAATTTAAAACTACCTAAAAGTCCCCATGGGAGGTTAGGCTAGGCCGGCTTGTTGAAACAAATATGTCTTAAGACATTGGCGGAAGAGGCGGAGGTCGGTGATGGTACGTAATTCAGGGGGTAGGTCATTCCAAAGGGCTGGGCCCGCCACAGAGAAGGCTCTTCCCCTGGGTGTCGCCAGTCGGCATTGTCCGGCCGACGGCACCCTGAGAAGGCCCTCTCTGTGGGAGCGTATCGGTCTAAGGGATGTATGGGGCAGGAGGCGGTCTCGCATATAACTAGGCCCCGAGCCATGGAGCGCTTTAAAGATAGTTGTCAGAACCTTGAAGCGCACTCGAAAAACCACAGGAAGCCAATGCAGCTCGCGCAGGATCGGTGTTATGTGGGAGCATCTAGTGGCTCCCATAATCACCCGCGCGGCTGCGTTTTGGACTAGCTGTAGCTTTCGAGTGCACCTCAAGGGAAGCCCCATGTAGAGAGCATTACAGTAGTCGAGTCGGGACGTCACGAGAGCTTGAGTGACTGTGCGAAGGGCAGCCCGGTCCAGTAAGGGGCGCAATTGGTGCATCAGGCGTACCTGATGAAACGCCCCCCTGGCCACGGCCGCCACATGGTCCTCCATGGACAGCCGGGAATCCAGGAGGACACCCAAATTGCGCGCCCTCTCCACGGGGGCCAGTGTTTCGCCCCCAATGGCCAGAGTAGGTGTAATCTGGCTGAACCGGGGTGCCGGAAACCACAGCCACTCAGTCTTGGCAGGGTTGAGCCTGAGTTTGTTACCACCCATCCAGATCCGTACGGCCTCCAAACACCGGGACAGCACTTCGGCGGCATCGTTGGGGTGGTTTGGGGTGGATATGTACAGCTGGGTGTCATCAGCGTACAGATGGTACTCCACCCCAAAACCACGGATGATCTCACCCAGCGGCTTCATATATGTGTTGAAAAGGAGGGGCGAGAGGACCGACCCCTGAGGAACCCCACATAAGAGAGGCCTCGAGGTCGACCTCTGCCCTCCCGTCAACACATATTGCGACCGACCAGAGAGGTAGGATGAGAACCACCGCAAAACGGTGCCTCCCAACCCCAACCCCCCCAGTCGGTGCAATAGGATACCATGGTCGATGGTATCAAAAGCCGCCGAGAGGTCTAATAGGACTAGGATAGAGGAATAACCTCTATCCCGCGCCCTCCAGAGATCATCAACCAACGCGACCAATGCCGTCTCGGTGCTGTGACCGGGTCGGAAGCCGGACTGGCGCGGGTCTAGATAATCAACTTCCTCCAGGTGTCGCGGAAACTGTTGGGCTACCACACTCTCGACAACCTTCACCAAAAAGTGAAGGTTGGAGACCGGACGATAGTTCTCTAATAAAGCTGGGTCCAGGGACGGCTTCTTGAGGAGGGGCCTCACTACCGCCTCTTTCAAGACGGCAGGCAAGGACCCCTCACTCAAAGATGCGTTGACAATGCCCTGGAGCCAGCCTCGTGTCGTCTCCCAGGATGCCAGTACAAGCCAGGAGGGACACGGGTCCAATAAACATGTGGTCGCCCTATGTTTCCTTGACAACCTGTCCATATCCTCGGTGGTAACAAAGTCAAACTCCTCCCAAGAAGGAACCTCAAGACTAGTCTCGGACAGTCCCACAGGACCACTGTCGATGGAGGGTAGCTCATTCCGAATCCGAGTGATTTTCTCCTGCAGATAAATCCCAAATTCCTCTGCTCGCCCTTGCAGAGGGGCTTCCCGCGGCCTCTGATGAAGGAGGGAGCGGGTCACCCCAAACAGGGCGGCAGGGCGGTTATCTGCGGATGCAATAAGGGTGGCACAATACTCACGTTTGGCCACCCTTATCGCCACTAAGTAAGCCCTAATATGGGTTCTCACTAGTGTTCAGTCGGCTTCGGAGCGAGAGGATCTCCATCTGCTCTCTAGGCATCTCTTGTGGCGTTTCATCCCCCGAAGCTCCTCGGTAAACCAAGGAGCCTGGGTGATTCGCCGCCGCAAGAGAGGCCGCAAGGGCGCGACTCGGTCCAAGGCCCCCGCGGCCGCACTTAACCATGCGGCCACTAGGTCCTCAGTCGAGTCGCGGGGCAGGGTCACAGGAATTGGCCCAAGCTCCCTCTGGAACCTTTCCGGGTCCATTAGAAGCCTGGGGCGGAACCATATAGGAATATCTGGTTCCGCCTCCCCGCGGTGAGGTGTAGCGATTGGAAAGTCCAGCCGAAGGAGAGCGTGATCTGTCCATGACAAGGGAGTGATGGCTAGGTCCCCTATTCCGAGATCACAACTCCACTGTCCCGAGACAAAGATGAAATCCAGTGTGTTTCCTCCCTCGTGAGTGGGGCCTAAAACTGGGTCAGGTCCATGGCCGTCATGGAGGCCATGAACTCCCGAGCTGCTCCAGAGGCTTCGCCTGCCGACGGCAAGTTAAAGTCCCCCATGACTACCAGTCTGGGGGTCTCAACTGCCGCCTCGGCTATCACCTCTAGGAGCTCGGGCAGGGCTGTTGTTGCATAGCGAGGAGCCAGGTATACAACTAACACGCCCAACTGCCTCCCTAGGCCCCATCTCACGCAGAGAGATTCACACCCGGTTGTCTGAGGGACTGTGGTCTCCTTCGGTTCAAGACCTTCCTTTACGATAATCGCCACCCCCCACCCCTCCCTAGGGCCCTTGGCTGATGGAAGGCACGGTAACCTGGTGGGCACATGTCCACGAGAGGCATACCCCCTTCGTGGCCCAACCAGGTTTCCGTTATACCCACCAGGTCCGGGTCCCCCTCTGACACAAAGTCACGAATGAGGGGGGCTTTTTGAACCACGGACCTGGCGTTGCATAACATCAGCCTCGGGCCCCGGGTCTGTGATTCCTGCCCACCTAGTCTGCGATGGGAGAGCGGAGAGTTGGAGCACGTGACCGTCTGAATCCAGCGGCCACGGTCTTCCAACCGATGATGACCATTTCGTCTCCCTCCGCCCCTGCCCCTCCCCAAGACCGAATCGATGGAAAAAGCCACCGAGGAAATGACCCCCCCCTCCCCTTCCTCCGTTTCCCTATTTCCGCCCGCCGGCCTCAATTGCTGTCCCCTCCCTGGACTATTTTTCCCCTCCTCCCTGGAACCCCCTAAAATCCGAATTAAAAACCTCCCTAAAAACCCCCTCAACCTGCGCTTCGCCCACCTCTCAGGAATAATCAATCCGTCATCGAGGTGGGCCCGTGTTAGACAGGAGGGCCAGGCCTGCGAGAGGGGAGACTCCCGCAGGCCAAGGAGGTCGCGCCTAGAGTACATGATAAAAGCCCCCGAGGCAGTCCAAGTCCAGGAAGGCAAAAAACACAAGTCCGAAAAGCAGATAAAGTGGCTAAGTGCAAGGATATATTTCAGGATGGGGGGTAAAGTCAGAATCCAGAGTCTTATGGATGGGGAGATCGAATCCAGTCCCATTACAGGCCCCATCCATCTGTCCTTCCGACCAAAAGGGGCTTAGTTCGCGAGCTGCACTGGCTGCCTGTCGTCTTCCGGGTGCGCTTCAAGGTGCTAACTATCATTTTTAAAGCGCTCCATGGCTCGGGACCTAGCTATTTGCGGGATCGGATCCTGCCCCATACATCCTCACGACCGATTCGCTCCCACAGAGAGGGACTTCTCCGGGTGCCGTCCACTAGACTTTGTCAGCGGGCGACGCCCAGGGGAAGGGCTCTCTCTGTGGCGGGCCCGGCCCTCTGGAACGACCTTCCCCCCGATATCAGAACGACCACGGACCTCCGCTCCTTCCGTACGAAATTAAAGACCCATTTCTTTCGACTGGCCGGCCTTGGATAGTCTCTCTGTCTATAGATTTTAAATGTTTTTTAATGGGTTTTAATTTTTTAGCACGGGATAGCATTGTTTAATTGTGTTTTAATGTATATATTTTTGTATCTATTGTTTATATTGTTTTTAGTTCCTCCTGTGCACCGCCCCGGGTCCCTGTGGGGAGAGGGAGCGGTTAATAAATTCAAAGTTATTATTATTATTATTTAGTGCCGCATGGCTAATTAGTCCATCATGCGGCCTGATGTAAGATACTGCCCTCTAATGGCCCAGATATTATCAGCCAACCTCCTCCAGTCCCGTGCACTCACTCCAAGATGTTACAGATGTTAAAAGCTCTTCCCGGGTCGTCCTCGGCCAGGTCCACCATTCCACAAAGCGGCTGCAGATGTTCCACGCCAGACTGCTCAACCAGCATACATGTTCAAATTTTCTCCTTCTCCTTCTTCCATTTCCACCATCTCCAACTCCTTCCCATCTCCATCTCATCACCATCTCCGTCCATCTCTCTCGATCTCCATCCATCGCTCCTTCCATCTCTCTCATTCTCTCTCCTTTCTCTCTTCTCCTCTCCTTCTCTCTCCTTCTCCATTTCTTTCTTTCTTTCTCCTTCGCCTTCTCCTTCCTTCTCCATTTCCTTCCTCCAACTCCTCCAACAACACCTTCCTTCCAAACCTCCACACCTTCTCTCACCAGCCTTCTCTCCCAGCCTCCCTTATGAGCAGTCCTCGCCAACACAAGCCGATCGGGATTGGGGATATTTCGGGCACAGGCCAGGGTAGGACCGCACGACCTGCCACTGGTCGTGCGGCCCGATGGTAGCTCTCCTGGTCCGGCCCCATCTCGCAGCCGGCCGATCTTCCGCGTCCCGGCTTTGCGGCCTACCTCTCTTCCTTCCGGCCGCGCCGGGACGCTCTAGGCCGCAAACAGGCCGAGTCGCCTCTCCCGTCTTCTCTGCTCTCCGTCGTCGCCCGCACGGCTCGCCCTTCAGCTTCGGGCGGCTCGGCGCGACGACGGGCAGTTCGGCTCGTCGGGCCAGCCCTCAGTGATGGTGAGTAGGGGCTGGCGACATCTTCCTGGGGGTGAAACTACCCCCCGGGCTTCTCCCAGCCTCAAAACGCGACCGCCATGTCGCGCATGCGCAGAAAGAGCCTATATTTTAATTCCATAGAATAATAGAAGAGATTTTTTTACTAATATGAATTGAATTTATTATAGCTTCTAATTTTATTCAGCATTTTTTCTCATAATCATAGTTCCTGGCACTCAACTTAATTTAAATATTGATTAATATTTGATCTGTTAAAATAATTGAACACTTTCAGTTACGGTATTTACAATTTGTTATACTGACAAATTATAACCAATTACATTTTTAATTCCCTTCTCCATTCAAACACTTTTTCAATGTTTGTTTATATACTTATTTAATGTTTGATAAAAAATACTAGAGAAAGAGAAGAAGAAACATTAACTCTGAGTAAAAACCTTCATTTGAAATCCCAGGAATGCAATATCTGGACAGAAAGTTTTAAAAATGTGTTGAATTTGGCGTATGTATGCTCACTTGAATTCACCTGTTAGTAGCTCATTAAAGAAGTCATCCCTTTCATACTTCCTTTTTCCCTGGCATATTTTCTGAGATTATATGTCAACTTTAGATTTTTGATGATTACTGTCACATTTCCCCCTCTTCTTATGTTCCTTGTTAGCATGGTACACCCAGATTCTTTTAGGGTTTCACATATAGAAAGGTTTTTAGACTCTATAACATCTTGAACATAATACAATTTGTCACTGTTGTTTGTTGAACAATGGTGCCTAGAAGTAGGTACAATACTGATCAGGGCAGAATAATGAGGAACATTGCTTCCCATTATCTGGGCTACACATATGTTAATGTATCCTAAATCTTTTAAGCAAATGCCTTATTTTGCTGGCTTTTGTTTAATCTGTGCTAAAAAACTAACCCATCTTTTCTCTTGCACTACAACCAGAGGTGGGTTCCTTCCTTTATGGCCTGGTATGCCAGAAGAGGTAGTGAAAATCTGGCATACCAAATAGGACCAGTAGTAAAAATGGTGGCTTGGCCATGCCCCTGAACCTGTTCTCTTATCAGAAGCTTTAAAAAAACTTTAACAAGTAAGAGAGAGAGAGAGGAAGGGGGGAGTGA
The DNA here is from genome assembly GCA_039707465.1 of Rhabdophis nuchalis. Classification (NCBI taxonomy): domain Eukaryota; kingdom Metazoa; phylum Chordata; class Lepidosauria; order Squamata; family Natricidae; genus Rhabdophis; species Rhabdophis nuchalis. The sequence continues at coordinate 96,779,179 of CM077647.1, forward strand.
GGGAGAAAGAATGAAGGAAGGAAAATCACTTTTCTGGCAGGAGATTTAGCAAAGGAGAAAAACAAACACCATTGTTTTAAATCAGAACTGAGCATGCCTGGCTGTAGAATTCTAGGTTGAAGTCCACAACTCTTAAAGCTGCAAACTTTGGAGTCCTGCTTTAAATTGAAAACCAATTAGATTGGGCAAGGACTACTTTGAAGATCTGAACAAAATGGCCTCAAAGTTCATGGAAAAAGAACTTTGCAGGGAAAAAGAGCTAGAATAAAGCTTAAAATCTTACAAGATGCTAAAATGAGGGGAGGTATGGGACTACCTGATTGGGAATTATATTATCAAGCAACAAACCTGATGTGGATTAAAGATTGGATAATGTTAAGAAATACTAGGCTTTTAGACCTAGAAGGACATTTATTTATTTATTTAATTAAATTTATATACTGCCCTATCTCCCCGAGGGGACTCAGGGCAGTGCACAGGAATATAAAAAACAAATACAATACAATACAATGCAAAACAGTTTAAAATGAATTAAATTAGGGTCGTGCTAAAAATTTGGATTGGAAAAGGTTAAAATCAATTAAAACTTTACCCATTAAAATTAAGCCAGGTCGCAATTGATTTCAATGCAATTGCAGACATAGAGAAAGACTATAAACCAGGATCTAAGACCCCAAGACATAAATTGAAATGGAAAAAAGTACTTCCCCAAACATGGGGAGATCTGAGGGACCAGCTAGGATTAAGGGATGTATGGCGAGACCTACACCCCTTTGAGAAGCAATTTACATACTACTCCCCTAGACATAAATCATGGTCAAGTATAGATATGGCTTGGGCATCAACAGTAGCCGCTGAGGAAATCGAATCTCTTGAAATTGGGCCGAATACTTGGGCAGACCACCATCCGTTATTAATGAAATGGGCAATTGTACAGGCTAGGACAAGATGGTCTATGAGAGCTAATCTTATGAAAGACGATAATATTGTAAAAATGACTCAAAAAAGCTCCAATACTTCTTTCTCGAAAATAAAAGACAGGATACATCATTACAGAATATTTGGGACACGACTAAGGCAGTAATAAGGGGGGCAGCAATAAAATACATGGCTAGACAATGGAAAATAGAGAAAGTAAAAAGAATGGAATAATAACAACACTACAAAAACAAGAGAAGGAAGCCCAGAAAGACCCACAAAATATGAGGGTAAGAGAAAAAATTAATCTTTTGAGACATAAAATTTCCCTACTAGACCAGAACCAACTAGCAGAAAAAATAAAGAAATGTAGGCAATCCCACTTTGATCATGCAAACAAAATTGGAAGATGGTTGACATACAGGTTAAGAAAGGAAACAGAAACAAGAAAAATAGAATCTCTCCAAGATAATAATGGGAAAATCGCAAACACTATGGAACACAAACTAAAAATAGCACAAGACTTCTTTAGCTTGCTCTATGCAGATGAGACACAACAAAAGGAAAAGATTAACTCTTATCTTACAAAACAACATCTTGGAGTAGTTTCTGACACACATAAAAATACATTAAATACAGAAATAACAACTGAAGAGATAGAAAACGCAATTAGGAAACAGGCAAGTGGGAAAACCCCAGGTCCAGATGGAATACCGGGAGAATTATATAAAGGTATTTGGGAGATCTTAGTCCCACAAATGAAAGATTTATTTAATGAAATTCTGGAAAAAGGGAAAATACCCCAACCATGGACCGAGGCTTATATCTCTCTAATCCCCAAACCAGATTCAGACGTAACCCAAATTAAAAACTATAGACCTATATCACTCTTAAATGTTGACTATAAAATATTTGCGACAATCCTGGCTGAAAGGCTGAAACCATTTCTATCTAACTATATCCATCAAGATCAAAGTGGATTTTTACCAGGTAGGTACCTGAGGGACAATGTACGGACAATAACTAATTGCTTAGAATATTATGAGGCACACCCAAATAAACAAATGAGTATGATTTTCCTAGACGCACAAAAAGCATTTGATAGGGTTAATTGAAAGTTCATCACAAAACAACTGCAAATTATGGAATTCGGCTCTAAATTCGTCAACGCAGTTCAGGCCATTTATACAACACAATCGGCAAGGTTGCTACTTAATAAGGTCTTATCAGACCGGATCCCAATATGTAGAGGCACCAGACAAGGTTGCCCGTTATCACCCCTTTTATTTATTTTGACACTGGAACCCCTCCTAAATATAGTTAGACAAGAGAAGAGTATTAGAGGACTGCAAGTCAGAGGAGAAGAATACAAAATCCAAGCATTCGCTGATGATTTGGTCTTTGTGATAGAAGAACCTCTGACTGCAGGACCAAAACTAATCACAACAGTAGAAGAATATGGAGAGGTGGCCGGTTTAAAAATTAATAAACAAAAAACTAAAATGTTAGCTAAAAATATGACAGGACAACAAAAGGAACAGATACAGAAACTATTGGGAATTGAAATTGTTAAAAAAGTCAAATATTTGGGAATCTGGTTAACTAATAGGTGCTCTGCGATTAAAGAATTAAATTATAATAAATTAATAGGCGAAATGACTAAGGAACTTGAAAAATGGAGCAAAATTCCATTATCACTGTTAGGGAGGATAGCTGCTATAAAAGCTTACATCCTCCCAAAATGGACATATCTGTTCCAAACGGCACCTGTAAAGCTAAATAAAGAATTTTTTCAAAAGTTAGATCACATTACATTGAAATTTGTCTGGCAGGGAAAAAAATCACACATAAAAAAGAAAATGCTTCAAGAACACAAATTGAGAGGAGGCTTGGGACTCCCAAACTGCGAGCTCTATTATCATGCCTCAATTTTAATTTGGGTCAAGGACTGGGTCACCCTAATAAGAGGACGGATATTAACAATCAAAGGCTATGATTTGCTTCAGGGTTGGCACTCATCCCTTTGGCCCAAAAATAATAGACAACCTAAAAGTTTCATCACCCATCACACTTGGGCGACCCTCTTTATGACATGGCGGAAAATTAAACAACAACTATATACCCAAATCCCAAGATGGTTAGCCCCAATTGAAGCAGTAACTTACCCAACTGTACACAACCCAAAGGGAAACCTAACATATGGAGATTTGATAGACGAAGGGGGCAACATCAGAACGCGGACAGACTTACAGCTAAGGGGTTGGAAGATAGACTGGTGGTCATATACTCAGGCAGTATCTAAATTGAACAAAGATAAACAAGAATTCGGAATATATTCAACAAATCAAGATATCGATAAGATCCTGTGGGACACACCGACAAAATTTATCTCTAAGGTTTATAAATTGTTACTGCAAAGACATATTGGTGAAGAAATAATTAAAGGTGCCATGATTGCCTGGGGGAGGAACATAGGGAGGAATATTAAATTAGAAGAATGGCAATTTGGGGTAAAACTATGAAAATCACCCTGGCCTCCTCTTTTAAGGAAAACTCATACAAAATGCTTTACAGGTGGTACTTACCACCCGCCCGAATTGTACACATGTCCCCAAATTCCTCAGACAGATGCTGGAAATGCAAAACGGCCAGGGGTACATTCTTTCACCAATGGTGGACCTGTCCAATTATTACTCAACTTTGGGGAAAAATACAAGCCTGGCTCCTGGAAATAATAGGCATCAACTTTCCCCTCAAACCTGATTTATATCTCCTAGGCATTAAGCCAAATGAAATCCAAAATCAAGACTGGTATCTTCTCACTCATATTACAACAGCGACTAGGATGGCCATTGCGCAACATTGGAAAAATATCAACCCACAAACAGAGTGTTTAATTATATCAAAAAAATTTAATTGCGCAGAAGCCGATAAGCTAACATATATTCTAAAAGACAAGTCAAACTCAATTTATGCCCAATCCTGGGGAAAATGGTATATATGGTATAATAAGAGAATAATGGATACCGAAGAAATTAATTAGATAAAATAATGGTGAAATATATACGAGGAATAAACAAAGTAACAGTGAACTTGAGACAATTTCAAATATATGTAGACATCTAAGCACAATTGTAAATAATAATTGATGTTAGACTGGGACAACATATTTCTTAAATTAGGGGAGTAGTTATACCCCCGGTATGTCCTTTTCTCCTTCTCCTCTTTCTCTTTTCCTTTCCTTCCTCTACCTATGTATGTCTCTCCCATTACCCCTATCCTATAGTTATTAAGTGTTTGATTTTATATTTATATTAATAAAGACTATTAAAAAAAAAAACTAAGCCAGGCCGGCCTCTTGAAATAGATGTGTCTGACATGATTTACTGTTGGGCTGGCACACATTTCTCTGGTATAAGGGCACCAAGGAGCATGGTTATTTTAGAAGGCATTATGTAAGAGAGTCTTTGATTTTAAATTAGGAAAAGGTAAAAAGGCTGCACTACCTTAAAATACCAGTCTGGATATCAACTATTGAAGCATTTTCATATGCAATAATATATAAAAAGGAACAAACAGTTAGATATTCTGAGTTATTAAATACAGAGAGTGATCTCAAATCTATCCACAAACTAAAACAAGAAGGAATAGAAATGAATTGGTATACATACATGCAAATGCATTCTAGCTATAAGGAGGATCAAAAAAAGGGAGGGGTCTATGATAAAATGACAGAATTAGATAACATTCTAACAGGCGTTGATGAAAAAGTAATAAAAAAACTTTATGCTTACTTATTAGAGTTTAAGCTCCAGGAAGAACAAGTGAAAGAAAAACTATGATAACTTGGGGGGGGGGGGGAATTTTGGGCATGGGATTGACTTAGACTGGCAAAAATTGTGGACGCAAAACTATAAAATGACAATGTCAACTGCTTATAAAGAGAACTTGTATAAGATGTTTTACAGGTGGCACCTATCAGCAGCAAGAATTGAAAGAATGTCTAAGAATAAATCCGAACAATGTTGGAAATGTCACCAGACACCTGGTTCTTATTACCATATGTGGTGGACTTGCTTGGAGGATAAAAGTTATTGGACTATGATCCACATATGGTTGGAGAAAATGACATGCAAGCACATAGACTTTAAACCTGAACTTTTTTTACTTGGAATCACACCAGAAGCATTTGATAAAAACTTGAAATACTTAATTGTGAATGTTTTAACAGCAGCTAGAATTGCATTTGCAAAAAATTGGAGAAATGACAAAATTACTTTCTCAAGAGGAAATTATTTGTAAAATTATGGAATGTGCAGAAATGAGCAAGCTGGCATTCAAAATTAGAGAGCAAGAGGATGAACAATTTTATAAAGTATGGAATATGTTTTACCAATGGCTGGAAAAAAAACCCCAAGAGACATAATATATAAAAGAACTTTTAAAAACAGAAATTAACTGTTAGGAATGGTAGATATTGCAACAAATTGAGATTATATTACCCTAGAAAGATACTCTGTATATTAGCTAGACCACTAGATATTAACTAGACCACTAGATATATATATAATGGAAAATTTGGATAAACTCTTGGTCCTATAAGGAGAAAATATAATGGGTATGATATTTTATAGTAGTAAAGTATTTTCCAGAGATAATTGAGAATAATGGTATAAAACAGGAATTTATTGAGAATTTTCTACCTTTCTTTCTATATATTAAACAACTATAGAAAAAGACTGGTTTTGATAAATACTAGCTGTTAATATGTGGAAAATAATCTGATATACATACATTGGAAGGAAAATTGATAACTATGTTTGTAATTTTAAGTACTGATGCACAGAATTTATGACCAAATGGCTGAAGATGAATAATGTTTTTACTTGTTTTTATATTGAAAATAAAAAAAATTATATATATAAAAAAACAAAAAAATAAAAAAAAACATGAAAAAAATAAAATAAATTGAAAACCTGCTCAGGTTTGCAAAGTGACATTTAGCAGTTATATGGGGGGGTGTTATTCCCACACAAGGAAGGGAGAAAGAAAGAAAGAAAGAAAGAAAGAAAGAAAGAAAGAAAGAAAGAAAGAAAGAAAGAAAATAGCACAGCAATTTAGGGCTAGAAAGCTACTCAGAGGTCATCTAGTCCAACCCCCCTGCTGCAGCAGGAAACCTTACATTGTCTGGATTATTTTGGTGCCTTAACAGAGAGGAAAATTGCCAGAAAGGAGAATGAGTTTGCAAGGACAAGACTGCCATGCAGAAGAAGGCAGAGATAGTCCTTGACTTATGACTACAATTGAGCCCAAAATTTTGGTTGCTAAGGAAGAGCATTGTGAAGTGAGCTTCACCACATTTTACCCAATCCATGACATCTCCTGGTGAGTGACATCAAGTTGGCCATGCCCACCCAGTCACATGACCGCCAAGCCATGCCCACAAAATAGGCAATGCCCATAGAATAGGTAGTAAAAAGTTTTGAAACCCACCCCTGACTACAACCAAACCAGGTCTCCCACATTTCATACTCACTGGTGTCTTCCAAACTTAGTTACTATTCATGTTAACCTTTGAGAAGAAAAAGAAGGGTTTTAGCTAACAACAAAGAACCACTGGTTCCTCTCCCCTCCATGCAAATATGTTGGGAAGGAAGCATCTCAGAAAAAGCCAGCCTGTCAAGACTGACTCGAACTTTCACCTACATTCTGCTTTGCTTGCAGCATGACAAAGAATGGTGTGATGATGGTTTGGCATGCAAGGGTGGGAGGAATAGCCTGCAAGCACTATTGGTTCCTGTGAGACATTGGTCCCGCCTCAAGGACATCCAGAGCAGATGCCACAGTATGATAAGCTGGTTCCCACAATAAAATGAACAGAAGTGACTGCTGGAGGTAATGGACTGTGGGTGGCCCATAGGGAAAAGGCGAATGAACTATGCATGCATTTGCACAGGAAGCCCAGAGTTAGTTTTGCTTCTTCTGTGCCAATGTGGATTTACTGTATTTTTTGGAGTATAAGATGTACCCTTTTTCCTCTAAAAAGAGGCTGAAACTCTGGGTGCATCTTATACACAGAATACAGCATTTTTGCCTCCTGAAGCCCCACCCCTTCACCAAAATGCATAGCCTTATGGAGGCTTTCAGACAGCTCTTGGGGGCTGCATTTCTCTCTCTCTCTCTCTGTCTCCCTACCTACCTACTGTATTTCTCTCTCTTTCTCTCCCTCTCTATCCCTCTACCTATCTACCTACTTTTTTAAAAAATGTGCCTCTTCAAAACCTGAGTATGTCTTATACTCTGGTGCTTCTTATACTCTGGTGCATCTTATGCTCCGAAAAATACAGTATTAGGTAAAGTTTATACTCTTGGTAAAATAATGTCCCAGGTTTTTTTTTCTGGATTCACCAACCAGATAGGTAACATTTAAGCAGCTATGCCAGTAGCAGCCTACCTTATTATTTTGATTAACAATAACATGATACAATAGTAGAATAACTAATATTTTTAATTTGGGTCTTTTAATATCTTAATTCATGAATGTTTGCTTTTTTAATTTCTACTTTCTTTGCATTTGAAATTCCAAAAGTGTATGAATAATTATTAAAATGGTGCATATGCTAAAGCTATTTTAGGGTAATGAGACATTTAAATCTTACTTATTAAAAGATTTTTGTGAGGTATTTTCACAAAGATGCATGTAAGTAGTCTTACTAAATTAATCTCCTCTTACACAGTTTGGCATTTGTTCAAGGTTATGCAAATCCCACAAACCACTATAAAAGTCACAATAGCTTTGAATTTAATTAACTTAATTTTTTTTAAAAAAGAAAAGAATAACTGAGTAAAAAGAAGTAAAATTGCATTTCTTGTCTCTTCTTTGTGCTAATTCGAAACAAGACTGACAATGATTATGTTGAATTTATCATAGGATTATATACACTTTCATTTGCTTTCAATTTGGACCTATTTAAACATTTAATCTTTATCTATCAATAACATAGTCTGGAATATTCCATTTTGGTTTGTCTTCCTCCTGAAAACAAAGAGGAACTGGAAACTATTAGCAAAACCACAAACCTTAAAGCAAACCAAAAAAAAAAAAACCTGAACATTATAACCAATTGACTGTAAAGTTCAAAGAGAAATGTGCAATTATTAAGTATTGATTTCAGTTCCATTCAGACTTCTGGAAATATTTTGATTCCATCCAATTCCATGAAAGAAAGAACAACTAATCACAGGGAAAACAGATCTTGAAAAATAGATATTCTATCTTCACAGTAAGAGGCTGATCGTGATCTGAAGATTGTCCCAATCAATTATTTAGACACCTGCAGTTATATTATAAATCATTACTCTCCTCATTCCATCTCAGGTGTAATAACTGAAATATATGCTTATTTCACTTCTGAGAAGAATAGCCTTGTTTGTGTAGCACTTCCCCCAAAAAGGTCTTTAACAATCGGGCCCTTTTTTCTCTTTGCTCAGGCATACCAACACACATCGGAAGGAGTTACAAGTTTTAATAAAAATAATGGCTGTTAAAATAAAAATCAAATCAAATTAAGCATCACAATTGTATAAAATATTAAAATGTTGAGCAAAGACTATTCTCTCTGGCTAAATGGCCCTTCACCAATTCCAGTACTTCATCAACATATCCTCTAAGGCCCAGTAAAAGGCCTATCCAGTCTTCCTCTCATGGTACCCAGAATACAATCATTAGGCCAATGATAGCCATCTTCTCTTCATTGGAATGGCAATCTCACAATCTCTCTTTCTTTCTGAAGAAGTACAACCTCTTTCTCTCATAGTAGCTTTGTTCTTTCCATTCCCTATCAGTCTTGTGTTTCCTCAGCTCCCACTTACTGTAAGATAACTGTGTTTTGGTAAAGGACTGTTTATTGTTAGAGGAGTTAGTATCACTGTTTAGAAGAAGTATTTTAGTTACATCAAGAGTAAAGACTATTTATTTTTTCTACTATCAGTGTTTTAGAGCTTTTGTGTGGTTTAAGCAACATATCTCTTGCTGTCTGGTGTATTGCACTATTCCGCCTGTTTATTTTCCAACGGGGGTGTTTTTTACCGCTGTTTCGCATCAACTCCCTAAAGCTGTTACTTTCTTCTCCACACTCTCATTTAAACCACCTGCTGGGGACCATTATCTTCCAGAAAATCACTCTCAGGGTCTCTTCCTGTCCCTCCATTCCAGGGGCAAGCCCCAAACAGCCAATCAACCAGGGAATGCTGCTAATAAAGCCAGCTGCAGTACCTGCCCATCTATTTAGTTTTGGAAATCCCACAGGATTAAGCCTTTTTATTCTCAAAACCTTTTTGTGGGATCTCCCATATAAACTTGGGAGGGTTTAATCCATATTCTGTACAGATATTCCTGTACACAATGCCAACTGCTTGGTTGTACTGTCCAGTGTATGGTGCTTCTTACACCTGCCATTACATGTTGGACTGTCTCTGAGGCCTCCCGGATAGTCTGTACCTTGGATCTTCTGTAGTGTGTTAGAACCCCGCTTCTATGGATCTGGTGCTTTATACCTGTTCTTGTTATTGGATGCCATGTCGTTATTGGATGCCATCTTATTGATGTATTCTTGGATGCTTTGGATTTCGTCCCGGATGGTGGCTTTAACATTCACCAGACCCAAATCACTCCCTTACTTCCATTCTGCTTTGTGTACAATCTCCAGGTGTTGTCCTGGGGTGGAAACCTCCATTCATTGACAGGAGCTTCTGGGTCTTCATTTTGGCAGCTTCTATGTCCTTTGGCCAGCTTGCAATACTAGCAGGGCATCTTAAGGGAGCATACATGTTGATGGCATCATCTTACCCTTTGGTACTTCTTAGATTTTACTGCAATCCTTACCTTTTCATCATGCTTCCCATGTGACTGTGAGATACTAAGGTATATGTAATAATAAACTCCCCTGTTCAATCATGTCCAACTCTAAGGGGAAGTGCTTATCTTTGTCTCTTAGCTAAAGGAGCCAGCATTGTCTGAAGACTTTTCTGTGGTCATGTGATCAGCATGACTATACCCCAAGGCACACAAAATACTGTTACCTTCCCACCAAACTGGTACCTACCTACCTACCTGTATCTACTTGCATTTGCATGCTTTCGAAATGCTAGGTGGGCAGAAGCTAAAAGGAGCTCACCCCCTCACACAGTAGTCGGGTCTTGAACCCAGGCTGTCAGTTTTCCAGCTGACTTCAGTGTCTTTAATCATTTATAGCACTTCTGTTAGGATAATTATCCTGATGTTGGGTTGACAATATATATAAGCCAGGATTCTTAAAGGGTATATGTAACTTTAAAGGACTATGTGGAATCTGATTGGCTGTGCTTCCCAGCTCCATCATAAAAGACAGCTGGAAACACAGTTCATTCCCTTTCATTTTCCTTTGCTTCCTGATTGCCACTGAGGAAGAAGCTGAACATGAAGACGGAAGAGAATCATTGTTTTGACTTACTGTAAGATAACTGTGTTTTGGTAAAGGACTGATTATTGTTAGAGGAGTTAGTATCACTGTTTGGAAGAAGTATTTTAGTTACATCAAGAGTAAAGACTATTTATCTTTTCTACTATCAGTGTTTTAGAGTTTTTGTGTGGTTTAAGCAACGTATCTCTTGCTGTCCGGTGTATTGCACTATTTCGCCTGATTATTTTCCAACAGGGGTGTTTTTTACCCCTAACATTGGTTATGGGCGCAGGCGACACTGTGTATATACCTGTTACAGTTATAGAGGAGTTGCTACACACAACAAACTACTCTGGTGAAGATGGCACAAGTCCAGGCTCTCAATTTGTCACTGATTATTCGGTTGGATGGCACCAACTACGTTTCCTGATCCACCAAGTGTAGTCTGCTGTTGCGCAGAGAGGAGCTATAGGACGTCATGGCAAATCCACCAGATGTGACTACCTGGAGGGCGGACGACGTTGAAGATGCCAGAAAAATAGCTGAGTTCCGGCAAAACAATGAAAGGGCATTATGCATCATAGGCTTAACACTAGATGATACCCAGCTAGTGCATATTCAGGGTGAACTTTCTGCAGCAAGATGCTGGGGAAATTTGAAGAGACTGTATGTTTGCGACACCGTGGGGGCACACATACATTTAACCCAGAAACTGTTTAGAACAAGGCTCAGCAAGGGAGGAGACATGTTAGTCCATATTAACTGCATGAAGGACATGTTCCAAGAGTTGCAAGAATAGGGACTAAATTTTTCAGAACAGCACCAGGTTTACATGCTACTCTCCTCATTGGATGAAAGCTACGATGCTGTAGTAACATCATTTGAAGTGCTGCCTCAACAAGACTTTACATTAGCCAACATCTTTTTGCGCCTGTTAGAAGAGTCAAGACGGCAAGTGGAAAGGCAACAACTTAGAGCTGAGCCAGATATTGTGAATGTGAATGGAAATAACCATGTTTATACTGTAAAATATTATAATTGTGGGAAAAGGGGCCATATAGCTAAGTTTTGTGTAAAAAAAAAAGGTAAACCACAAAACATGGTTAAAAATAGAAACCACAACTGTAGTGTAACTACCTCTAGTAAGGCATCAGTGAACCATGACTTGTGGGTTATTGATAGTGGAGCATCGCTATGTATTACTAGAGATAGAAAGAATTTTAGGAAAATGTCTTCAACAAATCATAAGGTTTCTTTAGCCAATGGATGGAAGTTAAAAGCGGTTGGAGAAGGAATGGCTAAATGTAAATATGTACAGGAGGAATTGCATATGCTGTATGTTCCTATGCTAAAGTTTAATCTGCTATCAGTTAGAGTGCTAGTTAAGCTAGGATATACAATAACATTCAAGGAGAATGAGTGTTTGATAGAGAAGGGTGGAACCAAGGTTCCTGGAAAACTGAAAGATGGTTTATATGTGTTAACTGATAATCATGTAGAAAATGCTGTATCCTCAAATGTAAGACCACAAGATGAATGTGTTCATCTGCTGCACAGATGTATGGGGCATATTAGTTTTAAAATGTTGCAACAGACTGCAAAATTAGTTAATGGGTTGAGACTGAAACTGTGTAACAAGTATTTGAATTGTAATGTCTGCAACAAGGAGAAGAGCAAACAAACCCCTGCAACCAGGTTAGATGGGTTCAAGACAAAGAAGCCACTGGAAGTGATGTTTGCTGATCTAATAGGCCCAATGAAGGCTAGTTTAGGGGGAGCTTGCTATGTACTCAGTATAGTCGATCATTACTCCAGGTACGGGTTTTGCTATCTGCTTAAAAACAAGGCTGAAACATTTCAGAAATTCAGAAACTGGATAAGGTTTGCAGAAAGAAAAACAAAAGGCAAAATAGTAGCCATAATCACTGATAATGGTACAGAGTTTGTTATCACCAAGTTTAGAACTATGTTAGAAACAATGGGCAAACACAAGTGTTCTGCTCCATATAGACCACAGCACAATGCATATGTTGAAAGAAGGGGTCAAACTCTGCAAGCTATGGTTAGAACCATGTTAGCCAATGCAGGTTTACTGATAGCTTTGTGGGGGGAGGCAATGTTATGTGCTAATAGTCTACTGAACAACATAGTGAATACAACTACTGGGAAAATACCATACACGTCATAGCATGGTAGAAAACCAGATCTTAGTTACATTCATACTTTTGGTCCTCCAGCATGGGCGCATATTCCATTGCAATTAGTTTAGTTTAGTTTATTTACATTTATATCCCGCCCTTCTCCGCAGAGGACCCAGGGCACGCACAGGAAATTTAAAAAACATACAGAATACAAAAATAAATACACAATTTAAAATATAAATTAAACCGTCTTATCCTATGCTAAAAACCTAATTTTAAAATACCCAATTTAAAACTATCTAAAAGTCCCCATGGGAGGTTAGGCTAGGCCGGCTTGTTGGAATAGGTATGTCTTTAGACATTGGCGGAAGAGGCGGAGGTCGGTGATGGTGCGTAATTCGGGGGGTAGGTCGTTCCAAAGGGCTGGGCCCGCCACAGAGAAGGCTCTTCCCCTGGGTGTCGCCAGTCGGCATTGTCCGGCCGACGGCACCCTGAGAAGGCCCTCTCTGTGGGAGTCTATCGGTCTAAGGGATGTATGGGGCAAGAGGCGGTCTCGCAATTAAGACACAAGGGTCAAAGCAGAGCACAACAGTTAATATTTGTTGGATATAATGCAAACCATAAATCATATAGGTTTTGGCAGAGAGGAACAACGAGGGTGGTTCACAGTTTGAATGCAGAATTCTTGGAGAATTTAGGATGGGATAAATTGGAGAACAGAAAAAAAATAAGTTTTGAAACTCAAACTGAACATACACATGTAGAGAAGGAAAAAGAAGTAGAAACTACTGAAGAGGAGGTAGGAGAGCAGGAACATATAAAGGTGGAGAGTCCATCCACAAGTCCTGAACTGCCAAGGAGGTCGAAAAGAGAAACCAGGCCACCTGATAGATATCAGGCGACTATGGTCTATCAAACAACTAGGGTTCCTGCAACTTATACTGAGTTAACAACATACCCAACTGATGATCAAAAGGTGTGGAGAGCTGCAATGGAGAAAGAGTTGAAGTCGTTTCAGAATCTGGGAGTATATGAGACAGTTGCCATACCACAAGGGAAGAACATCATAGGTAACAAATGGATATACAAATAGCTGGTGAGATTACATATAAAGCAAGGTTGGTGGCACAGGGATTTAATCAGTCTGTAACTGATTATGATGAAGCATATGCACCAAGTTTAAAAGCAACTACTCTCATGGCGGTATTAGTGTGGGCAGCTAGACACCATTATGTCATCAAGCATCTGGATGTGGAGACAGCATACCTACATGCACCGTTACAACGTACGATTTATATGCAGAGGCCAATGGGTTATGAGGAAGATAAATAATCTCACTGTTGGTTGTTGAAGAAAAGTCTGTATGGGTTAAAACAATAAGGATATGAATGGAACCAGTGTATTGTAAATGTGTTAAACAAAATAGGATTTAAGACAGGATTGGCAGATCCATGTCTGTTTAAAATGCAGAGGGATGGTTTAACGGCATTACTATTACTGTTTACAGACGACATAGCTTTAATAACTAAAACAAACCAAGATGCAGTAAAAATAGTTGATCAATTAAAAACACACTTTAGAATCAAGAACCTAGGAGAAATACATCAATACCTAGGGTTAAGAATTGATAAGACTGGGAAAGGATTCAAAATATCACAAACAGAAAAGATCAACACGTTGTTAAAGAATTTCAATATGGAGCTATGTAAACCGTCAAAAACACCAATGGGACAGGAGTTTAACAATAGCAATACACAGAGTCCATTATTCGACAAAGGAATATACCAATCACTAATTGGTAGTCTCTTATATATAAGCAAATGGTCCAGACCTGACATTTCCTTTAGTGTTAACCAACTGGCAAGGTATAGTGCAGAACCGACTGAACGACACTGGTGGGCAGTGAAAAGAATATTAAGATATCTAAAGAACTCTATGCATTATGCATTATATTTTGAACCAGCAGATGATTTGGAATTAACAGCATTTGCAGATGCGAGTTTTGCCACAGATATCAACTCGAGAAAGTCTACCTCAGGAATTGCAATATTTCTGGGTAAATCAGTTGGCGATCCATTAGGCAGAAGCATCTTAGCCTGTTGACAATGGAGGCAGAATATTCGTGTTTGTCGCTGTTGTGCACTGACCTAATATGTGTAAAGCAGTTATTGCTGGATTTAGGCATTGACGTGAGTAGTCCAATAACTGTGTACGAGGACAATCAAACAGGCATTCAAATGGCTACAAATCTAGCAGTGAAAACAAGATCTAAACACACAGATCTTAGATATTTGAATGTGAGGGAGTGTATAAAGAATAAAATGGTAAAGCTTGTATACTGTATGTCAGAGAATAATGTAGCTGACCATTTTACAAAAGCTCAAGGAGTGATAAAGCACAAAGAGTGTTGTGATGTTTATGGCTTAAGGATGTAAATATATATTGATCATGTTAGCAACTCTGAGTTCAGAACCAGTGTTACAACTCTGGTCCCTTAACAAGTGTTAGCAAATAAATGCGGAATACTTCAACCCATTCACCAGCTTAGCAGTCTGTTTCAATTTCTGAAAACTAATGTGCCCTAAACATCGGTGTAGAAGGTGAATGCACTCACCATGTGGCCTTATGTTTGAGCATACAGCATTAGCTACATGATTATCAGTTAATACATATAAGCCAGTGGTCGGCAAACCACGGCTCGTGAGCCACAAGCGGCTCTTTGGCCCCTTGAGCCCCCTTGAGGCTCTTCCTCCGCTGGGCAGACTCCGTCTGCGCCATAGGCAGCAGCTGCTGCTGCTGCTACCCTTGAGCCCTGCAACGCGCAGCTCCCACCACCTGAAGGTCGCCCGGCAGGGGTGTCGGGTAGGGCAACCGGGCGCATCTCCACCGGCTCCCTCCAATGGCCACCACGGCACACGTTCTGGGGCTGCCCACCAGGTGGGGCTGGGAGGGAGATGGGCGCGTGGCCTCTGGACAGCTTTGGCGGCGCTTAAGGTGGCCGTAGCCTCGGGTGCTCGCCCCACCCACCCGCTGCAGGAGGAGGCATCCATAACCTCCCCAGCCGGCACTAGTTCCTAGGGGAGCACCTGCTGCTGCTCCTCTCTCACCCGCTGTCCTCTTTGGCATAGCAAGCATCGCTCCTGCTGCTGGTCCTCCGCCCCCTCAGCAAGACGCCTTGCGGGTCACGGCGGTCAAGGGGACTGCTGCTCGCCTTCCACGGTACATCTTCCTCACTCCCCCTTCCCCCTTTTTCTTCCTGAGCAACTGGAAAGCGCGCAAATTTCACACACACACCCCACCAAAGGGGAAAAAAATAGAGTAACAAGTGAGGCTTCCAGTTTCTTTTGGGGGAACCATTGGGGGGGAAAGAGAAAAGGCAGGAGGGCAGGAAACGTTGTCTGAACCAGTCGTTTTCACACTAACTGAAAAGAATCCTTAGTGAGCCAAAGCTACTCTTTGCAAAGAAAGAAAAAAATAAAGAGAATTGTCCGCCTCAAAAATAAAACATTGAAGTTACTAATAACCACAGCGGACACGAGCCAACTTCACCAGGGCGGCAAACCCAGGGACAACCCCACCACCACCAAACGGCGCTGAGCGGCGTTGCCAGGCGGGGGCCACCCTTCCTTCAGCTGTCACCCGGGGAGGGGGTCAAGCCAGCGGCAAGACTGCCCTGCCAGCTCTGGTGATCGCGGGCAGTGCGCAGTTTCCCAAAGGCTACCAAGAGTGATCTGGGGCTGCTAGTGCAGCAACGAGCATAACCCGTGGGGCTGCTGCTGCTGTTTCTTCGCTTGGGCTTTCAGCACCTGCAGGAGGGTGCAACACTATGCCAAAGAGAAAGGTAACACCAGAGCCTCATTCGCTGCTCGGGGAAGGGGAGAAAAATAAGTCAGTGGTGTCCTGCTTTGCCAATTTTAAAATCTGGTCACCTTACTCTTTCCCCCTGTCTGTCTTTGATTCAGGGAGAGACAGAGAGAGGGAGGGAGGGACAGACAGATAGACAGAGACAGGGTGATTAAGTGAGTGAAAGACAGACAGACAGACACACACACAGTGACAGAGATGGGTGGAGGGAGGAGAGAGAGACAGATACAGAAAGAGACAGACAGTCATAGAGAGAGAGAGACAGAAAGAAAAAGAGAGGAGAAAGAAAGAAAAAAGGAAGTGGGAGAGAGAGAGATAAAGAAAGAACTTATGACCACAATTGAGCCCAAAATTTTGGTTGCTAAGCAAGATCGTCGTTAAGTGAGTTTCACCACATTTTCTAAGTTGGTTACGCCCACCCGGTCACATGACCACTGAGCCACTCCCACAAAACAGGCCACACCTTCTAGAGGTAGTTACATTACATTTATGTTTTCTCTCTCTAACCATGTTTTGTGGTTTAACTCTTTTACAATACTTAGCTATATGGCCCTTTCCCCCACAATTATAACATTTTACAGTATACACATGGTTATTTACATTTACATTTACATCCACAGTTTCTGGCTCACCTCTAAGTTGTCCACTCGCCGTCTTGACTCTTCTAACAGATGCGAAGAGATGTTGGCTAATGTAAGGTCTTGTTGACGCAGCACTCCAAATGATGTTACTACAGCATCGTAGCTTTCATCCAGTGATGAGAGTAGTATGTACACCTGTTGATGTTCTGTAAAATTCAGTCCCTTTTTTTTGCAAATCCTGAAACTTGTCCTTCATGTAGTTAATATGAACTAACATGTCTCCTGCCTTGCTGAGCTTTGTCCTAAACAATTTTCGGATTAAATGTATGTGTGCTCCCACAGTGTCACGAACATATAGTTTCTTTATATTCTCCCAGCATCTTGCAGCAGAAACTTCACCCCGAATATGCACTAGCTGGGAATCATCAAGCATTAAACCTATGACGCAAAGTGCCCTTTCGTTGTTTTGCTTAAACTCTGCAAATTTTCTGGCATCTTCGGCATTATTCTCCTTCCAGGCAGTCACGGCTGGTGGATTTGCCACAACACCCCATAGCCCATCTCTTCACAACAGCAGACTGCACTTGGTGGACCAGGAAACGTAGTTGGTGCCATCCAGCCAACTAATAACTGACAAATTTGGACCCTGGACTTGTGCCATCTTAACCAGAGTAGTTTGTTGTGTTTAGCAACTCCTCTTTAACTGAAAACAGGTATTATACTGCGCAGTCTGGGCCCATAACCAATGTTAGCAACTCTGGGTTCAGAACCAGTGTTACAAACACTGGTCCCTTAACCAGTGTTAGCAAATAAATGCGGAATAGTGTAATACACTGGACAGTAAAGAGATACGTTGTTTAACCACAAACAAACTCTACAAACTCTGATAGTAAGAAAATAAATAGTCTTTACTTTGTAGCAACTAAAATACTTCTTCCAACTAACTTCTCAAACAATAATAACAGTCCTTCACCAAACAGAGTTATCTTGCAGTGATGCAAAACAAATCCTCCTCCTTCTTCAGCAGCAAACAGTAAGAACAGGAATGGAATCGAAAAGGGAACGGACTGTGATTCTGAGCTTGCTTTATGTTAGATCAGACAAAGGATTCCGACTCAGGCATGGTCAAAACAACAGGAACGTTTATTCACACTATTTACAACACACACAAGATTCAACTGGCAAGGTTTCTTCTCTGGCAACCTCTTATATAGAGTTACCAGGCAGGAAACTCCTAGCAAGCAGTTGCAACATTGTAACTCCTTTCCAGACAGATTCCAGACAGCTTGTCTCTGTTAATCACTGCAGCTGCTGGCTCAGCTCCGGAATGCGGTGACTCATAGGTTACCAGACGAGTTGTCTGGGACATAGGCTTGGGGACTCAACACTCCTTCCCCCATAGTCAGTGCGCATGTGTCTAGGTTCTCTGTCCAACACAGTACATGCGCACGCGTAGTCGTTCAGATAGGCGGGGCGGTGTCGGGTCCGCCCTGACCGCCTTAGTTCTTGAGGAGGCTCCTCCCTGTGGGACACGGAGCCTTCGCCTATGTCATCGCGGCCTGCCCTCGGAGGTGGAGTCGCCGTAGGCGGCAATGCCGACCCTAGCAAGTCCGGGTGAGGGGGCGTGGCGACCGGGCTTGAGGTAGTTGGCATTTGCTGGCGAGTATTATTCTGGTAGGGTGGTTCCCCGATGGGCGAGGCCCCCAGCTGAGAGTCAGATTGGGCTGTGAGGTCCTGGCGGTCTTTCCGTGCTGTTCCCGCCGATACGAGGTCTGGACCGGCTAGGGACTCCGGGGTTCCAAACAACTGCTCGGCTTGAGCAGAGAACAACGGCCCAACGGGGGCCAACGGGCAGGAACGGCCTGGCGTGGTGACTGCTGTTTCGGGCAGGCGGCGCCTCAGTTGATCCAGGTGGCGCCGCCACTCGGATCCATCCTGAAGGCCGACTCTGTAAGAACAGGGTCCGGTTACGTCCAAAATGGTTGCGGCAATGCATCGCGGCTCCCCTGAAAAGTTCCTTGCCCAAACCAGGTCCCCAATTTCAAATAAACGAGGAGTGGGAATCTGCAGGTTGCCCCTCTGCAACCCGTCGTAATCGGGGTGCAGTCTGTCCAGAGTGGTCCGCAAGCGTCGGCCCATCAAGAGCTCCGCGGGGCTTTTCCCTGTGGCTGGGCAAGGTGTGACATGCTGTCCCAAAAGGTACGCGGCCACCCTTGCCTGCCAGTCCCCTTTATCCAAACGGGCCAAGGCTTCCTTGGCTGAGCGCACAGCTCGTTCCGCGCGTCCATTAGACGCCGGGTGATAAGGGGCGACCGGCGCGTGGCGGATCCCTTGGGTGGCCAGAAAGTCCAAGAAGGTGGAGGATTGAAATTGGGGTCCGTTGTCAGACACAACGACGTCCGGCAACCCGTGGGTCGCGAACAGACGGCGCAAGGCACGCACCGTGCTCTCCGCTGTGGTGGAAGCCATGAGAATCACCTCCACCCAGCGTGAGAACGCATCCACCACCACGAGGAAATTCTGGCCATGGAAGGGACCCGCGAAATCCAAGTGGAGCCTGGACCATGGGCACCTGGGGGCGTCCCACTCCCTCGGCGGGGAGACCGGCGGGGCCGGCCGGGACGATTGGCAGGAGGAGCAGGCGGCCACCCATTCCGCCACTTCAGCGTCCATGCCGGGCCACCAGACATAGCTCCGGGCCAATGCCTTCATACGGACGATGCCTGGGTGGTTGGCATGGAGCGACTGAAGAACCATGTGCCGGAGAGGGGAAGGGACGATGACCCGATCTCCCCAACACAAGCACCCGCAATGGAGCGAGAGCTCCAGCTGGCGTGACTTGTAAGGCCGAAAGTTTTCAGCCACACTGCCCGAAGGCCAGCCCCTCAGCACCCATCGGCAGACCTGGGCGAGGACGGGGTCTGCGCGGGTGTGAGCGGCAACGGCGGAAGAGGACAGGGGCAAGTCCGACTCCGCGACCATCAGGACAGAGAGAGCAGGCACAGGGGCCGGATCCGGCCGCGGGAGAGGGCAGCGGCTTAGGGCATCAGCATGCCCTATCTGCTTGCCAGGACGGTATAGCAGGGTATAGTCATACGCTGCCAGGAATTCCGTCCAGCGGGTCATCCTGGGCGACAGGATGGGGGGTGTCGGACGGTCACCGGCCAATAGCCCAAGGAGCGGCTTATGGTCCGTGACAACAGAAAAGGTCCGCCCATAGAGGTAATTGTGGAATTTCTTAATCCCGGACACTACAGCCAAAGCCTCCTTGTCGATTTGGCTGTAGTTTCTCTCCGTTTGAGACATTGTCCGGGAGTAAAAAGCAATGGGGGCTTCCGAGCCGTCTGGAAAGACGTGGCTAAGGACAGCCCCCAGGCCAAAAGGGGAGGCATCGCACGCAAGCGTCAGAGGAAGCCTGTCATGGTACTGGACTAGTACCGCATCTGACGTGAGCATGGCTTTGACAGCCGCGAACGCGTGTGCTTCGCGGCTGCCCCAGTGCCAGGCCGCGGATCGATCGACCAACCGATGCAGCGGCTCGGCTAGCGATGCCTTATGGGGAATAAACGGCGCGTAGAAATTCAAAAGGCCGAGGAATGCCTGCAGCTCCGTTTTGGAGGCAGGAGTGGGGGCCTTTTGGATGGCCTCGACCTTGGAGGGGGTTGGGTGAATTCCTTGGGCGTCAATCATGAAACCCAGGAATTCCACCCTAGGCGCAGCAAACGTACATTTGCTGCGTTTCAACTTTAAACCCGCGCCCCTGAAAACTCTGAGGACCTTCCGTAACGTTTTGGCGAGTTCTGATATGCTGGAAGCAGCAATCAGGACGTCGTCAAAATACGGTACAACGCCAGGGAGCCCATGGAGCAGTCGCTCCATGAGGCTCTGGAAGATCCCCGGGGCTACGGACACGCCGAATTGGAGACGGCGACAGCGGAAAGCCCCACGGTGGGTCACGATGGTCTGCGCTTCCGCAGCCTCGTCATCCACCGGGAGCTGTTGGTAGGCCTGCGCCATATCCAGTTTTGCGAACACTCGACCTCGTCCCAATGAGTGGAGTAGGTCTTGCACCACCGGAACCGGGTATGGGTTCGCCTGAAGCCCGAGGTTGATCGTCGACTTATAGTCGGCGCAGATCCTCACGGACCCGTCGGGCTTAATGGGGACCACAATTGGGGTCTCCCATTTCGCCTGATCGACGGGTTCGAGCACGCCCTGCGCCACCAATCGATCCAATTCCGCTTCAACCTTGGGCTTCAGCGCGAACGGCAGCCTGCGGGCCTTCAAGCGGACTGGAGCAACCTGGGGGTCCAAATTTAGGGAAACTGGAGTGCCTTTGTACGTTCCTAAGCTGCCATCAAAGACGTCGTTGAACTCTCTGATTACTTCGTCTACCGGAGAACTGGCTGGCACGCTGTGTACTCCTTGGACTGACAGTCCCAAGGCTGGAAACCAGTCCAATCCGATCAAGGCAGCTAGGGGTTTGGCCACTACCAGGATGGGAAGGGATCCGTGGAAGGGGCCGTAGTCTACTCTCACTCTGTGCAGACCTAGAATGGGAATTTGTGAGCCCTGGTAATCTTTCAGGATCGTCGCCGTGGGGCCGAGATCCCGCTTCCTGAGCTTGGGGCAAAGCTTAACTAAATGCGCCCAGGACATGAGTGATCTAGAGGACCCTGAATCTATTTCCATTTTTACCCCCACCCCCTCTAAGCAAACCACTGTTGACAGTCTCCTACTCTCTGCCTGGTCGTAGCTTAGAGCTGGGGGCATCTCCGCCAGCGCGAAGCAGTCGGTCGGCTGTGGCTGGTAGCGTCCTGAACGCTTCTGCGACCCTCGTTGTCCTGGTGGAACGGTTCTGGAGGCGGCAGCTGGCGTTGTCGCTGGAGCGGCAGCACGGCACACAGCTGCTAGGTGTCCTTTCCTGCCACATCTGCGGCACACCGATGCCTTGGATGGGCACTCTGGTCTCTGGTGGGCCCCTCCGCAGCCTAGGCAGTTCCCGGACTTCTGCTGCGATGTGAATGTGCGATTCGGCACGCGCCCGGTCACCCTCATGCAGTCCCCACGGTCATCCTCCTCCAGCTCATCCAGCGGCGCTATTTCGTCTACCAGACACGCTCGCAGAGTGGGGAAAAGAGGAGGGCGCGCGCGGCCCATGTCGGATGTGGAGATCTCCGACAATTCTGTCGCACGTGCTTCTTCCACCGCTTGCTCGAGAGTCAGGACAGTTTTTGAAAGCAAGCGGCGCTTTAGGCGGATGTCTCTTACGCCGCATACAAACTGCTCCAGTAGGGATTCCTCCAGGAAGCCAGCAGGGAACTCGCAGGGGATTGCGGTCGCTCTCAATTTCTGCAGGAACTCGGCTACCGACTGTTGCGGCTGTTGCACACATTGCCTGAATGCATAGCGATGCGCTATGCGGGAAGGCGCCGGCGCGTAGTGTGCTCTCAGGCGGCCCAGGAGATCGTCCCACGGCACTTCGTGCACCGCTGCGGGTGCTGCTATGGTTCGGGCGGTAGCAAACAATTCAGGGCCGCCGCACTGGAGGAATAGGCTCAGCTTCCTGGCAGGCGCGAGTTCGCCGTAGTCGCTGGCTATCAAGAAGCACTCGAACCGGGCTAAGAAGGAAGCCCATT
The DNA here is from genome assembly GCA_039707465.1 of Rhabdophis nuchalis. Lineage (NCBI taxonomy): Eukaryota > Metazoa > Chordata > Lepidosauria > Squamata > Natricidae > Rhabdophis > Rhabdophis nuchalis. The sequence goes on from CM077647.1 coordinate 96,801,762, forward strand.
GTTCCTTCATCGGGTCGAACGGTGCAAACGGAGGCATTGTCGCCGTAGCCATGGTGAGGCTGTGCGTCGCGCTGTGCTCTGTTGTTGAAGTATTCGTTACCCGTTGCGTTCTAAGGCCACGGCCTGAATCCCACCTTCGTCGCCAGTGTTAGATCAGACAAAGGATTCCGACTCAGGCATGGTCAAAACAACAGGAACGTTTATTCACACTATTTACAACACACACAAGATTCAACTGGCAAGGTTTCTTCTCTGGCAACCTCTTATATAGAGTTACCAGGCAGGAAACTCCTAGCAAGCAGTTGCAACATTGTAACTCCTTTCCAGACAGATTCCAGACAGCTTGTCTCTGTTAATCACTGCAGCTGCTGGCTCAGCTCCGGAATGCGGTGACTCATAGGTTACCAGACGAGTTGTCTGGGACATAGGCTTGGGGACTCAACACTTTATGGTAGAGCTGAGAAGCACAGCCAATCAGAATCTAAGACAGTTCTTAAAGCTACATAACTCCTTAAGAACATAGGCTCATATATATTGTCAACCCAATATAAGGCTGAATATCCTAACAGATCAACCCAAGGGGGAGTATGTTAGGATAATTATCCTGATGTTGGGTTGACATTCTTAAAGGGTATATGTAACTTTAAAGGACTATGTGGAATCTGATTGGCTGTGCTTCCCAGCTCAATCATAAAAGGCAGCTGGAAACACAGTTCATCCCCTTTTGTTTTCCTTTGCTTCCTGATTGCCACTGAGGAAGAAGCTGAACATGAAGACGGAAGAGAATCATTGTTTTGACTTACTGTAAGATAACTGCGTTTTGGTAAAGGACTGTTTATTGTTAGAGGAGTTGGTATCACTGTTTGGAAGAAGTATTTTAGTTACATCAAGAGTAAAGACTATTTATTTTTTCTACTATCAGTGTTTTAGAGTTTTTGTGTGGTTTAAGCAACATATCTCTTGCTGTCCAGTGTATTGCACTATTCCGCCTGTTTATTTTCCAATGGGGGTATTTTTTACCCCTAACAACTTTATTTGGGAAGGCCACTAGCAATGGGGTCTTTCTCAGGTAACCAATCCATCTAGTCCAGACACACAAACATATCTGGCTTTAATTAAATAATGACTGTTAAGATAAAAATCAAAATAAATTGAGCATCACAATAATATAAAATATTGAAATGGTGATCAAAATGTCCCAATAACTATTCTCTTTGGTTAAATGGCCCCGCTTCAATCCTCTTCAACATATCTTTTCAGTCCCAATTAGAAGCCTTTCTAGTCTGCCTCTCGTGGCAGCCAGGATCCAGTTTCTCAGTCCCATCTTCTATGGGATGGCAATCTCACAATCTCCCCTTCTTTCTGAAGGAGTGCAGCCTATTCAGATTGTTTCTTTCCAGTCCCTTTTGGTCCTCTTTTTCTTCAGCTCCCCCTCTGTCCTGTTTTGCCTCAGCTACCTCAAGCTGTCTTCCCCTCTTTCCGCTGAGGACTTTCTCCCTCAGAAAGGTACTTGTATCTGGTCTACACACCTCCTATGTGGTGTGCAGGGATTAGAATGCAGTATTGCAGGCTAACTCTGCCCACTTTCAGGAGTTCAATTCTGACTAGCTGAAAGTTGAGACTCAACCATCAATCCTTCCATCCATCCTTCCATCCAAGGTTAGTAAAATGAGGATCCATATTGTTGGAGGCACTATGCTGATTTTGTGAACTGCTTAGAGACAGCTATAAACACTATGTTGTGTATAAATTTAAATGCTGTTGCCATGTGCTGTATATCTCTGCTGTATATCTGCTATGGATCAACTGGTAGTTTCACCCCATCAATCTTAGCTATTTTCTCTCTCTTAGTTATCATCTGGCTACACTAGTTCAAATGATATCCCAATGTCCTTACTCAATGTCCTTACTTTAAAAAAATTAAATAAACAAAAACAAACAAAACATAACTTGCATCTCCAAGATTTCTACCAATTCTTCCTTTTGTCTTGCTGCTTTGTCAAAATCTTCATTTTGTCTTTATTTGTTTTCAGGCCTGGTACTTTTCCATATTCCTCTATTTTTTCTGTCAGTTTTGGTGCTGCTTCTAATGGATCCTCTAGAATGAAAACCGGATCACCTGCGAATGCTAGTAGCTTGTATTCTTCCTTTTTGATTTTCATTCCTTTTATTTCTTTTTCTTCTCTGATATTTCTATTGAGTTTGAGTTTGAGTTTATTGGTTTTTTATACCGCCCTACTCCCGAAGGACTCACGGCAGTCTAAAGCCAGAATAAAAACAAATATATAAAAGTTTAAAAAGTTTTTAAAAGACATATTAAACTTTGGCCTAAAAGTGAAAAAAACCCAACCAACCCTGATTAAAATTAATAAAAATTTGAATTTAAAAATCATGTTTTATGCCAGCCCAGCTTGTTGAAAGAAAAAGGTTTTGAGAGCAGGGCGGAAGGTGCGTAAGTCAGGGATAGTTCTTAATTCCGGGGGCAATTCGTTCCAGAGGACCGAATTTAAACTTCTAATGTTAAAACAAAAAGTAAAGGTGATAATGGGCAGCCTTGTCTCGTCCCTTTCTTTATTTCAATGGACTCTGTCAAATCTCCATTTATCATTATCTTTGCTGTTTGCTTGTAGTACATAGTTTGTGTGGCTTGAGTAAATTTCTCACCAAAACCCATCTGTTCCAGTTGTGACAGCATAACACGCCAGTTTACATTATCAAATGCCTTCTGTGCACCCATGAACATCAAAGCCAATTGCTTTTTGGAATGCACCTCATAATATTCCAAAATATTTAAGATTATTCTCATATTATCTTTAATTTTCTCTTTGGTAGATACCCATTTTGATTGGAGTGAATACAACTATTTAAATATTTTTTGAGTCGTTCTGCCAATATTGAAGCAAACAGTTGATAGTCTGAGTTTAACAGGGAAATTGATCTGTAGTTCTTAATTTGTAGTAAATTGGCTTCCTCTTTTGGTAGAACTGTAATATATGCTTCTGACCATGATTTGGGTATCCTCCTCTGTGACATCACCTCATTCATAACTTCTAGCAATGGAAGACACAATGATTTCTGCAGGGTCTTATAAAATTCCACAGGTAGCCCATCCGTGCCTGGGGTCTTCCTGCTCTTTTATTTTTTAAGTGCTTCAGTTAGCTCCATCATAGTTATTTTGTGTTCTAGTATTGTTGCAGTTTCTTTGGGTATCTGAGGTAAGTTGGCTTCCTGTAAATATTGTTTCACTCCTGCCTCTTCTATATTCTCTTGGTCATATAGTTTGCCATCTTGTATAATTTTCTTCTTCTTTTCATTCCCATAACATGTTTGCCCTTGATCATCTATTAACTGCAGCATTTTCTTTGATTCAATTTATATGCCAACCTTCTACCTGGTTTATTTGCATTTTCAAAATAATTCTGTTTAGCACTGGTGGGACTCAGGGCGGTGCACAGAAAAATAAAAACCCACAGCAAGTACACACAGTACTTGTATAAAATAGAATTAAATAGTTAAAACTGTGCTAAAAATAGATTAAAACACTTAAAATATTAAATTTAAAATTATACCATTAATCTATGCCAGGCAGCCAGATGGAAAAAATGTGCTTTAAGCATCCGATGAAAGAGGCATAGGTCCGTGATGGTGTCAAGGTCGGGGGGCAGGTTGTTCCAGAGGGCCGGACCCGCCACAGAGAAGGCCCTTCCCCTGGGGGTCGCCAGCCGGCATTGACCGGCAGACGGCACCCTGAAGAGGCCCTCTCTGTGGGAGCGGACAGGTCGAAGGGAGGTGTGTGGTAGGATGCAGTCTCGCAAATAACCAGGACCCATGCCATGGAGCACTTTAAAGATGGTAACTAACACCTTGAAGCGCACCCAGAAGACCACAGGCAGCCAGTGCAGCTCGCACAGGAGAGGTGTTATACGGGAGTACCGTGAGACTCCCAGAATCCCCCGTGCGGCCACATTCTGCACTAACTGGAGTCTCCGGGTGCATCTCAAGGGGAGCCCCATGTAGAGAGCATTGCAGTAGTCCAGGCGGGAAATAACGAGGGCTTGGTTGACCGTGTGTAGGACGTCCCGGTCTAGAAAGGGGCGCAACTGGCGTATCAGGTAAACCTGATGAAAAGCCCCCCTGGCCACGGCCGTCACATGGTCGTCCAAGGACAGCTGAGAGTCCAGGAGGACGCCCAAGTTGCAGGCCCTTTCCACGGGGGCTAATGACTCGCCCCCGATAGCCAGAGATGGAACTAACTGGCTATATTGAGACGCCGGAAACCACAGCCACTCGGTCTTGGACAACATACAACTTAATGTCATCCATGTAGAGGAGGTGGCTGATTGTAGTTCCACTCTTGAACTTGTATCCACATCAGTCCCTGTGATTATCTGGGTGAGGAGGTTCAAGTCTATGCAGAACAGCAGCAGGGAGAGTGCATCACTTTGATATATGTCATACTTGATAGTCACTTGTGTCATCTATTTTGAGTTGACTTCCATCTTGTCTTCCACAGTCCCACTGAGTTTTTGAGGAAGGTTTAGTGCTTGTTAACTTTGTGTAGCATCAGGCATTCAAAGATCCATATGTATGGCACCAAGTCATAAACTTTCCTGTAGTCAATCCAGGTTATATTCTGATTGATCTGTCTAGACCTTGAGTCTTAGTCAACTGCTCTATGAGCTATTGGGTATTTTGCGCTTCAGGTTTTGTTCCCAATGCCCTTCTGAGCTGTATTCATGTACATGTTTATTTTATTTATTTTATTTATTTATATTTATATTCCGCCCTTCTCCACAGAGGACCCAGGGCGGCGCACAGGAATTTAAAAACATACAAAAATACAAAAAATAAATACATAATTTAAAATATATTAAACTATCCTAATCCTATGCTAAAACCAAATTTTAAAATACCCAATTTAAAACTTCCTAAAAAGTCCCCGTGGGAGGTTAGGCTAGGCCGGCTTGTTGGAAAAGATATGTCTTTAGACATTGGCGGAAGAGGTGGCCAATGTTCATGTGGTCCTGTAGCTTGGTGGCTATAATGTGAGATAGGACTTTCTATCTTGTGAAAAAGCAAATTACTGGCCAGTAATTGGATGATATTGTTCTCCCTGTGGGAGTCTTCATGATCAACACTGTCCTTCCTTGTATTATCCAGTCTGAGTAAGTATCTGCTGCTAGCAGTTGGTTCATCTATGTAGCTAAGCATTATACAGTGCTGTCAGTTTCTTTAGCTAATAGATCTAGGTTATATCTTGTCCAGGTGCTTCTAGCTTTATTTTTCTTAACCTTTTGTTGGATGTCTATTACTGTGAGGGTGATTGGTTCTTGTTCTGGGAGATTGCTGTGGTCTGCTCTCTGAAGTCCTGCAGCCAAGCATGCATTTTCTCATTCTCTCATATGTCCTTCCAGTGCTGTTGTTGGCTTCCCTGTTACACAGCATTTGGAACCGTATCTTGAGTAGTCCTTTGGAGAACAGGGCATTTATCTTCTTAGTGTCTGCTTGTCTATCTGTGAATTTCCTTAGCATGGTAGGGCTTCAGATAGAATTAGGCCTTTGTATATTTTCAGTAGTGGAGTCTTAGCCCTAATGTCCAGACCATTCTGTAATTTCATTCTACCTATTGACTAACCTTGTCTGAGTTGCCTTGATCTTAATGTCATTTGATGTTCTTCTTGATTGCATAACCAAGCATCTCCAGGATTATAGCAACTTTAGCATATATCAGTTCATTGGTTTGATTATAATGGTAGCATGGATTGTTGTGAAGCTTTTTTGGCATCTTTTAGCATGCTATCTGATGTTTTCTTGAGCCTTGGTAATTGGTGTTGAGAACTGATTGTAGCTCATTTGTCCATGATCTTATGACTCACATCAGTAGCTGTACTCTGTAATGGAGAATTTAGCAATGCTGTTTCAGCTTCAGGTGATGGATGCACATTTAGTTGTTGCTCCAGATCCTTTTGCATATGGGATGTGATGTGTAGTTAGTTTCTCCAGTTGTGATAGCACCTTTTTCTTCACTAGGTTGAAGCATTAGATAGCAAGCTGTTTCTCAGTTAGTGTAGATGCAGGTCTTCTATCCATCCATAGTTCTATTATATGCTTCATACTGTATATCCCCTCTCATTAGGTTTGCTGTTGTATTATTAGCATTCCATTAGTTCCAGAATCTTATCTCATCCATTTATGGTTTGTTCCAGTAGCCCACTTATTATCGATTGTCCTGGTTCATCAACATCTGATATAGACCTTGTTAATCTGGGCAACATCTGAGCCAGCATTGCTGTCATAGTTTGTGTCCCTGTCTTATTTTGAGGTAGGCAGATGAAGGGTTAGGAGTTTTTGTCCAAGAACCCCAACTGATAAGGAAGACACTAGCCAGAATTCGAAAGTGAAGCTCAGACCACTACACTATTCAGTTGCTATCAAATAACAAATAGAAAAATAAAAACTAAAAGTGTGTGTGTGTGTGTGTGTGTGTCTATAAAATATTGTGAAAAAGAGTTAGGCAGTTGTGCAAAAATGTTGTGAATTAAGATTACTTTCAGAAATGCAAGTGTTAATAGTTTGTTTTTATCAATTAACAAAATGGAAAGTAAATGAACAGAAAAGAAATTCAAATCAAATCAATATTTGATGTGACCACCCTTTGCCTACAAAACAGTATCAATTCTTACACTTGCACAAAATCAGGGATTCTATAGGATTAGAGTCAGATGTATGATTAACCATTATACCAAGGGAAATTCTGCTACTGAGGTAAAGTTATACCAGGTAGATTCATGACACAGATCATACCCCATTGCAAAACTCAGCACAGGAACAAGACAATAGGCATAGCCTTTAGGAGGCTTGTACAATGCTCCTGGGGGCTGGGGGGCATTTTTTGCTCATTTGTGCCCTCCACAGCCCCCAGGAGCACTCTGGAAGCCTTCTAAAGGTTATGCATGGACATTTTTACAAAGGGGTGGGGTTTCAGGAGGCCAAAAATGCTGTATTCAGTATATAAGACACACCCAGATTTTCAGCCTCTTTTTTGAGGGAAAAAGGTGCATCTTATATGCTGAAAAATACGGTAGTTCTCAAAGATGTTTAGAATAACCTTGAAGAAACTTGCCAAATTCCATCAAAAACCATGTGCAAGTGTACTTAGAAGAATTGGTGATGTTTTGAAGGCAAAGAATAATCACACCAAATATTGATTTGATTTGGATTTCTTTGTTGTTCATTTTCTTTCCATTTTGTTAATTGATAAAAATAAACTATTATCCCTTCTATTTCTGAAAGTATTCTTAATTTACAGCATTTTTAAACAACTGCCTAAAGTGTTTCCACAGGTGTGTGTGTGTGTGTGTGTGCCATTGAGTTAGTATTGTCCAAAGACATTCCTGTGGTTATGTGGTTCTCATGATGTTATGGAGCACTGTTACCTTGCCACTAAAGTGGTATCCATTTATCTACTTGCATTTGCATGTTTTCAAACTGCTAAGTTAGCAGGGGCTAGGTGAGGACAGGAGCTCACCTGTCGTATGGAGTTCAGGTTTCTGTCATCTTAACCACTGAGCCATTGCACTAATAGATAGATATAGATATAGATCCATCTACTTTTTAATTCTAAAAGAAAGGAAGTCATGATAGATATATTTTTACCTTTAAAAAAAACCAGATAAAAAGATATGGTAGGAAAAATTATCTCATGCTGTTACATAATCTCTTTGTGGTATGTTCAGAAATGTGAAACATAAATAAATAAAATGTAATTTGCTTTTTTAAACATCTTAGTTTTTATTTTGTTTCTTAAAAAGTAAAAACATTTTCTTTTATGAATAGTTTGTCATCCTTCCCTATAGAATTTTAGTGTGAATTCCAAACATTGACTGGATGTGCTCTGTGTAAATCAGATACAGCTGTTTCCTAAATCTGATTATCCTTTCATTTTTAATATTTTCCAGTAATTAGTGTGTCTGCAAAGAATACTATACATTCATATATCTCTCTTGAATATAGTGAGAGAATGATTGCTTGTCCATGATCTACAAAATCTTACATCTTCCTTACATTCCAAATAAATACTCTGGAAACTTTATTGACCTATTCCAAGATCATCAATATTACTCCTATTTAAGAAAACAAAAGGCCTGACTTTTATATCCTGCCTAAAGATACTCCAGTCATGGTGTCTGCTATCTGAATTCAAAAAGAAATCTGCTTTGGACTGAAGAGTCATGTCAACTTCAGTTTTAGACACTGTAATTTCTTGATCACCTTTTCTGCAGCAATCATAATTTCCTTCTGAAGTCTTTCCTCCATAGAGAAACAGATGTCTGTTTCTGTCACCTAATACAGAACTTACTTCCTTCCTTCCTTCCTTCCTTCCTTCCCCTTCCTTCTTTCCCTCCCTCCTTTATCTTTCCCTCTCTTTTATCTGGCAACTTCTATTGTGGGTTTATAATATGATACTTAATGTTTATATACTACTTCAGAGAGTTCAAACACTATTGAACTCTACTTGTAAAGTGGGGAACAGATGAGACAAGCTTTTTGGATTACACTTAAAATGGAGGCTTAAAAGTTAAATAAACTGGGGAAGCTCTCCTAGGCTTTTTTTTTGGCTCCTTTGGTGCATTATAAGCCGGCTTAGCCTTATCTGATTTGGGACACTGTTTGCCCTTATTCTTTATAAAAGACCCTCTTGGCAAAGAAATATAAATATAAAGTTTGTCTTTGAACTGAAATGTCGACTCAACAGCCTTCAGAGCTGGAACGGATCTTTGGAGCTTTAAATACAATTGGCGAAAAGTTAACCGGACTGACGGATCATGTGGCGAATTTGACATTGGAAGTTCAAAAAGCTAAAGAACAGATAAGTGAATTGAATGTTAGTTTTGTAAAGCAAAACGCGGAGGTGAAATTTATTAAAGATGAAATTGAACAAATCCATGCACACGATGCACAAATTGATCGTAAGATGGAAGGAATTTTTTATAAAAACCAGCAACAAGATAAGAGAATTAGTCTTTTGGAGGAAGACGCTAGAAAATTCAATATTGTTATACGTAATATTCCAGAAAATAGATCGGATGATTTGAAGCAGAGGGTGCTAAAATGGTTGAATGATTTTGGATTTGAATATACAGCAGCAAATTTAGTAAGTGTTTTTAGAATTGGTTATAAGAGGCAAGGTGGAGCGATTAGAAATGTTTTAGTAAGATTTGCAAACCTTGGAGATAAACTAGAGGTCATGGCAAAAATAAGAGAACTGGAAGGTGTTCCTAAGTTTGAGGAGAAAGAAATCCAAGTTTTTCCGGATATTTCCAGGGAAGACAGAGCTTGGAGATATCATTTGAAACCAGTTACAAAGCTCTTGAGAGACAATGATATTAAGTACAATTGGAGGCCACTACAGCAACTTAAATTTTTTTATAAAGGAAGGATGCATACTATTACTCCAGAAACAGATGTATTAAGATTAATTCGGGGGCTTGGGCTGATTGAGAAAGAGGAAGATTTGGTAGAAATTAAAGACTATATGCTTAAGACGGGTGGAGTACAAGAGGAATCCCCAATTTTGGAAGAAAGAGGTGCAATTGGCGGCCAGGATCCCAAGAGTTTAAAGAGAAAAGAAATTTCCCCGGCAGTTTCTGAGTATAAGAAAATTCGTGAAGATACTGAACGAACGCCAGACAAGATGGAGGATCTTAGTAAAAAGCAGGAAGCTGAGTCCGGGGCGAAGCCAGTCTTGTCTTCTTTTTTTGAAAGTGGAATTTAAAGAACAGCCCGAAGAGGTGATCCGACCATCGGCACGTCCCACTCCCCCACACTCTTTATATAGAGGCGATATCTGATTGAGGATGTGGGGGATGAAGATTGCTTGTTATTTGTTGTGGTTGTTCTGTTTGATATTTGAGTTTTATGTTTATGTTGTTTGTTATATATTGTTTGTGGAGTTTTATGTTTTTGTATGTCTTTTTTGTTTGGTGTTTGGTGTGCACATAAAGGAAGAGGAGGGGTCAGGATTAAAAAAGTTACCGCTTAAATGCGGTTTATAAAAATAATGACATGGAACGTGAAGGGTACAGGCAATCATATAAAAAGGAAAAGATTGGAACTTAAATTTAAAAGGGATTCTCCAGATATATTATTTTTGCAGGAAACTCATCAAAAATCTGAGGATTTTAATAGAATGAATATTAAAGGTATGCAAATTTATGAAAAATCTTTTGGGACTTCCAAAGCTAGAGGAGTTGCGATATTGATATCAAATAGGGTATACTTTGAGAAAAAACAAGTAATTAGAGATGAGGAAGGCAGATATTTAATAATTATAGGGAATATTAACGAGCAAAAAGTGACATTGGTTAATTTATATTTACCGAATGAAAAACAAAAGGGATTTTTGGATAAAATTACTAAGATTTTGGAAACAGAAAGTGAAGGGAAAGTAATTGTGGCGGGAGATTTCAACCTAATTAGGGATAGAATTGATAGTAATAATCCCACCCGCTTTAGACAAACAAATAAAGGGGAAATTTTAAATAAATGGATGTTTCAAAACAGTGTGGCAGATGTTTGGAGAGAGTTGAAAGGCCCTGAAAGGGTGTATACATTTTGTTCTAAGGTACATAATACTTATTCAAGGATTGATTATATTTTTGTTTCTAAAGATTTGCTGAATAAAGTAGATAGAATAGATGTGGGAATTTTTAAGGATTCTGATCATGCAGAAGTTATGATGGAAATAGATTTTAATTTTGAGAAAAAGGAAAGAGGTTGGAGATATGATGAAAAATTGTACAAAAGGGAGGAGGATAAAATATGGATATTCAAAAAATGGAAGGAAAGTTGGGAATTGAATGATAATGAAGAGGTTAAATTTGAAATTGTTTGGGATACTATGAAAGCCATATTTAGAGGAGAAAGTATTAAATTGTCAAGCAGGAAATATAGAGAATACAAAGCTAAAATTGATCAGGATACAAGACAAATTAAGATATTGGAGAACCAATTCTCACTTACGAAAGATAAAAAATGTTTGGAGGAATTGACCTTATTAAAAACTAAATTGATAGAAGAAGATATTGAATTGGTTAAAAAAAATTTAAGATATTTGAATAGGGATTTTTTTGAATTTAGTAATAAAAATTCTAGGTTATTGGCAAAGATGGCGAAAAATAAAACTCAAAAGAGAGAAATTGGTTCTCTGATAGATGAAAAAGGTACAAGGTGTTATAAGAGATTGGAGAAATGTGAAGTAGCTAGGAATTTTTTTCAAAAATTATACTTAAAGAAATCAATTGATTTAGAAAAATTGAAGAATCATCTTGGAAAATATGGTATGAAAATAGACCAAACATACAAAGATTTGATGGAAAGAGATATAACACAGGAGGAAATCAACGAAATAATACAAGAGTTAAAATTAGGGAAGACCCCAGGAGAAGATGGATTACCTGCTGAATTTTATAAAGATTTCAAGGAACTAATAGTACCAAAACTGCAAAAATTATTCAATGGAATTTTACATGGTGGAGAAGTCCCGATGTCATGGAATAAGACAGTAATATCTATAATTCCTAAACCGGATAAAGATCTTGAGAGGATCGAGTCCTATCGACCTATTTCTTTAATCAATCAAGATGCTAAAATATTTACAGCTATTATAAGTAATAGATTAAATAGTTTTATAGACAAATATATAAGTTATAACCAAGTAGGGTTTGTTAAAGGTAGATATATGAGTGATATAATTAGAAGAGTATTGAATATTATAGATGTAGCAGAGAATAATGGAGATGAATTAGGTATAATATCGTTAGATATTTTTAAAGCTTTTGATTCTGTACAATGGGATACTATAAAAGTAATTATCGAGGCATTAGGCTTTGGTAATAAATTTATACATGTTATTTCAAAACTGTATCAAAAAAGTAGTGCAAAGGTAAAGGTGAATGGAACAATGACGGAAGAGATTAAATTGGAAGCAGGCACGAGACAAGGATGTCCCTTGTCTCCAACATTATTTTTGTTAGTTATGGAAGTTTTGATTAAATTGATAGAAGCAGATGAAGAGTTGGAAGGTTACAAGGGATATAAGATAAATTTGTATGCGGATGACACTTTGATTATTTTGAAGGATATAGAGAGAGATTTAAAGAGGATAAATAAACATTTGATAGAATTTGAAGAAATGACAGGTTTAAAGGTAAATTGGTCAAAATCTGAATTATTAATGAATAAAGATGGTAAGGAGTGGGAGAGTATGCAAGAACAATTTGGGATAAGAGCTAAGAATACATTGAAATACTTGGGGATAACACTTTCACTTAAAGTTAGAGAATTAAAAAAAATTAATTATGAGGTGATGTTGAAGGAAGTAGAGAAAAAGATAGATAAATATAAAGAGATAAAGCTGTCTTGGTTTGGTAGAATTGCAATGTGTAAAATGATGTTATTACCAAAGTTTAACTTTTTATTTGAGATGCTACCATTAAATTTGACAGAGAAAGATATAGAAGAATATCAGAAGAAATTAGATAAATTTTGTAATGGTGGGAAAAGACCAAGATTAATGAAGAAATTGTGGTATCAAAACCAAAAAGAGGGTGGATTGGGAATTCCCAATCTACTTAATTATTATCGGGCGTATAATATTAGAACTGTGATAAAAATACTTAAAGGTGGAGATGGTCATTGGGGAGATCTGGAGTTAAAAGATATTAAGAGATTTGGGTCTATATGGTTTTTAGATAGAGCAAAAACAAAAAAGACAATTAATAGTTATTGGTTAAAGGGGTTGAGTAAAACTTGGAATAAATTTGTTAAAAAATTGATTCCGGATATAACGTTTTTGGGAAAGACAACTGAAAGTTGGCCGATTAAAACTAATATAAGTCGGAACAAAGTAATTGAGGATGAAAAAATAGGAAATATAGTAGATTGGTTAAGAGCTTTAGGAACTGAAAGTAGGAAGAAAAAAGTAATTCAAAAATTGGAGTTAAATTGGTTTGAAAAAATACAGGTAGAAAAATGGACTATGAAAGTAAGGGGAATATGTAACATAGATAGAAGTAAAACTAAATTTGAAAGTTTAGTATCTCAAATTATTAAAGATGAAACTGGGTTAAAAGGACTCGTCAGTAAGATATACAAGATTATAAACTTTGATGGAAATCCACAAATGGTAATGAAAAGGAATTGGGAGGAAGATCTAAAGATTAAAATATTGGATTTGGATTGGAACGAGAATTGGAAGAGTCGGATTATGAGGACTTTATCTATAAGGATTAAAGAACATAATTTTAAGGTTGTTTGGAAATGGTACTGGACCCCACTAAGATTATCACTGATAGATAAAAAAATGAGTGATAAATGTTGGAGATGTAATACGGAATTGGGAACTTATGAGCATATGTGGTATAAATGTGTGAAAATTAAAAAGTTTTGGCAGCAATTAGAAAGAACGATGTGTGAAATGATGAAAAGAATAATAATATTGAGACCAGAAACTATATTGTTATTGATAATTAATGAACCAGAGTTAACAAAACATGAGAAAGAACTGATTAGAATCATGATTATAATGGGTAGAATTGTAATAGCAAGATATTGGAAAATAGAGGTAAATATTAAAATAGAAGAATGGTACTGTGAAATGTGGAAATTAGCCTTAAATGATAAAATGACGTGTGATATTAAATTTAGAGAGGGGGTTTATAAAAACGATATCTTTTGGAAGACTTGGAAGCCATTTGTGGACTATGCACTTGGAACTTTGGACGTCTCGACGCCTGTACCGAGGGAACGTGGATTTTGGAGATCCTAAAGATAATAGATGATACTTGAAACCAACTCTTCCTTTTGTTTTGTACAGCACTGGGTGATATATTGTAAAACAGTATAAAAATTTCAATTAAAAAAAAAAAACAGATGAGAAATTATTGTTTGTGTGTTGGTTGTAGAGTAAGGTGACCAGATTTTAACATTAGTAAAGCGGGACATCATTGCCGGGGGGGGGGGGAGCGACAGCGGCCTTTCCTGGCTCCGCAGCCGCCGCAGAGGCCACCTCACCCTAGCCTCCGGTCACCATCCGCTATTACCATAGTGGCCGGGGGGGTGGCCAGGGGACGGCGGAGCAGGGCCGGATGAGCGCAGGCATTCTGCATGCGCTCAGAGGTGGCCTGAGGCCAGGGCAGCGGCACAGGGCATGGGCAGGAAGCAGCAGCCAAAGCGGACTGGCGGGCAGGTGGAAGGGGAGGGCCGATGAGGGAGGAGCGAGCGAGCAGCCAGGTAGGCAGCAGGCAGAGGAGGAGAACTGTGTATGGCGGGGCTGCAGCCAGAGCCTGCGCGGCCCTGAACTTTGTGCCGCCGCCGCTGCCACTGCAATGCGCTGAGAGTGGCCAGCTGAGAGCCCCACTGCTGCCCGCCCGTCCCACCGCAGAGGCCGCCTCACCCCAGCCCCGGTCACTATGCACTATTCCTATGGCGGGATGGGCGGGCGGCGGGGGGGCTCCTGGCCAGCTGCTCTCAGTGCATCACAGCAGAGGCAGCAGCAACACAAAATTAGGGCTGCACAGGCTCCAGCTGCAGCCCCGCTGCGGACAGCTCTCCTCCTCTGACTGCAGCCTGCCTGGCTCTTGTTCGCTCCTCCCTCGCCGGCCCTCCCCTTCTGCCTGTCCACCAGCCCGCTCCGCCCGCCTCTTCCTGCCCACGCTCTGTGCCACTGCCCTGGCTGCAGGGCCGCCTCTGAGCGCGTGCAGAATGCCCGCCGCCCCCTGCTGCCACCCCAAGCAAAAATCCAAAAATTGGGGCTTTTTAAAAATGCCACGGGACGCGGGACAAATTGTTCAAAAGCGGGACTGTCCCACCAAAAGTAGGGACATCTGGTCACCTTATTGTAGAACCCAATTTCAGAACAGACTTATAAGCCTATATGACATCCCACATTCACCAGCATTGTGTTTCCAAAAACACTACTTTGGAATTTAGAGCAGCCTTCCACAACATTGCAGCTGCAATCTGCAATAATCTGACCTTCCTTTCCTGTAAGTAACATTAGACAGGAATTGTAGATTTGGATTTCAAAACATTTGGAGGATGCCAGGTTTGGAAACAAACATTCTAGGAAGATAAGATTGCTTGGATTTCCTCTGACTTTGATTCTCATGGGGCAACTGCAGGTAAAGTGTATAAAGTACTGTTTTAAAGGGATATCTAGAATAAGTTTGATTATGTGACTCCTGAGGAATTGGGCAAGATTTTCCATTCTGTAAATTGAGCCACCTAATTGTTCCATCCAGTCACCTTCTGGATAGCAAAGGCCTTTCTACTAGGATACTTGAGTTGAGCCATGCAGTGGTGATTGTTTCTGTGGAGAAGCAGGTAGTCCCCTCATCTTGGAAGGAAGCAACGATGCACTCTTTCATCATTTAGCATTTAGAGGCCATTGCTTGATCTAATCATCCGGGTCCATTTATTTTCCAAGTGGGCTTGAAGCAATTTTTATAGTAGTTATTAGTCTATCCTGTCCCTGAAAAATGTGTACAAAATCTATTCCAGAAAGAGAAAGCTAATCTTTAACTACTGCTGAACTTTTTGGGGGGAGATAGTAGGAAGTAAAAAGGTAGGGGGGATATAGAGAGGAAGGAAGGAAGGAAGGAAGGAAGGAAGGAAGGAAGGAAGGAAGGAAGGAAGGAAGGAAGGAAGGAAGGTTTTCTTCCGCTATAATAAGCCAGGTTTATTTATTTATTTATTTATTTATTTTTCATATTTATAACCCGCTCCCATCTCACAACAAGGGACTCGGGGCGGCGAACATAGAATTAAATCAATAAATACAAAATACAAATACATAGATATTAGATGCCTGTGTTGTAACCGTTTTTAAAACCCTCGTTTATAATTGGCGGTGCTGGGGTTACGCAAGGCCGGCTATTTGAAAGAAGTGAGTCTTAAGACATTTGCGGAAGAGGCGGAGGTCAGGAATGGTGCGGATTTCAGGGGGCAGGTCGTTCCAAAGGGCCGGCCCTGCCACAGAGAAGGCCCTCCCCCTGGGCGCCGCCAGTCGACATTGCCCGACCGACGGCACCCTGAGGAGGACCTCTCTGTGGGAGCGTGTCGGTCCCAGGGATGTATGGGGCAGGAGATGGTCTTGCAGATAGCTAGGTCCCGAGCCATGGAGCATTTTGAAGATGGTCGTTAGGACCTTGAAGCGCACCCGAAAGACCACAGGAAGCCAGTGGAGCTCGCGTAGGACAGGTGTTATATGGGAGTGTTTAGGTGCTCCCGTAATTATCCGTGCGGCCGCGTTCTGGACTAACTGTAGTCTTCGGGTGCACTTCAAGGGAAGCCCCATGTAGAGAGCATTGCAATAGTCAAGTCGAGATGTGACGAGTGCTTGAGTGACTGTGCGTAAGGCTCCCCGATCCAGTAAGGGACGCAATTGGTGCATCAGGCGTACCTGATGGAATGCCCCCCTGGCCACGGCCGCCACCTGGTCTTCCATAGTCAGCCGGGAGTCCAGGAGGACACTTAGATTGCATGCCTTCTCCACAGGGGCTGGTGTTTCGCCCCCAATGGCCAGAGTTGGAATAATCTGGCTGAAACGGGGTGCCGGAAGCCACAGCCACTCAGTCTTGGACGGGTTGAGCCTGAGTTTGTTACTACCCATCCAGATCCGTACAGCCTCCAAGCACCGGGACATAACCTCGACGGCATCATTGGGGTGGTCCGGGGTGGATATGTACAGCTGGGTATCATCAGCGTACAGATGATATCCCACCCCGAAACCACGGATGATCTCACCCAGCGGCTTCATATATATGTTGAACAGCAGGGGCGAGAGGACCGACCCCTGAGGGACCCCACATAAGAGGGATCTAGAAGTCGACCTCTTCCCCCCCGTCAACACATATTGTGACCGACCAGAGAGGTAGGACGAGAACCACCGTAAAACGGTGCCTCTCAGCCCCAACCCCCCCAGTCGGCGTAATAGGATACCATGGTCGATGGTATCAAAAGCCGCTGAGAGGTCTAATAGGACTAGGATAGAGGAAAATCCTCTATCTCGTGCCCTCCAGAGATCATCGACCAATGCGACCAATGCCGTCTCGGTACTGTGCCCGGGTCGGAAGCTGGACTGGTGCGAATCTAGATAGTCAACTTCATCCAAGTGTCGTGGAAACTGTTGGGCCACCACACTCTCAACAACCTTCACTAGAAAGTGGAGGTTGGAGACGGGACGATAGTTTTCTAATAATGCTGGATCCAGGGACGGCTTCTTGAGGAGGGGCCTCACCACCGCCTCTTTCAAGATGGTAGGTAAGGACCCCTCACTCAGAGATGCGTTGACAATGCCCTGAAGCCAGCCTCGTGTCGTCTCCCAGGATTCCAGTACAAGCCAGGAGGGACACGGGTCCAGTAAACATGTGGTGGCCCTGAGTCTCTTTGACAGCTTGTCCATATCTTTGATAGTAACAAAGTCAAACTCCTCCCACAATGGTGTCTCAAGAGCTGCTTTGGCACTCTCGACAGGGCTATTGACAATGGAGGGTAACTCGCTTCGAATCCGAGTGATTTTCTCCTGCAGATAAATCCCAAATTCCTCTGCTCGACCCTGTAAAGAGGCTTCCCGCGACCTCTGTTGGAGGAGGGAGCGGGTTACCTTAAACAGGGCGGCAGGGCGGTTTTCTGCGGATGCAATAAGTGTGGCACAATATTCACGTTTGGCCCGCCTTATTGCCACTAAATAAGTCCTAATGTGGTCTCTTATTAGTGTTCGGTCGGATTCAGAGCAAGATGATCTCCATCTGCTCTCTAGGCGTCTCCTGTGGTGTTTCATCCCCCTGAGCTCCTCGGTAAACCAAGGGGCCCAGGTGGTTCGTCGCCACAAGAGAGGCCGCAAGGGCGCGACTCGGTCCAAGGCCCCGGCGGCCGCACTTAACCATGCAGTCACTAGGTCCTCAGCCGAGTCGCGGAGCAAGTCCGGAGGAATTGGCCCAAGCTCCTTCTGGAACCTTAACGGGTCCATCAGGAGCCTGGGGCGGAACCATATAGGGATGTTTGGTTCCGCCTCCTCACAGTGAGGTGTGGCGGTCGGAAAGTCGAGCCGAAGGAGAGCGTGATCTGTCCATGACAGGGGTGTGATGACTAAATCCCCTACTCCCAGATCACTACTCCACTGACCCGAGATGAAGATGAGATCCAAAGTGTGTCCGCCCTCATGAGTAGGGCCTAGAACTACCTGAGTCAGGTCCATGGCTGTCATGGAAACCATGAACTCCCGAGCTACACCAGAGGTCTCACTAGCAGATGGCAGGTTAAAATCCCCCATGACTACAAGTCTGGGGGTTTCAACCGCCACCCCGGCTATAACCTCAAGCAGCGCGGGCAGGGCTGTTGTTGTATAGCGAGGAGCCAGGTATACAACTAACACGCCCAACTGCCTCCCTAGGCCCCACTTCACAAGGAGGGACTCACACCCGGTCGTCTGAGGGACTGTGGTCTCCTTTGGCTCAAGACCTTCCCTAACCATGATCGCCACTCCCCCACCCCTCCCTAAGGCCCTGGGCTGATGGAAGGCTCGGTATCCTGGTGGGCACATTTCTATGAGGGGATGTCCTCCCTCGTGGCCCAACCAGGTTTCCATAATGCCAATCAGGTCCGGGTCCCCCTCCACCACAAGGTCATGTAAGTGAGGGGCTTTTTGTACCACGGACCTGGCGTTGCATAGCATCAGTCCAAGGCCCCGGGTCTGCGGTTCTTGCTCACCTAGTCTGCGATGAAGGAAAGGGGAGTTGGAGCGCGTGATCACCTGTAACCATCGGCCACGATGCTCCAACTGATGGTGTCCATCCCCCCTTCCACCGTCCCTGCCCCTGCCCCTCCCCAAGACCGTATTGATGGCAAATACCCTAGTGGGACCGACCCTCCCTCCATCCCCCTTCGTCTTTTCATTTCCGCATATTGCCGGCCTTCTCGCTTGGCGTTCCCCTAATTGGTCCCCCCACCCCCTTCCCTGGGAACCCCTAAAAGTCGGATTAAAAATTTACACAGGAATCCCCTGAGCCTGCGCTTCGCCCACCTCTTAGGATTAATAAATCCATCCTCGAGGTGTGTCCGTGTTAATTCAGGGGGCCAGACCTGCGAGAGGGGACATTCTCGCAGGCAGAGGAGCTCAGATCTAGAATATGGTAGCATTTCAGGGGTCTTTGTTCCCCCGGAGGCAATCTGATGACCTATGATAGTTTTGTTGGGAGAGGACTAGGATGGAAGGTAAAGTAGAGGTTATATATATTTGATGGTACATGCCGAGCCAGGTGTCACAAGTATAAATATATACTACCTATAATATATTACTATATATTACTATATTTACTTTAGAAAGTTAAGTTATGCTTCATGGAAAACTGTAAACAATAAATACAATTTTATGATGACCCTTGCGATTTTAGTGTGGCCTTGGTTCCAATTTTAGAATATGAATGGAATAAAATGAGCCAAACTTTCTAGAAATTTATTTTATTGCTTTATTCATCATTCACCTCCCAGTTGTCTCTCTTTATATTTTTCTTTCTGTGCCATGGAAAGCTAATTCTCTTGTGGGCTGTTTAAAGCTATAGCATTCTCTAAAGCCTTCCTTGCTATTCCCCCACATGCTCTAGTAAAGAGGCTCTTGGCATCATGAAGTATTTCCTTCAAGGTGAGCCAGAAGCTGATATTATATTTGTATGTAATTTTCTTATGCCTGCCAACTTTTTTGCTTCTTTATTCACAGAGCACTGTTTCCTTGTATCCTCATTTTGAATGCATTTATCTGGACGACAATTCAATAATTTTTATAAAACTCATCATTAAGAAGAGATGAGAAAACTCCCTCTGGTAGGCTCATGGGTTCAGAATGGGTTCAGAAGAATTGAAGTATTTTGTCAAAAGAATATAGTTTCATTAATCCTGATTTTGGTCTTGTAACTGGCAATCAGGGGAAAGTCAGTTGTCACCTCCTATTTCCCTTCCACTGAATTCCCAACATTTCCATCCATTCTCATGAACATTATGCACTACCCATTCATCTGTATCCAATCCCATTTCTTTCCACCTTCTAGTATTTCTCTTTGGCTTTGTTATCACTCTGAAAGCAGAAGAACATTCATTCAATTTCTAATTCTAATTTAGGTCACAGACCAAATATTAGCATAAAAGTAAAAAGGCTATAAAAATATGGTGTCATATTGCTATGGCAAATATCCAGAAATTAATTATTTATAAAACGAAAAGAAAATGATTATATTCTGCACAAGTTGTTTTCACAACTAAATAATGAAATTCAGTTAAATTGAGCAGGTTAATATCTTTAAAAATTTACATATCTATTTCCAAACCTTCATCTCCTGTAAACATTAAACCTACAATCTTATAGCATTGATGTAAAGCCTCATTACAGTAGCAATTAGATTTGCATGTTATAAGGACAATAACTGTTCCTGAAGAAATTATATTATTGAAGATAAAGTGGGAAGACTTAAACATTCTGTGCTAATAACTGCTTAAAAAAAATATCTCCCAAAATACTTTTGTTTCAGACTCGGTAGCAATTCACGCTTCCTACTAGAGCTTATCTGACCAACATGAAAGTCTAAATTTTGATTGAATACTTCTTTTTAATTGCTTTAGTAGATTAGGTTCTAGACTATTTATTTTTTATAATTTATTTTAGGATCTAGGTTAATTAAATTGACTTTTATTCCTAAATGCACAAGTCCTCCTGAGTTCTTATTTCTGGGTTTCTGGCTCCAACTTTCCTAATTTGCAAGTATGTCGGAGTAAACTTCTGATCTGGTGTGGAAGTAATCTGACTTTTTGAAGTAATTGTTTTAAAATCAGAGAGCTAATTTTGATTAAAATAGTAGTGTGTTTTTATGTATTTGTAAACATGGTATTTGACATGCCTTTTGAGGATGAATGAGGAAGATTGTCATAAAATTATTATTGCAAGGAAAATGATACAATATTTTTTTCTTTCATTCATTTTTCTTACAAAGCATAATAGGAAATTGTGAATGGTGGACAAAAAGACACTTGTACCCTAAAACGAGTGACAAAACAAATGTGATATGAGATGATTTATGTACTTTTTTCATTTAAAAACCGCTATGGAGTAACATCAGTTTTCAACAAATCACTGATCTTCAGATTTAAACTATTTTCCCTTCCCAAAGAAGTGAATATGAGTCTATGGAATGAGGTTTAAGGACTAAAAATTGTTTCTGGCATATGCATATCAAATTGTACCTTAGTGACATTAAAGAATGATTCAAATGGCCATAGATCATGATTTGCTCTATACAATTCATGTTGAAGCCTAATAGCTAAATCAGTGCAAACCTCCCTGATAAGGTGAAAAAGACATAAACTATAAAAAAAAAACCACTTTATGTCTTCTCTGCATATCTTCTTTTGCTTTACCAGTTTCCATAAACTGGCATAAATATGTTGAATTGCTGAAAAAAGATGGGGTTTTTCAGTAGGGAACAATACCTGGAAAGGCTCTCATTTAGAACCATTTCCACATTGAATCAAAACACCTGTGCCCTTATTTTATCAACATTATTTAAAGATGGTTAGATAAATATATTTAATACTACAATATGGGTTTTTTTCCAAAGGAAGTTGGAGTTCCATTGTGCAGTTCAACTGGTGGATGGAATAGTATTATCCAGTATGTGTAAAACATGTTTTATTTTATAAACTTATAGTGCCTAAGGAAAAGTAACTCTTCAGGTTTCAGTTTTGAAAACTATTACAAGTTAGACATTATTGTTTTCAAGATGACCATTATGTTCAGGTATTCTTTAAATACAACATACCTAAACTAAGTTCTAAGAGGTCATCTCCCTTTTGGGAGATAGGGCGGTATAAAAATCCAAAAAAGTAAGTAAGTAACTAAGTAAGTTATTTGGTAGCATCTACTTATTAATTTGATAAAAAAAGTGTATAGGGATATATTGTAGGCATATATTTCTGTGAGTTGGGGTTAGCTGTCAATTTTAATTTTCTTTACATTCTTTTTTTACATTTGCATTTCCAACATTCATTTGAAATGCCTTTATAATTACCTGATTTTTAAGAAAACTCTACAGGCAAATTTCCCCTTCATGGATTACTGCCTTGTTGTGGCAAAGGGGCTTGCATAGCTCAATTTATCTATGAACTATGCCATTCAGGGCCACCCAAGATGGGCAGGTCATAGCAGAGAGTTCTGACAAAATGTGATCCACTGAAGAAGAAAATGGCAACCCACTCCAATATCTTTGCCACGAAAACGCCATGGACAGCATGTTCTTAAAGAGATGAGAGTACCTGACCATCTTATTTATTGCTTTAGAAACCTATATGTGGGTCAAGAAACAATATTGAGAATTGGATATGGAATCACTGATTGACTCAAAATTGGGAAAGGAATTAGACAAGGCTGTATACTGTCACTCTGCCTATTTAACTTATATGCAGAGAACATCATGAGAAAGGCAGGGCTAGATGAATCACAAGTTGCAATTAAAATTGCCGGGAGAAATATCAACAACCTCAGATATGCAGATGATATCACTCTAATGGCAGAAAAATGAAGAAGAACTAAAGAGCCTCTTGATGCAGGTAAACGAGGAGAATGCAAAGGTTGGCTTGAAATTCAACATTAAAAAAGCTAAGATCATAGCATCCAGCCCTCTCAATTCCTGGCAAATAGATGGGGAAGAAATGGAGGTAGTGACAGATTTTATTTTTCTGGGCTCCAAGATCACCACAGATGGGGTCTACCCCAAGAAATTAAAAGACACTTGCTCCTGGGGAGGAAAGTATGGCAAATCTAGATAGCATACTAAAAAGCAGAGACATCACCCTGCAAACAAAAGTGTATCTAGTCAAGGCTATGGTTTTTCCAGTTGCAATGTTATGGCTGTTAAAGTTGGATCATAAGAAAAGTTGAGCGCCAAAGAATGGAGGCCTTTGAACTATGGTGCTGGAGAAGACTCCTGTGAGTCTCTTGGACTGCATAGAGATCAAACTGGTCAGTCCCACAGCAGATCAACCCTGACTGCTATTTAAAAGGCCAGATCCTGAAGATGAAACTCAAATCAGAAGGAAGATCTCACTGGAGAAGAGCCTAATGCTGGGAAAGATTGAGGGCAAAAGAAGAATGGGACGACAGAGAATGAGGTGGCTGGATGGAGTCACTTAAAAAAGCACCAGTAGGCGTGAGCTTAAATGGACTCCAGAGGGTGGTAGAGGACAGAAAGGCCTGGAGAAATATTGTCCATGGGGTCATGATGGGTCAGACAAGGCTTCACAACTAACAACAACACTGAAGTGGAGGGTGGGGTGGAGCTAATAGGTGTCCAAGCTAAGTGCCTGAAGAAGCCCAGCTGGCCAATGGGTATGCAGGGCATCCCAACACTGGCAGCTCTGCGAGAAAAGAAACTGATTGTTTTTGCCAAGCCAAGTTGATGCAGGGTCACTTTGTAGCTCTGCGTTGTAATGGGCTTCAGGAGGATGAGGGGATGCCATCTCCCCCATTGTAAAGAGCGAGAGTGCAAAAGTTCACTCAATCAATTCCAATTTTGCGAGCTCTTTTTCTTTCATGAGAAGTTGGAGTTAATTACGTGAAACATGATGGAGAAATACGATTGGAGCTGGGCTGGTATTACTGTGCACGTGCCCACAGAGAGGGCTCTGCTTTCCATGTTTTGCATGTATGCCATAGGTTCACCATCACGGGTCTAAAGCAAGGCCTTTGATTGCATTAATTATACAACAACGTAGAACATTTTAGTGTTCTGCCAAAAGTGTTCTGTTCAGTGTTCTGTTTAGTGTTCTGTTCTGGTACTGTCAAAAGATTTTATTGTATTTCTGGACAATTTTTATAATGAACACAAAGCTATTGTCAAAACTACATTTGGAGTGGTTCAGTAGAGCAGTCCACAGACCAGCACCAGTCTGCAGCCTGCCAGGAACCAGACTGCGCAAGCAAGCAAAGCCTCATCCATGCTTGCATACAGTAGATCCAAGCAGTGTGTGAAACCACATACCAAAATCTGTGGAAAAATAGCCCTCCATGGAACCGGTCCCTGATGTCCATAAGTTGGGGGCTGCTGCAGTAGAGGAACACATATGAGACAAGGATGCACATTACTCCCTTATATGTTTATTTACATAGAAAATGTAGTAATTAATTTTATTTTGAAAGAGCTCTATATATTCTTTTGATACTTTCTTTGTTTTACTATATAATTTAATAACATTTTAAACATTATATCTATTGTTTTATACATTTCATCTCTTCAACCTGTAAGAATTGGAATCATTTCCTATCTTGTTTTAAACAATTAACCAAGATCTAATTAGATCTTTTGCTTTCTTCCAGTATATCATGTAAACTTGTTAACATATATTCTGAGTGTTGTGATAGTATAGTAGTGAATTCATATTTCTTTTTCTATTTTTTTTCAGTACAAAACTATAGATGGTCATCTATGCCCATTTTTCAATTAATCTGTCAACTTAGTCTCCCTTTTACCTTATTTTTATGTATCCGTAAGCAATAATTCTATGTGCTTTATATGCTTCTGCAATGAGGCAGTTTATGTTTCTGAATTCAAGTCAGCATATTGTGAAGTCTCACTCTGTATTTCTTATAAGGAATGTATTTTCAATGTAGGTAAACAATGAAATATCAATTTGTCAATACTTTAATCATTTTAAAATATCCAATATTTCATTAAAATCTTTTATTTTCCGCTGAGTTAACATGGCGGCAACAGTTGCATGGAGGAGTAGCTGCAGAGCAGCCAGCTGTTTGTGGCAGACATTACACCCTAGACCCTAGACCCTAGACCCTACACCCTCCCACCAAGGCCCCTAGCCGGCCTAAAAACATTCCCTGGTGGGTTTTTCCCCTTACCCACCACCCTAGTTCTGGATTTACCCTCCCCCTCCCTGGGACCCCTTAAAACATGAACTAAAAATTTAACTAAAAAAACCCTTAGTTTCTGCTTCTGCCACCTCTCTTGGTTTACGAACCCATCATTGAGGTGGGCCCTCGTTAGAGCTGAGGGCCAGACCTGCAAGAGGGGGGACTCCTGCAGGGCACGAAGGTCAGCCACTGAGTACATTGAAAGAGTAGTCTGTAGGGAGATGAATTGTCAGGAAGAAAAAACACCGCCTTGATATAAACTATCATTTGGACCTATAAGTTCCTTGTTGATATATTTCAGCATCATCTTGAAACTTCCGAATATCTGCACACCCGCATTGGGCCAGAGTTCCTTTATTGCAAATTCAGTCTTGTTCACCACCTCCACCCGCATTCTTTCCTCTTCAGGTCAAGAAGACATGTACTTATAGAAGTCATTGATTTCTTCGTGAAGGCCCACCACGCCAAGGCTGTAATTCATCTTACAGGGGCTCTTCACCCTCCTAGCATGGTGGGTGGATGTTGGGGCATGCCAAGAGCTTGGTGTCAATGTCCGAGAGTCGGAGTTGCCACAAACCACGTAGGGGGAGGTGGTGCGCAGTTGGGTGTCAGGCATCAGGTGCTGTAATGAACTCACACTGGAAGAGGGTCAGGAGAGAGACAATTTCAGCCGTATCAGAAGCCATGAATCCAGGTTTGCTGCAGCCTTCAGAGAGCCAGCAAGGAGTATATGCTGGAGCAGGTCAGCAGAGCAGGCAGGAAAGCTGTCAGAAAGTGTTTGCTGGGAGATCGCTTCCGGCTTTGGATGCGGACGGACATGTATTCCACACGTCCGCCGCTGTGTTTCCTTAGCGGGTGCCTTTGGGTGCAGGGGGGACACGAAGAATCCCCCCGTAAGGTCAGCTTGCGGTGAGGCCCCCACTTCGATGCCGGTCAGGGGGGCTGTTCCCGCTTCGCCCCAGGAGCCAAGGAATGGAGTGCGGGGGAGTGCTTCCCTTTCGCTGAAGGAGCTGGAACCATGGAGGATTTTTTTCAACGAGCTGAAATACCAGGGCTGAATGGCTGCGCTGAGCCTCCGGATCAGAAGAAATAGCAATGTGAGTGACTTATTTGAAATTTCTACATTCAACCTTTGAAAGAGAGAAATAGGGGGGAGTTGGGAGAAACAACCCCCCTGGAAATAAAAGCGGCACTAGAGAATTAGTCCCGCGAAGCGGAGAGAGTGAAAGTGACATCCGATGGATTAATTGAAAAAGGAAATGTATTGCCAAGTAAGGAATTGCTGTTAAACAATGTA
Source organism: Rhabdophis nuchalis (assembly GCA_039707465.1). Classification (NCBI taxonomy): domain Eukaryota; kingdom Metazoa; phylum Chordata; class Lepidosauria; order Squamata; family Natricidae; genus Rhabdophis; species Rhabdophis nuchalis. The sequence continues at coordinate 96,828,026 of CM077647.1, forward strand.
CCGTATTTTTCGGAGTATAAGACACACCGGAGTATAAGATGCACCAAGGTTTTGAAGAGGCAAATTACAAAAAAAAAGTAGGTAGGTAGGTAGGTAGCTAGAGGGAGAGAGAGGGAGAGAAAGAAAGAGAAATACGAAAGGTAGGTAAAGGGATAGAGAGAGAAATAGAGAGAAATACAGTAGGTAGGTAGGGAGACAGAGAGTAGGTAGGTAGGTAGGTAAGTAGGTAAAGGGATATATAGAGAGAGAAATAGAGAGGGAGAGAGAAATACAGTAGGTAGGGAGAGAGAGTGTCTGTGTAGGTAGGTAGGTAGGTAGGTAGGTAGGTAGGTAGGTAGGTAGGTAGGTAGATAAAAGGGGAGAGAGAGAAATACAGTAGGTATGTAGGGGGAGAAGGAGAATGTGTGTGTGTGTGTGTAGGTAGGTAGGTAGAAAGATAGAGAGAGAAATAGAAAGATAGAGAAATACAGTAGGTAGGTAGGGAGAGAGAGTGTGTGTGTAGGTAGGTAGGTAGAAGGATAGAGAGAGAAATAGAAAGAGAGAGAGAAATACAATAGGTATGTAGGGGGAGAGGGAGAATGTGTGTGTACTGTAGGTAGGTAGAAGGATGAGAGAGAAATAGAGAAATACAGTAGGTAGGATGGAAGAGAGAGAGTGTGTGTGTGTAGGTAGAAGTAGATGATAGATAGATAGATAGATAGATAGATAGATAGATAGATAGATAGATAGATAGATAGATAGATAGATAGATAGAAATACAGTAAGTAGGGAGGGTGTGTGTGTGTGTGTGTAGTCAAGTAGGTAGAATGATAGAGAGAGAGAGAGAGAGAGAGAAAGGGAGAAATACAGTAGGTAGGTAGAGAGAGAGCTAGAGATTAGGTAGGTAGGTTGATGTTCTCAGGTGTATTTATTTATTTATGTCCTGCAGAAGGAAATCGCAGACAAACCTTAAAACTTCGTTTCTGCTTGCTCAAAAAAAGTTAAAGAGCCTTCCGAAAGGTGGTGGTGGTGGAGCCTTTGCACTCGGCAAACTTCCAAAACAGCCCATTTCTCCGTGAAAATGAGGCTGTTTTTTTTTAAATAAAAAGCATAAGTAGCCTTGGGGGGGGGGGCTTGCAGAGTGCTCCTAGGGGGGTGGGGGGTGAAAAATGAGCAAAAAACCCGCCCCATTTACCCAGGAGACTAGGCACTCCATAAAGCTCGGCACAGCCAGTTTGGTGAAGGGGGCGGGGTTCCAGGAGGCAAAAAGGGTTTTTTTGCGCTTTGCATATTTTCTCAAACTGCTCTTTCTCCGCGAAAACGGGGCCGATTTTCTTCAAATAAAAAGCATGACTAGCCTTGGGGGGGCCTGCAGAATGCTCCTGGAGAGATGGGGGCAAAAAACCGCCCCATTTATCGCGAAAACGGGCCATTTTTGGGTCAAATAAATTTCATGCGTAGTCCTATGGAGGCTTATAGAGTGCTGCTGGGGGAGAGGGAAACGGCCCGTTTGAGGCTAATTTCTGCCCTCCCCAGCCCCCAGGGGCTCTCTGGAAGCCTTCACAAGACTAGGCACAGCCAGTTTGGTGAAGGGGGTGGGGTTCCAGGAGGCTAAAAAATGCTGTATTCGATGTATAAGATTCACCCAGATTTTCAGCCTTTCAGATTTTTAGAGGAAAAAAGGTGCGTCTTATACTCCGAAAAATACGGTATCCTGAGCCTTGCTACATTTAAAATAGACTGTTTTGAAACTTTTACTTTCTTCACCGCTGCCAGCAAGGTGGAAAGATGGCGTTTCTTTGTTCCCAGATGGAACTTTTTCTTTTGAAAACAAGCATTCCTCCACTTTAACAAACTAAATGAGATTAAATTCAAAATAAATATAAAAAGGCTTCCTCTAGTGACTTTCAGTGCTCTCATCTGACGTGAATTCTTCTGTTCTTGTTTGGAAAATTATATTTCACTTTTCTCTCTGAAAATTGCAAGCTTAATTTGAACTACCATTGCTTTTGTCTCGGACTTCACGGACTGCCCGCCCCACTGCGTCATTTTTTCCTTCTTTTTTTTACATTAACATCTAAAACTTTAATTATGACATCGAGAAAGCCTCCTTTTGGTAAATCAAGTTCTGCTCCAACATCTACAAAGCCCAATCCAACCTCACAACCAAAAATTACAGCTTTATTTCAGAGGGAAACAGAAGCAGAGGATCCTAAGCCAACAACTACAGAGGAGATGTTTCAAAAAATAATGAATGAAATACAACAAATCCGGAAAGACAATTTAAGTACAAGACTGGAACTTTTGGAGGCACAAAGAGAAATAACAAATAATAAGCAAAAAATTGAGGGGCTGGAGGTGGGGGCAGTTGGAATGGGGGAAGAGATAAAAGATTTTAAGAAGGAAATATTACAGATATTACTGGCCAGATGTCTAGACTTGATTTTGAACGTATGTCTTTCTTTTTAAGGTTTCAGAATGTTGCAGAAACAGATAATGAAAATTTAAAAGAATTAATGGCTACAATTTTAGCGGATTATACTAAGAAAAATAAGGAAAATATTTGGGGAGACATTGATTTGATTTATAGAATTAATTCTGCATATGCCAGAATAAATGATGTATCCAGAGAGATACATATTAAATTTATAAGAAGGTCAACAAGGGATGAGATACTGAGAGCGCAAAGAGGAGGACCTTTAATATATCAGCAAAAAGAGGTGGCCATACTGAAGCAGATCCCTAAAAAAAATACGAGATTTAAGAAGGAAATATTCCTTCTTATTGAAAAAATTATATAAAAAGGGGGTGTGGTTCAGGTGGTTGATGCCAGAAGGGATGTTGGTATTCTGGGAGGGAGGAAGAGTTAGAATGAAAACAGTGGAAGAGGCGGAGAATTTTCTTAAAAAACATTCCTCAATCCTGGACGATGATGATATGGGAACGGGAGGGGCCTCGGCTCCGCCTACTGGAGGGGGGGGAGGAGAAAGAAACAATAGCAAAAAGGCTCAGATCACAAAAATAACTTCTTTGTTCTTTTTTTTAAATCTATGGTAATTCCTGTATTGATGTTAATAGAAACAAAGTAATTGAATGTATGAAATTTTACTTTTGATTATGGAACTTATGATTTAAAATGTATGTACCCCTTCCTATTTTTTATTTCTTAATGGAACTTACTCAAGAAGACTCGGAGGTGGACACCAACCCCGATGTGGAAGCTCTAAAATATTGTTATAATATCTTACCTATCCCTTTTCCTTTATAAAATGTTAAAACTAATAAAAATTATTTCAAAAAAAAAAGTGTTTGCTGGAATAGGCTAGCAGAGCAGGCAGGTCTTGACAATGTCATCTGGGAGGAGTTCAATCTTGTGACTCCTGAGGACATGGACAGGATGCTGGGCGGCTGAACACCATCACATGTTTATTGGACCCATGTCCCTCCTGGTTGGTACTGGCCTCCTGGGAGGTTACACGAGGCTGGCTCCAGGGAATTACTAACGCTTCTTTGAGTGAGGGGCTACTGCCGGCCGCCTTGAAAGAGGCGGTGGTGAGGCCCCTCCTCAAGAGGCCCTCTCTGGATCCGGCTGTTTTGGCCAACTATCGTCCTGTCTCCAACCTTCGTTTCATCACGAAGGTTGTTGAGAGTGTGGTGGCGCGACAGCTCCCTCAGCACCTGGATGAAGCTGTCTATCTGGACTTGCGCCAGTCCGGCTTTTGGCCTGGGTACAGCACGGAGACAGCATTGGTCGTGTTGGTCGATGATCTCTGGAGGGCTCGGGATAGGGGTTGTTCATCTATCCTGGTCCTATTAGATCTCTCAGCGGCTTTCGATACCATGCTGCACCGGTTGGAGGGGTTGGGGGTGGGAGGCACCGTTTTACGGTGGTTCTCCTCCTATCTCTTTGACCGGTCACAGTTTGTGTTGGCAGGGGGGCAGAGGTCGACATCAAGGGGCCTCACCTGTGGGATCCCACAGGGGTCGGTCCTGTTCAACATTTACATGAAGCCATTGGGTGAGATCATCCGTGGTTTTGGGGTAGAGTTCCATCAGTACGCTGATGACACCCAGCTGTACATCTCTATCCCGGACCACCCCAATGATGCTGTGGAAGTGATGTCCCAATGTCTGGAGGCCGTGCGAGTCTGGATGGGAAGGAACAGGCTCCGACTCAACCCATCCATGACCGAGTGGCTGTGGCTTCTGGCGTCACGGTATAGTCAGTTGATGCCATCTCTGACTATTGGGGGCGAGACACTGGCGTGGTGGGCCTTCTCTGTGGCAGCTCCCACCCTCTGGAATGACCTATCCCCTGGACTAAGGATGATCTCAGACCTACATCTCTTCCGTCGGGCCCTAAAGACGCATTTATTCTGCGCTGCCGGCCTGTCGTAGTTTTTAAAGGTAGTTTTTAAAGGGATTTTATAGTGATTTTAGTATGGGGTTTTAAAATGCAGGCCATTTATTTAATATCTTTTTAACATATTGTTTTAGATTTTGTACCGTTTATTTTATTGTGGCTGTACACCGCCCTGAATCCCAAAATGGAGAAGGGCGGTATATAAATCAAATAAACTATAACAACTATAACTAAATTGAATAAAACTAAACTAAACTTATTTTACCATTTTATCATAAATACAACCATTCAAGTGCAGCAAAAAATAATAGGAAATTCTAAATTTGATCCATAAATATTAACATGGCTATTGCCAAACTTTGTGATTTTAGCACATAAATAAATAATGCATATTTATATCATGTATAACTTGTACTTAATTAGGAATCCTTTCCACAACTTTGAGTTTGATCAAAGTATTTGTGATGCCCTATCCAATCTTCAATGGAACAGTCAGTTTGGTCTGATGGTTAAGGTCCAGGCTGGAAATCATAGGCTGAATTCTAGTCCTTGTTTAAGCATGAAAGCCAAGCTGCATGACTTTGAACCAGTCATTCTCTTAACCCAACCCACCTCAGATGGTTGTTTATTGTGGGGAATAGGGAAGAACGGAGTAATATTAGGTAATATTAGGTAATATAAGGTAATATTAGCTAATACAATATTCCAATAGAGAGAGAAGCTCCCTGAACATGGGCTCCAGCATGAGTCCGAAAGCTCAGAAGAGTAAAACTCTGGTTCCAATGACAGACACAGTTTTGATCTTGCAATATTAGGTAAGTTTTCCACTTTTAGTTATTTATAAAATAATAAAGATGCTATAAAAATGAACACATACATAAATAAAATATCTGACTTTTAGTAAAATAGCAGGATATTTTATTAACTGGTATAAATCAGAGCTGATTTCTCTTTAAGAAATATCAATTCCATATTTGTATCAAATCCATTAAATATCCAGGTATGTTTATACTAAAGAATATAATTCAATAACATGTAATATAAATAAAATATATGGATAGGTTACTTAGATATTGATAATGGGAGATACCACATCTTATATTTCGAGAAAAGGTGAATGCTTTTCAAATCAATATTATTCCCAGATTAATTTATCTGAAAGCAATTGCAATTTATATAGCTGGAAAATGTTTTCATAAAATAAATTCTTCATTTAGAAAATTTCTATGCAGTCCTTCAATTCCAGCAATAACATTACAGAAGCTATAATTGTGAAATAATGAGGGATTATATGTTTACCTATTGTCAGATATTAAATACTGAAGCCAGCAATTGGTATTAATTTTTCTGATTCTGGCAACTTTGAAATATTTATATATAACAGCTTTGATTGGATGGACAGTATTGAGATCTAAATAGCCTAAAGTTCTAATAAGTCTGGAAACAATTACCTCAGTTAGAAACTATGGAATAAAATGTCTAAGAAAAAAAGATCCAACTCTTTTTCCCCTGCTAAATTATGGAGAAACCTAACTTTAGAAATTAGGAAAACTAATGATATGGAAAAATTGGATGGCAGGGGGATATTGACTTTGGACCAACAAATACATGACAAAGATGAATTTTTAAAATGCTCTGTGTTAAGAAATGAATATCCTGTACCAAATGTAATCCAATGGCAATACTTAGTTATAGCATTTGTTAACAACATTGTTTGCATTTTCCATCTATGAGCAAATTATCTGTAGACATAGACTTTGAATGGTCAAATATAATGAAATATGAGTCTCATTTATACAAAATGAAGTAGGTTAAAATTGTAGTTATACAAATGTATTAGAAATGTTTATGTACTTGAATAATACTTGCATTAGATAGCTGAATGTAGAATTGCTACTATCTACTGCTAAATTAATATATTATGCATTTTACTATTTACTTTTTAAAGCACTTTCTACGTGTCTTTATTATTTTTTCTTTAACAATATATGTATTTTTATCTTTGTGTTTTGTTTTTCCTTGTATTAAAAAGAATGAAATAATTTTTTTAAAATAGAAAATGTATTATAAGGATGGCAGTATTTGTAAAGATTCAGCTGTCAAAATTAAAAGTAAAAATTAATTTTAATCATCTATATATCACTTAGGTGAAAATTATGAAAGTAAAAAACTGAATGTAAAATGGAGACAAAGGTAAGGTCAACATATATTCTTTTTTTTGTGTGGAAAAAACAATTTTTATTGGTTTTACAAGTTATAGAAAAGGAAAGGGGTATATAGGGTTCATAGAAAATATTTTGGAGCTTCCATGTCAGGGTTGGTGGTTGCACCCGGGTCTTCGTACAAAATATAACTAATTAAATGGTGGTTAGAGATACATATATATTACATTTTAAAGTTCATACATTCAATCTTTGTTTCATATTAACATCCGTTTCAGGAATTACAGCAATTAAACTTATTTCTGGGATCTGAGTCTCTTTGCTATTATGTCTTCTTCCTCCCTCCCTCCCATGGGCGAGGCCATGACCCTTCCCGTCACGTCTTGTTCATCTCCCAGGGTAGAGGCGTGTTTTTTGAGAAAGACCTCTGCCTCTTCTACTGGGTCAACACATATTCTTAGTGAACTTATTGTTGGTAGCAGATTTGTGGGGAGGGTAAAGAAATTCTAAAAATGTACAATGTGCTGGAGAGGTAGAAAGACCAGGAAGACCTATAATAGCAAAATATGAAAATGGTGATAGTATATTAAAAATGATTGTGTTTGACAGGGTTAAATGAAATAGAAAAATGGAATAACATGAAATGGATAGATAGGAGATTAAAGAATGCTAGTAGAAGAAATATAAACTATGGTCAAGATAAATTGTTTTATGAGTATTTATCCTTATATTACTAACTAATCTGGAGCCATTTTTTTTCCTGTGAGGCCTACTTTGTCTAGAAATGGACAAATTAAACCAAATGGACTGCCAGCTAGGCTGGAGAATTTTAGATAGCAAATATATAGGTCAGACTGTCTATTCCTGGGAAACAATCTGTTCCAATAAAATAAATAACTCAAACTGACTTATGAGTCAGCTTTTTGGAATTTTTCACTTATGGAGAACATGTTTCTCTTAATCTCTCCCCCCCCCCTCTCCTCCCCCACCCCAGGATGCCTTAGGTTTCCTTATAGTTCAACATGTATTGTTTCTCCATTGTGGAATCAAATTTAAAAACACTTTTTACACACTAAACACTTATAATTATAATACATTATAATCAGTGGTAGGATTCAAATAATTTAACTCTGCCCTAAATGACCACTATAATTATTTTCAAAAATGATATACCAAAAGGATTAGGGCTGCTTATTGTAAAACCCACAGCCTAGGGGCCGGATGCATCACGAGCTGCTATGCACACCCCTGGTTGAGGGAAGGGGGATAAAGGCACCCTACATCACATGATGGTGACTTGACAATGCAAGTATGACACCCTTGGATTGGGGTTTGGATTAGGGCCAGAGTATTTTTTGACCACCCTAGAACTTTGAAGTAGATTCCTGTAAGTGGTTCAGTTAGCTTCCGTTCTTGCTGATTTCCAGGTACAAAGTTTGTTTGCTTTTCAAAATTTGTCCCTGCTTTGTGAGTTTCTTCTATTTTCCTGGTTGGTTATTGGGCTACATTTGATATGATTTTACTCTGCACACCTTTTTTTTAATTGGAGCTGAAGTAGTAGAGCTCCCAGATTACATTCATTAATTTGGAATCTGCAATGAAATCAAAATATGTCTGCAAGGCTAACTAGGCCAGAAGTACATTTTGCCAATACCGGAACAACTACACTGGTTTTACCTGATTAATTTATCTAACACAGAGATAGATAACCTGCTTTACTCCAAGTGCTTTGAATTACAATTTTCAGAATCCATGACCTTGCTCACATTGGCTGGAGTTAATGGGATAAAATATGAGGGAGTGCAATCTGATTTATTTTCACAGCACAAATCATACTCTATCTCTATCATATATATCCCTAGAGTCGGGGATGACTAGCACATATGTGTGAGGGGAACTTTTGCCTTTACCTTTATCTTTACCTTTAAATCATATTACCTTTCATGCATTGCTTGAGTGGACAAATAATTCAGAGTCATCACTAGAATTACAAAACCAATTCCTGAAAAGGAATTAGGAACTCATAGGATAGTATTGGTGGTGGATTGCCAATTTTTATACTACTGGTTCAAGCATGCACTCACGTGCATATGCCTCTTCTGCGCATGCACAGAAGCATCCGGATAGGTGGGCAGAGCTCCCGCTGCCAATACTACCAGTTTGGCTGATCCAGGCTGAACCAGAAGCAACCCACTTCTGGATAGTATATAAAACATACTGATTGGCAGAAGCTATTGACCCCTCAATAGGGATCAATAGAGAGGAATTGCAATCAGAGATGAAATGAATACCATCAGAAAGATACAAACTGAGTCCTAGATGAAAGACAAGATTCAGAATTCATAGATTGCCTTTAAGGACACTGTCTTATTAGTTCTTTTATGTTCAGAGGAATTTTAAAATGCTTCATGACAGCTCTATAATTTCCAATTATTTGAGTAAAGTTCAACTCTTTCTCCTCTGCTTTGGATTTGGTCTCTACTTTTCTGGTAGAATGTAGTCTGGAGGCAGGAGCTCTTTTCTAGAGAGCAAAAAGACAGTGGAGCTTTGAATGTCTGCTGGGTAGGAAGGGAGCAATTCACAGAGTCTATTTATAGTTATTGCAGATACATAATTGCTTTACTCTGGTAAGATGTTTGTAAATGAATATTCAGGAATAACTCCACATGTTCTTTAGGCCTGACATTTTTTCATCCCTTGTTCAGTCAGACAATCTTCATTAGGGAAATCTTTATGATAATTGCAGTACCAAACAATTCCACAATTTTTAGTCCAGTTCTAGGCAAATAAAAATGAAGGTAAGGGGATTCGACAGGAAGTTCTTCAGCTGGACAGAAATGGGGGATGTAAGTTCTGAAGAGCCTCACAACAACTGTCATGGCTGTTTCCATCATAATTCAAGGAAGAACACACTTAAACTGATTTGAAAAGCTTAAGGTTACTTTTACTGAAAAATGATAAGACTCCAGCATAAATCAAGCAAGGAATGAAACATTTAGGCGTGCAACATACGTAACAAAGCATAACCCCACCCTTAATCCCAGTGACCCCAACAGATTGTCCAATGCGAAGCAGCCACAACATCAGGTGCAGTTTTTTTCCAGGGTCATCATCAGAATGGAATGCCGGGCGGTAGCTGATAAGAACTGTGGCTGTCTGACTCCCACTCCTGCTCTTTTAGTAGCTTAGCAACCCCAGCCTCCCCCCGTTCCACTATATCAGTCGATGCAGGCAAAAGCAGAGACTGACATCCGCCCCTCCTCCAGAAACCGTGGCGTCAGTCCTGGAAGAAAACAGAAACATACAAAAACACCAAGAATGACAGAGACAAACAGACAATACCCACACAAAAATATAACAGTGGTTAAGGCTTGTTAGGATATTTAGCATAAAATTTCTTAAGCACTTTAGGGGCTCGAACGTGGCGTTTATCCACCCATTCGGTATGGTAGGGAGGAAAATCCCTCCAAGACACCAGATATTGAACTGTATTTCTCCACAGTCTAGAATCTAAAATTTCTTTTACTTCGTAATGGGGCTCACCAGCAACGAACAACGGTGGTGGGGGTGCAGATTGTGGTGGCCGAAGATAAGATGTGTGTTCAGGCTTCAACAGATGGACATGGAAAATTGGGTAAAGGTGACGATAAGTTTTTGGTAAATCTAGTTTGACTGATACAGAGCTGATGATCTTAACAATGGGGAAAGGTCCAACATATTTCAGGCCCAGTTTCCTACATTTCTGGGGGCTCTCCAGGAATCTGGTAGAGAGGTAAACACTGTCACCCACTTTATAATCCGGAGGGGCGATTCGTTTCTTATCAGCATACAATTTATGAGATTGGTGAGCATCATCCAGCGTTTTCCGCGCCACCAGCCAAAATGATGCCATCTTATTACTCCAATCCAAGAGAGAGGGAACGGTAGGAGACTCGTGAGGCAACTCGGGAATAGGCACAAAGTCTTGACCATAGATCAATTTGAATGGAGTCATACCAGTGCTGCTATGAACGGAATTGTTATAAGACACCTCAGCATGGGTTAACAGGTTGGCCCAATCGTCTGCAAAAGCCTCTTTTTCCCAAATAGCCCATCTTCTTTCTGTATCTGAGAGTTTACAAGAGGTATAAGCACAAGGTTGTAATTCATTGTTGGAGTTGTATTGGAGTAGAACAGCGCCCACAGCCACATCGCTGGCATCAGCTTGTACGACAAAAGGGGCATCCATGTTTGGGTGTTTCAGAATAGGTTCTGCTGCAAATAAGTGTTTAAGTTTCTCGAAGGCTGCTTGGCATTCCATAGACCAGTTGAGGGGTTTATTAGGTCGTGGTTTATCATCACCCTTTGTTTTAAGCAAGTTCGTAATTGGTAGAGCAATACTGGCAAAAGGGATAAATTGGCGGTAAAAGTTAGCAAATCCCAAGAATCTTTGTAATTGTTTACGGGTGCGAGGAGGGGCCCACTCAGTTACAGCCTTCACTTTAGCAGGATCCATCTCAATACCTTCTGACGAAATGCGGTATCCGAGATAATCAATCTTGCTTTGATGAAATTCACATTTTGAAAGTTTAGCATACAGTTCTGCCAACCTCAGTTTGCGTAAAACAGAGCGGACAAGCTTTATATGTTCTTCACATGTTTCCATGTAAATAAGGATATCAACCAGATATACGATAACACCTTTGTACAGGTGCTGATGTAAGACTTTGTTTATCAGTTGCATGAAAACCGATGGCGCACCTTGTAGACCAAACGGTAGAACTGTAACTGGAAACAACCTAAAGGGCAATTAAAAGCTGTTTTCCATTCATCACCTTCTTTAATCCTAATTCTATAGTAAGCTTCCCTGAGATCCAGTTTTGTAAAAAAATTTCCTTTTGCCAGATTGGCCAGCATGTCCTTCATGAGGGGGAGGGGGTAGACATTTTCAGTGGAGATTGTGTTGAGATTCCTGTAGTCCACCACAAGGCGGAGTTGGCCGTTTTTCTTCTCGTGGAACATAACAGGGGCCGCCACCCGAGGTCTAGCAGGTTCAATAAACCCCCTTGCTAAGTTTTTGTCAATAAACCTGCGCAATTCCACCATTTCTCCTGGTGTCATGGAGTAAATGCGTGGTTTAGGTAGTTGTACTCCAGGGAGGAAATCAATGGTACAGTCTGTAGAGTGATGGGGTGGCAGTTTATCAGAAGATTTCTCGCTAAAAACTTCTTTTAAATCCCAATATTCGCTAGGTATCTTTTCCTCCCCTGGTATGTGTTCTAAAACGGTGGCTACTTGGTCCATTATTATGTTTTCACTGCGGTTAATGGGTGTTGGGGCTGGGGTCCATAGTTGTAGGCGGTGGTGGGGAAACTAGGGGAAGACGTATCCACCCTTCTTTCCAATCTATGATTGGGTTCCACTTTCTCAGCCATGTTAACCCCCAAATTATTGGGTTATCTGCAATTGGGGCAACAATGAAATGAAGGGTTTCTTTATGGTGATCGCCAATTGTTACTTCAATAGGTTCTGTAACAAATTGTGCTGGCCCACCTCCCGCGACCGAACCATCCATTTGACAAAATGCGATAGGAACTTTCAAAGTCTTAAGGCGAATTCCTAGTGTTTGTACTAGGTCTTGGCTTATAAGGCAGCGTGAACACCCCAAATCCAAAAGGGCTAATGATTCTGAGAAACGGATACTAGAGGGTGTTTTCAGTTTAAGGGGAATAGGCATGGGGCCTGATCGGGAACTCACCCAGTGTTTATCTGCCTCCTTGTCTGATTCGGCCTTCTTTTCCCAGTCATTCGGCTCCTCCAGTGGTGTGCCATAGGCGGTAGTGAGGTCCAGTGGCTCCATTCCCAACATAGCAGGTCTGGTACGAAGGTCAGGTCTTCTGTTGCTTTTGCCCATTTCATTGACTGGTTTGGGGCGGGGTTTTGATGTCATCCTGCAAGCATTAGCCCAATGCCCTTCTTTCCCACATTTAAAACAAGTCGTACTGCGGGGTTTGTTGCGGGGTCCACCCCACCCTTCTCTTACGCTATTGCGACGGGATGGGGGGGCTTTAAAACTTCTATCAATGGAATGAATATTAGTATGTCTGAGTAAATCAATTTCTACCTCAGCAGCCAAATGGTACCAATCTTCGAGCGTTCACGGGTTTTCTCTGTTGATACATCTCTGATATAGATCTGGATGCAAGCCCTCAATGAAAATGTCGATAAGGGCCTCTTCACTCCAACCCCTCATGTACACAGATTATTGCCGAAAACGTTGGGAATAATCCTGGACTGGCTGATCATTCTGGCGTAATGTTCTTAATTCGTAGCGGGCTTTTCGTTCTATGTGTGGGTCTTCGAATTGCCTTCTGAGGGCGAACATAAATCTGTCGAAATTTCTCATCAGAAGGGAGTTATTGTTATGTAGGGACACGGCCCAATCTGCTGCTTTGGTTTCCAGAGCTAGACAAACAACTCTAATCTTAGCTTCATCACTTGGTAAATCAGTTGCAGCTTGTCTCATATAATTGCTGACATGCAGAAGGAAAATTACTAATTCCTTTGTTTCACCCCCAAATTTTACTCCTAATGGAGGAACAGTAGCCATTCTGGGGGGGGCTGCTTCCCTTCTAGGACTTTCCTCCCTCCTTCGGCGTGGGGGTGGGTGGGAGGGGCTCTGCTCTGGCCGTTTCTAGCCGTTGTGTATGCTCATCTTTCTCAGCCAGGGTTCCTCCCGTGCAGGGTTTCTCTTCCTCTCTCCTGGGTAATGACCAGCCCAGAGGGTCGGGGGGAGCGTTTTCCCTCTCTCTCCCTGCTGCGTTTTAAGTTATCAGCTTTCGAAATTAGTTTCTGGGCCTCATGCCTCAGAAAAAAATCCTCATCTGCCATCTCCCAGAGGAGGGAGGAGTGGGGCCCTTCTGTGTCTAGTAGTTACTCCCCAAGGGGTTTCTTCAGACATTGCTTTCCTGCCCACTCCCTCTGACCATTGGTGACGAACTGATTTATCTTCAGATTCACCTCCCATGCTAAGATCCTTTAAAAGTTCATTGACTGACCTGTCCTTAGGTTTGGGTTCCTGGACATCCGGACTGGAAACGGAGGCTGTTGTGGCCAGTAAATCTTCTTTCCCCGCATCTGACATTCTGAAGGTTTTATTATCTCACTTGCTGCTGAAGCGGTTAGCTCAGAGACAAGTTAATTGGATTCCTTGCTTCTTGTCATGGCTGTTTCCATCATAATTCAAGGAAAAACACACTTAAACTGATTTGAAAAGCTTAAGGTTACTTTTACTGAAAAATGATAAGACTCCAGCGTAAATCAAGCAAGGAATGAAACATTTAGGTACGCAACATATGTAACAAAGCATAACCCCACCCTTAAATCCAGTGACCCCAACAGATTGTCCAATGCGAAGCCAGCCACAACATCAGGTGCAGTTTTTTGACAACAACCCTGTCTGACAAACCTACTCTGGTGTTCCTTTTTTTGGAGCAGAACACCCCTAGAGGGGGGGGCAAAGAAGGGCAGCATCTCATCAGACCTGGAGGGAGGCAACAGGTCCCTCACAGGTCGGAGATTTGCCTTATGAATTGGAGTGTGGGCGACAGCCTGCAATATGGCTGACAAGATACTGACTTCCCATCTAAGCAAATGAACAAAAGGGTGGTCAAATCAGATTTTCTCAAAAAGAAAAAAAAGAAAGAAAAGGAAAATGGAGGGTTGAAACACCAGCCACCCCAAAAACTATTTTGTTTAAAATCATTTCAGACAGAAAATGAGAAAGCAGAGAAGTGACAAACCCACTCAACTATAAACTCTACATTTGGATTTGGATTTGAAATGAAACCAAACATTCCAAAGGATTTATTTAATTTGAAGCAACTCCCAAAAACCAAGGGGGGGAAAATCCCTCCTTCTCACTGATAACTGATTACCTAATCTCGGCTGTGCAGAAAGTTTTAATTAACCATCTGCCATAAATCAGAATTTGGAAAAGCAGGAGGCAAAAGAGAAACGTACCCAAATCTGGCTGTGTGCAAGTTTTTTATGTTTTGAGCAGCTGTGGTCTAGGCAGTAGGGGAAAGAATAATAACAAAGTCAACTGGGAATTGCGTGGGTTTTTTTTCTCTCCTTCCCCCCCTCCTTTTTTTCTCTCTGCAAAAGATTTAAGATGGCCCTAGCTTCTCTTCCAGTTTCACAGTAGTTGAATCAAATTTAAGGTGGACCAGAATCCTGAAATAAGACTTATACATCTAACTGAAATTTTGGAACTAGACATTAAGAGAGAACAAAAGACTAAGATGGCTCCCATTGCTATTCCCCACAGCAGTTGAAGTAGATAAATTTAAAGTGGATCAGAATTCTGAAACAAAAACCATATAACTAACTGTAATTTTGGAACTGGACATCATGGAAAACTGGGAATTTGAAGATCTACATGAAATTATAAACATGCATAAATCATTAAAATCAAACCTAAATAAATTCTGAACCCAGAGAAGCAGATATCTAAAGAAGAATTCAAAGAGAAGGGGGACAATACAATGAATGTGTAGAAATGAAATAAAAAACAGACAAAAAACTCCATTGGATTTGGTAGTGGTATAGGGAAAACTGTAAAAAGTGGAGGTGTCCCAACAAAAGGAAATAAAAAGCAGATAAAAGAGGTTGAGGTTTTTAGTGGCATAAGGAAATTTGAAGTAGGAGATTATGTCCCAACAAAGAGAAATATAAAATATCCTTTTGATGGTGGCCTGGGGAGAGAGTGGATGTGTCAAAACAAAGAAAAGGGAAGTGGGACAAAAGATTTACTAGGAAAAAAATTAGACAACTAGAAACTGTTATATAGGAAAATATAAAGCTAAGATAAGGGTTTTATTCCTAAATATGACAATAAAATGGAGACACTAATTGGTTGAATATAATAATGGAAAGATAATTAAACAAAGGTTAAAATATATGGAATATGGATAAATATGAAACTGATATGGGGAGGTGGTAAAACAGAGGTTTGTGATATACTTTTATACATGATAATTAAACTGAGTTGTGAATTGACTGAATACGACAATAGGATAACTAAGCATGGGTTAAAATATATGAAACATGGACATATATAGAACTTTTAAGATGATGAATAAAGTGAGATGTTTACCACTTGTTATTCTATATAATAAATTAAGGGAATTGTAATGAAAATTGAACAGCGAGGATTGCCATGTATAGACAATTAAGGGTAATCTAATCCAAGATATGGAAAAATGGATTAGAGAGAACATGAAATATATCTATAATGGGAAACTATTGAGATTTAAAGACAGAAGCTCAAATTGGGGGCATGTAAGGATGTATAATGATGGGAATAGATGGGAATTGTAACCAGGTCGACATCTCAGCCAAAACTAGGCTTGGGGGAGGGGGGAATTAAAAGCACAATGACTATATATGTATAATTTTTTGTTCTATTTTTTTAAGAAGGAGGAGAATACATGTTAAAATTAAATATGTATATTGAAAAGGAAAGACCATCAACATGAAGTGGAGCTTGCTCAAAAGCTGAAATACACCAAGTAAATGAGATGAAGAGTGGGAAATAGAGAAGAGAGGTAAGGGGAGGGATAGGAGAGAGGGCAGGGGGAAGAGGAGGAGAGAAAAGAGGAGTGGAAAGAGGAGAGAGGAGAAAGAGAGAGGAAGGGGAAGTAGAAAAGAGAAGGATGACAGAGGGAAGAAAGGAGGTAGGGAGAGGGAGGAGAGGGAGAAGAAAGTGATGGATAAAGTACAAATATGGTGTATGGAGGGCAGAAGAGACAATAATTGTTTTTGGGAGTTGATGGTAAGATGAATTGATGTAAATATTTAATAATACAATACGATGTTGGCTATGTAATAGTATTCGGTTCCAATTGCTGTAAAAATTGAAAGTAGTTTCTTTCTATGTATTTTTATCTATTAAATATATCTTACTCACTGTTCTTAATTTCTTATCTCACACTCGGTTTTTTCCCCTTTAATCTTAACTATGAGATCCCACGGTGAGGGAGATGGGAAAATTTTAAATATAATTGAAAGATGATGGATGGATGGATGGATGGATGGATGGATGGATGGATGGATGGACGGATAGATGAAAAGACAGACAGACAAATTTTGTATTATTTCATCTTTTATTTCTGTGAAAATGTAAACAAAAATTTTACAATCTTTTCTTCATGAGGACTGATTGATTTTATATATTATTACCCAAATATTTCTATTGTTTCCTAGATTTTCAAGGAATGTTGGGGTTTTTTTGTATTTTTGCTGTTTTCTGGAGGTAAGGGAAGAAGAGAGGGATAGGAGAGAGGGCAAGGGGGGAAAGAGGAGGAGAGATGAGGAGTGGAAAGGGGAGAGAGGAGAAGGAGAGGGGAAGAGAAAGTAGTGAAGGGAAGGATACAGAGGGAAGAAAGGAGGTAGGGAGGGGAGGAGAGGGGGAGAAGAAAGTGATGGATAAGGTACAAATATGGTGTATGGAAAGCAGAAGAGCCAATAATTGTTTTTGGGACTTGATGGTAAGATGAACTGATGCAATGCTTTCCAGGAAGTGTGGAGGGAGGCAAAGGCATTGGCTGCCTTCACTCTGGTAGTCAAATCCTAAAACAGCTATGGAGGCAAAAAGCCCCATAGCTAAGGTGACCAGATTTCAAGTTTACTAAAGCGGGACACCATCGACGGGGGGAGGCAGCGGCCTTTCCCGGCTCCGCAGCCACCACAGAAGCCACCTCGCTGCCCACTTCCCTCGCTGGTCCGAGGGTGTCTGGTGGGAGGGCACGCAGACCGACCCCCTCCCTCCATACCCCCCCCGAGCATGGCACCTGCAGGTGTAGGTGTCTGGTGGGGGGGCGTGCATGCCAATCCCCTCCCTCCCTCCCCCCCCTTAGTGGGGCACCTGCAGGTGTAGGCGTCCAGTGGGGCGGCGGAGCAGGGCTGGGCGGCGGCGGATGCTCTGCACATGCTCAGGGGCGTGGGGCGTGGCCAGGAAGTGGCGGTCGGAGCGGGCTGGCAGGCAGGCAGAAGGGGAGGGCCGGGCCGGTGAGGGAGGAGCCATGCAGGCAGCAGAAGAGGAGGAGAGCTGTGCATGGGGGGCTCCAGTTGGAGCCCATGCGGCCCTGAGCTTTGTGCCGCCACCGCAATGTGCTGAGAGCGGCTGGCTGGAAGCCCTGCCACCGCCTCCCCACCCAGCTTGTCCCGGGTGCCCATGGCGGGACAGGCGGGCAGTGGTGGGGCTTCTGGTGGGCCACTCTCAGTGCATCGTGGAGGCAGCAGCGCAAAGTTCAGGGCCGCACGGGCTCTGGCTGGAGCCCCGCCATGCACAGCTCTCCTCCTCTTCTGCTTCCTGCCTGGCTCCTCCCTCGCCGGCCCTCCCTTTCTGCCTGCCCGCCAGCCCACTCTGGGCACCACTTCCTGGCTGTGCCCTGCGCCTCTGAGCATGTGCAGAGCACCCGCTGCCCGCCTGCCCCCCCGCCCGCCGCTGCCCCAGCAAAAATTGGGACATTTTTAAAAGGACGCGGGATGCGGGACAAATTCTTGAAATACGGGGCTGTCCCACCAAAAGCATGACGTCTGGTCACCTTACCCATAACTGAATGAGAGAGGGTGATCCTGCAGTGAGTAAATTGGAGCCCTGCAGGTAACTGACCTCCTTCAGGCTTTTCTTCCTCAACAGAAAGTATTTGTATAGAGAAGGGCTTAACCCATCTTCTTCTGAAAAATATTAATTTCTTACTTCACATCTTTGGTATGGCTTCTGCCTGCCTCAGTGGCAGCCTGGCCTTGAAATGGAGGTTCCAGCTGGAGGACATGTCATTAAGGACTGGTAAGCAGCCCATCTCAAAGCAATATCCTGTAATGTATTAAAAAGAGTCATCTTGATGAAATCTGGTGTTTAACATAAAAGACAGACAATTTAATGAACATTTTTGAAATAACATTGTTGTCATTGGTTATTGTGTAAAGTTCAAAGTATAAAGAATAATCCAGAAATGATAGAGGCCTATTGAGGAAAATAAGGAGAAGCTGACTAGTTCTGTTTGGTCTATTGTAGGAAGCCCAGAGACTTTTAACTTGGTGCTATAAAAATGTATAAATAATTAAAATGTCCGTGAAAACAGTGATTTATATAAAATGGTGTGATTTATATAAGTAGTTATATTGCTCGGGTTTCTGCTTTTACTTTTTTCAGGTTGATAGATTCTTTCTCTTCCCCTGGACTTTATGTGTTAAAATTCTTAAGGAACATTTAGCGATAATCAAGTCATTCTTTTCATCTTTCAGAACACTGATATTTTTGGAAGATAGATGCCTGATTTAAAACCTGGAGGCAGGACAAGAAGCAACGGGTGGAAACTAATCAAGGAGAGAAGCAATTTAGAACTAAGGAGAAATTTCCTGACAGTAAGAACAATTAACCTCTGGAACAGCTTGCCTCCAGAAGTTGTGAATGCCCCAACCCTGGAAGTCTTTAAAAAGATGTTAGATAGCTATTTGTCTGAAATGGTATAAGGTTCCTGCCCACGCAGGGGGTTGGACTAGAAGACCTACAAGGTCCCTTCCAACTCTTGCTATTGTAATGTAAAACAATTCTATCCACTATCAACTAACATAGCTTTCAAGATTTTCTAAGCAGCTGTTGATTTTCTCCATGAAATCTTGGGTTATTCCCCCCCCCTGCCCCCCCCCTGCCAACTGAGACTACTGGTATGAAAATTGTCTTCTCTTAAACAGCATCATTTCATTTCCTGTTTAATTTTAGTTCTGAAAGTGATATACAAACTCTGGATGTGTATATATGTATATCTGGGAATTTTGTTCCCAGATTTCAATAAATCTGCTCATTATTATAATATTGTGCTCTCCTCAAGCACATCATACTGAAAACATCTCCATCTTCATTTTCTTCCCAAAAATATGAAAAGCTTTAGCTAGAGGTTGACTGGTATTGTCACATCATCAAGATGAAGAGCAAGAGGAGGAATTCTGGGAGTTGAAGTCCACAAGTCTTAAAGCTGTCAGGTTTGAACACCCCCGGGGTTTTTTTTTTCCTAAAGGGTTAGGGGTGCAAAGGTCTTATAACTTGACAGCTTTAAGACTTGTGTGCTTCAAATACCAGAGTTTCTGAACCAACATTTTGGTTGCTAAGCAAGAGTGTTGTTAAGTAAGTTTCACCACATTTTACAAGTTGGCCATGCCTACCCAATCACATGGCCGGCAAGCCGCTCCCACCTGGTCACATGGCCGGCAAGCCACTCCCACTCAGTCACATGGCCAGCAAGCCACTCCCACCCGATCACATGGCCGGCAAGCCACTCCCACTCAGTCACATGGCCAGCAAGCTACTCCCACCTGGTCACATGGTTGGCAAGCCACTCCCACAAGCAGACCACACCCACAGAATAGGTTCCAGAAATTTTTGAAACCCACCACTGAATCCTACCCAAAGTTCTACTTACATTCTAACAAAATAGAATTTCTGTAAAATGAAGGGAGATCTCTGCCTGAAACAGTGAGGGCTAATGCACAGATAGGCTTGATAAAGGTAAGGTCAGCATTGTTATGAATATATTAGTAGACCTTTTATCTACCAATCCATAATGCTGAATTGGAGACAATTATTAAATATTTCTCAGTGTAGATTTGTTAAATCATTTGGAACCAATCCAGTTTTTCCAAAATTATCCATATATCTATGTATTTCATCTATATCTATATCTATCATCTACACACACACACACACACACACACACAGAGAGAGAGAGAGAGAGAGAGAGAGAGAGAGAGAGAGAGAGAGAGAGAGAGAGAGAGAGAGAGAGAGAGAGAGAGAATCAGTCTCTCCTTGTTTCCCCAACATGATGTACATATACACATACAAGTTATCTCAGCTCAGACATTGCCCAGATTAACAAACTTCATGCAAGATGCTGGGGAAACAAGGAGAGTGTTAGCAACTCTGGGTTCAGAACCAGTGTTACAACTCTGGTCCCGTAACCAGTGTTAGGGGTAACAAACACCCCTGTTTGAAAATAAATGTGGAATAGTGTAATACACCGGACAGTAAAGAGATCACACATAGACTCTAAAACACTGATAGTAAGAAAATAAATAGTCTTTACTTTGTAGCAACTAAAATACTTTTTCTGACCAGTGATACTAACTTCTCAAACAATAACAGTCCTTCACCAAACACAGAGTTATCTTACAGTGATGCAAAACAAATACTTCTTTCTTCAGTCTTCAGCTTCAGCTCCTCAGCAGCAAACAGTAAGCACAAGAATCAAACGGAATCGAAAAAGGGAATGAACTGTGTTTCTAAGCTTCCTTTTATGGTAGAGCTGAGAAGCACAGCCAATCAGAATTCAACATAGTTCTTAAAGCTACATATACTCTTTAAGAATACTGGCTTATATATATTGTCAATCCAACATAAGCATAAATATCCTAACATACTCCCCCTTAGGTTGATCAATATATATTCACATCCTTAAGCCATAAGCATCACAACACTCCTTGTGCTTTATTGCTCCTTGAGCCTTCGTAAAATGGTCAGCCACATTATTTTCTGACATACAGTAAACAAGCGTTACCATTTCATCCTTTATACACTCCCTCACATTTAAATACCTAATATCAGTGTGTTTTGATCTTGTCTTTACAGCTATATTTGAAGCCATTTGTATAACCACCTGATTGTCCTCATATACAGTAATTGGACAACTCACTTCAATACCTAAATCTAGCAGTAATTGTTTTACACTTCAAAACCAGATTGTCTCAAACAATATAGACTCTTCTTTAACAACTAACAGTGATATTGTTTAACTTCTTCATAACCCATTTGCCTATGCATATATATCGTATGCTTTAACGGTGCATGCAGATATGCCGTCTTCACGTCCAAGTGATTGATTACATACTTGTGTCTAGCTGCCCACACTTATCCTGCCCTGAGAGTAGTTTCCTTTAAACGTGGTGCATACACTTCGTCATAATCAGTTACAGACTGATTAAATCCCTGTGCCATCTATCTTGCGTTTATATGCAACCTCTCCTGATATTCCTGTCTTCCTTTTATATATCCACTTGGAACCTATTATGTTTTTCCCCTGTGGTATTACAACTGTCTCAAAAACTCCCAGATTCTTCAATGATTTCAACTCCATCTCCATTGCAGCTCTCCACACCTTCTGATCGTCCTTTGGGTATGTTGTTAATTCCATGTATGTTGCAGGAACCTTTATTTGTTTTAAAGACCATAGTCGCCTGATAATGATCAGGTGGCCTAGTTTCTCTTTTTGACCGCCTCGGCAGTTCAGGACTTGTGGATGGATTCTCCACCTTTATCTGTTTCTGCTCTTCTACCTCCTCTTGAGTATTATCAACTGCTTTTTCCCTCTCTACATTTGTATTTTCAGTTTGTGACTCAAAAGTTATTTCCTTTCCATTCTCCAGTTTATCCCAGTTTAAATGTTCAATGAACTTTGCGTTAGCACTGTGAACCACCCTCGTTGTGCCTTTCTGCCAAAACCTGTATGACTTATGGTTTGCATCGTAACCAACAAAGATTAACTGTTGTGCTCTACTTTACGCCTTTTGTCTTAACTGTGATGGAATATGCACCCATGCAGGTGATCCAAATGTGTGAATATAACTCAGATCAGGTTTTCTACCATGCCATAATGTGTATGGAATTTTTCCTGTAGTAGAATTCACAATGTTGTTTAGCAGACTATTTGCACATAACATTGCCTCCCCCCACAAAGCTATCGGTAAACCTGCATCAGTCAACATGGTTCTTACCATGGCTTGCAGAGTTTGACCCCTTTCTTCAGTATATGCTTTATGTTGTGGAGCAGAACACTTATGTTTTATACCCATTGTATCTAACATGGTTTTAACCTTGTTATTCACAAACTCTGTACTATTATCAGTGATTATGGTTACAATTTTTCCCTTTGTTTTTCTTTCGGCAAACCTTATCCAGTTCCTAAACTTCTCAAATGTTTCAGCCTTGTTTTTAAGCAGATAGCAAAAACTGTACCTGGAATAATGATCAACTATACTTAGTACATAGCAAGCTCACCCTAAACTAGCCTTCATTGGGCCTATAAGATCAGCAAACACTACTTCCAGTGGCTTCTTCATTTTGAACCCATCTAACCTGTTTGCAGGGGTTTGTTTGTTCTTCTCCTTGTTACACACATTACAATTCAGATATTTGTTACAAGGTTTCAACTTCAACCCATTCACCAGCTTAGCAGTCTGTTTCGATTTCTGAAAACTAATGTGCCCTAAACGTCGGTGTAGAAGGTGAACGCACTCATCATGTGGCCTTATGTTTGAGCATACAGCATTAGCTACATGATTATCAGTTAATACATATAAGCCATCTTTCAGTTTTCCAGTAACCTTGGTTCCACCCTTCCCTATCCAACACTCATTCTCCTTGAATGTTACTGTATATCCCAGCTTAACCAACACTCTAACAGACAGCAAATTAAACTTCAGCTTAGGAACATACAGCATATGCAATTCCTCCTGTACATATTTACATTTAGCCATTCCTTCCCCAACTGCCTTTAACTTCCATCCATTGGCTAAAGAAACCTTGTGATTTGTTGAAGACATCTTTCTAAGATTCCCTCTATCTCTAGTGATACATAGTGAAGTTCCACTATCAATAACCCACAAATCGTGGTTCATTGATGCCTTACTAGAGGTAGTTGCATTATATTTGTTTTTTCTCTCTCTAACCATGTTTTGTGGTTTAACTCTTTTACAATACTTAGCTATATGGCCCTTTCCCCCACAATTATAACATTTTACAGTATACACATGGTTATTTACATTTACATCCACAGTTTCTGGCTCACCTCTAAGTTGTTGCCTTTCCACTCGCCGTCTTGACTCTTCTAACAGATGCGAAGAGATGTTGGCTAATGTAAGGTCTTGTTGAGGCAGCACTTCAAATGATGTTACTACAGCGTCGTAGCTTTCATCCAATGAGGAGAGTAGTATGTACACCTGGTGCTGTTCTGTAAAAATCAGTCTCTTTTCTTGCAAATCTTGAAACATGTCCTTCATTCAGTTAATATGGACTAACATGTCTCCTTCCTTGCTGAGCTTTGTCCTAAACAGTTTTCGGGTTAAATATATGTGTGCTTCCACAGTGCCACGAACATACAGTCTCTTTAAATTCTCCCAGCATCTTGCAGCAGAAAGTTCACCTAGAATATTCACTAGCGTTAAGCCTATGATGCATAATGCCCTTTCATTGTTTTGCTTAAACTCTGCAGATTTTCTGGCATCATCATCATTATCCTCCCTCCAGGCAGTCACTTCCAGTGGATTCGCCACAACATCCCATAGCCCCTATCTGAACAACAGCAGACTGCACTTGGTGGACCAGGAAATATAGTTAGTGCCATCCAGCCGACTAATAACTGACAAATTTGGACCCTGGACTTGTGCCATCTTCACCAGAGTAGTTTGTTGTGTTCAGTAACTCTTCTATCACTGTAACTGGTATTTACACTGTGTAACCTGGGCTCATTACCAATGTTAGCAACTCTGGGTTCAGAACCATTGTTACAACTCTGGTCCCGTAACCAGTGTTAGGGGTAACACCCCTGTTTGAAAATTAATGCGGAATAGTGTAATACACTGGACAGTAAAGAGATACGTTGCTTTAACCACACATAGACTCTAAAACACTGATAGTAAGAAAATAAATAGTCTTTACTTTGTAGCAACTAAAATACTTTTTCCGACTAGTGATACTAACTTCTCAAACAATAACAGTCCTTCACCAAACACAGAGTTATCTCACAGTGATGCAAAACAAATACTTCTTCTTTCTTCAGTCATCAGTTTCAGCTCCTCAGCAGCAAACAGTAAGCACAGGAATCAAAAGAAATCGAAAAAGGGAATGAACTGTGTTTCTGAGCTTCCTTTTATGGTAGAGCTGAGAAGCACAGCCAATCAGAATTCAACATAGTTCTTAAAGCTACATATACTCTTTAAGAATACTGGCTTATATATATTGTCAATCCAACATAAGGATAAATATCCTTATATTATTTATAAAGAACTTGAGAAGAGGAAAAAAAGTCGATGGAGAATGTGGACTTTAAAAGAGGCAAATTTAATTCATCCTTGGAGAAACAACGGCTGAAAAAAGGAACTTTTATCCCTTGATGAGTAATAATTAGGCTGGGTTTAAATTACCATCAAGGATTATTAATTAATTGATTGTTAGTAATAACTATAGATGCTTATAATAAGATTAGGTTTTTGATAATGATATATATTAGTTTATCTATAAATGGGGAATTGGGCTATTTAGATGGTTATAGAAAAATGATGTGTTAATGAATGATATATATCTGCTTATCTATAGATGGGGAGTTATGCTACTAAGATGGTTATAGAATACTCTTGGTAAAGGTTTTGTTAATGATATATATTTGTTTATCTATCGATGGGGAACTATGCTATTTAGATGGTTATAGAAAGATTATGTGTTAGTGAATGATATATATTTGCTTATCTATAGATGGGGAATTATGCGATTAAGATGGTTATAGAATACTATCACTCTTGGTAAATGATCAATCAATTAACAGTTACATAAAATTTTAGATAATTATATGGAATCTATAGAGATATGAGGGGATTAAATAAGGGATATTAATAGTAAATAGGATTTAAAGATATTATTAAAGAAAAAATAGATTGAGGCTAGAATACTTGATAAGACTTGTGGATACTGATATTGAATCACAGGATAAATTGTTAGATTTAAAATTAATAAAATGAGATAACCCATGAATAATAACCACTCCTGGAAGGCACAGAATTTATGGATACCCGATTAGGCCTTCTTATATTTAAATTTATTTAAATTTATTTATACTGTTTTTGGTTCTTTTTTGTTTGGTTTTATAAATAGAACGTTATTATACAATTAGGCTTTACTTAAAAGGGTATTAAAACAACTAGCAAGATTTGGGACTGAGACATAAGAATTGTAATAATCGATATGAAAATTGAGCGATAAACCTTAAATCTGAAATTATAAATACCATCAACACAAAATAGAACTGGCTCCGAGGCCGAAATACACCAAGTAAATGAGATGAAGAGTGTGGAGTAGAGAGGTAAGGGAGGAAGAGAGAGAAAGGAGAGAGGGCAAAGAGGGGGAAGAGGAGAAGAGAAAGGAGGAGTAGAAAGGGGAGAGAGGAGAAGGTTGAGAAGAAGGGGAAGTAGAGAAGGGGAGGGTGTTAGAGGGAAGAAAGGAGGTAGGGAGGAGGAGGAGAAAGGGGAAAGAAAATGATGGATAAGGCACAAATATGGTGTATGGAGAGCAGAAGAGCCCTCTGGGAGTTTTCTGGGTGTTGATGGTAAAATGAAATGATGGTAAAATGGAATGATGTAAACATTTAATAATATAATATTATTGTAACAGTATATATGTTGTTATTTACTTTGAAAATCGAAAATAAAATAAAAATATCTATTAAAAAAAGGAATCAAAAGGAATCGAAAAAGGGAATGAACTGTGTTTCTGAGCTTTCTTTTATGGTAGAGCTGAGAAACACAGCCAATCAGAATTCAACATAGTTCTTAAAGCTACATATACTCTTTAAGAATACTGGCTTATATATATTGTTAACCCAACATAAGGATAAATATCCTAACAGAGAGTCTTAACAATAAATGAACTATTGAAACAATATATATATATATATGGACAAGGTTCTGTCTCCCCCCTCTCTTTCTCCCTCCCTTCCTCTCCCCATGTTTATATAATGAGGTGTGTGTGTGTATGTATGTATGTATGTATGTATGTATGTATGTATGTATTCTCTGACCTATTTTTTCAGTTGTTGCCTTTCTATATGGCCAGAGCTTCTTAAGCTATGGATAGTGCTATGTGCCCTGTAATCAAAACTCTTTGTGTCTGTCAAGTGGCAGATAAGTCAAAAACAGCTTTGATCATTTACATCTTCACACTTGCTGTCAACCTTCACTTTATTGTTTGCTTCGGCTGTCATAGAAATGGGGAGGGAGGGGCTGTGGGGTTTGAGCATTATATGTTGCAGGAGGTGTTTGGAGCCAGGAGCTGATATGGGCAGTGGCTAAGGTCAACCGTCCTACATACCATTCTGATGATGCTCTTGAAGATGCAACCCACATGACATCAAAGCGTTTTTTGCATTGGACAGTGGTTTGGGGGGCTATAGGGGAAAGGGGGTGGACAATGCTTGATATGTATACTCTCACGCGCAAATATCTCAGACCTTGCTTGAATTTCACTGCATTCTTTTCGTAACCAGTAAAAGTATTCCCAAATCTTTCAAAATGGATTTGAGTGGATTCTTTATTGGCTATCATTAGAGGCAGACCTGACAAAAAGCAAGGTCTCAACTTCGCACTCATCTCTGAGCTAACACCTTCAGCAGGAAGTGTAATAAAACAATAAAACTTCAAAGAGATGTCTGCATATCTGGGGAGGGCATTGAGATGGACCCTGCAAAGGTCCAAGCTGTGATGGAGTGGGCCCCTCCCAGCACCTGCAAACAATTGCAGAGTTTCTTGGGGTTTGTAAATTTTTATCGCAAATTTATCCCCTCTTTCGCTAGCATTGCCTTGCCTATTACTAATCTTTTGAAAACTAAGGGCGATAGCAAACCACGACCGGGTAAGCCTTTGAACTAGACTATGAAATGCCAAGCTGCCTTTGAGAAATTAAAACGTCTTTTTGCTGCTGAACCTGTGCTGAAACACCCTGACATAGAGGTACCTTTTATCATTCAAGCTGACGCTAGCGATATAGCAGTTGGAGCGGTTTTGCTACACTACAATGTTGATGGGAAATTGCAACCATGCATGGACACATCTCGTAAACTCTCCGACACCGAAAGAAGATGGGCTATATGGGAGAAAGAGGCGTTTGCTGTGCGTTGGGCACTTATGACCTGGCGCCACTTTTTGGAAGGCACTACTCACCCGTTTGAAGTCTGGACAGATCATAAGAACTTGGAAGCTTTGAAGACGCCCCGCAAACTCTCTCTGAAACAAGTTTGTTGGTCTCAACCTTTCAATCGTTTTAACTTTACGCTCAAGTAAAATCCGCGGGGCAAGAATTTTATGGCTGATGCTTTATCACGGCTTCCCCAATAGTTGACAGTTGACAGTTGTGAATCCTGTCATTCCTGCGCGGAATCTCACTGCTACTGTCGTTAGCAGAAGCCACTGGGTGGTGGAAACAGAGGTCCCCGGCGACCTGGTCACTAGAATTAAAGAGGAACTTCAATCTGATGACTGGTTTACATCGCATTCCAGTGACTGTACCGTGAGGGATGACTTACTGTGGGTGAGCTCGAAATTGTATGTTCCAGCGACTCTAAAACCACTAGTACTTCAGAGAGCCCATGACTCCAGAATGGCGGGACATTTTGGATTTGTAAAAACTCTGCATCTGGTTAAAAGACAGTT
Source organism: Rhabdophis nuchalis (assembly GCA_039707465.1). Taxonomy (NCBI): domain Eukaryota; kingdom Metazoa; phylum Chordata; class Lepidosauria; order Squamata; family Natricidae; genus Rhabdophis; species Rhabdophis nuchalis. Next base: position 96,856,040 of record CM077647.1, read on the forward strand.
TTGGTGGCCATCGCTGAAGAAAGACGTTGAGTCCTACATTGCTAGTTGCCCAGTTTTTGCAGTGGCTAAATGTTCTCCGGGCAAACCTCAAGGACTCCTCCAAGCTGTGGCATGCCTGGAGGCTCCTTGGGAAGAAATATTGATGGATTTCATTGTTGACCTGCCAAGTAGCCTGGGTTACACTGTTATATGGGTGGTTACTGATTTGTTCGCTAAACAAGTTCATTTTGTACCCTGTTTCCTTGCTTCGGCTGTCATAGAAACGGGAGGGAGGGGCTGTGGGGTTTGGGCATTATATGTTGCAGGAGGTGTTTGGAGCCAGGAGCTGATACAGATAGTGGCTAAGGTCAACCGTCCTACATACCATTCTGATGATGCACCTGAAGATGCAACCCACATGACATCAAAGGGTTTTTTGCATTGGACAGTGGTTTGGGGGGCTATAGGGGAAGGGGATGGACAATGCTTGATATGTATACTCTCTCGCGCAAATATCTCAGACCTTGCTTGAATTTCACTGCATTCTTTTTGTAACCAGTAAAAGTATTCCCAAATCTTTCAAAATGGATTTGAGTGGATTCTTTCTTGGCTATCGTTAGAGGCAGACCTGACACTTGCTTTAATTATAGAATACCTAACCAACACATTCACTTAACATCATTGCAGAAAAGCTTGTGTGTGGAGGGGAGGATAGGAGCATTTCAACCATCAGCTGATCTTAAAATTAGAAAAGCAGCCTTATTTGCTTCCAAATAAGAAAGATGTCTTTCAAAATTAGAAACAAAAAAATATGATAGAAATCTTGAATCATTCCCAAGAAATGACTAATGAAGATGTTTTGATTCACTGCTCTTAAGATTGATTTCCAGAAAATCAATAATAATGCTGAAGATTTCCTTGCTGCCTTTTCAACATAAGAGATTGATTGAGTAACAAAAATCTTTTCACCAGTATTAGTTTTACAAACTCCCATAGTTATCTACAAAAGGAGAAAGGGGATAGAAGACTTGTGACATTCTATGCAGCATTGCAAATACAGTGTAGATCAAATACTGAAAGAAGTCAGTATAATATGAAAGGGACACTGCTAGAATCTTATATGTGGTTTTCAATTTCATGAAGCTGCAACATAATGCTCTATAAAATAGTTTATTTATTTATTTTATTTTATTAAATTTATACCCCGCCTTTCTCCTAAAAAAGGACGCAGGGCGGCACACAGGCATCATTAAAATCATACAAAAATATAAAAGTCCAAAATTGTTAAAAGCTAATTAAATATTCCCTGTGCTAAAATTAATAATACTCTAAAAATTTAAAAATTGTCCCTATAAAAGTCAGAAACGGGGGTTATGCTAGGCCGGCTTGTTGGAATAGGTAGGTTTTAAGATGTTGGCGGAAAAGGCAGAGGTCCACGATGGTGCGTAGATCGGGGGGAAGGTCGTTCCAGAGGGCAGGGCCCGCCAAAGAGAAGGCTCTCCCCCTGGGCACCACAAACCGGCATTGCCCAGCCGACGGTACCCTGAGAAGGCCCTCTCTGTGGGAGCGGATCGGTCGAAGGTATGTATGGGGCAGGAGGCGGTCGTGAATATAGCTAGGCCCTGAGCCATGGAGCGCTTTGAAGATGGTCGTCAGCACCTTGAAGCGCACCCGAAAGGCCACAGGTAGCCAGTGCAGCTCGCGCAGGAGAGGTGTTATGTGGGATTGCCTTGCGGCACCCATAATTACCCACGCAGCCGCATTCTGGACCAACTGCAACCTTCGAGTGCACCTCAAGGGGAGCCCCATGTAGAGAGCATTGCAGTAGTCCAGCCGGGATGTCACCAATGCCTGAGTGACTGTGCGAAGGGCTCCCTGGTCCAGTAAGGGGCGCAACTGGTGTATCAGGCGTACCTGATAGAATGCCCCCCTGGCTACCGCCGACACATGGTCCTCCATGGTCAGCCGGGAATCCAGGAGGACACCCAAGTTGCGCGCCCTCTCCACGAGGACTACTTGGCCAGTGTTGGACTTACCTGGCTGTACCAGGGTGCCGGGAACCACAGCCACTCGGTCTTGGACGGGTTGAGCCTGAGTTTGTTGCTACCCATCCAGCCCTCTACGGCCTCCAGACACCGGGACAGCACCTCGACGGCATCGTTGGGGTGGCTTGGGGTGGATATGTACAGCTGAGTATCATCAGCGTACAGATGGTATTCCACCCCAAAACCATGGATGATCTCGCCCAGCGGCTTCATATAGGTGTTAAACAGAAGTGGCGAGAGGACCGACCCTTGCAGAACCCCACATGTGAGGGACCTCGGGGCCGACCTCTGCCATCCTGCCAACACCCATTGTGACCGACCAGAGGTAGGATGAGAACCACCACAAAACGGTGCCTCCCACCCCCAACCCCCCCAGTCGGCGCAATAAGATACCATGGTCGATGGTATCGAAAGCTGCTGAGAGGTCTAATAGGACTAGGATAGAGGAGCAGCCTCTATCCCGAGCCCTCCAGAGATCATCTACCAACGCGACCAATGCCGTCTCGGTACTGTGACCGGGCCGAAAGCCGGACTGGCGTGGGTCTAGATAATCAAGTTCCTCCAGGTGTCGAGGAAACTATTGGGCCACCACACTCTCGACAACCTTCGCTAAAAAGGGAAGGTTGGAGACTGGACGATAGTTTTCTAATAAAGCTGGGTCCAGGGATGGCTTGTTGAGGAGGGGCCTCACCACCGCCTCTTTCAAGATGGTAGGCAAGGACCCCTCACTCAGAGATGTGTTCACAATGCCCTGGAGCCAGCCTCGTGTCACCTCCCAGGATGCCAGGACAAGCCAGGAGGGACACGGGTCCACTAAACATGTGGTAATCCTAAGGTTCCTCAACAACCTGTCCATATCCTCGGTAGCAACAAAGTCAAACTCCTCCCAAGATGTTGTCACAAGACCGGCATCAGGCAGGCCGACTGGGCCACTTTCAGTGGAGGGCAACTCATTCCGAATCTGAGTGATTTTGTCCTGCAGATAAGTTCCAAATTCCTCTGCTCGCCCCTGCAAAGGAGCTTCCTGCGGCCTCTGGTGGAGGAGGGAGCGGGTCACCCCGAATGGGGCTGCAGGGCGGTTATCTGTGGATGCGATAAGGGTGGCACAATACTCCCATTTGGCCACTTTTATCGCCACTAAGTAAGCCCTAATATGGTGTCTCACTAGTGTTCGGTCAGCTTCGGATTGAGAGGATCTCCACCTACTCTCTAGGCGTCTCTTGCGGCGTTTCATCTCCCGCAGCCCCTCGGTAAACCAGGGGGCCTGGGTGAGTCGACGCTGCGTGAGAGGGCGCAACTCGGTACAAGGCCCCCACGGCCGCACTATACCATGCGGCTACTAGGTCCTCAGTCGAGTCGCGGGGCAAGGACACAGGTATTGGCCCAAGCTCCCTCTGGAACCTGTCTGGGTCCATCAGGCACCTGGGGCGGAACCATCTGGGTGTTTCCGGTTCCGCCTCCCCGCGGTGGGAGCCATCTGGGTGTTTCCGGTTCCGCCTCCCCGCCTCCCCGCAGTGTCCATGACAATGGTAAAATGGCTAAATCCCCTATTCCCAGATCACTGGGACAAAAATCAGATCCAGTGTGTGTCCTCCCTCGTGAGTGGGGCCCTGAACTAATTGGGACAGGTCCATGGCCATCATGGAAGCCATGAACTCCCGAGCTGCCTCGGATGTTTCACCTGCCGACGGCAAGTTAAAGTCCCCCATGACCATCAGTCTGGGGGTCTCAACCGCCATCTCGGCGATCACCTTGAGCAACTCGGGCAGGGCTGCTGTTACATAGCGGGGAGCCAGGTATACAAGCAGCAGGCCCAACTGCCTCCTTAGGCTCCACTTCACGTAGAGGGACTCCACACCGGTCGTCTGAGGGACAGTGGTCTCCCTTGGCTCAAGACCTTCCTTAACAATAACCGCCACCCCCCCACCCTTAGCCAGGGCCCAGGGCTGATGAAATGCACGGTAGCCTGGTGGGCACACTTCCACGAGGGGCGCACCCCCCTCGACGCCCAACCAGGTCTCCGTGATTCCCACCAGATCCGGGTCCCCCTCCGACACAAGGTCATGAATGAGGGGGGCTTTGTTCACCACAGACCTGGCGTTACAAAACATCAGTCAAGGGCCCCGGTTCTGTGATCCCTGACCGCCTAGCCCACGAGCAGAGCACAGGGGGCCGGGGCAAGTGGCCTCTCATAACCAACCATAGCCACGTTCTTCCGACCCATGTTGGACATCCTGTCTCCTGCCGCCCCTGCCCCTCCCCAAAACCGATCGAATGGGAACGCCCTCTGTAGGAACGACCCCCAGTCCCCCCTTTTGAATGGACCCATCCTTAATCCTACTTCCGCTTCCGCCCGCCGGCCCTGTATCTTGGCCCCGTTCTGACTGGAAAGACCCTCCCCCTCCCTCCTCCCCAGAATCCCTTAAAGGAATCACAGCTCTAACTAAAAAAAACCTGAGAACACGCTTCACCCACCTCTTCAGATTAATAAATCCCTCATCAAGGTGGGCCCTCTTTAACGAGGAGGGCCAAACCTGTGAGAGGGGGGACTCCCGCAGTAGGATGAGGGCTGCCCTTGAGTACATGCAAATATACAATGGGTCCCACAGGTAATTGCAGGCATCAGTTGGCTACATAGATGTTAAAAATAGGTGTTATAGTAAATTAAAACATTTCTTCCAGTAAACATAAAATCCGGCTCAGAGAGTTTGTATGGTCTTGAGTGGTCGCAATAGTTCGTATGGGTGCTGTTAGGTGGTAAAAAATGAGCAGATGTAAACGCAGATGTAAAGCGCAGGAGAACTGGATGTTGGATGGAGGCAAAGTCACCTGGCACAGGGGCCCTTAGGCAGGCCACAGCCATGCACTGTCTCTAGGGCCTCGAGCCTCAGCCAATAGATGTTTACCTGGCTGGGGCCCAACTCTCCCCCAGCTGTCCGGCCTCCTGTGCCCGCATCCAGCTGGAAACCTCTCCAACCCCAGCCCCTAGTCTCAAACAGCCCCCCTACCGGCTCCTCCGAGTGCCTTGCTCCATCCTCCAGCAGCTGGGCAGCAGGGCAGCAGGGCAGCAGGGTGGTATCTTTTGGACTTCAGGCCTCGGGCCTTGGGCCTGGTCATCTTCGGCCTAGGCCTCAACCCGGCTGTTCTCAACTTGCTCATTTTGCTGGTCTCCCGGCCTGGCCTGGTCTTCCCTTCTCCCGGCTCCAATGTCTCCAATGCCTCTCCAGCCCCCCAGCTCCAGCTCTGCTGTCTTCCGGTAGGTCTTTGGGTCCCCAGGTCTCTGTGCAGCTCGGCCTGGCTTGCCTCAGCTCTGCTCTGCTCCCTCCTCGGCTCCCCCAGCTCGGCGCCCTCGGCTCAGCTTTCTCAGCTATCTTGTTCGGCCTCCCTCCAGCCGTCCGGAACCATTACACCCTGCATCTCTCTTCCCGGCTGTTTTTCGGCCGCTCCGGACCATCCGCCCACCCTAGGAGACAGCCCAGGCCTCAACAAGGTGCCTGGGTGGGCGACTTACTGGAGCCGGCCCTTCATGGTCGAAAATGGGCCAGGTGGCATGTTTTAAAAATGCCAACGGGACTTCCGGTTCCGGCTCCAGCGGCGACGGGCGAGCCTAGGGCTCGCTCGCCGCTTTGTTTCTTTTCCTGCCCCCCCACGGGGGCGAGACGCCCCGTTTTTGGGGGTCTTCCGTAAAGCCGGCTTGCCTGGGTCGTCCTCCCCCAGCGGCAGCTGGGAAGCAACCCTTGTCTTCGGCTTAGGTGGAGGAGGACATGCTGCGGGGGGTTTCCCCTTCGCTAATGGCGGGCGGCATCGTTCTGAAAATATGAAGAGAGCTGGCCGTCTGAGTCGGAAGGCTTCCCGGGGCTTCGGCTGCGAGGGTGAAAGTGAGTGGTTTTAAACTTTTTTTTTCCTGCTGTCAGCCTGGGCTGAAAGAACTTGGAGGGGGTGTCTGCTTGTTAAACCCCCCCTCGGACTAAAGCGGCACTTAAGAATGGCTCCTTGTTGCGAGGAAGCGGATATCTTTAATCTGGACTGTTTGAAACAAGGGAAAGTGGTCTGCGGTTTGTCTTTGAAACAATGTATCTAGGTCTGGCTGATTTGAAACATTTTTTTTTTACCACTCTGTCCTTCTGGCTCTGAGTCTGGGCGGTGGAAAATGGCTTCTCTTTGTCCCTGAATGACTATTTTACTTATGGAAAATTTCCAGCGTCTCTTTGTGATTTGGACTCCCTCTGGTTACTAAAGAAGAATTTTTTTTTTTGGATTTGTGATTTCTTTTCTGGAGTGCCTTCGTTATTATACTTATTGACTTGGAAAATTGTTTCTCTCTTGGTTCCTGAACTTTACAACCCTGAACTGAACTTTTGGCTCCTGACTTGCCTCAACAGCCCCACCCAAAAAACGCCATTTTAGTGGCACTGACTTTAACAGCTAACCATGGCACAAGAATCAGCACTGGCAAGCTTAGAACTAAGGATGGCCTCTCTTGAATCTGTTATACAAACTTTGGTACAAGAAATCAAGGCCCAGAGGGCAGAAAATATCAATTTTAAAAAGGAATTATTGGACACACGGAAACAAGTGCTGGAAAACACACAGAAGAATGAAGAACTGGAAGGGGGCCTGGCGGGGGCTAAGGGAGAGATTAAAATGTTACTAATGAGGTTGTGGAAATAAATGGGCATGTGTCTAGGATTGATATGGAAAGGATGACATATTTTTTGAGATTTCAGAATGTTTCTGAGGAAACTGGTGAATGTCTCCCTGAACTCATGAGCACAATTATAGCAGACTATTTACATAAACCTAAGGATGAGATCAGGGGGGACATTGACCTAGCCTACAGAATAAACTCTGCATATGCCAGGATAAATGAAGTACCCAGAGAGATACATGTTAAATTTGTTAGAAGGTCAACCAGAGAGGAAATCTTGAAAGTGCAAAGAGGAGGTCCGTTAATTTACCAACAAAAGGAGGTTGCCATCCTAAAGCAGATCCCAAGAAAGATTAGAGAAGCAAGAAGGAAATTTTCCTTCTTGTCCAAAAAATTGTTTGACCACGGGATCTGGTTTAGGTGGGTGATGCCCGAAGGGATGCTGGTGTTCTGGGAAGGAGGAAGAGTGAGGATTAAAACAGTTGCTGAGGCGGAAGCCTTTTTTAAAAAACATTCCTCTGTCCTGGGGGAAGATCCAGGGGGGGCAGGGGGGGCCACGGCTCCGCCCGCTGGGGGCCTGGAAGGAGAGATAGAAGATACAATTGCCAAGAGACTTAGATCTAAAAAATAACTTTGCCTTGATTTTTTGAATAATATTGTATAATATAACATGTGCATCTGGATTTTTGTAAATGACTGACAGCATAGAACTGAGAACTTAGAAATATGTACTTGCTTTCACTTTGTAGTGTATGGAAAATGTTTTTTATTAATGATCTATTTTGATGTCCCGGTAGGGCCGACGACTTTGACGTGAATGCTCTCAAAATTTCTTTGTATCCCTTACCCTATCCTATTGAAAAACTGTAAAACCAATAAAACTTTTTCAATATAAAAAAAAAAAAAACGCCAACGGCCCCGCGACCTGCATGGAGCTCAGCGGCAGCCCGCCATCCTCGCGCATGCGCAGATCACAAAAGGATGTGTGATCTGCGCATGCAGATGTGTGCTGAACTGTGTTAACAATTAGTTTGGATGATTTCTATCAGTTTTTAAAAAAAATTCCATACAAGAAAGAGCTTTTGTGTTTTTCTTTGTCATGGCAAACATTATCATGGATTTTTGCAAGAATCTTTAATAATTGTACTCTAAAATAAGAGTTGCATCTTTTTGAAAAATATTTTTGATATCATTAACAGTGTAAAAATATACAATTCTATTTTTTATTGCCTACCATTATTATTTAATACTCAATAATAGATAAATAATAATAAGTGAGATACTACCTTGATGCGGTTGTGGAGCTTGAGTTCTTTGATGAAAGCCATGTCATAAGTTCAATCATACTGGACGGGTCTCACCAGAGGAGCCAGATGAAGAATGTTTCTTCCATAAAAAATATTGTGAGACATAATTTATAGAAACAATTACCAGATCAGTCATGAATTGAGACAACCATGCTAAGTATTTCAATTCTCAAACATCCGATGAAATATGGCTCAATACGGTTGGCTGAACAACCAGGACCAGCAGGAAGAAAAAGTGTTTACCTATCACAAATATAGAGAGATTAAAAACAAAGAAATAATGAACTGTTATTACAAACCAAGTCCAACAAGAGGATATTTGAAATTAATGCACTAGTACTAGAAAGAACAACATCCAGAATCAGAAATAATAGAACAGAGACTAGCAAATCAATTATAATATGAAATAAATTTTGACTCTAAGTCAAAAACTGTTGCCTGTAACCTACTAAATAGGAACTATGAGTAATATACTGAAATACTAGAAATATATTTCTAAAACATAATATTTTTCCATTAAATGCTTTGCTGGTACACACTGAAGCCAAGTACTGTAGAATATTGCTTTACACTACATTATATTTCTCAGGATGTAGATTTGAGGACCCAAGTGCTTTTCCTATATATTTCCCAATTTATTGTTTTCAAATTGATCATTGGCTTTTCAAAATAAGATTATAGGAATTGAACATCAACTCTCTAAAAGGCTATTGCTATTGCCTATTAGATCAAGGGATTCATACTGTTGAGTTTCTACTTGTTTTAATGTGAAAAAATATTGGCTTTATGAATAAGAATTTTGTTGAAATTTCACCTAGTATATGTTGGCCACAGCAGTTTCATCATTCTAACACAACTTTCCATTGCGTTCCCCCCCATGAATTAAATTGGGAGATGACAACACAAATTTTATTATCAACTGTGAATTTTCATTTATTTCAAAACTTCTCAGGTTTTGTAATTAAAACTTCCTTTTTGCTTTATCCATTAGTTGTCATATATTTTAGACTGTTATATCATTTTTCTTTCTTACATATTTTTGGCTTTGTTTACAAAAGAATAAATGGAACCTTTTAGACTGTGCCACAAATGCTTGCCATAAACTGCTTTGATCTCTAGTTAATGGGCTGTTATATGATGATGTTATATGATGCTGTATGATAAAATCCTTGGCCTTACCTTTCAGGATCCACACAATTTTGTGCAATAAGGACCCAAATAGCCATACTGATCTCATGGTTTAGGAAGGAGAGAGGATTACTCTAAGTGAGACAAAGAATTTTGGGAAAGGAAATTTCACCTTTACATTCCCTGACAGATGTTGATGTATACTCAATAATTTGGTACATAAACCTTATTAGAGGCTTGAATATAGGAGATATAAGTCTTTCCAAGAAGCAGTTGATACATCCAACCCAAAGATATCCTGTTACCTGATGAACATGAATGTACAAATATTTGTCTTACATTATTATAAATTGGATTCTGTCTACAGAGATCTATACGTATATTATGTGAGGGGAGAAACATATTCATTTGAAAGTTGCAGGTAATAGGCCCAGGAGTAAGTTTGCATGCTTCACTGAACCAAAGTTTTAAACTAACATAGTTGTAAAATGTACCAGACATATTTCAAATGTGCTGAGTTGTGTCTGACTTTTGTGGGGCTTTTTCTGCAATTTTGTAGTTGTGTGTGTACATTTAGAGCAGAAGAATGAGATGGTGAGAAATGAGGAATTAAAATTAACAAGTGTCTGTTTAGGGGGGGAATTTGGTTGCAGAAATGCCAAGGGAGGGGGAGCAGCTTTGGAGCACCTGTTCCTCCTTCCCCTTTTCCTCCAAGCAGAACTGAAACTGTGAGGGGGGGGGCAGGAGAAAATAAACAGACAAGAGAAGCTGAAAGCCAGGAAAGATGGGGCGGTCCCAATTCTGCAGCAAGAAAAGTTTCTGCAAAAGAGAGGGGGAGGGGCAACCACAGCTTCCAAAGGCCTTTTGCTTTTAGGCAGGGGTGTTGGCTAGCATTTGCTTCACTTACCACTCACCATTGATGCCTCTTTGGCCCACCGGCTGCAGCCCCACAAGCTGGGCGGGCAAAGGAAGTGGGTGGGCTGGGCAAACATGATGTGGACAGATGGGGCAAGAGAGCAAGTGAGCAGCGACCGGGCGGGCAGTGGGAGTGCAGGGGTGGGGGCAGGCCAGAGGAGGGACCGTTCCAGTACAGGGCCTCAAGAGGACCCAGTACGCAAATGCACACCAGATTTCTGGCACCGCTAAGTGTGTACTGCACCATACCCTCTGAAATCCACCTCTGATCTGATCTTAAAGTAAGATTTATTGCTTGTGGTTGCTTGTGGTTTCCCTTTGTTTTTTTATCCGAATATTTTTTCAACAGATGGTGCCATGACTCGGATGAAATGGAAGCTAGAAGAGACCTGCCATCCAACTGGAATTCTGACCAATTCTGGTTTGATGTTTTAGGTAACCAGCCTGCTTTCAATCAATTGCTCAGGCTTTACTTTGGATCAGAGGTGAGCTATTTGGTCCTTTGATGGACAGCAGTTAGTTAGATAGGGTATGTGAATTAGATAGAGAGGGTGGGACCTGTCTCATAATTTGGCTGCAAGGGAAGGGTCACAACTGGACTTGCTTTGAGGACAGGCCTGTGTCTTTCCCAATGTATGCCATTGGCAAAACAGTCAAGGTTTTCCTGTGGCTGGGACCCTGTGGCATATAGTCTCTCCTGAGAACTCATCATTCTCTTGTATTGTGGTAAAGGGTCATGCTCTGGCTCGGGGTGATGACTGAAGAAGGCTTCCTTTCTGAAAAGAGAAGAGGGACCCTTGGTGAATGTGAGTATAACAAGAAACAGGTGTCAAGTGACTGCCTGTGCAGTGAAAGGGGAAATGGAAGGAATTTTTCTCTGTCTTTCATTCCTTTATCACTATACAGACCTCCACTGTAACTGTCTGTGTGGCTTTCAGCTTGGTAACGTATGTGATAGAAGTGGTTGGAGAAGCAGCAGATTCCGCTAGGGACCAATATACCTGACTGATGGAAGTGGTTGAAGAAGGGGCGTATGCCCTCACAGATCAGTGGACCCATCTGACAGAAGTGTTTGGAGACATAGCGGATGCTATCAGGGATCAATGGACCTGTCTTTAAGAGGTGACCCAGTAACATACCACTCCCATCAAGTGAAGAATAAAAGGTTTGAAATTGGGGCAGTCTTTTCCCATGACACCACCTTTGTATTACTTTGAGTCTTCCACACTGCCACTAAAACTCCTGGAGGTGGGGATGTGTTTATATTTGTTTGTGTATGTGACTGGTTTTGTTGTTGCTTCTATCACAGCTGGTTTTGTTCCCCTGACCACTTATATATGTACCAAGGTCCACCCCTTCAACTGGATAGCAAGATGTAATAATATATTTTAATAAAAGATAACAAGTACACCTGTATGGTGCCTTATACACAACAGTCAACAAACATAAATTTATTTATTTATTTGTTCATGAGATTAATATCTCACCTTTGGTTCTAGAACTCAAAGTGGCATCAAGATCTATCTCTTGATACTGGGAAATCTCTGCTAAAGATCACATTGGTGGGCACTATCATGCAAAAAGATATAGCATAAAATTATAGCAAAGAAATATACTACAAAGGGAACTATAGGGTTCTTCAGAATTTCATCAGAGGTTTTTCTTCTGGGATCTTGATTAAGATGCACAAAGTTCCCTAAAAATAGTATGACCTCAATTACCTTCTTGAGAAATTGGGAAAGAATATTGTGTATATTTCAGGTCATTTTCATTTCAGGCATGACAAGTAGAAGCTCCAACAGGTTTGACTCTCATCCCATTAAACTGTATGCACACTTTTAGAATACTCAAGAGTTCTGTGGTTCTTTAGGAAAGAACTTCAGCATTTGAAAAACACTTGAAATTTAAATTAGTGAACCAAAGTCCATTCATTCTAACAGGTATATTTTAAATCTGATGAAATACAAATTCAGTTCAGGGTCTCAGTGAAAAAATATCTGTTTTTGTCAATATAACATTGTTTCTTAAATTCATAACCCACATCATTTTATTTTTAGTTGTCAGTGATATATTATAGACATACCTCTGATAGACAGGACATGCTTGGACCTTCTAGTTGTACCCAGAGCATTAGATCTGGATTTAAGAATTTAGAACTCATTAACTTGGGTAAAATTGATGGCAATTGATAGCATGTTAAATTTGAGAGTTTTAGTGCTCCATTTTCAGAAGCACAGAGAAAGAAACTTGTTTTCCTAAGCTATGGATCTGAATGTCTTAAAGCAATGATTCTCTTTTAAAAAAAGATTCTTTTATTTAACTCATCCACAGACCAATGAAATGGCAGAATTTTCCAGTCATCTTTATAATTCTTATTTATTCTAAAAGATTAGGGTTCTATTTCAGCCTCTGATAATTTGCAGGACATTTAACGCATGGAATAGAAGCTGACACAGTGTAAAATAACCTTATATTTTTGGTATGGTATTTGGTATGGGTATAATCATATTTGGTGGAAATTATAATTGTTTTATTCTTTTGAGATTTTATTTCAAGGATCTTACTAAATAGTCAAAATGGGTTAGGAGCTGTTCCTTAGACTTGTGACTTTCAAAATACTAATACTAATCCTGATTCTACAAAAATGGTGACAATAATGCCTTGTGATACAGTCAGAAGATGACAAACAGGCTAAATCCCTTTGGAAAATAAGCTGGACCAATAGGCAATACGTCTCTGTATAAGATATTCCCAGTTTCAAGATTTCTAATATCGTATCAGTGTAATATCATTTCTCCAATTTTCTGCTTTTCATACAATTGTTTGAAAGCCTAGTTTTGAGCCATCAATTTTGGATATAATTTAGGGTATTCCTTGTTCCTAAGGAAACCAATTCCAGAAATAGCCTATAGTGACAGTGAAGATGGTAGGAAGTTCCCAAGACATTAGCAAATCTCAGACATTTTTAAACTCTGTTGTCAAAGCTGCTCGTAAGTAGAGGAAGATGTACAAGCTAGTTTTCCAGAACAGTGTACACTCATTAGAGGCTAAAATATAGATTAGAAAAAGTGCAAATTAATGACACAGTTAAAAAGCACTCTAGTTCAGCTTTGTTTAGAACAGGGGTCTCCAACCTTTGCAACTTTAAGTCTGAAGGACTTCAGCTTCCAGAGTTCTCCAGCCAGCTTTGCTGGCTGGAGAACTCTGGGAGCTGAAGTCCTTCAGACTTAAAGTTGCAAAGGTTGGAGACCCCTGGTTTAGAACATTTCTTGCTTAGTGACAAAACAAGTAAAAGGCAGACAAACTGACAAAGAGAACTGCTGAGAAATTTCCAGTGCTAGTGTTGAATAAAGAATAGTTCCTTTCTAATGATCTTATTCTAGACATGTGTTTAGATGTCTCCCAGCAAAGTATCTTTGGAAACAAGTAGATTGCATAGGAAAAAGTGCTCCTTCATATACTGCAAACCTGATTGCAGATTAGTTCCTACCTTCCCAGGAGAAAACGCTTCTTGGAAGTCAAACAAAAGGGCAATGGGGAACAACCTGGACTGAAGTAAGAGTGGTAATATGGCCAGAAAAATGACAAAACATTTTGGATTTTCTTAGATTTATAGTTGGTTCTCCCAGGTTTCAGTTGCACTAATATTTTTCCACAGGATAATATATCTCATCAGGAAAAGCCTAGTAAATAAATCAATTCATTTTATATAAAATGTGCTATTTCTAAAAAAAATCCTATTCCCTTAAATGAATTCATTTTATATGTAAAATGTCCTAGATATATATATGTGCAATTATTAATTATGTATTTTTAAACTAACAATGCTATTTTTATTTTCTGTAGTTCTAAAATTAAGACATATTTTCACTCCTGAAATTGCAAAAATAAGCATTTATAATAGTCTATTAAACTATGTCCCATAAAGCACCAGTGCTTTTGAAATGATTTGAAGATGTCATTACCTGAAAGTCTAGCTGAACAGCTAAATTTGGATATATTCAGTTTTCACTACTGTAGAAATTAAGCAAGAAATGTTGACAAATACTTTCTAAAATGTCATATTGAAGCATCTGAAAAAGAAATTAAGGAGAACAAATGACTAATATGCATTTGAATGAAAATTCATGAAGAATGTGGGCTTTAAATGAAAATATATTGAAGATCATACTACCTTTTCTTTTTATAAAAAAGTGAAGTTTTAGCTCTGATAATGGCAAAAACACATGTTTCTAAGTTTTTTTTTACAGAAAACTTATTTCAAATATTGATGAAATAAGCATGGCATGCAATGTTTTATAATTGGGTATATTATAAGTTTTATAATTGGGTATATTAAATGTAATAAAAATGGTGTAGTATTTGTAGTATTAAAATGTAGTTTATTTTAATATATCATTTTGTATTTTTAAGGTAAAATAACTAAAAAAGAGACATTCCTCCTTAAAAATATTTTATGTTCCTTAGTATTGAACATTTTAAGAAACACTGTATAGTCTGTGACATCTTCATGAATGAATATTGTAAAAAAGAAATCATGATCACACCCTGTATTTTTTACATTCCTTTGTGCATGTACAGTATCTACAGCAGTGATGGCTAACCTTTTTGCCATCATGTGCCAAAAGTGAGGGAGCGCAGGAGCCCATCATTCTATGCATGAGACCCCACCCCGTGCATGCATGTGTGACCCATGCATACATGTGTGTGCAACTCCTGCCCTTCCCCCACTTTTGGCACACGATGTACCAGTTTTTTGCCTCCCCCCTGGCTCCAGAGGCTTTCTAGAAGCCTGGGGTGTGTGTGTGAAATGGCCTCCCTTGCCCCCCTGGAGACTTAAGAAGATTTGCCCGAAGCCTCCGGAGTGCAAAAAACAATGCAATTTGCAAACTGGAAGTCCAGCAGCAAACTTCCGGGTTGGCCATAGGGTCATTTTTCACCCTCTGGAGGTTTCAGGGAAGCCTCCTGGGGAGGAGGCAGGAGAAGTTGTTTTTGCCTTCCCTAAGCTCCTAGAAAGAAAAACAGCCCAATGCACAAACCGGAAGTCCGTTCCTGAACTTCTGTTTTGCGTGTTGGGTTGTTGTTTGCCCTCCAGAGGCTTCATTGAAGCCTCCGGAGGGTGAAAAATGGCTGAAAATGGCTGAAATGTGTGCTGAAGCTGACAGGGCCTCCGCTCCTTCCGTCAAAAATTAAAAACACACTTCTTCTGCTTGGCCGGCCTGGGCTAACTAAACTGTTTTTAGGGTTTTTAGGGGCTTAGTTTTAGTTTTAATATGGGATTTTAGCGCAGGGTTTTAGTTTAATTCATTTTAATATTGTATTATGTTTGTGGTTTTTATATGTATTTTTAAATTCCCTGTGCCCCGCCTTGAGTCCCTTCGGGGAGAGAGCACAGGTTATAAATTAAATTAAATTAAATTATTATTATTATTATTATTATTATTATTATTATTATTATTATTATTATTATTATTATTATTATTATTATTATTATTATTATTATTATTATTATTATTATGGCAACACCTCGTGTGCCCTAACAAATGGCTCCACATGCCACCTATGGCACATGTGACATAGGTTCGTCATCACATATCTAGACAATTGAAAATATGTAGAAACAATGTTTGTAGCTTCAAAACATCACTATCTGTTCCAAATAAATATTAAAAACTTCCCCCAAACTTTATATCAGCACGTTAGTTATCATAAAATCCTTAATAATTCTTTTTGTTTGGCTTTTGTTTGGGGAAAAACTTATTGCTTATTTTTTCTCAAACCAAAATCATTTGTGGAAAGCCTTAAATAACATTTTCTATGCTGGTGAATTTCATTGCTGTTCTACACACTATTTTTCATGCTATCACAAAATGGCTAATATAAGAGTGCTTATTAGGGTGGGTTTGCCTAGTCTTAGTTCATGAATATTAACCTTTATGGGAGTGGATAGAAGGGCACATTTCATGGGACTGGAACCTTTTTTGTTTTCCAAGAATATTAATACTTAGGCCTAATTTAATTTTCAGAACTTTGAATGTTTTTGCATGACAGGTTAAGTCAAACTACTGACCCTATTATTGAACTACCTTCTTTAGAACAGATCTTTAACTTTGATCCATGATCTATAGAAATCATAAATGAGTTTACAAAAATGACATGAACTGATTTCAGTGTACAGAATTATCAGGCTTGAATGGCATAAATCAGAGTATTTTCTGATTTAATTGCACACGGCTGCAGAACATCTTTGATCCTGTTTCCAGATAGTCAAAACAATCACTCACTTTCACCTATAGTGTTCTTTCTTCTTATTATGGCAGTTCCTTCTCTTGCTGTGAAAACTTTGAAGACAAATAAAGAGGCAATTGCATACTCTACAATCTGCTTCTGGGTTCTGGAAATACCCTAGCTATAAATCTTAACAATCTGCAAACTAAATGATTGATCTGATTACTGAAAAAAAGACTTTTTGTAAATAAAGAAAAGGAAACTTGTCCATCATATTGGCCTTAGTTGGTGTTGGCAACCTACAGCTCTGGAGCTGCATGCAGCTCTTTGGGCCCTCTGCTGTAGCTCCCTGTCAACCCTGTCATGGCAGAGGGATGAAAAAGCTGTCACCCTGTCACAGCAGTGGCATGACAAGAGCCTTAGTGTGGGAGCAAAGCACCCCTGCACTTGCCTTTGCAGAGCAGCAGCATTCTGCCTTCATTGCAATACATTTGCTCTTCCCACCAACAAAGAGGACTGGGAGAGAATGGCAGGGTGGATCTTGCAGGGTGTGGGCCATCCCTCAAGCCTGGCCTTCCTCCTCCCTTATCAGTGGAGCCAAGAGAAAGAAGGGATGGCATGGGGAAGTGCTCCCCTCAGCCCAGCATGAGGGGGAGATGGACCGGAAGCAGTGCCCCCATTGCCTAGTTGGACAGCGGAGAGGTGTGTCAGCTCTCACAGCGGGATGCTGTTCGGCACCTCCAGACTCAAGCTGTTGCCTTTGAAATGTGCTGCTTTCTGTTGCCTGTGCCTTCCCCAATCTCAGCTCTTTTGCCCAGGAAGAGCTATGTTTCTGCTTGCTTTATTTTTCCTGTGCCCAGGGACTATATTTTCCAGACACTTTGGACTGAGTTGCAGGATGTGTATGCATGCCAGTGTGAGTGTGCTGCTGCTTGGGATGATGCTTCTCAGAAGTGTGTGTGGTGATCTAAGCTGCAACTTCATAGTGCTGTGATGTAACAGCCTGACAGTCATTCTTTTTCCAATGCAAGGTTTAGTTTTGTATCTTTTCAGAGACAAAGAGAATGTGGTTGAATTTCCTTACAGTTATTCCCTGGGTGTATGGGTTGGGGAGTGGAGGTGGGGAGTGGGAGGGAGAGAGCAAGGAAGAGAAAGAAAGAGAGGGGGGGGAGAAAGAGAGAGGGGAGGAAGAAAGAGAGATGAGGAAGAGAAGGGGATGAGAGGGAGATAGAGAGAGAAAGAGAGAGGCGAGAGAAAGAGGTGTGAGAGAGAAAGACAGAGAGAAAAACAGAAAGAGGAGAGAAAGAGAAATGAGAGAGAGGGTGGAACAAGACAGAGGGATAGAGGGAGATGGAGATAGAGAGGGAGATAGAGAGAAAAAGAGAAAGGCAGAAATGAGAGAAAGAGATGAGAGAGAATGAGAGATGAGAGAGGGGGAGATAATCAGAGAGGAATAAAGAGAGATGAGAGGGAGGGAGGGAGAGACAGAGAGAGGGAGATACCTATTTCCCATAGAAAATAAAACAGGGAGAGCTACAAAACCTGGGTAGGCCTGGCTGAGGGATGTCATGTGACTGGATGGGAGTGAGTGACATCGAGTTGGCCATGCCCAGCCAGGTTTTGTGGCTCCCAGTGTTTTGTTTTCTGTGGGAAATGAGCCCATTTAAGGTTGCAGACCCCTCATCTCAGTGACCATCTAGGCATGATCCAATATAACATTACACCAATGTTTTGTAAATGTCAAATAGTGGTGGTGGGCTTAAAACAAGATATGTCAACACTCATGCTACATTGAAAAATGCTTTCTTTTTGAAGAGGTTTTGTGAGTTAGATTGGGTGCTAAATGAAAAGAGAAGCAAATTGTTTTTAAATGAATACCATTTCCAAGTGTAGTAGGGTCCTCTTAGATCTAGCTTTGTTTCACCCTCTTTGCTGATTTTATTCCTCTGTTTCTTCTTCACTAGTCAAAGGTCAGCAACTGAGTTTCTCATAAAAAGTTTAGTAAGGCTTGATAAATATTATTATATCTTCATCAATTGGACTTATACTGGCATTTGGGGAGTCAAAAATGGAGCTTGGGAGGGCTGTGTGCACTGCCCTAGGCCCCATCTTTAACAACCATGGCCTCCTGCAGCCCTCTGCCAGTAGAAATGGAGCTCGGGAGTCAAGCATGGCCCCCTGGGCGCAATTTTAAACTGCGACAGCCTCTGGACTATTTTCTCTGACAGAGGGCTGCAAGAGTCCATTATGGCCAAAAATGGGGCCCGGCTGGCAGACTAAAATACACTCACAACACTAAGCTGTTATTACATTAAATATTAATCTGTATCTGTAGCATTTATATTGCTAATTCTGTTCAGAATGAAAATGAGTTTATTATAATTGTTATTAATTATTTCCTTAAACTGACTTTCATTCCGTAATAACAAATTAGCCTGATAGAATAAATATTGATCTGAATTTTTTTTTTTATATAGAAAAAGTTTTATTGAGTTTTACAAATTTTTTAACAAAAAAAGGGTAGGGTAAGGTGAATTGAAAAGATATTTTGAGAACTTTCACGTCGGGAATGTTGGCCCTCCCGGGCTTCTTAACAAGACATTGGTAATACATTTTTCAATAATACAACAAGGTGAAAATAAATGCAAACATATAAATTCTGAATTCTATGCTGGCAGTCGTGTACAAACATCCAGACAAAAATTATACTATATTAATAAAAATAAAAATAAAAGTCATTTTTTTAGATCTAAGTCTCTTGGCAATTGTGTCTTCTTGTTCTCCTTCCTGGCCCCCAGCATGCGGGGCCGTGGCCCCCTCCGTCCCCCCTGAATCTTCCCCCAGGATGGAGGAATGTTTTTTAAGAAAGGCATCCGCCTCAGCAACTGTTTTAATCCTTACTCTTCCTCCGTCCCAGAACACCAACATCTCGTCTGGCATCGCCCACTTAAACCAAATCTCTCCCCCTCGGGGAGAGAGAGTGGGATATAAATAAAATTATTATTATTATTATTATTATTATTATTATTATTATTATTAAATCCCGTGGTTGAACAATTTTTTAGATAAGAAGGAATATTTCCGTCTCATCTCCCTAATCTTTTTTGGGATCTGATTCAAGATGGCTACTTCCTTTTGTTGGTAAATTAACGGACCCTCCCTCTGCGCCTTCAAGATTCCCTCCCTTGTCGACCTTCTAACAAATTTAATATGTATCTCTCTGGGTACTTCATTCATCCTGGCATATGCTGAGTTTATTCTGTAGACTAGGTCAATGTCCCCCCTGATCTCCTCTTTGGGTTTGTGTAAATAGTCTGATAAAATTGTACTCATGAGATCAGGAAGGCATTCACCAGATTCCTCAGAAATATTCTGAAATCTTAAAAAATATGACATCCTCTCAAAATCCATCCTAGACATATGACCAGACAAATCTCCAATTTCAGTATTAACATTTTTAAGTTCTCCCTTTGCCCCAGCCAGCCCCAGTTCCAACTCCTCGGTCTTCTGTGTATTCTCCATCAATTTTTTCTGTGTCTCCAATAGTTCAAGCTTAGTGCTAGTATGATCCTTTCTAAATTCTCTGATTTCCAGCACCAAGGAGTTTAACACTGTTTCCAAAGCTGTCATTCTCTCTTCCAATCCTGGATTTCCTGGTTGTTTTTTTGAAGCCATGGTGAGCTGTTTAAGACAGTGCCACTAAGATGGCATTTTTTGGGTGCGGCCGCTGGAGCAAATCCTGGGGAAAAAGTTCAGAAAAGTTGTAAAAAAGTTATCATGTCCAGAGAGCAAAACACTTTCCACTATCAATTATTAAGACAAAGAAGGCACTCCTGGGAAGGAATCAATTAATCCAGAAAATCATCCGTTGATAGAGGGAGGCAGTCCAAATCACGAAGGAATGGTGGAAAATTTTCCATAAAGAAATAAACATTCAGGAACAAAGGGCAGCCATCTTCCACCACCCACTCTGGCAGCCAGCCGGAGAAAACAGCAGAGAAATTGTTTCAGTCAAGCCGGACTTAGATACATTGTATGAAAACAAGCCGTGGAAGACTTTCACTTGTTGCGCAACAGTCCGGATGCAAAAAATCCACTCCCTGCATTCCAGGAGTCATTTCTGCGCGCCGCTGCTGTAAATCCGAGGGGGGGGGTTTAGCAAACAAACACCCCCCTCCACATCTCTCTCTTCCAAAGCCACCAGCAATAAAGCTAAAAACACTCACTCTCCACCTCGCAGCTCAAGCCCCGGCTAAGCCATCCGACCCGAGCGCTCCGTTCTCTCCGAATTCAATATTCGTTGCCGTCCTCCGTTGGCAAAGGGAACCAAGCCCCCTGCAGCATGTCTTCTTCCACCTAGACTGAAGACAAGGACCGTTCCCCAGCTGCCACCGGGAGAACCAGTCCAGGCAAGCCAGTCCTACGGAGGGTCCCCCCCAGAAAAAAAGGGGGGGCACCCCGCCCCGTTGGGGGCAGAAAAAAGAACAAAACGGCGGACGAACCCCAAGGTTCATCCGTTGCCGCCAGAAGCCGGAACAGGAAGTCCTATTGATCTGAATTTTTATTTGGATCAGTTAACTAATTTTTCAGGCAAACAATATAGGTAAGTAAAAACACCTCCAGATAAAAGTTTCTAGTATAAATAAAAATATTAATTTCAATTATCGATATACACAACAGAATGCAAGTATGCAAAAGGTTAACTGAACTGAGCAAAATCCTTTGATTGATCTAAATGAGTTCTGGAGTATGTTGTTTCACTATTACAGCACAGATAATGTACTGTATCTGTGAATTAATAAGAGATATAACACATGTCTCCCATGTATATATTTGGAATGTTGGTAAACAAATATTGGAGGAGTTTTAGGATATGTCCTTTAGCTGTTTCTCATAATGCTGTCCAGATCTTCTTTCCTTTCTGTTTAGCTTCATGCTAGGATATCCTATTCTATGCTATCAGGTGTCCTGTATTTTGTATACCTTTATATTATGTTAGCATTGGTACATTCTTAAAGCACCCAAAATTTCTGATCAAGTTTTTCTTAGAGTTATAATGTCATATGTTTTCTATTTGTGTAAAATCATGTAGTTCACCACATCACTTACATAAGAACATAAGAACAGCCTTGCTGAACAGGCCACAGCCCATCCAGTCCAGCATTCTGTCTCACACAGTGGCTCACCATTTGCTTCAGGGTATTCCCAAGCAGATGTCCTCACCTGCTTATGATTCCCTGCAAATGGCATTGAGAAATATCCTGCCTATCTCTCCATCCTGGAGGGTGTCCTTAGGCATCCATCATGATAGCCATTGATACCCTTGTTCTCCATGAACTCGTCTAATCCTTTCTTAAAGGTGTCGAGGCTGACAGCTGTCACCACTTCTTCTGGCAGGGAGTTCCATAGACCAGTGATCCTCTGGGTGAAAAAGTACTTCCTCTTATTTGTTTGAGGTCTAGCTATCAAAAGTTTCATGGAGTGCCCCCTAGTTCTAGTGTTGTGCGATAGGGAAAACAGTTTTTCCTTTTCTACCTTGTCCACACCGTGCATGATTTTATAGACTTCAATCAGGTCACCTCTCAGGCGCCGTCGTTCTAGAGTGAAGAGGCCCAGCCATTGCAGCCTCAGATGGTAAGGAAGGTGTTCCAGCCCCCTAATCATTCTGGTTGCCCTCCTCTGCACCTTTTCCATTTCCATAATATCCTTCTGAAGGTATGGTGACCAGAACTGTACACAATACTCCAGATGGGGCCTCACCATAGATTTATAAAGAGGCAAAATGACACTTGCTGACTTATTTTCTATACCCTTCCTAATGATGCTTAGTAATGAGTTTGCTTTTTTCACTGCTGCGGCACACTGGGTTGACACCTTCATTGAGCTGTCCACCAGGACACCAAGGTCCCTTTCCTGGTAAGTTGCAAGGAGTTCAGACCCCATCAGTTTATAGATGTAGTTGGGTTTTTTGCCCCAACGTGCATCACTCTGCACTTACTAATGTTGAAGCTCATTTGCCACTGGTTTGCTCACTCCCCCAGTGTCAAGAGATCCCTCTGGAGCTCCTCACACTCTCTCAGTTTTTACTACCCTGTATAATTTAGTGTCGTCGGTGAATTTGGCTACCTTGCTGTTTACTCCTACTTCTAGATCATTTATGAAAAGGCTGAAGAGCAGGGGTCCCAGTACTGAACCTTGAGGGACCCCGCTCTTTACCTCCCTCCACCTGGAGAAGTGTCCATTTAATGCTACTCTCTGTTTCCTGTCCCTTAGCCAGTTGCTAATCCAGGACAAGGCCTGTCACTTTATTCCATGACTGGCAAGTTTATTTAAGAGCCTTTGGTGCGGGACCTTGTCAAAGGCCTTCTGAAAGTCCAGATAAACAATGTCAACTGGATCTCCCTTGTCCACGTGCTTGTTGACACTCTCAAAAAATTCCAGCAGATTAGTGAGGCATGATTTGCCCTTGCAAAAGCCATGTTGGCTCTCCTTCAGCAGCGCCTTCTCTTCTATGTGCTTATTAATTTTATCCTTTAAGATGGTTTCCATCACTTTACCTGGGACACTTGTCAAGCTAACCGGTTGATATTTTCCTGGATCACCTCTGGATCCTTTTTTGAAGATTGGTGTTATATTCGCTACCTTCCAGTCAGCCGGCACAAGGCCTGATTTGAGGGAAAGATTATATATTTTGGCAAGGACATCAGCAATTTCATCTTTAAGTTCCTTGAGAACTCGTGGATGGATGCCATCTTGTCCTGGTGATTTGTTAGTGTTTAGTTTAACAAGGCATGCAAGGACCTCCTCCCTGGTTATTTCTATCTGGGTTAATTCCTCATTTTCCCTCCCTACAAAGATAAGCTCTGTTTTGGGCATGTGATCTCTGTCTTCTTCAGTGAATACTGAAGCAAAGAATTCATTGAGTCTCTCTGCAATCTCTGTTTCCTCCTTAATAATCCCTTGCCTTCCATTGTCATCTAATGGTCCAATAGTCTTCCCAGTTGGGTTCTTACTTCTAATGTACTTAAAGAAGTCCTTGTTAAATGATGCACCAATAGTGAAGGAAGCTGATATAGATGGAAAAATGTTAGTTGAAGAAATGGAAGCTTTAAAATCTATCCTTCCATCAGAATTTTTTGAAAATCCATTTAAAATGTTCAAATTTTTATCGGAAAATGACAGAGCAACGGCATTTCCAAACTTGTTTATTGCTCTCCGAATATATTTAACAATTCCAGTGAGTGTTGCTTCTGGGGAGAGATCATTTTCCAGGCTAAAACTAATAAAAAACTATCTGAGATTGACAATGACTCAGGATAGGACCATGTGGCGGCCGTGGCCAGGGGGGCGTTTCATCAGGTACACCTGATGCGCCAATTGCGCCCCTTACTGGACCAGGCAGCCCTTCGCACAGTCACTCAGGCACTCGTGACATCCCGACTCGACTACTGCAATGCTCTCTACATGGGGCTTCCCTTGAGGTGCACTCGAAAGCTAAAGTTAGTGCAGAATGCAGCCGCACGGGTGATTACAGGAGCTTCGAGGCACTCCCATATTACACCGATCCTGCGCGAGCTGCACTGGCTTCCTGTGGTCTTTCGGGTGCACTTCAAGGTTTTGACAACCATCTTCAAAGCGCTCCATGGCTCGGGACCTAGTTATATGCGAGACCGTCTCCTGCCCCATACATCCCTTAGACCAGGGGTCCCCAACCCCCCGGTCCGCGGACCGGTGCCGGTCCACGGCCTGATAGGAACTGGGCCACAGGGCTGAAGAGGAGGAGGAGGGAGGAGCCCCCTGGGCAGAGGATGGCCGAGCGCACCTCCACCAGCTCCTTCCGACGGCCACCGCGGTGCACTTTCCGGAGCTTCCCGGAGGGGCCGGCATGTCAGCTGAGGAGGTAACAGCTGCCTCATCCCACAGCGAGTGAACGGGCGGAGGACTCGAGCCTGCAGCTACCTTAAGCACGCCCACCTCCCTTCCAGCCCCGTGTGGCACCCGGTCGGTTTCGGCAGTGCTTAAGGTAGTCGCAGGCTCGAGTCCTCCTCCCGCTCGCTCGCTCGCTCGCTCGCTGTGGGATGAGGCAGCCGTTACCTCCTCAGCTGACATGCCGTCCCCTCCGGGGAGCCCCGGAAAGTGCACCGCGGTGGCCGTCGGAAGGAGCTGGTGGAGGCGTGCTCGGCCATCCTCTGCCCAGGGGGATGCTCCCTCCTCCTCCTCTCCAGCCGGCCCCTCTGCTGCTTCCTGGGGGGGAGGGAGATAATGACAGACACACAGAGAGACAGACTTAGAGAGACAGAAATAGAGAGAGGGAATCAGACACACACACACACACACACACACAAAGTGACAGAGATGGGTGGAGGGAGGAGAGAGAGAGGGGGGGGTGGGAGGGAGGGAGTGAAGGAAAGAAGAGGGAGGGAGGAGGAAGGGAGGGGTGAAAGAAGGAAGGAAGGAAAGGAAGGAAGGAAAGAAAGAAAAAGAGAGATGGAGGGTAGGAGGGAGGGAAGGAAAGAAGGGAGGAAGGGGGAGGGAGGCAATGGAAGGAAGGAAAGGAAAGGAAAGGAAAGGAAGAAATCTATTTTCTTATTTCCTTCCACCTCAAGCTACCTGTTTGGTTAACCAGGTTAAAGATCTATTTTTCTCCCAGTGGTAATTTCAAAGAAATCACATCCTCTGAGTCATTTCCTGGATTCAAACCAGCATCCCAAAGAGTCATGGGCTGCCTTTATATATAACGAGTGCCCATAAATCCATTTTTACCATCTTCAGAAGACCAAAGACCAGAAATGGAAGGAAGGAAGGAAGGAAGAAAGGAAGAAAGAAAGAAAGAAAGAAAGAAAGAAAGAAAGAAAGAAAGAAAGAAAGAAAGAACTTATGATCACAATTGAGCCCAAAATTTTGGTTGCTAAGCAAGACCGTTAAATGAGTTTTACCACATTTTCCAAGTTGGCCACACCCACCGGGTCACAGGACCACTGAGACACTCCCACAAAACAGGCCACACCTTTTGGCTCTCAAAAGAAATTTCAGTAGTGGTACTGATGATATTTGGCTCTATTGATTAATAAGTTTGCCCACCACTGCCCTAGAGGGCCAAGTGAGCCACCCCCCCGCGTGCGCTTGCGCTGCCTGTTCCCCCTCCCCTCCTCCTCCTCTAGGCCAGCCGGTCCGCATAATTTTCTTTAAAATGAAACCGGTCCCTTGTGCAAAAAAGTTTGGGGACCCCTGCCTTAGACCGATACGCTCCCACAGAGAGGGCCTTCTCAGGGTGCCGTCGGCCGGACAATGCCGACTGGTGACACCCAGGGGAAGGGCCTTCTCTGTGGTGGGCCCTGCCCTGTGGAACGACCTACCCCCAGAACTCCGTACCATCACTGACCTCCGCCTCTTCTGCCAGTGTTTAAAAATACACCTCTTTCATCAAGCCGGCCTAACATAACCTCCACTGGGACTAGTGTAGATAGTTTTATTTTGGGGATTTTAATTGGTTTTTAGCGCAGGACAGACATTTAATAGGTTTTTAAAACTTTTGTATTACTTTGTATGTATTTTAAATTCCTGTGCGCCGCCCTGGGTCCTTTTGGAGAAGGGCGGGATATAAATCTAATAAAATAAAATAAAATAAATAGATTAAATAGTTTAGCAATTATGTCGATTGAAAATGAAGAAGCAAGGAAATTGGATTTTCAAACTATTTTAGAAGAATTTACGGAACAAAAACTTAGAAATATGTAAATTCATATATTCATATTCAATGATGTAAATTTATATTCAATAAAATGTAATTGTTTTTGTATTTTGTGCATTTTTATTTTTTAATGTATGTAGAAGTTTACCTATCTTATGGTCCATGATATTTGATTTATATATATATTGAATTTGCATTTTATTTATATATTTAATATATAGAGGGCCCCGCAAAAAAAATCCAATCGGGCCCCGCACTTATTGGATCCGGGCCTGCACACATACACACAAACACACACGCACATGCAGAGTGACAGATGGGTGGAGGGAGGAGAGAGAGACAGATACAGAGAGAGAGAAAGAGAGAGAGAGAGAGAGAGAGAGAGAGAGAGAGAAAGAAAGAGAGAAAGAGAAAGAAAAAGAGAAAGAGAAAGAAAAAGAAAGTGGGAGAGAGAGAGCGAAAGAAAGAACTTATGACCACAATTGAGCCCAAAATTTTGGTTGCTAAGCAGGACCATCATTAAATGAGTTTCACCACATTTTCCAAGTTGGCCACGCCCACCCAGTCACATGACCGCTGAGCCACTCCCATAGAACAGGCCACACCTTTTGGCTCTCAAAAGAAATTTCAGTCATGGTACTGTTGATATTTGGCTCTCTTGACTAATATGTTTGCCCACCACTGACCTAGTACAAGGAGCCTCTCTCCTGCAGTCTGTTCATCTTCATTCACCTCAACAACTTTATTAAGGGAGAGGTCTTCAGTTTGTTCCTGTTGTTCTTCTTCCTGTATCTCATCAAGTGTGATGAAGGAGAGATCCTCAGGTGGGACCAGTTGTTCGTCTGTGCATTCCTCATCAGGTGTGATGGGGGAAAAGCCTCAAGTTGATTCTGTAAATTCAGACTCTCAGAGCGATCCCTTGCTCTTCTATTTCTTCGAGTGACATTCCTCCATTGATCTACCTCTTGAGTTAGTGAAATGACTTCTTCCTGAGAGCTTTTTTTATTTATTCGAATGTATACCCCGCCCTTCTCCTTGTTAGGACCCAGGGCGGCGCACAGGCATGATTTAAAACCACAATAAATACAATATACATAATTAAAATATATTAAATTATTCAACCCGTGCTAAAACCCATTTAAAAACCCTACCAAATTATAATTTAAGTACAAAAAGTCAGAAACGGGGGGCTATCCTAGGCTGGCTTGTTGGAATAAATGCGTCTTAAGACGTTGGCGGAAGAGGCAGAGGTCTGAGGTAGTGCGAAGGTCAGGGGGTAGGTCGTTCCAGAGGGCCGGGCCCGCCACAGAGAAGGCCCTTCCCCTGGGTGTCGCCAACCGGCATTGCCCAGCCGACGGCACCCGGAGAAGACCCTCTCTGTGGGAGCGGAGCGGACGAAGGGATGTATGGGGCAGGAGGCAGTCTCATATATAGCTAGGCCCCGAGCCATGGAGCGATTTAAAGATGGTCATCAACACCTTGAAGTGCACTCGAAAGGCCACAGGCAGCCAGTGCAGCTCGCGCAGGAGAGGTGTTATGTGGGCTTGCCTTGGGGCGCCCATAATTACCCGCGCGGCCGCATTCTGTACTAACTGTAGCCTTCGAGTGCACGTCAAGGGGAGCCCCATGTAGAGAGCGTTACAGTAATCCAGCCGGGATGTCACAAGCGCTTGAGTGACTGTGCGAATGGCCCCCCGGTCCAGTAAGGGGCGCAACTGGCATATCAGGCGTAACTGATAAAACCTCCCCTGGCCACGGCCGCCACATGGTCCTCCATGGACAGCCATGGAGCCTTGTTCCTGTTGGTTTGGCTCTCCTCAGCAGCAGCTCAGACAGAAAAGGTTGGAATGGCAGTCTTCCAGGCTGGCCCCGTTCAGCACAGTAAGCCACTACTTATTGTTCCTTTTTGTGTCTTTAAATCCCCCCTCCAAATGCACCTCCAATCAGCTCCAGCCACAGGAAAAGTTCAAATGAAACTGCCACTACTTACTGTTCCTTTTTGTGTCTTTAAATACCCCCTGCAAAAGCACCTCCAATCAGCTCCAGGAGAAGTTCAAATGAAACAGCCACTACTTACTGTTCCTTTTTGTGTCTTTAAATACCCCCTGCAAAAGCACCTCCAATCAGCTCCAGGAGAACATTGTGTGAAAATTTGGTGGTGATTGGTGCAGTAGTTTCTGAGATTAGCAGTTTTGAACAAACTCATAGTTAACTTAATTCTTGTGTTTCTCAAAGTGAAGAAGCCAATTTCACCCAATAGCCCAAGGGCGTACTAGGTATAGCTATTGATAAAAATATTAAAATCCTAAAGTTCTGTTCCATAGGGTCACCCTGGAAACTGTGAAGGACCATCCTGCAGTGTCTTGGCCCAGCCCAGGCTGAAAGGGAACTGATCTCTTCAACAGTACTCTTCAACATATTCATCAATGATTTGGATGTGGGGATAAATGGGGAACTCATCAAATTTGCAGATTACACCAAGCTGGCAGGAATAGTCAATATTCCAGAAGATAGGTTTAAGATACAGAAGGATCTTGACAAACTTGAACATTGGGTACTATCTAACAAAATGTTATTCAATGGTGAAAAAAGTAAGGTTTTACATTTAGGCAAGAAAAACAAAGGCACAGGTACAGTATAGGTGGTACCTTGCTCAATAGTAGCAGCTGAGAGAGGGATCTTGGAATCCAAGTGGACAACCATTTAAATATGAACCAGCAGTGTGCAGCAGCTGCCAAAAAACCCAACACAGTTCTAGGCTGCATAAACAGAGGGATAGAATCAAGAAGTGTTAATACCACTTTATAATGCCTTGGTAAGGTCACACTTGGAATATTGCATTCAGTTTTGGTCGCCACAATGTAAAAAAATATGTGGAGATTCTAGATAGAGTGCAGAGAAGAACAACAAAGATGATTAGGGGACTGGAGGCTAAAACATATGAAGAACAATTGCGATGGCCTTTGTGAACAGGGATGTGGAGGTACGGTCTCAGAGATCTATTGATGTTAGTAGATCCCCTGGCCTGATTCAGCCCAAGATTGACTGGAGGAATTGCATCTTGAAGTGTTTGTATGCTAGGTGGTATCATCTAGGTGGTATCATCATCATCATCATCATCATCTTGCAAAGGCAGTCAAGAAAAGTGAAGAACTGGAGTGCACCTGGACCAGATGAGTTACATGGTTTCTGGTTAAAGGCACTTACAAGTGTGCACAAAAGATTGGCAGCCCAAATGAACCAGATCTTTAAAACACCTGAAAATGATGAATGGATGACAACTGGAAGGACATTTTTGATCCAAAAAGATAAAGGAAAGGACCCTGGAAACTATAGGCCAATCACCTGTTTGCCAACAACATACAAGCTCCTTACTGGTATCATTGCAAACCAAGTTTATGGATACTTGGTAAGAAATAACTTGCTTCCTGTGGAACAGAAAGGATGCTGCAAAAATTCAAGAGGAACAAAGGACCAACTGCTGATTGACAAGCTAATCCTAAAGAATTCAAAGAAAAGACGAACCAATCTGTTTGTGGCTTGGATAGACTATAAGTGTTTGATTCAGTTCCCCATAGCTGGATCAAGAAATGCCTGGAAATCTTTGGCATCAGCAGCAACATACAAAAATTCATGGAAAATTCAATGAATCTCTGGAAAACAAAACTTATGGCTAATGAAGAAGAACTGGGTGAAGTTGAAATTAAACAAGACATTTTCCAGGGTGATTCCCTTTCACCCCTTCTTTTTATACTCTCAATGCTATCACTAACAATCATTTTGAAGAAGGTGAACTGTGGATACGAACTTGCAAAGAAAGGACTGAAAATTTCGCACTTGATGTACATGGATGATTTGAAGCTGTTTGGTAAAACAAAAGCTGAACTGAATTTATTAACTTCAACCAATGCGCAAGATATTAAAGTCCAAATTGAGTGGAGGAAACATCATAAAAGCCATAAATACCTGGGCTATACCTGTGATTCGACACTCTGCAGGAATAATTGACTGGACCCAGATGGAGTTGGACAATTTGTGCAGAAAAATGAGGAAGCTTATGACAATGAATCATGCACCCTAAAAGTGATGTTGACCACCTTCTGTCTACCAAGAACAGAAGGTGGTCGAGGACTCCTATAAGTAAAGCAGACTGTGGAAGAAGAAAGACACAGCTTGAATGATTACATCCAGAAAAGTGAAGAACCAATGATTAAGGAAGTAAATACAGGAGGCCTTTTAAAGACAACTAAGTCAAAAGCTGAATATAAGAAAGAAGTAATTGA
Organism: Rhabdophis nuchalis; assembly: GCA_039707465.1. Classification (NCBI taxonomy): domain Eukaryota; kingdom Metazoa; phylum Chordata; class Lepidosauria; order Squamata; family Natricidae; genus Rhabdophis; species Rhabdophis nuchalis. The sequence goes on from CM077647.1 coordinate 96,886,264, forward strand.
GAAACGAGCTGAAAATTGGAAAAGCAAAGCTATGCATAGCCAATACTTGAAAAGTATTGAAGGCAAAGCTGACCAAAAACTAATTTGAAACTGGTTAAGATCGGGAGTACTGAAAAAAGAAACAGAAGGCGTTATTTTGGCAGCTCAAGAACAAGCCTTAGCCACAAATTGCATGAAGGCAAAAATTCAACATGTTGCCACCAATAGCAAATGTTGCCTCTGTAATGAGAAAGATGAGACAGTCAACCATCTGATCAGTGGGTGCAGCAAAATTTCACAAACTGACTAACTACAATGCCATGACCGTGTTGCTAAGATCATTCACTGGAAATTGTGCCAGATGTTTGGATTTGAGTATTAAAAAATCACTGGGAACATCAAGTTGAGAAGGTTTTAGAGAATGAGAAAGTCAAGATCTTGTGGGACTTCAGAATTCAGACTGACAGGCACTTGTCCTACAACACACCTGATATAACAATAATTGAAAAGAAAAAAGTATGTTTTGTTGTCATTGCAATACCTGGTGATGCACAAATTGAAAATAAGCAGCAAGAAAAATATCACAAAATACTGGGACTTGCAAATTGAAGTTGAGCGACTGTGGAAGAGAAAGTCGTGTGTTGTCCCGATTGTGATTGGAGCCCTTGGAGCAATACCTGCCTCACTATGTGGAGGTTCTAGGTTTGCCGGACTTGAGCATTCTGACTCTACAAAGGGCCACCCTGCTTGGAACAGCTTATATCTTCTGATGTTACCTTGACAGTTCCCAGGTCCTTGGTTAGGACTCGAGCTGTTGAGCTACCAACCAGCCCCAAAGGCTGTGAATCTCACTAAAGATTAACCACAGAATATCAATCTTTATTGTCATTGTACTAAAATTACAATGAAATTGGTTTTAACTTCACTGGTGCAAAATTATAACAGAAACAAAAAAAAGAGAGAAAAGAAAAAAGGAAAAACTAGCACGTGCATGGAGTGATTGTGGTCGAATTTAAAAGTCTCACAGCCCAAGGATAGAAGCTATCTTTAAACCTGTTTGTTCAGCTGGCTATACTTTGATATCTTCTGCCTGATGGTAGAAGTGCAAAGAGGTACCAACCAGGGTGAATCATCTATTAGAATCTATGGCATCTAATATCCCCCTCCACCCTCTGGAGTTCTTTGGAACTAGAAACAGGATTGAGTAAAAACCTGACCCCTCTTGACCTGCTGGTGCTGGTTCTATTGCCCTTATCTCTTAAAGGTGCTGGATCTCCTGCTCCAGTAGGGACCTTTTGGCTGGCGAGAAGGGGGTGGGACAGCAGATGAAGTGGTGGTGGGGAGGGGAAATGAATTCTAGAGTCAGAGCCAGACAGATTGTTTGAAGTATCCATTGGTCTGATGTAGTTTGCTCTCATCTGGCCTGGAATAATTGCAGGTGCCCTCCGATGGGAACGGTCTGCTGGCTGTCACTTATACTGACAGAAAGACCTGGAGCCTGATTCACTGAAAAAGGGTCGTTTGGGTAAGGATTGTTGTCTGCCACATCTTGAAATGGCTGACAGTCCTGTGACCGGTCTGACCCCTGATTGTACGGACAGTAGTACTGTCCAGTGTTAGTGGAAGGTTCTGAGGAAAAGAGTGTTTTCTAAAATAATCAGAACCCTTAAGTTCCATTTTCTTGGTGACAGATGGCATGACATTTTTTTTCTTTTGTTTTTGATGAGGATCAGGTCCAAAACCTCCCCAAAAAGCTTTCCTCCCTTAAAGGGGGCAGAGGCGAACTTCCACTTGGACCTCATGTCGGCATTCCAGTGGCAAAGACACAAAAGCCGCCTGGTGGTGAGGACTCTGAAAACGAACTTAGTGGAATTGAGGGTGGTATCCACAGTATATTCCACTGCCACCAAAACCTTATTGAACTCCACCGGGAGCTTTGCAGAAATCTATCTGAGCCAGAGGAGAGAGGCCCTGGACATGAAAGATGATGAAGTGGCTGTTTTAGTGGCCCAGGCAGCTGCCTGATGGGTCTTGTGATCTGCCCTTTCTGACCTCTTGTCCTCTGCCTTCAAGCCCTCTAATAGGTCAGGAGGCAATACTGAGGAGGATGTAAGAGCTTGGACTGGAGGGTCCACCTGGGGCAATTTTAATAAATCCTCCAGGGAAGCATCCATCGTATAAAGTTTTTTATCACTATTACCAGGCATGGCCAGAGTTCCTGGTCGAACCCACTCCCACTGCACCACATTAAAAAAAAATTGGCTCTGGGACAATTTCTTGGGGAATGATAGGTTCCTCAAATAGCCCTTCACTTGTGTCTGATGGGTCTACTGTGGCCAGATCAGTGGCAGTTACTCCCATATGGATAATTCCTGCTCTGGAAGGACCTCCTCATCTACAGCCAAATCTTGCTGTCCAGTGAGGAATGGGAAGAACTGGACCCTGGGGTAGCCTCTGAAGGGGCAGCTGTAGAGGAAATAGATTTAAACCTGCAGGGCCACTTGGCACGTTAATAATAATAATAAATAATAATTTTAATTTATAGCCTGCTCTCTCTCCCCGAAGGGACTCGAGGCGGGGCACAGGGAATTAAAAATACAATTAAAACAAACAGAGTACAAAGTTAAAAACAAATTAAACTAGCCCTGAGCTAAAAACCCCTATAAAACTAAAACTATCTCTAGAAACCCCTAAAACAATTTAAAAAATTTAAATTACCCTAGGCCAGCCAAGCAGAAGAAGTGTGTTTTTAGTTTCTGTCGGAAGGAGCGAAGGTCCGTGGTTGTTCTGATTTCAGGGGGAAGGTCATTCCAGAGGGTCGGGCCCGCCACAGAGAAGGCCCTTCCCCTGGGCGTCGCCCGCTGGCATAGCCTAGTGGACGGCACCCGGAGAAGTCCCTCTCTGTGGGAGCGAATCGGCTGCAGGGATGTATGTATGTGTGTCATCAGCGTAAAGGTGGTACTCTACCCCAAAACCACGGATGATCTCACCCAGCGGCTTCATATATGTGTTGAACAGGAGTGGTGAGAGGACCGACCCCTGAGGCACCCCACAAGTGAGGGGTCTAGAGGTCGACCTCTGCCCTCCAGTCAACACAAATTGCGATCGACCGGAGAGGTAGGAGGAGAACCACCGCAACACGGTGCCCCTCACCCCCAACGCCTCCAGCCGATGCAATAGGATACCATGGTCGATGGTATCAAAAGCCGCCGAGAGGTCTAATAGGACCAAGATGGAGGAACAACCCCCATCTCTGGCCGTCCAGAGATCATCGCACCCAAAAGACGACAGGCAGCCAATGCATCTCGCGCAGAAGCAGTGTTACATGGGAAAACCTAGAAGTTCCCATAACTGCCCCCGCGGCTGCCTTCTGGACAAGCTGGAGCCTTCGGGTGCACCTCAAGGGGAGCCCCATGTAGAGAGCATTGCAGTAGTCCAGTCGGGATGTCACGAGGGCATGAGTGACTGTGCAGAGGGCACTCCGATCCAATAGGGGACGCAACTGGCGGACCAGGCGGACCTGGTAAAATGCCCTCCTGGCCACGGCTGTCACTTGATCTTCCATGGACAGCCGTGCATCAAGGAGGACACCCAAGTTGCGTGCCCCATCCACAGGGGTTAGATGTTCACCCCCCTATGGCCAGTGATGGAGTCAACTGGTTGTACCGGGATGCCGGAAACCACAGCCACTCGGTCTTGGATGGGTTGAGTCTGTTCCTTCCCATCCAGGCCCGCACGGCTTCCAGGCACTGGCACATCACCTCTACGGCATCGTTGGGGTGGTTTGGGGTAGATACATACAGCTGCGTATCGTCAGCGTAGAGCTGGTACTCTGCCCCAAAACCACGGATGATCTCACCCAGCGGCTTCATATATGTGTTGAACAGGAGTGGCGAGAGGACCGACCCCTGAGGCACCCCACAAGTGAGGGGTCTCGAGGTCGACCTCTGCTCTCCTGCCAACACAAATTGCAATCGACCGGAGAGGTAGGAGGAGAACCACCGTAACACAGTGCCCCTCGCCCCCAACCCCTCCAGTTGATGCAATAGGATACCATGGTCGATGGTATCAAAAGCCGCCGAGAGGTCTAATAGGACCAGGATGGAGGAACAACCCCCATCTCTGGCCCTCCAGAGATCATCCACCAACGTGACGAATGCCGTCTCGGTGCTGTGCCCGGGCCGGAAGCCAGCCTGGCGTGGGTCCAGATAATCAATTTCCTCCAGATGATGGGGGAACTGTTGTGCCACCACACTCTCTACAACCTTCGCCAGAAAGTGACGGTTGGAGACCGGACGGTAATTTACCAACAATGATGGGTCCAGAGAGGGCTCCTTGAGGAGGGGTCTCACCACCGCCTCTTTAAGGGAGGCCAGCAAGAACCCCTCACTCAAGGAAGCGTTGACCACCTCCTGGAGCCAGCCTCGTGTAACCTCCCAGGATGCCAGTACAAGCCAGGAGGGACACGGGTCCAATAAACATGTGGTAGCTCGCAGTCGCCCACGTAACCTGTCCATATCTTCGGAAGTAACAGAGTCAAACTCTTCCCACAAAACTGTCTCAAGACCCGGCTCGGGGCATCCCACTGGGCCACTTTCGATGGAGGCTAAAATAAAATTGCTCCGAATCTGAGCGATTTTATCCTGCAGATAATCCCCAAATTCCTTTGCTCTACCCTGTAAAGGGGCTTCCCGCGCTCTCTGTTGAAGGAGAGAGCGGGTCACCCTAAACAGGGCGGCAGGGCGGTTATCTGCAGATGCGATGAGAGTGGCACAATGATGACGTTTAGCCACTCTCAGCGCCACAAGGTAAGTCCGTAAATGGGCTCTCACCTGTGTTCAGTCAGATTCAGACCGTGTGGATCTCCATCTCCTCTGTAGGCATCTCTTGTAGCGCTTCATCACCCTCAGCTCCTCAGTAAACCAAGGAGCTGGGTGATTCGTTGCCGCAAGAGAGGCCGCAAGGGCGCGACCCAATCTAAGGCCACCGTGGCCGCGGTATTCCATGCGGCCAAGAGGTCCTACGTCGGAGCGCGGGTCAAGGACACAGGTAATGGCCCAAGCACCATCTGGAACCTATCTGGGTCCATCAGGCACTTGGGGCGGAACCATATAGGTGAATCAGGTTCCGCCTCCCCGCGGTGAGGTGTAGCAATTGGAAAGTCAAGCCGGAGAAGTGAGTGGTCTGACCATGACAGGGGTATGATGGCTACGTCCCCTATACCCAGATCACTCTTCCATTGACCAGATACAAAAATTAAGTACACCCTGTGTCCTCCTTCGTGCATGGGGCCCCGAATTACTTGGGTCAGGTCCATGGCCGTCATGCAGGCCATGAACTCCCGAGCTACCTCTGATGATTCGCCTACCGATGACAGGTTAAAGTCCCCCATGACAACCAGTCTGGGGGTCTCAACTGCCATTGCGGCGATCACCTCAAGGAGCTCAGACAGGGCTGCTGTTACATAGCGGGGAGCCAGGTATACAATCAGCACGCCCAACTGCCTCCCAAGGCCCCACTTCATACAGAGGGACTCACAGCCGGTGGTCTGTGGTACAGTGGTCTCTCTCGGCTCAAGACTTTCCCTAACAATAACCGCTACCCCTCCACCCCTGCCTAGGGCCCGTGGCTGATGAAAAGCACGGTAACCTGGCGGGCACATTTCTACGAGGGGGAGTCCTCCCTCGTGGCCCAGCCAGGTCTCCGCTATTCCCACCAGGTCCGGCTCCCCCTCCGACACAAGGTCATGTATGAGGGGGGCTGTGTTGACCACGGACCTGGCGTTGCAAAACATCAGTCTCGGGCCCTGGCTCTGTAATCCTTGACCACCTAGCCTGCGGGGGTTGTGGCACCTAACCGTTTGCAACCATCGGCCTTGTGCCCCCAACCGGGAAGAAGAAATCTGTCCCCCATCGGACCTGCCCCTCCCTACGACCGTCTCGATAGATAGACCCTCAATGGAAACGGCTTGAGTATCCCCCCTCTTAATGGATCCATCCACTTCCTTCCTCGGTCTGCTGGCTCGGCCCGTTCCCTTCTTAATTGCCTCAACCTGTCTATACCCTCCCCCCTCCCTGGTACCCCCTAAAATACGTAACAAATGTCTGACTAAAAAACCCCTGAGACCACGCTTCGCCCACCTCTCCGGATTAATAAATCCCTCATCAAGGTGGGCCCTCGTTAAAGCGGAGGACCAGGCCTGCGAGAGCGGGGACTCTCGCAGTAATAGCAGGTCTACCTTTGAGTACATATCAATATATATAAATAATTAAATAAATAATTACGTATAAATATAAATATGAATATAAGTACGTGATTACATGTAAAATGGGTCATACAATTAATTTACAGGGCTACAATTGGCTACAACGATGTTAAGATGGATGTTAAAATAGATGTTTAAAATAAATATTAAATATTAAATAGATGTTAAATAAATATTAAATATTAAATAGAATAAAACAATTTCATCATGCTCCAGTAAGAATATAGTCCGGCTGTCTTAGTTTGTACATTCTCGGGCGGATTAAAGATGGTAATAGTGATAAAAAGTCCATATAGGATGCTGTAGGTAAGTAAATACCAGTTCTTTTCCGGGTTCGGCCTCACCATAACCAGGACAGCGTCTCTCGGGCCTCAGGTCTCAGCCCTTTGGTGTTTTTAGGCCCGGCTCTCCTGCTCCTCCTTCAGCCACCCTTCCAATGTCTCCGATATCATCAATTCCAGCCTCCTGGTCTCCAGCCTCCCCCACGACAGCTCCTTCTGGCTGCAGCACTCCAGGGCTCAGGCAGCAACTCTCTGTCCGGCCTTGGGCCTCGGCCTAGGTTGTCTTTGGCCTCGGCCCGGCTGTTTTTTCGGCCTCCCAGCTCGGCCCCCAGCCTCCGGTATCTCCGATACTCGCCTCCGATGTCTCCAGCGTTGTCCTGATATTCCCCTCTGGCTCTCTGCCGGCATCTTCGCCCGTTCTCTGGGCCGCTCTAGGCCACAATGCCCTCCTGCTGTCTGCCGGCATCTTCGGCCGCTCTCTAGGCCGCTCTAGGCCGCTCACTCGTTCGGTGTCTGCCAACGTCTTCGCCAGGTTCTCTGGGCCGCCCTAGGACGCTCTAGGCCGCTCGCCTGCTCTTCGGCCACTCGCCTGCTCTGAGCCCGCTCTGAGCCGCCGGCCCACCCTGGTAGGCCATTCAGGCCTCAATGGAGAGCCAGGGTGGGCGACTTACTGGGCCCGACCCTCTAGACCCACACGGAACTCATCAGCGGGCCGCCATTTCCGCGCATGCGCAGTCTGTCATGATCTGTCATAGCTGGAACCACTTTGAAACATGTCCACTGGGCTAGACTGAATTGAAAAAATCTGAAGTGCCAGTAGCGGAGGCATGGCTAAAGATCTTTCAATTCAGTCAGACAGAATTTAACCCATGCTTGGACTCTCCAAGCAGCACACAGGAGAATGGAGCTTGGAAGGGCCATGCATGCCAAATAAACCCAAATTATCACCCCTCCACAACTGTGCTTGACAATTGGTATGTAATGTTCATGCTGATATGTTATGTTTGGCTTTTGCGAAATGTGGTATTCTACATTATAGTCACATGTCTCCACTTTGGTGTCATCTATCCAGTGTTCCATAAGACTTGTGATTTGTTCAGATGCTTTGCAAATCTAATCTCTACTGCCATGTTCTTTTTAGAGAGAACTGGCTTTCTCCTGGCAACCCTTCTAAACAAACTATAGTTTTCAGCATTTTTCTAATTGTACTGTCATGAACTTTAATTTTCAATTTTATGTTAACTAAGGCCTCTGCAGACTGAGATGTAACTCTTGGATTTTTGCAATTTTTCTGAGCATTGCATGATCTGATTTTGGGTTAAATTTGCAGGGGCATCCATTCCAGTCTTGTGTTTCAAATTTTTTAGAACCTATTCTGTAGGTGTGGCTGTTTTGTGGGAGTGTCTTGGCAGTCATGTGACTGTGGGTGGGAGTGGCTTGGCGGTTATGTAACCAGGTGGGAGTGGCTTGGTAGTCATGTGACTGGGTGAGAGAGGCCAACTTAATGTCACTCACCAGAAGATATCATGGATTGGGTAAAATGTGGAGAAGCTCACTTAATAATGTTCTTGCTTAGCAACCAAAATTTTGGGCTCAATTGTAGTCATAAGTCAAGGACTATCTCTGCCTTCCTCTGCGTGGCAGCCGTGTCCTAGTAAATTTCTCCTTTCTGGCAATTTTCCTCTCTATTAGAGGCACCAAAATAATGTAAGGTTTCCTGCTGCAGCAGCGAGTTGGACTAGATGACCTCCAAGTAGCCTTCTAGCCCCAAATTGCTGTGTTGTTTTTCTTTCTTTATGCTAACAAAGAAACCTGCCTGAGGCGCAATCCACATACCTACCAGATAGAGATAATGAGATAATGACCCTAAAGAAAGTTGGTTCCATTCACAAGCAGGGATTCATCCAAACCCTTTTAGAAACACAAAGCCCATATTGCACAAACCCAAAAACTTCAAAAATATAACATATAACCATATAACCAATTATATAACCCTGCACCTTTCAATTTAAAGGTATAAGCATTAGAACTTTCGGACTTCAAATCTCAGAATTCTACAGCCAGTCATGCTCAGTTCCAATTTAAAGTGACAGCATTTGTTTTTCTCCTTTGCGAAATAAGTTTCCTTCTTATTTTTTTATTCTCCCTTCCCTTCCTTCCTCTCTCTCTCCCTCCCTCTACCCCTATCTCAAACACACACACACACACACACAGGATTGGATATCTCTCCCAATGACTTGAAAGCAGTTCCTCTGCCATTCCCCCATCCCATTTCCCTGCTGCCTTCCCCAAACATCTCCCCCATTGCAAATGCAGTGTGCTGTCCAGGTAGGAAATGCCTGGAACGCAATAAAGCCCACCCACTCACCTCCTGCTGGCAGGCTGGTGTGAGAGGAGAGGCAGAGAATCTGGAGGACAGCTGTTCGGAGCCTTCCAAAAGAATGGGGCTCTCCCTCTCCAGTCTAGTTTGATTGCAGGCCATGTTGAAAAGGCCACTTTGCCTTCTCAAACCTGTAGTCAGTGAAGCTGGGCTGGAATTTTGCATATCTTTATCCAGCTGTTGGGGGAGGGGATGACTTCCTCCCCATGCCCCCATCCATTTCTCTCTCACACACACAGCTGGATAAAGCTATGTAATAATCCAGCCCAGCTTCACTGATTACAGATTTGAAAAGGCAACGTGGCTACGCCTGTAATCAAACTACACCTGGGGAGGGAGAGTAAGAGTGAGCACTGAGGAGACTGGTTGAGGCAGGAAGCCAGACAAAGAGCCATACCGTAGCACACACACCCAGCCCCATTCTTTTGGAAGGCTCGGATCAGCTCCCCTTCATCTTCTCTGCCTCTCCTCTTACCCCAGCCTACCAGCAGGAGGTGAGTAGGTGGGCTTTATTGTATTCCAGGTATTTCCCACCCAGATAGCATGCTGCATTTGCAATGGAGGAGGTGTTTGGGGAAGCAGTGGGGAAAGGGGGGATGGCAGAGGAGCTGTTTTCAAGCCATTGGGAGAGGGATCCAATTATAATAATAATAATTTTTTTAATAATAATAATTTTATTGTTTCTATACCGCCCCCTCTCCCCACGGGGACTCGGGGCGGTGCACAGGTAGCATAAAAGCAATATATAACAACAATAAATAAACAACAAAATTTAAAAGCCAATTAAATAAACCCTGTGCTAAAATCCCAATTAACTAAAACCTATTCTATAAAATCCCAAGGCAAGGAGGCTATCCCAGGCCGGCCAGACGGAAAAAGTAAGTTTTCAATTTAAGACGGAAGGAGCGGAGGTCCGTAGTTGTCCTAATGTCGGGGGGAAGGTCGTTCCAGAGGGCCGGGCCCGCCACAGAGAGCGCCCTTCCCCTGGGTGTCGCCCGCTGACATAGTCTAGTGGACGGCACCCGGAGAAGCCCCTCTCTGTGGGAGCGAATCGGCCGTGAGGACGTGTGAGGCAGAATCCGATCCTGCAGATAGCTAGGTCCCGAGCCATGGAGCGCTTTAAAGATGATGACTAGCACCTTGAAGCGCACCCGGAAGACGACAGGCAGCCAGTGCAGCTCGCGCAAGAGCGGTGTTACATGGGTAGACCTTGCGGTCCCCATAATTGCTCGCGCGGCTGCATTCTGGACTAGCTGAAGCCTCCGGGTGCACCTCAGGGGCAGCCCCATGTAGAGAGAGTTACAATAGTCCAGTCGGGATGTCACGAGAGCATGAGTGACTGTGCGAAGGGCGTCCCGATCCAATAGGGGGCGCAATTGGCGAACCAGGCGAACCTGGTAAAACGCCCTCCTGGCCACGGCTGTCACCTGATTTTCCATGGACAGCCGGGCATCCAGGAGGACACCCAAATTGCGCGCCCCATCCACAGGGGCAAGATGTTCGCCCCCTATGGCCAGCGATGGAGTAAGCTGGTTGAATCGGGCAGCCGGAAACCACAGCCACTCGGTCTTGGTCGGGTTGAGCTTGAGTCCGTTACTTCCCATCCAGATCCGTACAGCTTCCAGGCACTGGCACATCACCGCTACGGCATCAACTTCTCTGTGTGTGCACACCCAGATTCCCTGACTGCAGGCTGCACTAAATTACACAAGGGAGGGAGGGAGAGCGTGTGAGTGAGTCAGGGTCCTTCCCTTCAGCGTTTGCCCAAAGTTCCGCATCGCACCAGGAGGATGAATTTTGAATCCCCCCAATCTTTTCCAGCTGCTCTAGAGAGGGCTTCAAGGCTGCTCTTGCCTCAGGTCCTCTGAAGAAGCCCTCACTTCCTTCTCTTTGAAAAGTGCCTTGCAATTTGGGGCAGGGCAGGGGAGCATATCAGTATGGGGGTGTGGCCATGCCTCCATGGAATGGGTACACAAAAGCATTGCAAATTTCTGGCACCAGTACACCCATAGTGGTGCATACCAGCCAGAACACACCTCTGATCCATTCCTGGGAAGATTGGCAACTGTCTTGAATGTTTTCCACTCATGAATAATCCTCACTCTAGAATGATACACTTTAATTTGTTTGGAAATGGCCTTAAAACTCTTCACAGATTGATTGCTTCTCTAAGATCAATGCTGATATCTTTACTTTTTGGCATTGTGTTAACACACACCTCAGTGCTGAAGATGAGAAAACTCCTAAAACTTTGGCTTTTATAGAGATAGTCACACTTGCTGATGAACAATTAATCAAAGGCACTTGATTAGCAGTACCTGACTGCTACTTAGTACCTTGGTACCTATAGAAGCAAGAAAGGTGTACTTTGTTTTTCACACATGGTTTCTCCATTTTAGCTTTCTTTTTGTAAAGTAAAAAATAATGTGTAACATGACACCTGAGACTGCATTTACCAACTTTTCACATGACTGTAACCACAAGTCTTCAAGTCTTTCATCACCAACATTTAATTTTTTATGTTTCCTAATTTTTAACTCATTGTTTTCACTTTCAATCTTTGCTCCAAACTTTTACCTTTTTTCCTGGTACACATCTGGCTTTGTTTACCTTTCTTCCTGTGGAAATTGGGTCTCAAACCTGGACTGCTGGTTTTCCAGCCAACAAGTTCAGTGTCATAACTACTGAGACTGCACTGCCATACATAATTATAAGACAAGTAATTGTGATTTTTGTGTATAAATAATATTCAGAATAATGTAATTCTGAAAGCTGATGCACAATCATTATTACCATTTTATATGATACTAGCTATACCCAGCCACGCGTTGCTGCGGCCCAGTCTGGTTAAATGGCCAACCAATCTGTTGTAGGAAAGCCAAGACACCGACAAGCTCTTCAAAGCAGCAAAGAGTTTATTATGTGCACGGTTCAGTGATAGGCTGCAAGCCCATACAAACATGTCTGAACCCCGGTAATCAGGAAGGGGTCAGCTCTTATACCCTTGATTGCGTATACATTCCTGTTAACATATATTTGCCCAAATATGGAGTTCAGGGGGCTGTAATGGCCCCAGTTGAGACAGAATGCTTAGATCACCAAGATATATGTTCTGGTAGGCTATTTGTGGATATTGGGTTGATAGATTGGGGAACTAGTGACATACAGAGCATGAGAATAAGATGATAACAGGAAACATCTGTCTGGGTCACGACGACCCTTTTGCAATTCTCAGCAGACACTAAAGAGCTTAGTTTGCAATCTTTCCTCAACCAAAGTTACTTGACCAACGTTTGCTTACGCATACTTCGAGGCCTAGGCCAGCCTTATACCTCTGTATCTCCTGTTGCTACCTCAAATCTGAGTGTAGATCTACACCTGCACACACAAACATGTACATACAACCACCGTATAACCCCCAACCTACTGTATTTCTTCCTCTCTCCCTCTATCTCTCTACCTACAGTACCTACTGTATTTTCCCTATCTCTCTCTCTCCCTCTATCTACCTACCTACCTACCTACCTACCTACATACCTACCTACTACATACCTACTGTATTTCTCCCTCTCTCTCTATCCCTCTACTTACCTACCTACTTACTGTATTTCCCTCTCTCTATCTTTATCCCCCCTACTTACCTACCTACTGTATTTTTCCCTATCTCTCTCTATCCCTCTACCTACCTACCCACCCACCTACCTACTGTATTTTTCCTCTCCTCTCTCTCTATCCCTCTACCTATCTACCTACCTACTGTATTTTTCTCTATTTCTCTCTATCCCTCTACCTACCTACCTACCATGCAGCCTCCTGGGACCAAAAATGGGCCACCTGGGAGTGTGCCACCCCTTGCCTTGTTTTAGGCCAAGTAGGCCTGCCTGAAGCTTCCTGGGACCAAAAATGGGCCACATGGGAGTGTGCCATGTGTGAGGGAACGTTGGAGGCTTATTCGGTTGCTGAGGAAACGACCGTTGGAAATGTGAGGGGCATGTGTATGACGCATCATAAGAAGCAGCCAGATGAGAGGAGCTTAAGGGAGGTGAAAACCTCAGAAGTGTGTGTCTCTTTTACATTTGTGCTGCTTACACATGGCACAGGTGTTCCAGCCACACAAACTGTATGTATGATTGCTTCGGAAGTTCTTGGGAACATTGTGTGAAAATTTGGTGCCAATCGGTGCAGCACTTTCTGAGATTATTGGCTTTGCACAAACTATTTTAAATTTTTATTTATGTAGATGTCATAGGCAGTATTTTTGATTAAAGAGTGATTTAAGGTGGTCCTCTAAGTGTTTTGTCTGTGTCCAGGCTACATCTGATGTAAAGAAAAATATTTAAGTACAAAAAGTCTTTAATTTGCCCATCAACATTTAGAGTCTGGATAGCTGATTTATTTATTTATTTATTTTTCATATTTATAACCCGCTCCCATCTCACCACAAAGGGACTCGGGGCGGCGAACATAGAATTAAATCAATAAACATAAATACAGATATTAGGTGCCTGTGATGTAACCATTTTAAAATCCCCATTTACAATTGGTAGTGCTGGGGTTATGCAAGGCCGGCTAGTTGGAAGAGGTGAGTCTTAAGACATTTGCGGAAGAGGCGGAGGTCAGGAATGGTGCGGATTTCAGGGGGCAGGTCGTTCCAAAGGGCTGGTCCTGCCACAGAGAAGGCTCTCCCCCTGGGCGCCCCCAGTCGACATTGCCCGACCGACGGCACCCTGAGGAGGCCCTCTCTGTGGGAGCGTGTCGGTCCCAGGGATGTATGGGGCAGGAGGTGGTCTTGAATGAATAGGCTCACTAATTTACTTCTAAATTTTCACTTGTGTATATATTCTCTCATTGAGATATGATAGCATATAATCATTGGGCATATAAAATAAAAAGTAACCAAAGTAAAATTGTAAACAATCTGAATAAAACACTTTCATAACTTTTAGCAATAAATGGAAAATACAGATATAAATCATGGGGTTACAGAATCACAGGGATCACTGATCACAGAACAGAAATTTCCTGCTGTGCTTTATTTGATATGCTGGAGGTATTGGTGTATGTGGCTGCCCCCAATACTATTTGTACCATTCTGTACTGATTTTCTTTGTTGGGAGTTAGGAGTAAAAAAGTGGATTAGTTCTGGTCTTATCTGCAGGACTGAGTTCCAAGAATAGTTCTCTTGCCTTGTGACAGTAACAGATTTTACTTTACTTGTCACTTAGTTGATCACAGCAGTAAGTTGGTTGCTTAGGTAAAGGATAATGGTTTCTCCACTTTCCCTTGTTGAGAATGCAGAGATTTTCCTGTCTCTATGGCAGGCAATAAACTTAAAGCTAGATTTGTGTTGGCTAGAGGGAAATGTGGGAAATATGCTAGAGATTCTCTATTATCAGTTGCAGTAAAATAGATCTTAGCTATGTGGCAATTGAAAGAATAGATTTATCTTAATAGTGAGGAACTCTCAATATATGCACAGATTCAATTATTTTTATATGGCTATTGGGCAAGTTTAGGGTTAAATTTCTTTTGCATACTGATAACATTCCAGTCTACTTGTTCAACCATTTGACCAGTATGTTATAAGGTCTCCTGCCTTAAGAAGGCAGTTGCTCTAGAAGACCTCTAACGCCCCTTGTAATCCTATGATTCTATGTTCTATGTTGCACTTCTCTGTGTATCAGCAGATATTATGCATGCTCTGAATCCATATTACATTGCAGCAGCAATAAGTTTGTTGAAGGTTAGAAATTTAGTCCACTAGGATTTCCAGCCATTAGGATTTCAGTCCTAATAGTTTGTACTTTTGACTGGATTGTGTGAAGTAGCAGGTACATATCAGAGAATGATCCTAGAGCCACCACTATCCATTGAAGCAGAAGTGATCTCTTTAGAAAAAACAAAAACAAAAAACCCCAGCTACGGCTGCTTTACCAGGTACACCTAGACAGGGATTGTCTGTTCACAGTGATCATTATATTGCTGTACACCCCACTTTTAAGCTTGGTTCAGAAAACTCTGTAGAGAGGCTATAAACAAAGCAGCTTACTAGGAATATATTGTTCCTTTTCTAAAACAATAAAACCAGAGAGGGTGGATGAATTATATTCCTTTCTGGTCATTAATTTATAAAGGGAATGAGGTGCTAGGAATGTTGACCTAAGCAAAAGATAAAAATATAGATTAATTTTGCTCCTGTTATAATTGTGATAATGCCAAGCTTTATAAACTTTTGGCTCCTGATTAAGATTATCTTCTAATTCATGATGTTTATTTATTTTATGATATATTGTTTTTTTATTTGTATTGCTGAAGTTTCTGCTGTCCCCTTCTGGGTTATAGGATCTTAAAATATTTCAGAGATATGGGTTCTACTAGATACATTTTATAAAACAATTATTATTGCAAACTTTTTACATGTTGAATCCCAAAGGCCAAATATATAAAATGTAAATTGGATTAAAGATTTTTCAAAAAATTCTGGACACGTTCACATGACAAGAAGTAGCATGTTACATTAGTCATTGCCACTATGTGCCAAACTGTCCTCAATATGTACAATAATGGAATAGAATAATAACAGAGTTGGAAGGGACCTTGTAGGCCATCTATATTTATTGTTTTTATTCTCCCTGTGCACCGCCCCGAGTCCCTGTGGGGAGAGGGAGCGGTCAATAAATTTAGCTATTATTATTATTATTATTATTATTATTATTATTATTATTATTATTATTATTATTATTATTATTATTATTATTATTATTATTATTATTATTATTATTATCTAGTCCAAATCCCTGCTCAAGCAGGAGATCCTACACCATTTCTGACAAGTGGCTGCCCAGTCTCTTTTTGAAAGCCTCCAGTGATGAAACACCCTTCTGAAGGCAAGCTGTTCCACTGGTTGATTGTTCTCACTTCAGAAAATTTCTACTTATTTCTAGGTTATTTCTCTACTTGATCAGTTTCAACCCATTGTTCTTTGTCTGGCCTTCAAGTGCTTTGAAAAATAGATTGTTCCCCTCTTCTCTGTGACAGTGCCTCAAATTTTGGAACACTGCTATCATGTCACCTCTGGTCCTTTTCTTCACTAGACTAGTGAGCCCAATTCTTATAATTCTTCTTCTTATGTTTTGTCCTCCAGGCCCCTAATTATCTTTGTTGCTCTTCTTTGCACTCTTTCTAGATTCACATCTTTTTTATAGTATGGTGATCAAAACTGGATGCAGTATTCTCTGTGGGCATTTAGACTATATAAAGAAGTATTGAATCATGTGATCTTGATTCAATCCCTCTGTTAATGCAATTTAAGATTACATTGGTTTTTTTGACTGCTGCTGCACATTGCTGTTTCATATTGGTAGCAAACCATGATAATACAAAAATGAAGATGTATGAGCCATAGTCATGCATATTTTGCAATGTATGCATTTGTAGCAGGACGTAAATAAGTAAACTGTGGCATTGGTGAGATTATATAGTCAAATACATGTAGCCATTTACACACATGCATACAAATCTCACACATAGATGCTTATAGAATCAAATCAATGACATGGTTAGAGGTAAACCAGTCTCAGTTCCAAAGAGAGACATTAAGATCCAGAAACTGATAACTTGAAGAATGGATTTTTATATTGCACTGTATGTGGGCTGCTTTTGGAATTGGCATGAGAACAATTAATGTAGTCCAAAGTGAAACTACCCAGCAGGAAGCATAATGGAAATAATGAATTGCATTGGTTTTCAGATTATTAATTGTGCCTAGTTAATGTGGTAACCATAGTGTATAATTCTTCTAAATGATCTCTAGGAATAAATGATTTCAGGGAACACCTGCTTTCTGATGCTACTATTTTTGATTAATTCAATAGCTCTGAGGTATTCTGTATAACAACTTTCTTCTGCAAAATCCACATCTCAATATCAGCGTGTTTTTGGTTTCTGATTTGACCTGTCTGTCTATCTCCCAATCACCCTATTCCCAGTACTTGTCATCTTAATTATTATTTTTAGCATGCAATATTATTTCTATATTGTTCTGATCTATTTCATAACATTCAGAATGAGAAGAAGTAAAATGGCAATCAGTGAACCATCTCACAATTATATTTCCTTATTCCTATTTTCAAAGAAATTGTTTTCTAATAGATTTTTGGATTGTTTGTTATAAACCAGTGGTTGGCAAACCGTGGCTCGCGAGCCACAAGCAGCTCTTTGGTCCCTCAAGCACGGCTCTTCCTCCACCCTCGTTGACAGAGGGACTCCTTGGGCTCCGGGGATGCTCTCCGGCTGCCCCATGGCCAAGAAGGCAGCCGTAGCCTCCCCAGCCAGCAAAGCCACACATAGGACAGGGACAAAATATCCCCAGAATGTAAAAGAGAAAATATTTACAGAATGTACAGGCCATAGATTTACAGTAAGTTGCACAGTCCTGGCTTTGCACAGGCAAGAATCCAAATGCTCAGAAATCCAATTAAATTTGAGTTTCTTTTCTGTCCTTGCTTGGAGATGGCTTTACTGACTCCTGGATTGCCTTTGGCTGCTCTTTCAAAGCTTTTGTCTTTGGGACATGCCGGCCACTCGTCTGCTTCCCAGTGGCTGAAGAGGCTCCCAGGGAGGGGTGTGGGGGAGAGAGAGACAGACAGAGAGAGACAGGGAGGGAGGGAATCAGAGAGAGACTGACAGACACATAGAGTACAGAGGGAAAGAGACAGACAGAGACAGATGGTGAGGGAGGGAGGGAGAGAGACAGAGAGAGGCACAGAGAGAGAATGACAGAGGAAGGGAGGGAGGGAATCAGAGTGACAGACACACAGAGAGAGACAGGGAGAGACAGAGAGGGAGAGAAAGATAGACAGAGACACAGAATAAGTGATTAAGTGAGTGAATGAGAGACAGACAGACAGACACACACAGTGACAGATGGGCGGAGGGAGGAGAGAGAGACAGATACACAGAGAGAGAGAGAGACAGAGAGAGAGAGACAGAAAGAAAAAAAGAGAAAGAGACAGAAAGAAAGAAAGAAAGAAAGAAAGAAAGAAAGAAAGAAAGAAAGAAAGAACTTAATACCACAATTGAGCCCAAAAATTTGGTTGCTAAGCAAGACCGTTGTTAAGTGAGTTTCACCACATTTTCCAAGTTGGCCATGTCCACCCGGTCACATGACTGCTGAGCCACTCCCACAAAATAGGCCACACCTTCTGGCTCTCAAAATAAATTTCAATCATTGTATTGTTGATATTTGGCCCTGTTGACTAATGAGTTTGCCAACCACTGTTATAAACAATTGTAACTATTAAAAATAAATCTATATTATTTTGTGTTCCTTATTTTGTCTCTCTTTCCAGATTCATTTATTTCTAACTAACTGGAGGATGAGTCTATTTCATGTTTGCTTTCTTTGTGTTTTCAGTGAATTTTACATTGGCTGCTGATTTTGTCTATGCTTTAATGATAGGTTTAATTACTTTAGCTCTGTTAATTTGATGTTGCCATATTTGGGATTGGAAATACAGGCACACATAGTGATACAGTGTTATATATACCGTATTTTTCAGAGTATAAGACGCAACTTTTTTCCTCCAAAAAGAGGCTGAAAATCTGGGTACGTCTTATACATCAAATACAGCATTTTTTTTGCCTCCTGAAGCCCTGCCCCTTCACCAAAATGGCCATGTGCATAGCCTTACGGAGCCTTCCAGAGAGCTCCTGGGGGCTGGGGAGGGCAGAAATGAGCAAAAAACAGGGCAGCCCCCCCCCAGCCCTCAGTAGCACTCTATAAGCCTCCATAAGGCTATGCATGCAATTTTTATGACCAAAACCAGCCCATTTTCATGAAATGTTTTGCTCATTTTTAGCCCTCCACCTCCCAGGAGCACTTGCAACCCCCCCCAAGGCTATTCATGCCTTTTATTTGGGGAAAAACGGGCCCATTTTTGTGAAAAACAGGCCTTTTGGGGGAAGTTTGTAGAGTGCAAAAACATTTTTTCCCCCTTTTGGAAAGCTATTTAGTTAGAGTGGTTGATGAGAATTACGTTGGTCAAGTACTGTGCCTGCAGAAACAAAGATTTGTTCCAATGGTGGTCAGTGATTTCCTCTTCCAGCACATGGGTAAATACACCTGGAAATATCTACCTATCTACCTACATACTCTCACTCTCTCCCTATCTACTGTATTTCTCTCTCTCTCTCTCTCTATTTCTGTCTCTCTATCCCTCTACCTACCTATCTACACACTCACTCTCCCTACCTATCTACTTATTTCTCTCCCCTTCTATCTACCTATATACCTACCTACCTACTCTCTCTCTCTCCCTACCTATCTTCTGTATTTCTCTCTCTCTATATTTATCTCTCTATCCCTCTACCTACCTACCTACACTTTCTCTCCCTACCTATCTACTGTATTTCTCTCTCTCCCTCCTCTATCTACCTATATACCTACCTACCTACTCTCTCTCTCCCCCTACCTATCTACTGTATTTCTCTCTCTCCCTTTATCTACTTACCTACCTAACCACTCACTCTCTTTCCCTAGCTACCTACTGTATTTCCTTCTCTTTCTCTCTCTATCTAACCCTCTATCTACCTACCTACTTTAAAAAAAATTGCCTCTTCAAAACCTGGGTGTGCTTACAGTATACGCCAGTGCGTCTTACACTCCAAAAAATATGGTAATTAAAAGCAATTAATTTGAAACAAAATATTCAGTTTTTATAAAATACAATGTATATAAGATATATATAAACAACACATAAATCAATTCTTGCAGATGTGATTAAAACAGCAAGATAGAATCAAAGAATCAAATAAATAGTACTGAACTAAGAATTGGTCAATTCATCAGATTTAATCTAGTATATTTGAATCAAGATAATTCAGTTCCAAAATAAGTCTTTAAAACCTCTTGAAAAATTTAAATATCAGAACCCAAATTGAAATATCAGAACTGGAGAACAAAATCTAACTTCAAAAAATGACATAAACTAAACAATTATTAAAAGAAAACAATTGATTACTGATGTATGTGCTCCTTCCTTCTCTTTCTCTCCCTCCCTCCTTCCCTTTTTCAACAACATATAAAATCGATGTTTCTAAATTGTTGAAACTGAATGAATCTTTAAAAGGGCATTCTTAATTTTAGCATTTGATATCTAAACTTACAATACTAGAATTTGTGAGAAATTAGCCTAAACACTTTTTTGTGATGCAGAGGTTATTATAGGAGATATGACAGCAGTATAGCGACATGTTATTATGCAATTTTGTCAACTTTTATCAACGACACTGATTTTGTGGGCACAGTTCAGAAGCTCTTAAGAAAAATAAAAGCCAATTTTATCTATGACTTCTTTTTATCACTCTCCTGTTTATTAATTTTGGATTATTAATCTGAAGCCTTATAGTGTCTAATACATCTTGATGCTAGAACATATTGAAGAACTTCAATGTGAAAGAAAATGCATGTCATTGGAGCAACTCAATATGAGTTGTAACAGTTGTCAAAATGACTTCCTGATGGCAATCAAAATATTGTTCCTTGCAGTCCTCCTTATTTAGTCTAGTAGAATGCTAAAGCATATGTATAGACTAACTGGCGTCCTATTTCATTTCTCCAGGGTAAATAGTTTATCAGGGCTGATGTTGATTAAGTGTAAATGAGAGAAGTGTCAGGAACCCAGGTATCACAATAGTGCATGCTGCCTTTTCTCCTCTAATGTCTGGGGGTCTCATGCCAGTCTTCTTTTGAGAATACTTAATGGACTTCCTTGCTTGAGAACATAGTTCTTTTTTTAGGGATTAAAAAAGAGCCCTCACAGACTTATTTTGACTATATTATTGTACAAAGAATTGCAATGTGTATTCTCATTAGATGATAATTACAGCAATTGAGGTTCCAGAGACAGCAAAGATCACTTAATCTATGAAAACCAAATAATGAATTAGGGTATGTCCTCCTAATGAATGTTTATGCAGACATTAACATGCAGTAAACCTATGAGAGCCATGCTATCGCATAAAGCAGCTTCACACTAGTATATTGTCAGATAAATCTCTACCATAACATTTTCACTGCTAAGTGTTAGATTGCTGCCTGCAGGGAACAGTAGGACCAGGTATGTTAGTTCTGGATCACCAGGTTCTACTTTCTTGTATGTTCTGTCCAATATTTACCCAATCTACTTCATTCAGTGTTATAATTATTCTAAAAGTTTTAAGCACAACTTGATATTGACTTGTATCTTTACATCATATAGTTAATTATAATTCTAAGCAGTGTCTGTGTAGATTATTTTTGCATGTTTTGTCAAAACATTCACTCTTAACTTACCTTACACAGTATTATATTATCAACTGCACATTGCTATCATATCATGATTCTATCTTCTTGACTATAGATTATAGATTGATTGTGCAAGGTAATCCCTGTGATTGATGTTAAAAAGAAGAAGGCACCAGTAAAAACAATAGCACTTCATCAGAAAATGGATGAATATTAATATGGTATAAATTTATTTGCCCTCACCTACTATCTTTCAATTGTGACTATGTCAAAGAGACCAAAAGAGAAAAAGTCTCCAGCACTTCAACACTCAGATCATCATAGATTAACTCAAAGGTCAACTTCAGGTCAACAATCAAGTAAGCAATATCCCAATCAAGAAACTGACAACAAGCCATTAATAAACTGCTCAACCAAAGAATACCTAAGACCACCCCCACCCCGACACAGACAGGCAAGATACCAGAGAACAGATTAACAGAGTTGGAAGGGATCTTGTAGGTCATCTAGTCCGACCCCCCACCCAAGCAGGAGACCCTACACCATTTCTGACAAATGGCAGTCGAATCTCTCCTTGAAAGTTTCTAGTGATGAACAACTTCCACAACTTCTGAAGGCAAGCTGTTCCATTGGTTTATTGTTCTCATTATCAGAAAACTTCTCCTTATTTTAGATTGAATCTCTCCTTGATCATCCATCCATTATTCCTTGTTTGGCCTTCAGGTGCTTTGGAAAATAGCTTGACCCTCTCCTCTCTGTGGCAGCCCCTCAAATATTGGAGCACTGCTGTCATGTCTCTCCTGGTCCTTCTTTTCACTAGAGTAGCCATGTTGAATACTTGCAACAATTCATCATATGTTTTAACCTGCAGTCCCCTAATCATTTTCCCCCTCTTCTCTGTACTTTTTCTAAATTTACAACATCTTTTTTATAGCATGGTGACCAAAACTGGATACAGTATTCTAAGTATGGTCTTACTGAGGCTTTATGGAATGGTATTAGTACCTCACTTGATCTTCATTGTATCCCTCTGTTAATGCAACTTAGAATTGCATTGGCTTTTTTGGTTGTTGCGAGCTATACTGTAGTATAAACTGACACCAAAAAGCACTCCTTATTAGCACTGATGATGTAACCTAGTTATGGTAATGAAACATCTGAGGGAAAACAAGCAAATGAGCACCAAGCATCAGAGAGCACCATGGACCCTTCAAGCTTTTATAACCCTCTGTCAGCCTGATATTTGGCAAGATTGGGGAAGGATGACTTAAGAATTTCTCAGGAGAAATGTCTCTTGCATCTGATAACCATTTTTCATCAGATAAATGCAATGAAAA
Organism: Rhabdophis nuchalis; assembly: GCA_039707465.1. Classification (NCBI taxonomy): domain Eukaryota; kingdom Metazoa; phylum Chordata; class Lepidosauria; order Squamata; family Natricidae; genus Rhabdophis; species Rhabdophis nuchalis. The sequence goes on from CM077647.1 coordinate 96,908,792, forward strand.
ATGTTAAATATATATAAAATTTACCTGAGAGTGTTGGATGTGAGGAGGTTATTAGTTTATTTGGGACACAGATATAGGTGGCTTTCACATAAAATCTAATACTTAATAGGGAACATATTATTTGAATAGAAATGAATGTTTTATTAATCTTGGTTAGAGAGGAAAAAGAGATAGTAAATCCTCATGTATCTTAACATTTCCAAAGGCAACTGATTCCTGAGTCTATATATACTTGAACTATATGTAAATAGATTATAGAGGTAAAATATTTTGCGTGGTAGTTTCTTAGATTTAAAAATCCAGTTGTATCTGGAAATCAATAAACATTCTAACCAATATGTTACTTATAAAATATATTAATTCAATCTGCCCTGCTTAGATGGAGCATTGTCCAAAAGTAAAATAAAAATAGATCCAAGGCCTACTTCGTTCTCCTGGAATTTGTCTTAAATGGCAACATGTTCCATCTGTTTATTCCTATGTCTGCTATGCAATGATGACGTCTAACAGCATAAGGAGTGGCTTTCTTCAGAAGACCAAGAGTCAGTCAGTGTTTTGAGGTCTGGTTACTAGCTATGTTTGAATGTGGTAGTTTCTGTTGATATATAGATGTGGCAAAGGAGTACCATCTTTACGCTGATGACACTCAGCTGTATATATCTACCCCAAACCACCCCAACGATGCCATAGCGGTGATGTGCCAGTGCCTGGAAGCCGTGCGGATCTGGATGGGAAGTAACGGACTCAGGCTCAACCCGACCAAGACCGAGTGGCTGTGGTTTCCGGCTGCCCGATTCAACCAGCTCATTCCATCGCTGGCCATAGGGGGCGAACATCTTGCCCCTGTGGATGGGGCGCGCAATCTGGGTGTCCTCCTGGATGCCCGGCTGTCCATGGAAGATCAAGTGACAGCCGTGGCCAGGAGGGCGTTTTACCAGGTTCGCCTGGTTCGCCAATTGCGCCCCCTATTGGATCGGGACGCCCTTCGCACAGTCACTCATGCGCTCGTGACATCCCGACTGGACTATTGTAACTCTCTCTACATGGGGCTCCCCTTGAGGTGCACCCGGAGACTTCAGCTAGTCCAGAACGCAGCCGCACGAGCAATTATGGGAACCACTAGGTTTACCCATGTAACACCGCTCTTGCGCGAGCTGCACTGGCTGCCTGTCGTCTTCCGGGTGCGCTTCAAGGTGTTAATTATCATCTTTAAAGCGCTCCATGGCTCGGGACCTAGCTACCTGCGGGATCGGATCCTGCCTCATACATCCTCACGGCCGATTCGCTCCCACAGAGAGGGACTTCTCCGGGTGCCGTCTACTAGACTGTGTCAGCGGGCGACGCCCAGGGGAAGGGCTCTCTCTGTGGCGGGCCCAGCCCTCTGGAACGACCTTCCCCCCGATATTAGAATGACTACGGACCTCCACTCCTTCCGTCTGAAATTAAAAACACACTTTTTCCGCTTGGCCGGCCTTGGCTAGTCTCTCTTTCTATGGGGTTTTAAACTTATTCATAGCTGCTGGGTATTTTAGTTTAACGGGTTTTAGTACAGGAATAGATTTAATCTGTTTTTATATTATGTATTTATATTTGTATATTTATTGTTTTTACTTTCCCTGTGCACCGCCCCGAGTCCCCGTGGGGAGAGGGAGCGGTTCTACAAATTAAATTTGAATTTGAATTTGAGTTATCTCTGTGATGGCGAACCTATGGCACACATGTGCCATTGCCAGCTGCTCCTTTGGTTTCCGGCGCATGCATGTATGCCCACCAGCTGATCTTCATGCATGCCAGAGCCCTGGAAATCTGAAGACCAGCTGTCCAGTTCCCACATGCACACTGGCTACTTGGTCTTCAAGTTTCCAGTGCTCTGGCACATGTGATGACCAGCCAGCTGGTGTGCATGCACATGTCAGAAACACAAAGACCAGATGGCTGGTGTTCATGTGCACACCTGCCAGCTGGTCTTTAGGTTTCTGGGGCATGTGAAGACCAGCTGGATGACATGTACGTTCATGCAGAAAACCAGAAGACTAGGTGGTCTTCGAGTTTACAGGGCTGCAGGAGACACATGCATTCCAGTTTGGGTACTTGGTGCTGAAAAGTTTTGCCATCACTGACGTAGTTGTTCTCAAACTGTCCAAGACTTTTGAGGGAGATTTAATCACAAGACTATCTCTTTATTGCTGGGTTGTTTAAAAGGCTTGAAAAATAATAACTTTCAATAAATAAAGAGATTGTCAAAGGTAACAGGGACGATGTTGCTGGGCTGATAAACTTGCCTGTCCTGGCTGAAGAACTGTGACATTAGATCTCCCAACATGACCAGTGTGAGAGAGCAATCTATGAGGACCTCAGCCTAAGGACTCCCCTCGCTGCAGTGAGAGGGCAGGAGGGTGGGCTTCTCATCTCTTCAGAGCATTGTCTTCCTGGACTTATAATATCAGCCAGTTGAGCTCCCTCTCGAGTTTCTTCGGACCATGTTATCCTATACAGCTGTCGAACTATATGCCTTGAGAGGGTCCCCCCTCTCTCAAGATTGGCCATCCGGACTATCTACGAACTTCCTTGATAACGGATTTTGGAATCCCGAGAGGTGGCATCGAACGCGGAGGAATATTTGGGGTTTTTTTAAGGCTTCTTTTATTCATTTTTTAAGGGGTAGCAGGGAGAGTGTTATTAATACGAACCAAGTGGGTTTCTGGGGTAATCCACCACAGTTGGAGCTGGCCCCAGCTGGGGGCTGTGGCATTGGGGGTGCGGGGCTAGAAGTCAGGGAGGTGGCTAAGGTCCAGGGAGGTGGCTAAGGTCTAGCCCCGCACATTGGGGGTGCGGGGCTAGAAGTCAGGGAGGTGGCTAGTAAAGGTTGCCCCATCAGTACTGTGGATGGGAGGGGGAGGTATGGTGGTAGCAGGGGGCCATATCATGTTTTGGGAGCGCATGTGTGCTGTGTTCGAGTAGTTGTGCACTCCGGCGCCCAATGCTTCTCTCGTCCCCCAGGTTGTCCAGATCCTCAGGGCCATTTGTCTGATGTTGTGCAAAGCCAGGTCCGTGGTAAAGAAAGCCCCCCTCATTTTTGATCTTGTGCAGGAGGGGGGAGCGGAGCTGGCAAGTATTATGGAGACCTGGTTGGGCCGGAGGGGAGTTCCCCTTGTGGAATTGTGCCCACCAGGCTTCCGCGCATTTCATCAGCCTAGGGCTCAGCATGGGGGGGGGGGTGGCAGTCGTTATAAAGGAAGGTCTGTGCCCAAGGGAGGCCACTGTACCTCAGACAGTAGGATGTGAGTCCCTCCTTGTGAAGTGGGATTGTGGGGTACAGATAGGCTTGTACGTGGCTCCCAGCTGCATGGTGGCGGCCCTGTCTGAGCTGCTCAATGTGATTGCCAGGGTGGCAGTTAGTACCCCCAGGCTTATAGTCATGGGGGATTTCAACCTGCCATCTGTTCGCGAAGCATCGGAGGTGGCTCGGGAGTTCATGGCCTCCATGACAGCCATGGACCTGACCCAATTAGTTCAAGGCCCTACACATCAGAGGACACACTCTGGACCTGATTTTTGTCTCTGGTTAGTGGCTGAAGGATCTGGGAAGAGGGGATGTAGCTATTGAACACTTGTCATGGTCAGATCACTCGGTCCTTCGGGTGGACTTCTGATCTGCTACCCCCCTGGCAGGGAGGCTGAACCAACTAGGTGGCTCTGCCCCAGGTGCCTGATGGACCCTGATAGGTCCCTGATGGAGCTTGGGCCATTCCCTGAGGCTCTGGCTCATGACTCGGCTGGAGAACTGGTGGCCCTATGGGACAGGGCATCTGCTGGGGCTTTGGACTGCTTTGTGCCTTTGCAGCCTCTGATCCGGTGCTGAACCTGGTTGGCTCCTTGGTTCTCTGAGGAGCTGAGGGACATGAAGCGCCTGAAAAGATGCCAAATCGGATCGGACACTGGTGAGATCTTATATCAAGACCTACCTAGTGGTGATAAAAGCAGCAAAGTCTAATTTTTTTTCTGCTCTTATTGCATCTGCAGATAATTGCCCAGCCACCCTGTTTAGGGTGACCCACTCCCTCTTACATATGGAAGCGCGGGAGGACCCCTTGCAGCATAAAGCTGAGGATTTTGTACAATACCTGTAAGACAAAATCACTCAGATTTGGGAAGGGCTGGACTCTGACTGGGTGGGGCTAGATGGGGTGATAGAGGCGGGTCTTGAGAACATTATCTGGGAGGAGTTTCATCCTGTGACTCCCAAGGATGTAGACAGGATTTTGGGCAGGCTTAGCACTGCCACATGTTTATTGGACCTGTCCCCCTCCTGGTTTGCGCTGGCCACCTAGGAGGTTACATGAGGCTGGCTCCATGGCATTATCAATGCTTCTTTGAGAGAGGGTTTCTTCCCCACTGCTTTGAAAGAGACGGTGGTGAGGCCCCTCCTCAAGAAGCCCTTCCTGGACCCAGCGCTTTTGGCAAACTCTCATCCAGTCTCCAACCTTCGCTTTGTGGCGAAGGTTGTTGAGAGTGTGGTGGCGTGACAGCTTCCCAAGTACCTGGATGAAGCTGTCTCTCTTGATCCATACCAGTCAGATGTCAGGCTTGGGTACAGCACGGAAATGGCATTGGTCGCATTGGTTGATGATCTCTGGAGGGCTTGGGACAGGGGTTGTTCCTCTGTCCTGGTCCTATTAGACCTCTCAGCGGCTTTTGATACCATCGACCATGATATCATGTTGCAGCGGTTGGAGGGGTTAGGGGTAGGGGGCACTGTACTTTAGTGGTTCTCCTCCTTCCTCTCTGACAGTTTGTAGTTTGTGTTGGTGGGGGGGAAGAGGTTGTCCTCAAGGTGCCTCACTTGTGGAGTACCCCAGGGGTCGGTCTTCTTGCCTCTTCTGTTCAACATCTATGTAAAGCCACTCGATGAGATCATCTGGGGGATTTGGGGTAAAGTTCCATCAGTACGCTGATGATATGCAGTTGTACGTTTCATCCCCCAGACCACCCCAATGTTGCCCTTGATGTGATGTCCCAGTGCCTCGAGGCCATGTGGATCTGGATGGGGAAGAACAGGCTCAGGCTCAACCCCTCCAAGATCGAATGGTTGTGGTTTCCGATGTTCTGTTACAGTCAGTTGGTTCCATCGCTGGCTATGGGACGTGAGACCTTAGCCCCCACAGGAAGGGTTCGCAACTTGGGTGTCCTCATGGATGCACGGCTGTCCCAGGAAGATCATATGATGGCTGTCACCAGGGGGGCTTTTTATCAGGTTCACCTGATCTACCAGTTGTGTCCCTTCCTGGATCAGGATGCCCTGCACACAGTCACTCATGCCCTCGTCTCTTCCAATCTGGACTACTGTAATGCTCTCTACATGAGGCTCCCCTTGAAGATCACCTGGAGCCTCCAACTGGTTCAGAATGCGGCCGCATGGGTAATTATGGGGGCGATGCTACACTCCCATATAACACCCCTCCTGCGCAAGCTACACTGGCTTCCGGTGGTTTTCCGGGTGCGATTCAAGGTGGTGGTTACTATCTTTAAAGTGTACCATGGCTTAGGACCTACTTACCTAAGAGATTGCCTTCTGCCACCGAGAGCCTCCCACCGGCCAGTACACTCCCATAGAGAGCGTCTCCTCATGGTGCCGTCAGCTAAACAACGTTGACTGGCGACACCCAGGAGGAGAGCCTTCTTTGTGGGAGCACCTGTCCTTTGGAACGAATTGCCCCCAGAGTTATGAATTATCCCTGACCTATGGATCTACTGCCGTGCTCTTAAAACTTTTCTTTTTCAACAAGCCGGGCTGGCGTAAATACAAATTTTATTAATCTTAATTGGGTTTGTTGGTTTTTAATCTTATTATGGGCCAAATTATTTAATCTGTTTTTTAAATTGTTTTTAACTTTTATATCTCTGTGTTTTATTTTGGCTGTATACTGCCCTGAGTCCTTCGGGAGTAAGGCCATACAAAAAACAAATAAATAAATAATTTTGGATATTGCCCAAGATTTGTCTCAAATGGACATAAAATTTCAAGATAAAGCAAACTACCTGTTGCTACATTCTTGAAATTACAAGCATTTTCTTTATGACTGAAGTTTTAACTTTTGAAGGAGTGTGTCAGCCTGACTAAGCTTGAATGAAGCATCATCTCAAAATTGCTTTAAAAAGCAAATATTATGATCCTGGATCTTTTTACATAGGTCAAAAAAATTCATATAACTTCACTTCAGGACCTGAACTATTCCATCAAAGCAAATCTACAACACTTTGCACATTCTATTAGCAACAAATAGTGTGTTCATTTCACATTCACCTGCATGTTTGTCACCAGAGATGAATATACAACTATTCCCTTGAATGTTACTTCAATGGTGAACAAAGAAAATATACAAGACATTTGAACTGCCATCCTCTCTGTAATAACAATATTATTTTTGCCGGGGAGCTGTGTGGGGGAAACTGCAAAAAATCTTGCAAAGTTATTTTACCACTATTATTAAAACAAGATTTAAACTTTTACTTTGTAAATGTAACTTTTCTGGAAATATGTATCTCTGTTCTGGCAATTTTATTACTATATCAAAATAGGTCCATTGAAAGGCAAAATTTTGATTGTAATTCTGTTGGAAGGAGAAATATTATTAACATGCAAGCTCTGCCAGGTAATATAGCACTTGCGGGTTTTTTATTTTTATTTTTTCCTTTTCCTTTTTTTTAAAAAATGACTTTGATGACAAGCTGAAAGAAAAGTCAGGTTCTGTTACGAACTCAGTTCCTTGCATGGCCTGAACTGAGCTGGATGCTGATTGGTCATTCATCCAACAGCGGGGTATTTAACGAGTTGTCAGATGGAGGCCTTTAATATTTTGTTGCCAGTTGCTAGTTCTTGCGCTTTAGCCGATATTGTTTGTTAAAAATAAATGAGTGTGTTTAGATCTGTCTCACCTCAGTTTGTGTCCACCCACCACCAATGTTCACAATATTGAACACTGGCAACAAAGGTAGGATTTTGGAGACTGAGGCAGCAGAATAGATTAACCCCTGGAAAAGAGGCGCAAAATAAGAGACAATTCTCTCAGAGGCACGATACAAATTTCACCACCACAGATGACTGGAGGTGGCCACCCCCACAGCATTTACACCTTTCAGCCCCACTACTGAGACATGGGAATCTTATGTGGAGAAGTTTGAATGTTTTCTTAGAGCTAATGATTTCACTGATATTTCAAGCGAAAGGAAGTGCACTTATTTTCTAACAGTATGCAGAACCGAGATGTTTGATATGGCCCACACCCTTACAGCTCTGCTCTCTATCATTCAGTGACTTGGGAGATGCTGTTGGCTAAGTTAAAGAGCCACTACGCTCCTTCCCCCTCCACAATTGCCAGATGCCATGTATTTTATCACAGGAATCAGAAGGAGGGGGAATCAATCAACTACTATGTAGCTGCTCTGAGATCCACAGCCTTATACTGTGAGTTCAAGGATCTTGAGTATGCCCTGTTTGACATGCAGCATGAGGGATCTTCGCCTTCAGTGCCATCTCCTTGCCAAGCCTAAGGTAAATTTCCAGTCAGCACTGGACAAAGCCAGGGCTGTGGAGATGTCAACTCACTCTCTGGCTGTTATTCAAAATCAGATGCTCCTCTGCCCCATGAAAGTCACAAATCCCTCATGTGCGGCCATCCACCAGAGCGAGGTTGACATCAAAGAGGTGTCTGATGAGGAGGAAGAAATCAATTGCTTAAATGATGCAGGGAAAAAGAGGTGGCCCAGTGGCCAAAGACCTGCCCAGGGGGGTTGTTTTGGATGTGGGGGAAACCACCCCAGATCGGTGTGTAATTTTTAAAAAATGCTATATGCAGAAGAGGCAGGCAGAGAGGCCACCTGGCAAAAGTTTGTAGAGTCACCCAGGAGGGGTTCAGCTAGAAAAGCCAAAATTTCATAGGCGATCTCAGCCAAAAACCCCATGCATAAGGGATGACTGCAATGCCTTCTATTGCATTCCTGCCATTTCCAGAAACATTATACAGCAAACCAGCTACCCCCTTCATAAGAAGATATGCCTCACAGTTCAGATAGAGGGGTCTGACTGCGACATGGAAGTGGACACGGGATCTGCCACTTCCATTGTATCATGGAGCACTATGAAGAGAATAGAACCAAGGCTGTCAAAGAAGTGGCTATAACCCTGTGGTTTGCCCCTTCAGGACTACCACAGCAACAACATTCCTATTGTGGGTCATGGCCAGTTCCAATTTAAACATAAGAAAATTAGTGGTCACCTATCCTTGTTGGGCGTGGAGGGACGTTAGCCAAGCCTCCTTGGCCTAACTGGTTTTGGTCATTGGGCTTTGGAATCAGCTGGGTCAGCCTGGTTCAAAATGCTGATTTGGATACCCTAGAACAGGGGTCCTCAACCTTTTTTGCACTAGGGACCGGTTTCATTTTAAAGAAAATTCTGCGGACCGGCTGGCCTAGAGGACGAGGGGGGAGGGGGAACAGGCAGCGCATGCGCACGTGGGTGGGGGGAGTCGGCTCACTTGGCCATCTAGGGCAGTGATGAGCAAACTTATTAGTCAATAGAGCCAAATATCAACAGTACCACTACTGAAATTTCTTTTGAGAGCCAAAAGGTGTGGTCTGTTTTCTTTTGTCATGTGACCCGGTGGGCGTGGCCAACTTGGAAAATGTGGTGAAACTCACTTAACAGTCTTGCTTAGCAACCAAAATGTTGGGCTCAATTGTGGTCCTAAATTCTTTCTTTCTTTCTTTCCTTCTTTCTTTCTTTCTTTCTTTCTTTCTTTCTTTCTTTCTTTCTTTCTTTCTTTCTTTCTTTCTTTCTTTCTTTCTTTCTTTCTTTCTTTCTTTCTTTCTTTCTTTCTTCCACTTCTGGCTGGTCTTTGGTCTTCTGAAGATGGTAAAAATGGATTTATGGGCACTCGTTATATATAAAGGCAGCCCATGACTCTTTGGGATGCTGGTTTGAATCCAGGAAATGAATCAGAGGATGTGATTCCTTTGAAATGACCACTGGGAGAAAAATAGCTCTTTAACCTGGTTAACCAAACAGGTAGCATGAGGTGGAAGGAAATAGGAAAATAGATTTCTGCCTTTCCTTTCCTTTCCTTCCTTCCATTGCCTCCCTCCCCCTTCCTTCTTTCCTTCCCTCCCTCCTACCCTTTTTCCCTCTTTCTTTCTTTTGCTTTCTTTCTTTCTTTCCTTCCTTCCTTTCCTTCCTTCCTTCTTTCACCCCTCCCTTCCTCCCCCCTCCCCTTCTTTCCTTCACTCCCTCCCTCCCACCCTCCATTCATCTTTCTTTTTCTATTTTTCTTTCTTTCTCTTTCTCTGTTTTTTGTCTCTCTCTCTCTGTATCTGTCTCTCTCCTCCCTCCACCCATCTCTATCACTCTGTGTGTGTGTGTGTCTGTTTCCCTCTCTCTCTCTTTCTGTCTCTCTAAGTCTGCCTCTCTGTGTGTCTGTCATTCTCTCCCTCCCTCCCCCCGGGGAAGCAGCAGAGGAGTCGGCATGTTGGCTGCGGAGGTTATCCCGCAGCGGGCGGGCGAAGGACCCGAGCTCCGTCCGGGCGCTGCACGGGGCTGGAAGGGAGGTGGGCGTGTGGCGCCCGGATGGCTTTGGCGGCACCTTAAGGTAGCCGCAGCTTGGGTCCTTTGCCCGCCCGCTGTGGGATAACCTCCCCAGCCGACATACCGGCCCCTCCAGGAAGCTCCGGAAAGTGCAGTGCGCTGCGGTGGCCGTCGGAAGGAGCTGGTGGAGGCGCGCTCGGCCATCCTCTGCCCAGGGGGCTTCTCCCTCCTCCTCGCTGGCCCTGCGGCCCGGTTCCTATGAAGCTGCGGACCGGCACTGGTCCGCGGACCGGGGGTTGGGGACCCCTGCCCTAGAACAAGAATTCCCCTCTGTTTTTGATGGCAAGATCTGGCAGTCGCCCCTATTTGCCTCAAACCGTGGTGCATTCCTTTTATGCTTAAATCTAAAGTCAATGCAAAGCTAGACAAGCTAATTGGCCAGGGGGTGCTTGAACCAGTGGTCCATTCAAAGTGGGGGACCCCCATTGTAACCCTCATCAAACCAGATGGGTCCATTCATCTGTGCACTGACTATAAGTGCACCATTAACCAGACCTTCCCACCAATTAACCACCCTGCTGAGATCCTAATGGGAATGTGCCTTAGAACCCCTTTAAATAGACTGATCCTAATTATGCTCCAGATAGCCTCTGGATTCTGTGGGGTTGGCCTGGGAACTTAAGTTGGGGGACACCATTTTTGTGAGGAATTTTACAGGACATCCCGTATGGTTGCCTGGCAAGGTGGTGGCTGTAATTGGACCCTATTCTTACAGGGTGGGGTTGATGGACAGTCAAATTTGGAAGTTTCAAAATTTTCCCTGCTCTGAGTGGGACACTCTGGACACACAACCCACCTACCTAGAGGCCACTGAGGACTCCTTGATATCTGTCATAGATCTGAGAGGCAACCTGCCCACGAACAGGGACAACGGACCTATCCTCCCCACGAGACTGGCTGACTCACCTTTGGAATCAGGCCCAACTATGCCAACCACAGGTCTGGAGGAGTCTCATGCAGGGTCGGATGAAATTATGTCAGCTCTGGCTTTCAGTTCGCCAGCTTAAATGCCAGGAGTGGAGCTACGATGATTCAGCCAGGTCCATTGCAAGCTGGCATATTTACAAGAATATGCATGCATGAACGTGGTGGGAAGGAATGTTGCATACTCAGTTCCTTTCATGGCCCATTCCCTGGGTGCGAACTGAGCTGAACGCTGATTGATCATCCATCTGACAGTGGGGTATTTAAGGAGCTGCCATACGGAGACCTGATAGTTCATTCATTGCCAGTTGCTAGTTTTTGCACTTTAGCCGATATTGCTTGTTAAAAATAAATTGTTGTGTTTAGATCTGTCTCGCCTCAGTTTGTGTCCACCCACCACCAATGTTCACAATATTGAACAGGTTCATTTTCCTTTGTACTTATTGTAATGTTATATTGCTAGTTAGATTCCAAACCATTATAATCCTACTTCCAAAATGTCCCTCCCCTTTATTTCATTCTCACAACAACCCTGTAAAGAATTTTTAGGATGAGTAAGGGACAATTTATCACTGCGTGGCACAATAGTTAGAATGCAGTACTGCAGGCTACGTCTACTGACTGCTACTGCTAGTAGTTCAGCAGTTCAAGTCTCATCTGCTCAAGATTGACTCAGCTTCCCATCCTTACGAGGTCGGTAAAATGAGGACCCATATTTTTGGGTACAATATGCTCACGCTGTAAACTGTTTAGTGCTGGTAAGCACTGTGAAGTGGTATATAAGTCTAAGTGCTATTGCTATTTAGATAGAATGATAATAAGGATATAAATTCAAGCATCCCTACTTCTTATGTAAGGCCATTGGTTCCAGAAATCTAAATGGAAAACAGCTTGTAACTTCCCCAAAGCCTAAAACATTCCAAACCACAAAATCCTATTTTTGATTTAAAACTCAACTTTCTACAAACTTCAGATTTCTTTCTTCTGCTATTTTCTATAAAACCTAGCATGAAATAGACTCTATTTTTAATTCTGGCATTTCAAACTATAATGGTAATACTAGCTAATGCTAAGTTAAGCCATGTCAGTTAAAAAAAATCTGTCTCTTACTAAATTAACATTGAAAGTCTAGGCAGGAGGAGGATTAACATTGAAAGTCTAGGCAGGAGGAGGATTAATAATTTCTTTCCCCTCCCTAGTTTTCAGCTAACTGAATTTATACTCTGGTCATGATATGCTAATTTCTGGCATACCATGTAGTGGACAGAATGGTTAGGAAATCCAGATCAAGTGTCTTCCTGCTGACATGAATTGAAGAATGGAACTACACATGAACTCTGGAGACTGTGAAACCTGTTTGGATATAATACAAAGATATGCCACAGGCTGCATAGTAGTCAGTTGTCCTTGGAGCAAACTCAGCCAAATTAAGCCAGTGACCATGTCCCAGTCTATCAGAACAAACACTTTATGGAGTAAAGATGGCATGCTTCTACCAAACACAGTTTTAGATTTATATGGTATATTTTAAACATTTCCCCTAGCCTTTTATATTAGAGTTGTGCATTGTTGATACTCCAGCACTGACTAGATAGATTGCACATTATTACATTATAAATGATTTGTATGTAATCAGATCTTTCAGACTGCTTGCTTCATTGCAGAATGTATAGTAATTAAGCATGAAATGTTGTCATGTTAGAAAAAAAACAGACCATTTTTTGACCTCATGTCTGATGGAAACATAGGGATTGTAAATGCAATTGCAGAGTACCTATTACCTTAGACAAAGTGTCCTCAAACTTTGGCCCGTGGGCTGCATTAAAAGTCATTAATCCAGCCCATGCAGGATCACGAGGCTGCCCCGCCCACATCACCCTGCCCTTTTGGCCTACAGAGAGGTTCTGGGAGTGGGGAAAGTGAAAAATGGAGTGACAGGCACCCCAGGAGGCCAAAAAAGGCTCATTTTGGCCCATTTTGACCAAAAAGGAGCCATTTTAGCCCATTTTTGGTCTGCAGATTGCTTCTGGAGACAAACGCACCCATTTTTCACCTATTCTCCTCCAGAAGAGAGAGAGAGAGAGAGAGACAGACAGACAGACAGAAAGAGAGACAGAAAGAGTGAGACAGAGGGAGAGAGAAAGAGAGAAATAAAGATAGAAAGAGACAGAGAGACAGAGAGAGAGAGAGAAAGAGTGAGTCAGAGGAAGAGGAAGAGAGAGAGAGAGATAGAAAGAGAGAGAGAAAGTGAGAGAGAGAGAGAAGAAACACAGAGAGTGAGACAAAGAGAGAGACTTTTTGATTGTAATCTCTTTGGGGCTGAGAAGAATTGCTGCAAAACTGAGTTTCCTGAAATGGACCACTAGATTCCTAAACAACTGAAAAAATGATCTACTAAAAAAAAAGTCAACCAAAAGAGCAACATGCAAACAAAAGCAAAAAAAACCAAACACCACCCCCAGGAGCAAAACAAATTAAAGTTTAATTTTGTGTGCATTATTTAAAGGACTGTTAACTGTGACTGCACTGCCCACCTAGTCACATGACCTAGCCACTCCCACCCAGTCACATGACCACCTAGCTATGCCCACCAGTCAGTCTGGTCCCTCAACAGTCTGAGAGACTGTGAATTGGCCCCCTGTTTAAAAAGTTTGAGGACCCCTGCCTTCGATGCGTAAAGTCACAGGTATCATTGGATAGCAAGTCAATAGAAAGATAGGATAAGAAAATGTTATCAAATAAAATAATAATGATCAAAATGAAAAATATATTTTATACCATTTTTGTCCCAGATGTGTGTTTTTTTTCAAAAGGCAACTGCACTTTCTTTGTTTTTCCTTGAAGACATTTCGCTTCCAAAAAGCTTCTTTAGTTCTGACTGAAGAACTGGTGGATAATGAAAGGATATATATTCCTTGCAGTTATCTGATCATTAGTACACTTTCCGAGAGTCTCTGAGGCCACTTGAAGGTTGATCTATACCCTCAGGGTCACCTGAATAATGCAAATGGGTATGGAACCTTCTTGGAATTGTTCCACTTTTATTGTTTTTTATAAATAACTAGAGACAGTAAATGTGCCTAATACTCTTTCCTCTTCCTATTTTCCCCACAACAACCCTACATCAGAATAAATATCCTTCAATGTCCACTGCAATGGATATTTAGAACATCATGCACCACAATAAAATTCTCTTTCTCTGATGATATAAAAAAAAAAGGGAAGAGCAATTTTCTATTTCCCCAATCACTATTACTACTAAATGAGAAGAGAAAATGGTGCATCTTATAAAGTTCCTCAGGCTGTGTATTTGTATGTAACTCAAAGAAGATTCATGGTAAAACACTTTTTTTTACTATGTTTCTTTTGCTTTTAAGATTCTCAATCCTAATAGCAACCCAACATTGTGATTTTCAAAAGCAAGATATTAGAATCAGAAGAGAATTGAATCATTGGGTGTTGTGTCCTCGACCTGCGACCGGTCTCGACTTGCGACCGGCCGCAGGTCTTCCAGGCTGCCGCTTGAAGCCATGGAGACAGGCTGTAGCAAGCCGGCTAAACCACCAGTCGCGCCTGATTGGCTAAGGCGCGGCTGGCGGGAAGCCGGCTCTTGCCACGGCCTGATTGGCTCCCCGTTTGACAGCTCCGTATAAATAGCTGTCAAACGCGGGAGCCCCTGTCTACCGCGCTTTTTGGTTCCTGTATATAGTTGCCTGTCTACGCTTGCTTAGACAATAAATTCCTGTTGTTTAAGAGCTAAACTGGTCTGGACTCCCTCTTTCCGAGAACATAACACTGGACGCCTACTCCCGCTGGGTGGAAGTCATCTTGATGGCTTCCACAACAGCGGAGAGTACGGTCAGGGCGTTGCGTCGCCTCTTTGCGACGCACGGGTTGCCGGACATCGTGGTGTCCGAAAACGGGCCCCAGTTCCAGTCCGCCACCTTCCAGGAGTTCCTGGCCTCCCAAGGGATCCGCCACGTGCCAGTGGCCCCTTATCATCCGGCCTCCAACGGTCGGGCGGAGAGGGCCGTCCGCTCGGCCAAGGAGGCCTTGGGGCGGATGACCAAGGGGGACTGGCCTGCAAGGGTGGCTGCTTACCTGCTAGGTCAGCATTCCACCCCTTGCCCGGTCACCCGGAAGAGCCCCGCCGAGCTCTTGATGGGCCGCCGCCTGCGGATTACCTTGGACAGGCTGCACCCATCCTACAACAAGGTGCAGCCTTGCAACCTGGGGGCCCCCCCTTCCCACCTGTTCCAACCCGGGGACCTGGTGTATGCTCGTAATTTTGCGGGGGATCCCAAGTGGGTGCCTGCCACCATCACTGAGCTAACGGGTCCCTGCTCTTTCAGGGTCAACCTCCCTGATGGATCCGAGTGGCGGCGCCACTTGGATCAATTGAGGCGCCGCCTTCCGACACCGGAGCAACTGTCCAGTTGCCCCCGTTGGGCCACTTGAAAGCCCGTCCACACATCCGCAACAACCGCTTGGGGCCTTCTCCAACTCAGGCCCCCCTGACTCGGACGCCACCTTCCGGCAAACCTTACAGTTCCTGGGTCAAGCCGATGGGGACATGCGGGCCTTTGCGCCTAAAGGCCCGCCCTACACCGCCGCAACCAACCAGCACTCTCCGTCGGACTATGCCCCAGTCGCCACACCCCCTCGCCCCGACTTACCGGTCCATCCGTCGCCGCCTCTTCTGGTAGGCCTCTCTGACGCTGCGGCCTGGAGCTCCACTCCCCGAAGGGAGGAGCTTCCACAGGACCAACTCACCTCGTCGGGCTCTCCGCAGCGAATGAGACGTTCTGGGCGGACCCGGCTCCGCCCCACCTACTTGACAGACTACGCATGCTCCACCTACCGGATTCACAACCGAGCCGCGCATGCGCGGACCGAGGGGGGAAAGGGGTGTTGTGTCCTCGACCTGCGACCGGTCTCGACTTGCGACCGGCCGCAGGTCTTCTAGGCTGCCGCTTGAAGCCATGGAGACAGGCTGTAGCAAGCCGGCTAAACCACCAGTCGCGCCTGATTGGCTAAGGCGCGGCTGGCGGGAAGCCGGCTCTTGCCACGGCCTGATTGGCTCCCCGTTTGACAGCTCCATATAAATAGCTGTCAAACACGGGAGCCCCTGTCTACCGCGCTTTTTGGTTATATAGTTGCCTGTCTACGCTTGCTTAGACAATAAATTCCTGTTGTTTAAGAGCTAACCTGGTCTGGACTCCCTCTTTCCGAGAACATAACATTGAGGCTGCATTAGCTTGTAAAACTGGATGCTGAGAATCACATGCATCTCCATAGGCTATACTGTAGATTGCCCACCAAGTTTTATGACCTTATTACTTGACTAATAGAAAACAATTGAAACTTTTATTTTGTTTTATTGCTATCTGGATTCTCTCTTTCTCTGTCTTTCTTAAAATATTAAAAATTATTGTGATTTTAAGAAATCCCCAAGCAGCACTAATTTTCTCTGCTCCTGCGCAAGCTTAAATGGGAGAAAATAATGAAAAAAAATGGAATGATAACTATAACTGAAATGTTCATTCTGATTATAAGATAGAATTAAGAACAAATATTTTAGGAGAGGAAATGGCATATTTTAGAATGTAAATAAGCAGAAGCAAGAAAATTGGAGGCTACCACATTGACAATAATTGTGACATTAATACTTGGGTTAAATCTGGAATCTTGAAACAAAAATTTGTACAAATATATTATTTATATAATATCATATTTAGGATTAACTGTTAACTTTAGTTGCTTTCAGTAAATCTTTTCCTCATAAAAACATAATACTTACTTGTTGCTGTTTTTAAGTTGCTCATTTTAGAAATGTAAACACCAAATGCTGTGCACTTTTTCATTCTAGTTTAAGTTATTTTGTTTTCCTTCTCAACCAAGCATAGAGAGTTATCTGAGCCAATAACAGTCCATAGGATATAACTGGAGGGAAAGGGCAAATAAGAAGCTAAATTAGTTGGGTTGCTTGCATCATTTTTATGTTGTAAATTACAGCCCATGCTTAGATGAAAATATATTTAAAAAACATGTTAATTGCTCGTCCTATTAAAAATTAGTTCAGAACATTAAAAACAGGTGTAGACAATTTCTTGTCTTATGCAGAATGGTGTCTCTGTCCTTGTTTCATCCTTTATCCCTTTCCATTTCCATCAAAAGAAGTCTGTTCAATAAGACCCAAATGAAGAAATGCCCTAGTGATGTTACCCAAACACTCTCTGGCCTGTGTTAAAACATTTATAGGTACCTAACTTTTATTAGGTCGGGCAAAATTTTTGGAATTTTGTCTCCTAAAAACTTTGCCTCACAGTTTTAAGTATGCTTCTTTCTCTTTTTTTGACCAGGTCCTTGACTGTTTCATTGTTAAACTTATTGGTTTTTAGTTTATGGTGTTCTTGTGATTATATTATACTATTATGGGATGTATATGCCATGCAAGATAGGTTTGTAAATATGTACCGGTAATACCATTTTTGATGTTAAGGTTAAATGAAGTACATAAGTCAATAACCATATGGTGGCTCTCTACAGATAAATTAGCAATGTCTGTGGAATGCAGTTCACTTGTGCCAATCACATTGGTTGGACATAAAAACAACAGTATTTGATACTGTATGCCCTAAACAGGCAAAGTATGCACGTGACTGGAAGAAACTGGTCAAATTGCATGGATGTCTCTTTACTGCATCTCTAGTACTTTCCCTGACATGGATCAAATGTTTGGTTGGGACTTCCGGTTCCGGCTCCAGCGGCGACGGGCGAGCCTAGCGCTCGCTCGCCGTTTTGTTGCTTTTTCTGCCCCCCGCGGGGGCGAGACGCCCCGTTTTGGGGGGTCTCCCGTAAAGCCGGCTCGCCTGGGACGCTCCCCCCCATGGCGGTGAGGGAAGCAACCCTTGTCCTTGGCTTAGGTGAAGGAGAACATGCTGCGGGGGTTTTTCCCTTCGCCAAAGGCAGACGGCGCCATTCGCGATCATGGAGAGAATTGATCGAATGAGTCGGAAGGCTTCTCGGGGCTTCAGCTGCGAGGGAGAGAGTGAGTGATTTAAAACTTTTTTTTCTGCTGTCAGCCGGGCTGAAAGGACTGGGAGGGGGGTGTTTGTTTGTAAAAAAAAAACCTCGGACTTGAAAATGGCTCCTCGCGGCAAGGAAGCGGAAATCTTTAATCCTGACTGTTTGCAGCAAGGGAAAGTGATCTGCGGTTTGCTTGCAACAATGTCTCTAGGTCTGGCTGAAACAATTTATTTTACCACTCTCTCCTTCGGGCTTTGAGCTTGGGCGGTGGAAGATGGCTTCTCTTTGTTCCTGACTGACTATTTCACTTATGGAAAATTCCCAGCGTCTCTTTGCAATTTGGACTTCCTCTGGTTATTAATGAAGAATTTTTTTCTTTTTGGATTTGTGATTTCTTTTCTGGAGTACCTTCGCTATTATACTTATTGAGTTGGAAAATTGTTTCTCTCTTGGTTCCTGAACTTTGCAACTTTACAACCCTGAACGGAACTTTTGGCTCCTGATCTGCCTCATCAGCCTCACCCAGAAAACGCAATTTTAGTGGCATTGATTTTAACAGCTAATCATGGCACAAGAAACAGCACTGGCAAGCTTAGAACAAAGGATGGCTTCTCTTGAATCTGTTATACAAACTTTGGTACAAGAAATTAAGGCCCAGAGGGCAGAAAATATTAACTTTAAGAAGGAGTTATTGGACACACGGAAACAAGTGCTGGAAAACACACAGAAGAATGAAGAATTGGAAGGGGGGCTGGTGGGGGCTAAGGGAGAGATTAAAAATGTTACTAATGAGGTTGTGGAAATAAATGGGCATGTGTCTAGGATTGATATGGAAAGAATGACATATTTTTTGAGATTTCAGAATGTTTTTGAGGAACCTGGTGAATGCCTCCCTGATCTCATGAGCACAATTATAGCAGACTATTTACATAAACCTAAGGATGAGATCAGGGGGGACATTGACCTAGCCTACAGAATAAACTCAGCATATGCCAGGATAAATGAAGTACCTAGAGAGATACATGTGAAATTTGTTAGAAGGTCAACCAGAGAGGAAATCCTGAAAGTGCAGAGAGGAAGTCCGTTAATTTACCAACAAAAAGAGGTTGCTATCTTGAAGCAGATCCCAAGAAAGATTAGAGATGCAAGAAGGAAATTTTCCTTCTTGTCTAAAACATTGTTTGATCACGGGATTTGGTTCAAGTGGGTGACACCCGAAGGGATGCTGGTGTTCTGGGAAGGAGGAAGAGTGAGGATTAAAACAGTTGCCGAGGCGGAAGCCTTTTTCAAAAAACACTCCTCTGTCCTGGGGGAAGATTCAGGGGGAGCAGGGGGGGGCATGGCCCCGCCCGCTGGGGGCCTGGAGGAAGAGGTTGAAGACACAATTGCCAAGAGACTTAGATCTAAAAAATAACTTTGCCTTGATTTTTCTGAATAATATTGCATAATATCTGTATTTGGATTTTTGTAAATGACTGACAGCATAGAACTGAGAACTTAGGTATATGTACTTGCTTTCACTTTGTAGTGTTACGGAAAATGTTTTTTATTGTTATCAATGTATTTTGAAGTCCCGGAAGGGCCGACGACTTTGACGTGAAGGCTCTCAAAATTTCTTTGTATCCCTTACCCCATCCTATGGAAAAATGTAAAACCAATAAAACTTTTTCAATTTAAAAAAAAAATGTTTGGTTGGATCTTGCTGAATATGACCAGATGATTATGAAACTCCTATCCTAATTCTAAGATAATTTGTGAGATATATTCTTGGAGCTGAAAAAAAGATGAGGATCCCACAGTGGCAGTATAACTTCCATTTGGGTTTTTATAATATCTGTATTTGTTATCTTCAGTTGACTCTAACCATGTCTGGGAAAGCTCATAGTAAACAGAATTGACAATCAGAAGGAGAGCAAATGAGATATTTTGAAGTCTGATATAAGCATTCCTGTTTTTTAGAGTTTGCTGGTGATGTAATGGCTGTCACTATACTCTGTTTGTAGAGACAAAAGTTAGAACAATGCTGACAAATTAAGTGACTAGAATGGAAGATGCTTATTTGTCACCGGGTTTCCAGAGCAATAAACAGATTCATTTAGGCCTGCTACAATAAATAAAATATATAATTCTATAAAACAAACCTGCTTCAAATGCATTTAAATAGTATTACAATATTTCAATAACGGAACACGATTTTATGTCTATTTTTGACTTGCTGATAATTTATACAGAAATGTGTCATATTGCTATTACAATTCAGCACTATATAAGGTTGCCATGGGCTAGTCTTTATTAGTCATTCATAACCATGTGCATAGAATTTAATATACTGACATGTGTGCTTTGAGACTTTCAATCCATGTAGAATCAGAGTGTGGGGCCGTGATTAATTTTTTTGAAAAAATAATTGGGGTTAAATAGATTTGCAGGATCACTGCTGGATAATGGGATAATTTAGGAATGCAGTTAGATGTGTTCTTTATGCGTGAGGAAAGAGGTAGATGGATGTAACAGGCATTTGGTTAAGGAGGCATAAAGTTTAACAGAATAACAGACAGAGTTGATGAAATGGAACTTAGAAATCTCCTAGCCCACCCCCTCCTCAAGCAGGAGACCTTATGCCATTTCAGATAAATGGCTGTCCATTATCTTTTTAAGAGCCTCCAGTGATGGAGCACCCACAACTTATGAAGTCAAGACATTCCAGTGGTTTATTGTTTCCATTGTAAGTAAATTTCTCCTTAGTTCTAGATTACTTCATTCCTTGATTACTTTCAATGCATTGCTTCTTGCCTTGCCTTCTGGTGCTTTGGAAAATAGGTTGACCCCTCTTTTTTGTGGCAGTCCCTCAAATATTGGAACACTGCTAACATGTCACCTTTAATCCTTCTTTTCATTAGACTACATGTACCCAATTCCTGCAACCATCTTCATATAATTTAGCCTCTAATCCCCTGCTAATTTTTGTTGCTATTCTCTGCACTCTTTCCAGGCTCTCAACATCTTTTTTATATTGTGATGACCAACAGTGGATGCAGTATTCCAAGTGTGGTCTTACCAAGGCATTACAAATCATGTGATCTTCATTCTATCTCTCTGTTAACGCAGCCTAGGATTGTCTTGGCTTTTTTGGTGGCTGAAACATACTACTGGATCACATTTAAATGACTGTCCACTGGGACTCCAAAATCACTCTCACAGTTACTGATATTGAGCCAAGTTTCACCTCATCTGTGTCTGTACATTTGGATTTTCTTGCATAAATGTAAAACCTTATTTTTCTGTCCATTAAATTTTGTTTTGTTAGATAGGGCTCATTGTTCAAGTTTGTTGAGACCCATCTGGATATTGAACCTATCTTCTGTTGGCTATTCCTGCCAGCTTGATGTTATCTGCATATTTTCCCTTCTATTCCCTCATCTAAATCATTTATGAAGAATACTGGGCCTAAAATAGAACCTTGGGGTACCCCAGTGCTTATTTCCCTCCATGTATGTATAATTCCATTGGTGGTTTGTCAGCCAGTTGTAAATTCAACTGGGGATGATAGCAATAGCAATAGCATTTAGATCTATAGACCACTTTACAGCCCTCTCTAAGAGGTTTATATAGTCAGCATATTGCCCCTCATTTTACCAGCCTTGGAAGGATGAAAAGCTGAATCAACCTTCAGCCTGGTGAGATTTGAACTACCAAATTTCAGGCAGCCAGCAGTCAGTAGATGTAGCCTGTAATACTGCATTCTAACCATTGTGCCACCACAGTTCTCTGCAAACTATTCCATATTTTTCTACCTTACCAACAAGTTGGTTGTGATCTACTTTGTTAAATGCCTTACTGAAATCCAAATGTAGTAGGTCCACACCATTTCACTGGTCCACTAATTTAGTGATTTTGGCAATGATTTGGCATGATTTCTTTTTGACAAAGCCATGTTGACTTCTGGTTATAACTTTGCTTGCTTCTAGATATTTTCAGATCTGTTTCTTGATTATCACCTGTTTAGAGGTTCAAGGCATGTGATGCCACAGCAATGGAGGATGTGTGTTTGAAAAAATAATCTGTTATAGGTGTCAAACATCAGAATACTTTACAATATTCTGTAAAGTAAACACCTTTTTCATTTGCTACTTAAGAGCTATTGTTGATTTGAATTATCCCTGTAAAAAATTTTTATCAAGAAAAGAAAAAGCAAACTTCTAGAATTGTTATTCTCTGTGAAATAAAATGCACTACTTACAACAGAAACCTTGATAGAAACATAAAATAGACATGATACAAGTGATCAGGGTTTCCCATAAGTGGATTTGGAAAATCTGCATTTGAATACAGTATATAAACAAGATAAGATCAAAATAACCCTATAACAATGTTTTGCTTCTATGCAGCTTAACAAAACTAGCCATTTCTCCAGAATGTTATAGGGTCTTCTGTTTGAACAGGGTGTTAGACTAGAGAACCTCCAAGGTCCTTATTCCGTAAAACATAATTCTTTAGAGTATTAATCACTGTTCTATTCCCTGTAAATTCAGAAATCTAGGAAACATATGCACATGGGTATGAATAACATCTAACACATGCACATACACTTTTAAATAAAGGACAAAATCATTAACTCCTTTTATTATCTTCCATAGATCAAATACAGCTCTGTAATAAGCATAACATTAAGAGATAGTAGCTATAAGGCCTACATATTTTGCTGGCAATCATAAACTTATGTTGCACAGATTTGAATAACTCTTTTTTAATTAAGGGGCATTAACAATAGTGGACTTTTTTTTAGAAGTCTAAATTATCCTTCCAAAATGAAAACATTATAAACTCTAGGCATGCACATTTCCTCACAATCTCTGGATAAATGGCTTGTCTTAAGAAGTGTGATGGCATGCCACCGTATACTACTTTTTTACTGATGATTGATGAGCACAGCAGCTTCAGAAACATCCCTGCCAGTATGGGTGATATAACCAGTGGGGGGATTCAGCCAGTTCTCACTGGTTCGGTTGAACCAATAACTAACTTTTGGGGCAGTTCGGCAAACTGGATGAAAATAAAGTGCAAGAGAGGTTTTTTTCCTTCTCTCTCCCTTCAGTTAATAGCTCTGGGCTGACAGCCAAGAACCACTTAATAGGCAAATACTTAGTCGTGATAACAAAACCGCAGAAATGCAACTGGACACTCCTTGAATAAACAATAGAAACTGACAGGATTAGGGCAGAGAAACACCCAGGAATTCCATCAATGACCCATCTAAGGTCATCTTTCTCTTCAGGAAAAAGGACAGGTTTAGAAACATTTTCATTATAAAGGGAATTAAGTAACACTTCTGAGATCAGACCCTGAAATCCACATAGCTGCTGCAGTGTTGGCTTTATTTTAATATATTCCAAATGTGGGGAAGGATGTGCCTTCAAATCAGTATTGTTATTTGCCAAGACAGGTCTCTGCAATTTTTTTTGACATATTTTCATAAAAGATTTGCCATTAATTCCTTCCTAAGACTGAGTGGGGGTTTACCCAGTTGACCTCAAGCCTAAGGAGAGTCTAGAACTCTCAGACTCCTTGTTTTTAGCATGCAATTCCTAACCAGTACTAGATCTCCTCAAAGGAATGAATGGCAGCATGGTCTACAGTACTGTCACTTACACTTCCATCTGTTTTTTGCAATCTAATTGTCAATGTCAAATGTATGGCTCCCATGACTTGATCTATCTGATAGAGACAGTTTGATTTTGTGGTTAGTCGATCAGGCTAGGACCCCGGGGCCTCTGGGTCTAATCCTACCCTAGGCATAAAAGCTGGGTGAGTGACTTTGTGTCAGTCACTTTCTATCAGCCCAACTCACTTCAAATGTTGCTCTTGTGACAAAAATAGGAGGAAGGACTATTAAATATGTTCAGCACCATCTATCTATCTATCTATCTATCTATCTATCTATCTATCTATCTATCTATCTATCTATCTATCTATCTATCTATCTATCTATCTATCTATCTATCTATCTATCTATCTATCTATCTATCTATCTATCTATCTATCTACAGCAAAATCCACTCACTCATCATGAAATCTCCAGAACTGTAAATCCTACAAACTTGAAATTTGGCACATATGTTCCTCTTGGCTTCTAGGCGCTGGCTAAGAAAGCATTTTTTTGAAATGACCATCAGATCATTAGTATTTCTTACACAGTATATATATATACGAATACACCAAGACCTACCTACCTACCTACCTACCTACCTACATACCTACCTACCTACTGTACATACATACATACATACATACATATGTAGGACGGTGTATTTGGGTCTTTTCCCATGTAAGATTAAGATCTTGGACATCGTTTCAACGAGGTCACACTCATCATCTTCAGGCTGGTGCCTTTGGCTTCATGCTTGTGTGAGCAAACGGTGATCGGAGCGGCTGTTTTTCTATAAATATAGGTGGGGGCGTGTGGAATGTTGGCTTTGCTGCTTGAAATGTATTGGTTGGCTGTGTTGTCACATTTGGATTGATCGATGAAGTTGATTATTATTTTTTATTATTATTTATTTAATATACGGCCCTTCTCCCTCTCGGGACTCAGGGTGGTGAACAGCCACAGTAAAAAGAAGAAATACAAAAGTTAAAATAACCAATTAATAAATATTAAATAATTTGGCCCATTATTATAAAACCCAGTACTAAAACCCAATTAAAAAGGCTATGACAGGCCGACTGCACGAAATAGATGTGTCTTCAGGGCCCGGCGGAAGAGACGTAGGTCAGTGATTGTGTGTAATTCAGGGGGTAGGTCATTCCAGAGGGCAGGAGCTGCCACAGAGAAGCCTCTCCCCCTGGGGGTCGCCAGCCGACATGGTCTGGCCGACGGCACCCTGAGGAGGCCCTCTCTGTGGGAGCGGACTGGTCAGTGGGAGGTATTTGGCAGCAGGAGGCGGTCTTGCAGATAACCAGGTCCCTTGCCATGGAGCGCTTTAAAGGTGGTCACTAGTATCTTGAAGTGCACCAGAAAACCACAGGCAGCCAGTGCAGCTCACGCAGGAGAGGTGTTACATGGGAGCGTCTAGACGCTCCCAAAATCCCCCGTGCAGCTGCATTCTGAACTAACTGGAGCCTCCGGGTGCATCTCAAGGGAAGCCCCATGTAGAGAGTGTTACAGTAGTCCAGGCGGGAGATGACGAGAGCTTGAGTGACAGTGCGTAAGGCGTCATGATCCAGAAAGGGACGCAACTGGCATATCAGGCGAATCTGGTGGAAAGCCCTCCTGGCCACGGCCGTCATGTGCTCTTCTAAAGACAGCCGAGAGTCCAGGAGGACACCCAAGTTGCGAGCCCTCTCTGTGGGGGCCAATGACTCGCCCCCAATAGCCAGAGATGGCGTCAACTGGCTATACCGTGATGCCGGAAGTCACAGCCACTTGGTCTTGGATGGGTTGAGTCAAAGCCTGTTCCTCCCCATCCAGACTCGCACGGCCTCCAGACATCGGGGCATCACTTCCACGGCATTGTTGATATTTGTTGAGCGTTATTGGTGATGGTGTCCTGTGTTGTTCTGGGTCTGGTGTCAGTTTTTGTGACTGGGATTCATCTATTGGCTAGGGCTAGTTTCCATATGTCTGGTAGACTGGAGGTATTATCACATTTATTCATGTTGTGGGGTTGTTTCTCTATTTCAATAGCTTCCATAATTATTCTCTTGTTGAAGTGTTCAGTTTTGGAAAGTAATTTGGTTCCTTTAAAATCAATTTCATGCCCTGTTGCTTTAAGGCTCTGGAAAAGGGAAGAAGTTTTTTCTTCTTTTCTGACGGCATTATTGTGTTTTGCGATTCGTGCATTTATTCTACTATTAGTTTGTCCAATGTATGTGGTTGGGCAGATTTTGCATGGTATTTCATAGACTCCTTGGTTTTCTAGCTGGATCTTGTCTTTGGTGTTTTTTAAGATGTTAGCTATTTTTTGGTTAGTACCGAAGACTGTCTTGATATTGTGTTTGTGGAGAATATCTGTGGTGCCTTTGATGTAAGGGAGGAGGGCGATGCCATTGACCTGTTCTGTGTCTTGGTTCTTGGGGGGGTGTCTCCCTTTGGATTAGGTTGGTGATTGTGTTTCTTTGGAAACCATTGAAAATTAATACATTTGTGAGGGTGTGTAATTCAGTTTTCAGGTGGTCTTTGTCAGCTAGGCGTTTGGTTCTGGAGATGAGGATCTTGGCTACAGAGTTGATCTGTGCAGGGGGGTGATGGAATTGTGCGTTTAAGTAGTGGTTGTTGTTGTTGTTTTTTCTGGTAGAGGGTGTGCCCTAGGGAGCCACTGTTGTTGTTTTTTGTAGATTAGGACGTCCAGAAAGGGAAGTTGGTTGTTAGCTTCTATTTCCATAGTGAATTGTATTTTGGAGTGTAGGCTGTTGAGATGTGTGAGGAAATTGTCCAGTTTTTCTTTTCTGTGTGGCCAAATTACAAAAGTATCATCTACATATCTAAGCCAGAGTTTGGGTTTGTGTTCAGATTTATCTAAGGCATTGGTTTCAAAGTGTTCCATATATAGGTTTGCGATGACGGGTAAGAGGGGTGATCCGATAGGTGCTCCTTCTATCTGTTTGTATCTTTGTCCATTGTGGATGAAGTATGTGTTGGTTAGGCAGTGGTTGGTCAGATCTAGGATGTGTTTGTGGGGTGGTGTTTTTGTTTTGGATAGCTGTCAAGTCTTCTTTAACAGACACTTGGGTGAAGAGGGATATGACATTGAAGCTCACGAGTAGGTCGCTGGGTTGTAGGTTTCATTTCTTTATTGTTTCATTGAAGTGGATTGAGTTTTGTAAGTGTGAGGTGATGGATTTTGTGTAGGGCTGGAGTTGTTTGGCAAGAAATTTGGCAAGATTCTGTAGAGGTGAGCTTATGGCGCTGACTATGGGTCTGAGTGGTGTTCCTTCTTTGTGTATCTTGGGGAGGCCATAGAGCTTGGGGCATCTGTATGATTTTTCTCTGGGGATGATTCTTTGCTGGATCTTTTCACTGATGGGAGAAGCTTTTATTTTGGATTTGGTGGTTTTTTCCAGGTAGGTTGTGGGGTATGTGTTTAGAGGTTTGTAAGCAGGGTCTTGGAGTAGTTTGGATAGTTTGGCTTGGTAGTCAGATGTGTTCATCACCACAGTGGCATTACCTTTGTCTGCTGGAAGAATGATTATGTTGTTGTCTTTTCTAAAGTTGGTGAGTGCTTTTTGTTCTTCTTTCTCTAAGTTGCTTCTGGGTGGATTGCTGGAGCAGGGGACTTTGGTGACTTCAAATCTGATTTTATTCGCTTCATCTGGGTTGATTTTGGTTAGGGTAGCTTCAACTCCACGTATGATGTTTTCAGTGGGGATGCTTTTGGGGGCAACTGCAAAGTTGAATCCTTTGGAAAGGACCTTGGTTTCTGCTATGGTGAGGGTCCTGTCTGATATATTATGTACTGTTTGTTTCATGAGTTGCTGTGGAGGGGGGTTGGGTTTCTGGCATTTTTCTAGTTTGTGGAGTTTGTTGGTGTTTGTGTCTGTCTTGTGGGAGGTTTCAGTTTTGGCTCTCCAGAGGGCTAGTTGTTTGGATTTGTCCCAGAGTGCTGAATGGATTTTGTTGCTAACTTTGAGGTGAAGAGTGGGTAGGTCCCTGTTGGTTTGGTCTAGTAGGAATTTTTTCCTGTGGAGTTCATTTCTGATTAGGGCTAATTCAGTTCTTTTCAGGATCCTTTCAGTGGCTGAGGTTTTTGAATAGAATTTTAGTTGGAAACATGTGGGAATCACGTTTTTGTCTTGCCAGTTGTGTAGGAATGTGAGGTCACATAAGATGGTGAAAATCTATGAAAACAAATATCCTACCTCTATGGGGAGGACACCTTCCTGCTGACCAGGACCTATGAAAAACTCGAAGTCCAAAGAACCACCATCTTATGTGACCTCACATTTGTTGCTCTTTTGTATTGTAATGGCCTGGGTGGTGGGTGGGGCTAGTTTGTTGGCTAGTGCTGGTTTCCAGATGTCTGGTAGGCGAAAGATATCATCACATTTGTTCATATTGTGGGGGTGTTTCTCTATTTCGATGGCTTCCATAATTATTCTCTTGTTGAACTGTTCAGTTTTGGAGATTAATTTGGTTTCTTCAAAATCAATTTCATGTTGTGTTCAGATCTTTTCCCATGTAATATTGAGATTGTCTTGAAATTGATTAATCAAAGACCTGAATACAAGACCAGCATATCTATCTATCTACCTCTCTCTCTCTCTCTCTCTCTCTCTCTCTCTCTCTCTCTCTCTCTCTCTCTCTCTCTGCTGGTCTTGTATTCAGGTCTTTTCCTCTGTAAGATTGAGATTATCTTGGCAACATTTCAGTGAGGTCTCACTCGCCATTTTCAGGCTGGTGTTTTTGGCTTTGGAGCTGCCGTCTTTCTATAAATTTTGGTGGTATAAATGTTGAACAAGAGAATAATTATGGAAGCCATTGAAATAGAGAAACACCCCCACAACAAGAATAAACGTGATGATACCTCCCATCTACCAGACATCTGGAAACTAGCCCTAGTTAACAAATGAGCCCCACCCACTACACAGGGCATTACAATACAAAAGAACAATGAACACAGAGCCAGCACCAATCAGCAGCAATCTACCAGTCATGATACAACTACACAGCCAATCAACCCACTCACAGCAACAAAGCCAGCCCACACACCCCACCAAGATTTATAGAAAGATGGCAGCTCCAAAGCTGAAAACACCAGCCTGAAGATGGTGAGTGAAAGCCGAAATGCTGCCAAGACAATCTCAATCTTACACATGAAAAGCCCCGAATACAACAAGACCAGCATACCTACACCCGCAAAACACACACACACACACACACACACACACACACACATGCTCTGATGGTAAGGAGTTACATACAATACAATACAATACAATAGCAGAGTTGGAAGGGACCTTGTAGGTCTTCTAGTCCAACCCCCTGCGTGGGCAGGAACCTTATACCATTTCAGAAAAATGGCTATCCAACATCTTCTTAAAGACTTCCAGGGTTGGGGCATTCACAGCTTCTGGAGGCAAGCTGTTCCAGAGGTTAATTGTTCTAACTGTCAGGAAATTTCTCCTTAGTTTTAAGTTGCTTCTCTCCTTGATTAGTTTCCACCCATTGCTTCTTGTCCTGCCCCCAGGTGCCTTGGAGAATAGTTTGACTCCCTCTTCTTTGTGGCATCCTCTGAGATATCAGAACACTGCTATCATGTCTCCCCTGGTCCTTCTTTTCATTAAACTAGACATACCCAGTTCCTGCAACCGTTCTTCATATGTTTTAGCCTCCAGTCCCGTGTTCTACTCTCTCTCACCATATGAAAAGAATTATGTTCCAACTGCCATTTGGGCATGGGCATGGCCAGTATGGGACTCATCCAGCTTGTGGGCTGGGAGTTTAGACAATGAGGCTAAACTGAGGGAGACAAGAAGAGAAGGTAAGAGAGACCTCTATGGGGTGAGCCTGAGGGAGAAAAGGGGATAGGAGACGCCAATCCATAACTACTCATTAATTTTCAAGCTGTAAATCAGTTTATCAAGCCCAATCACAAAGTGTCATAGCAGAGCAAAGGTATCCAGCTTGTTTTTTTTAAATAAAAAAATAAAGTTGAGGTCCAAATAAATAAATAAAATAACACACTGAAAATGAAATTGTACTGAAATATTCATATATCTAAGACACTGATGGCTGGGACAGGACTAGCATTTAATTTTCATATATTTATAAATACTAGCATATCTATAGATATTGTGATATTTAGTGAATGTCAAAAACCAGGAGATGAGGAAAAAGCCAAAAGAACTAACAACAAAAAGCAAACATGTCAGCATGTTGGTCAAATGCAATCTTAAGTGGCATTTGTAGATTAAATGGATTTGGGGAGGGTGGGAATTTGTGTTAATTTTATTTAACCTTCTGAGTGGGTAGCAAACAATTGCTTTCCCTCAACTACATAGAAACAAAATATATTACCTACCCATCCCCCACTTCTTAAATCAATTTCTTTCCATTACCAACACTATCAGGCTACTGCTTACTTTGCTGCAAAATATTGAGGCATACAGTATGTTTTCTTCACATTCTTTGCTTTCTGAAAGTTTTGCTCTTAGGGAGGATTCCAGAGAACATGTGTCATTTTAACAGAATGTATTAAAAGTAAAATAACTGTGTTTTTGTATATATATATATTTATTATGGTAAACAACGTGGATTTCATTTTTTCATACAATTGAATCATTTACTTAATGATAGAAGGGATAGATAACATTCACAAACTCACTTTGGATATCAATAAATTACAGAAAAAAATGTAATTTTGTAGAGGATAAGAAGGGACAAATCAATCCATTTCAATTTTCTTAGATTTTCATCAGCTTACAAACTCAAAGAAATATAGTCTTTTTTACATAATGCACCTCACAGACACATACAAACAAAAATAGTCATTTTATGTAATTTTCTTAGGACAGATGTTTTTTGCAAATTTTTCTCTCTAATATAGGAATAATGGTCCTATACCATAGTGAACATTATTTCTATCACCGTGCATAATTTTTCACTTCTGAGATGTGAAACAATATATTTCTGAAAAGCACATATTTTAATGAAAAAATACAATTTGTGTCATATATACTGTTTCAGAGTCCTGGTTCACATGTAAAAAATGATAAAATGTATTAATCACAGAGATGTGTCAGATTGTTACCATTCATAAATTAATGCCTGTCACTCAAAGGAAATATTTTTGTTTAATACTGTGCCTTTGGGCATATGCACTTGTATTTCAAATGTTAAGATGATATGCTGCTATTATGTTACAAAAGGACTTCTCCCTTAAGCAAAATCGTATTTGCATATTATTTAATTTATTATAGACATTGTAATTGAATTCTTCATTTGTCATATACTGTCCTGGTAATTTCTCAGTAATGAGACAGATAGAAAATCACAGTTGTAAAATTCAATCCCCTCAGGGAACATTTAACTTCATGTGAAATGTGAGACATTACTGCTGTCTTATGGCAGCTTTGCATCTACATAGATAGACAACAAGAATTCTAAAGGAACTGTACTTAAACATTCTCCAGAAAACTAAAGCAGAAAAGTTTGTTTGGTTATGTACTATATGTACATATACCTGTCTCTACATGTATATTATACCAGTCCAATAAAATAAAAATAAAATGCTTAAAAGTGTAAAAATATCAAACTTGAAAATTTAGGAATGGAAAGGTGGGATCAGCTGCTTGCTTCAAACCATATCTATTGTTAAGAACTAGTCACTCTTTTGCTGGTTGGTCAAGTTTGAAGGGGATATATAATCAGAATGAAAATTAAAAAAATTTTTTTATATAAAGTTTATTTATTTATTTTTGGTACATATTAAAAATTCTTTTGTGAACAGAGTGTTGTCCGAATGTCCCCCTTAACATTCCCACCAAAAAACATTTCATTTTACATTATATTTCCATTATTTCCAATTTTAGCTTTATTACTTTTCTTCTCCTATTTTCCAATTTCTAGTTTTTAACATGTATAAACAATATAATTTTTCTTTCTCTTTAAAAATAAACAATTTATTATTTCTTTTCCATCTATTTTCCATTAAAAATATGAACCTTCACATTTCAAAGTTCAAGTTTTATATAATCAAAACAGCATAATTATTTAACAGCTTTAAGGTTCTTAATATAATTCCCACACATTCTAATTAAAGCATATTTTTATCTTGTTAACAATATTTCTTTCTACTGGATCATATCATTCTACTATTCTCCTATTTCACTAGATCCTTATGGCCTGTTCTGGCTAAGAATCAATAATATTTAGTAACAAAAAATTTAGCCATATCTATTGTCACTAAATTTCATTAAGTTTAATAACTAGTTTTAAATTATACACTTTCATCTATCAGCCTGTATCTTTCCAATAGCAATGCAATCTTATGTCCTTTGCCATTTGTGGGATTAATCTTATAATTATCTCTTTAATTGAATTTGCATGGACTCCTCTTTGCAACACATTGCTTATTGGGTCTCTTATGTAATCTCGATACCCTCCTTCTGTTTCCTTGATCAGCTCATCTTTAATTATCAGTGGTGTTATCAATGGTATTACTGATAAGATCCATAAATTCATAAATCCATAAATTCTTTAAATCCATAAATTCTTTTATTTCTTCTTCTTCTGTGCCTTGCCATCTAGGGTAGAATTCCCATCCATCTAGCTCCCCTTTCCATATTCCACTCTTTCCATTTTCAACCACAATCCTTTCACCATGAATATCAGCAGATTCCATTTTTTTGTGTTCATTTTTCTCTTCAATTTTTAGGACTCTAGCCTCCACTTTTTTCAATTGATAGAAATCTCCAACTTCTCCATCATATTTTTCTGTAATATGGTCTATGTTTTCCATTTCTTCTCAATTCTCTCAATTCTCAATTCGGATGTATTTAATAATTTCTGAATTTCAAACATAATCTTTTGCAAAGTTAAAGTTTCTTTCTGATGTTGAATTTGTGCCATTATTTCCAATTGATAAACACTGCTACTCAGGCTTGAAGGCTTTTTACTAGATAATAAAATAATAAAAAAAAATAGAAGAAGAAAACTTAATCCATTCATTTTAAAAGCCTTGTATAAACTCCAACCATGAAAATAACATTTAAAAAGTAAGATAACACACTGTCCAAAACCATTCAAAGCTTAATTTCGCTGCTTATTTCTTCTGTTCTCAAATTTAATTTAGCTTTAAGTTTTCTGTAGGCAGTCTCTTTTAAAACAGTAAAAATTCCTCACCAGCTGTAAACACTTTCTGTTTCCTTCTATTTTGGAGCCATTCCAACTTCATCAGCCTAGGAGCTGAGTTTTTGTCACCAACTAGAAGACCTTCTGGATCAATCAGGGACTTTGCGGTGTCCCCGAGATCAGCAGGGCATATTCTTCCCGTTGACCATCTCTGCAGGATGGTTTAGGTCCGATTGGGTGTTTTTTTGTAGAATCAGAATGTTCAATTCCAGTAAATTTAGAATTTCCAAATAGCGAGATAGCCCTTTAGGTATTGCTCCAAGGGCTCCAATTTCAATCAGGACAACACATGATTTCTTTTTCAACAGTCACTCAACTTCAATTTGCAAGTCTCAGTATTTTGTGATTTTTTTTTCTTGCTGTCTTCAATTCACGCATCACCAGGTATTGCAATGTCAATGAACCATACTTTTTTCTTTTCAACTATTGTTATGTCAGATGTATTGTAGACATCTACAATACATTCAGGCTGTCAGACTGAATTCTGAAGTCCCATAAAATCTTGACTTTCTCATTCTCTAAAACCTTCTCAACCTGATGTTCCCATTGGTTTTTGCTGTACTCAGATCCAAACTTTTGGCACAATTTCCAGTGAATGATCTTAGGAACATGGTCATGGCATTGTAAGTAGTCAGTTTGTGAAATTTTGATGCACACACTGATCAAGTGGTTGATTGTCTCATCTTTCTCATTACCAAAGCGATATTTGCTGTTGGTGGTAACATGCTGAATTTTTGCCTTCATGCAATTTGTGGCTAAGGCTTGTTCTTGAGCTGCCAAAATAAAGCCTTCTGTAATCATTATGTAATCATTCAAGCTGTGTCTTTCTTCTTCCACAATCTGCTTTACTTATAGGAGTCCTCGACCACCCTCTGCTCTTGGTAGATATAATCAGTCAACATCACTTTTAGGGTGCAAAGCATGATTCATTGTCATAAGCTTCCTTGTTTTTTCTGTCCAGATTGTCCAACTCCACCTGGGTCCAGTCAATTATTCCTGCAGAGTATTGAATCACAGGTATAGCCCAGGTATTTATGGCTTTTATGATGTTTCTTCCACTCAGTTTGGACTTTAATATCTTGCAAATTATAGAATGTACTTGGCTGAAGTTAATTCCTTGACTTTATTATGCATTTAGTCAGAGGCCTATAAAATCCCCAAGTACTTGTAGCCTGCTTCTGGTTTTACTGCCTTTATCATTTGTTCATTCTCAAGTTCTATTCCATCATCTTCTATGACCTTGCCTGCTTTGGTTGCCATTTGGTTGCACATTTGTCGATTCCAAACTGCATACCAATGTCTTGGCTAAATTCTGTTTTCAATTAATAAATTCAGTTCAGCTTTTGTTTTACCAAACAGCTTCAAATCATCCATGTACACCAAGTGCGAGATTTTGAGTCCTTTCTTTGCAAGTTCATAGCCACAGTTATTCTTCTTCAAAATGATTTCAGTGGTAGCATTGAGAGTATAAAAAGTAGAGGTGAAAGGGAATGATCTTGGAAAATACCTCGTTTAATTTCAACTTCACCCAGTTCTTCTCCATTAGCCATAAGCTTCATTTTCCAGAGGTTCATTGAAGATTCCATGAATTTTTGTATGTTGCTGCTGATGCCAAAGATTTTCCAGCATTTCTTGATCCAGCTGTGGGGACCTGAATCAAACACTTTCTTAGTCTATCTAAGCCATGAACAGGTTGGTTCATCTTTTCTTTGAATTCTTTAGGATTGGCTTTTCAATCAGCAGTTGATCCTTTTTTCCTGTTGAATTTTTGCTGCGTCCTTTCTGTTCTATAGGAAGCAAGTCATTTCTTTTCAAGTATCTGTAAATTTGGTTTGCAATGATACCAGTAAGGAGCTTGTATGTTGTTGGCAAATAGGTGATTGGCCTATAGTTTTCAGGGTCCTTTCCTTTTTCTTTATCTTTTTGGATCAAAAATGTCCTTCAAGTTGTCATCCATTCATCATTTTCAGGTGTTTTTCAGATCTGGTTCGTTTGGGTTGCCAATCTTTTGTGCACACTTGTAAGTGCTTTTAACCAGAAACCATGTAGCTCATCTGGTCCACGTGCACTCCAATTCTTTTCTTTTCTTGACTGCCTTTGCACCATTTCTTTTGTTATTTTCACATCTCCTGTTTTATGCACATTAATAGAATCCTCAGCCTGCTTGATCCATTTTGCATTTCTGTTGTGCTTCATGTTGTTTTCCCACAAATTCTTCCAGAATTTCAGAGCTTTCTCTTTATCAGGGTTTTCATTTGATATTACTCCATCTCCACTTTCTAAGCTCTTGTAAAACTGGTGCTGATTTGCTCTGAACTGTGAGTTTTCCTTTAACTGGGTTACTCATTCTTCATACTTTTTAATATTTTCAGCAATGGTAACAACTCTCTGCTTCAGGTCTTCAATTTCTACTGCAATCTCCTTATTCTCCAAGCAGTTTCCAGGCTGCTTTTGACCTGCTTGTTCTTTAGCTGACCTTGCCTTAGGTTCTTCAAGTTGCTCAAGTCTCCACAGAATTTTTTTGATCTTCAATTCCAACCAAGTGTTCCACTTAGGCTTCCCCTTCTTGCCTCTTTGATTCTTTTGTATTTTCAAATCCAATTCTTTGGTGATTATGAGATTGCAATTACTACTGCAATATCGTTATTCTCTAAATTGTATCTTGCTTCCAGGTTGCTTTTCATCTGCTTGTTCTCTAGCTGACCTTGCCTTAGGTTCTTCAAGTTGATCAAGTCTCCACAGAATTTTTTTGATCTTCAATTCCAACCAAGTGTTCCACTTAAGCTTCCTCTTCTTGTGTCTTTGGTTCTTTTGTATTTTCAAACCCAATTCTTTGGTGGTTGTGAAGGCTGTTGCATACATCAGTTGGTTGGTTTCAGCTAATGTAGTGGTTTGAATGGTTTGCACAGCCTCATTGACCGTTTTTAGTATCTTTCTCAATTCTTTCCAGTTCACTTGATTCAGCTTTGGCAAACGTGTTCTTTAAGCATCTTACATTTGATGCTTTATTTTCTCAGCTAATTGAGCACTAGCTGTTGGTGTTTGTTCTTCAGTGCTTCCTTGTTGTTTATCTTCAACCATTTCAGCAGCCTCTTCCTCCCTTTCTTCCTCAGTTTGCTTTTGAGTCTGCAAATCATTCTTGATGTTACTCTTCTCTGTTGGTATACTCAGATCATTAGTTGCTTTCTCTTCAATTCCTATTAATTTGGCTGTAGTGAAAAATTTGTGGCTTAGAATTACACATAGTTGGTCTATTAGCCTTTGTTCACTGATATCACTGTCAGTGTGGTTCACCTTCCAAATCTGATACATTCATTTTTGAAATCCATGTTTTGCTGGCTCAGACTGATAGTAAGCTTCCATAATAGAGATGTTTTCTTCCCTAGTCCAGATTTTTTTCTTTTTTTTCTTTTTCTTCCAGTCGCATGTCAGCTCCATGCCCTGGTTGCTTAGCAGAGGGAGCTGAGCCCTGTAGCTCATTTTCTGCAGAATGCCCAGGAGCCATAGCATCCAATGGAACCCTTGTTAATCTGGGCCATGGTTCAGCTGGCATAAATTTCATTTCCCCCCCCCCCATATTCACCATGTTTGAATGGGTTGCGGAGCAAATTTTGTCTGGCCCTTCACCTAAGATCTGTCTGATATGGTTGCACCTGTTCAGCATAGCCCTTAGGATCACTAGAGTGCAGAAACCCCTCCACCACGACAAGGTAAAGCTCCTCGGAGGGGTTGTTTATTATTATTATTATTTACTTTATTCATAAAACATGAAACTCAGCCAACTGAACATTTAAAAATGCATATTACAAATACTATTGACTGGTGCTAATTGTTGATACAGTTTGCTGCCAGCATCCTAGGTATCAACCAAGTATCTTGGTAGAATATAAGATGTGCCAAGTAGCGCCTTTTTTTGTAGTTCCGCTGGTGTTATTGCAGGAAGCTGCAATTTACTGAGATATTTATTAAAATACTTGGACATGGTGCCAAGTGCCCCAATGACAATGGGTGTCACTGTGACATGCTTCATCCATAGTCGTGTAGTTTCGATGGCCA
Organism: Rhabdophis nuchalis; assembly: GCA_039707465.1. Taxonomy (NCBI): domain Eukaryota; kingdom Metazoa; phylum Chordata; class Lepidosauria; order Squamata; family Natricidae; genus Rhabdophis; species Rhabdophis nuchalis. The sequence goes on from CM077647.1 coordinate 96,945,286, forward strand.
GGTCATGATATTTCATGATTTTTTCTAGTTCTTTTTCTTCGACTCTGGCATCTCCAGGAACAGCGATATCAATGAACTGTACACTTCGGCCCTCTACAACCGTGATATCTGGTGTGCTGTGCTCCAAATGACAGTCTGTTTGTATTCGAAAGTCCCACAAGATCTTCACCCTCTCATTCTCGATAACCTTTTCCACTTTATGTTCCCATGACTTTCTGGATACAGGTAAACCATATTTTTTACATAATGACCAGTGGATTAATTTAGCAACTCGGTCATGTCTAGCTTCATTTCATTTCATTTCATTTTATTACATTTATATCCCGCCCTTCTCCACAGAGGACCCAGGGCGGCGCACAGGAAATTTAAAAAACATACACAATAGAAGATAGACAAATAATTTAAAATATATATTAAATAATCCCCAATCCTGTGCTAAAAACCAATTATTAAAAACCCAATTTAAAACTTTTCTAAAAGTCCCCATGGGAGGTTAGGCTAGGCCGGCTTGATGGAAAAAATATGTCTTTAAACATTTGCGGAAGAGGCGGAGGTCGGTGATGGTCCGGAGTTCAGGGGGTAGGTCGTTCCAAAGGGCAGGGCCCGCCACAGAGAAGGCTCTTCCCCTGGGTGTCGCCAGTCGGCATTGTCCGGCCGACGGCACCCTGAGAAGGCCCTCTCTGTGGGAGCGGATCGGTCTAAGGGATGTATGGGGCAGGAGACGGTCTCGCATATAACTAGGCCCCGAGCCATGGAGCGCTTTAAAGATGGTCGTCAGAACCTTGAAGCGCACCCGAAAGACCACAGGAAGCCAATGCAGCTCGCGCAGGATTGGTGTTATATGGGAGCTTCTGGTGGCTCCCGTAATTACCCGCGCGGCTGCGTTTTGGACTAGCTGTAGCTTTCGAGTGCACCTCAAGGGAAGCCCCATGTAGAGAGCATTACAGTAGTCGAGACGGGACGTCACGAGAGCTTGAGTGACTGTGCAAAGGGCAGCCCGGTCCAGTAAGGGGCGCAATTGGCGCATCAGGCGTACCTGATGAAACGCCCCCCTGGCCACGGCCGTCACATGGTCCTCCAAGGACAGCCGGGAATCCAGGAGGACACCCAAATTGCGCGCCCTCTCCACGGGGGCCAGTGTTTCGCCCCCAATGGCCAGAGTTGGAGTAATCTGGCTGAACCGGGGTGCCGGAAACCACAGCCACTCAGTCTTGGCAGGGTTGAGCCTGAGTTTGTTACCACCCATCCAGATCCGTACGGCTTCCAAACACCGGGACAGCACTTCGGCGGCATCGTTGGGGTGGTCTGGGGTGGATATGTACAGCTGGGTGTCGTCAGCGTACAGATGGTACTCCACCCCAAAACCACGGATGATCTCACCCAGCGGCTTCATATATGTGTTAAACAGGAGGGGCGAGAGGACCGACCCCTGAGGAACCCCACATAAGAGGGGTCTCGAGGTCGACCTCTGCCCTCCCGTCAACACATATTGCGACCGACCAGAGAGGTAGGATGAGAACCACCGCAAAACGGTGCCTCCCAGCCCCAACCCCCCCAGTCGGTGCAATAGGATACCATGGTCGATGGTATCAAAAGCCGCCGAGAGGTCTAATAGGACTAGGATAGAGGAATACCCTCTATCCCGCGCCCTCCAGAGATCATCAACCAACGCGACCAATGCCGTCTCGGTACTGTGACCGGGTCGGAAGCCGGACTGGCGCGGGTCTAGATAATCAACTTCCTCCAGGTGTTGTGGAAACTGTTGGGCTACCACACTCTCAACAACCTTCACCAGAAAGTGAAGGTTGGAGACTGGACGATAGTTCTCTAGTAAAGCTGGGTCCAGGGACGGCTTCTTGAGGAGGGGCCTCACTACCGCCTCTTTCAAGACGGCAGGCAAGGACCCCTCACTCAAAGATGCGTTGACAATGCCCTGGAGCCAGCCTCGTGTCGTCTCCCAGGATGCCAGTACAAGCCAGGAGGGACACGGGTCCAATAAACATGTGGTCGCTCTAAGTTTCCTTGACAGCCTGTCCATATCCTCGGTGGTAACAAAGTCAAACTCCTCCCAAGCAGGAACCTCAAGACTAGTCTCGGACAGTCCCACAGGACCACTGTCGATGGAGGGTAGCTCATTCCGAATCCGAGTGATTTTCTCCTGCAGATAAATCCCAAATTCCTCTGCTCGCCCTTGTAGAGGGGCTTCCCGCGGCCTCTGGTGAAGGAGGGAGCGGGTCACCCCAAACAGGGCGGCAGGGCGGTTATCTGCGGATGCAATTAGGGTGGCACAATACTCACGTTTGGCCACCCTTATCGCCACTAAGTAAGCCCTAATATGGGTTCTCACTAGTGTTCGGTCGGCTTCGGAGCGAGAGGATCTCCATCTGCTCTCTAGGCGTCTCTTGTGGCGTTTCATCCCCCGAAGCTCCTCAGTAAACCAGGGAGCCTGGGTGATTCGTCGCCGCAAGAGAGGCCGCAAGGGCGCGACTCGGTCCAAGGCCCCCGTGGCCGCACTTAACCATGCGGCCACTAGGTCCTCAGTCGAGTCGCGGGGCAGGATCACAGGAATTGGCCCAAGCTCCCTCTGGAACCTTTCCGGGTCCATTAGAAGCCTGGGGCGGAACCATCTAGGAGTGTCCGGTTCCGCCTCCCCGCGGTGAGGTGGAGCGATTGGAAAGTCCAGCCGGAGGAGAGCGTGATCTGTCCATGACAAGGGAGTGATGACTAAGTCCCCTATTCCCAGATCGCGACTCCACTGTCCCGAGACAAAGATGAGATCCAGTGTGTTCCCCCCCTCGTGAGTGGGACCTAAAACTACCTGGGTCAGGTCCATGGCCGTCATGGAGGCCATGAACTCCCGAGCTGCTCCAGAGGCTTCGCCCGCCGACGGCAAGTTAAAGTCCCCCATGACTACCAGTCTGGGGGTCTCAACCGCCGCCTCGGCTATCACCTCTAGGAGCTCGGGCAGGGCTGTTGTTGCATAGCGAGGAGCCAGGTATACAACTAATACGCCCAACTGCCTCCCTAGGCCCCATCTCACGCAGAGAGATTCACACCCGGTTGTCTGGGGGACCGTGGTCTCCTTCGGCTCAAGACCTTCCTTTACGATAATCGCCACCCCCCCACCCCTCCCTAGGGCCCTAGGCTGATGGAAGGCGCGGTAACCTGGTGGGCAGATGTCCACGAGGGGTATACCCCCTTCATGGCCCAACCAGGTTTCCGTTATACCCACCAGGTCCGGGTCCCCCTCTGACACAAGGTCACAGATGAGGGGGGCTTTCTGAACCACGGACCTGGCGTTGCATAACATCAGCTTCGGGCCCCGGGTCTGTGAGTCCTGCCCACCTAGTCTGCGATGTAATCAGTTTGTGCAATTTTGCTGCATTCACATATTAAATGTGAAACAGTTTTGACTTTGTTATCGCAAAGTTGGCAGTTTGGGTTGTCAGTAGATTCTTGAATCTTCGCTTTATTATTATTATTATTCTGTGGTTAATCTTTGGTGAGATTCACAGCGTTTGGGGCTGGTGGTAGCTCAACAGCTTGAGTCCTAACCAAGGACCTAGGAACTGTCAAGGTAATGTCAGAGAATATAAGCAGTTCCAAGCAGGGTGGCCCTTTGTAGAGTCAGAATGCTCAAGTCTGGCAAACCTAGAACCCCCAAGTAGCAAGGCAGTCCCCTAGGTATTGCTCCAAGGGCTCCAATCACAATCGGGATAACACACGACTTTCTCTTCCACAGTCGCTCAACTTCAATTTGCAAGTCCCGGTATTTTGTGATTTTTTCTTGCTGCTTATATTATTATTATTATTATTATTATTATTATTATTATTATTATTATTATTATTATTATTATTATTATTATTATTATTATTATTATTATTATTATTATTATTATTATTATTAACTTTATTCATTAAACATGAAACTTAGCCAACTGAATATTTAAAAATGCATTACAAATACCATTGATTGGTGCTAATGGTTGATATGGTTTGCTGCCAGCGTCCTAGATATCAACCAAGTACCTTCTTAAAATATAAGATGTTCTGAGTAGCACAGTTTTTTGCAATTCTGCTGGTGTCATTGCAGGAAGCTGCAATTTGTTGATGTATCTTGTAAAATTCTTGGACAAGAATTCTTGGTGCCAAGTGTCCCGATAACAATGGGTGTCACTATTACAAGCTTCATCCATTGCCGTGTAGTCTTGATGGCCAGGTCGCGATATTTCATTATTTTTCTTTTCCCTTGCATTCTGCCTTTGTTTCTGTTGTTTTTATGATGTTCTCCAGTTTCACAGCCTGCAGCAATTTTTCTGTACTTTCATTCACATAATTATTCAAATTTTGTTTTTCTTCTGCAGTTTGATGGATTTGCAATAGCCCCCTGCACCCTATTTTTCTTGGCAGGTACAACCTGTCGATGTCACTTCATGGGTGTAAAGCATGGTACATATTCAAAAGTTTGTGTTTTTTTCCATTCCAAGTTTTCCAGGTCCGCCAAAGTCCAGTTGATGATTCCAGCTGAATAGTATATCACTGGAACTGCCCTTGTATTAATGGCTTTAATTATGTTTTCAGCATTCAGCTTTGATTTTAATATTTTGCAGATTATTATTATTGGATAATCTTTGGTGTGATTCACAGCCTTTGTGGCTGGTTGGTAGCTCAGCAGCTTGAGTCCTAACCAAGGACCTAGGAACTGTTAACGTAACATTAGAGGATATAAACTGTTCCAAGTAGGGTGTTTTTTTGTAGAATCAGAATGTTCAAGTCAGGTAAATTTAGAATTTCCAAATAGCGAAGTAGCCCTTTAAGTATTGCTCCAAGGGCTCCAATCACAATTGGGACAACACACGATTTCTTTTTCCACAGTTGGTGGAATAGTTGCTCTACTTCAATTTGCAAGTCCCAGTACTATGTACTGGGACTCCCCTGGATGGGGAGGAACAGACTCAGGCTCAACCCTTCCAAGACCGAATGGCTGGCTATGGGGGGGGTGAGACCTTAGCCCCCAGAGGAAGGGTTCACAATTTGGGTGTCCTCCTGGATGCCCGGCTGTCTTTGGAAGATCATATGCTGGCTGTCGCCAGGGCGCTTTTTATCAGGTTCGCCTGATTTACCAGTTGCGTCCCTTCCTATATTGGGATGCCCTTTGCACAGTCACCCACACCCTTGTCTTTTCCCATCTGGACTACTGCAATGCTCTCTACATGGGGCTCCCCTTGAAGAGCACCCGGAGGCTTCAACTGGTCCAGAATGTGGCCGCATGGATAATTATGGGAGCTACATGACGCTCCCATGTAACACCCCTCCTGTGCGAGCTGCACTGGCTTCCAGTGGTTTTCCGGGTGCGATTCAAGGTGTTGGTTACCATCTTTAAAGCGCTCCATGGCTTAGTACCTGGGTACTTACTAGATCGCCTTCTGCCACCGAGAGCCTCCCACCGGCCAGTATGCTCCCATAGAGAGGGTCTCCTCATGGTGCCGTTAGCTAGACAATGTCGACTGGTGACACCCAGGGGGAGAGCCTTCTCCATGGGAGCACCTGTCCTCTGGAATGAATTGCCCCCGGAATTAAGAACTATCCCTGACTTACGCACCTTCTGCCGCGCTCTCAAAACCTTTTTCTTTCAACAAGCTGGACTGGCATAAAACATGAATTTTAAATTCAAATTTTTATTAATTTTAATCAGGGTTGGTTTGGTGTTTTTTTTTCACTTTTAGGCCAAAGTTTAATATATCTTTTAAAACCTTTTTAAACTTTTATATATCTGTTTTTATTCTGGCAGTACACCGCCCTGAGTCCTTTGGAGTAGGGCGGTATAAAAAACCAATAAACTCTAAACTCTACTATGTGATTTTTTTCTTGCTGTTATCTTCAATTCGTGCATCACCAGGAATTGCAATGTCAATGAACCATACTTTTTTCTTTTCAACTATTGTTATGCCAGGTGTGTTGTAGGCCAAGTGCCTGTCAGTCTGAATTGTGAAATTGCACAAGATCTTGATTTTCTCATTCTCTAAAACCTTCTGACCTTAATCCATTCATTTTAAAAGGCTTGTATAAACTCCAACTATGAAAATAACATTTAAAAAGTAAGATAACACACTGTCCAAAACCATTCAAAGCTTAATTTCATTGCTTATTTCTTCTGTTCTCAAATTTAATTTAGCTTTAAGTTTTCTGTAGGCAGTCTCTTTTAAAATGGTAAAAATTCCTCACCAGCTGTAAACACTTTCTCTTTCTGTTTCCTTCCATTTTGGAGCCATTCCAACTTCATCAGCCTAGGAGCTGAGTTTTTGTCACCAACTAGAAGACCTTCTGGATCAATCAGGGACTTTGCAGTGTCCCCGAGATCAGCAGGGCATATTCTTCCCGTTCACCCTCTCTGCAGGACGGTTTAGGTCCGATTGGACCACCCAGTGGCAAAAGTATTGGCAGCAATCTCAGAGCACCGAGATTGCACATCCATTTCATACTGATGTTGGCTCCTCCCCCCAAGACTCCTCTGGTTTTTGAATGTGACATACGACACATATTTGCTGAAAAGCAAAAAAAAATAGTAAAAAAAGAATAGTTACAAAATAGAAGGCAAACAAGACTGATTCAAAATGAATTTGTCTACCTTTTGAGGGGCATGCATATACTTCACATGCTTTGAAGTATTATTATTATTATTGGATAATCTTTGGTGAGATTCACAGCCTTTGGGGCTGATTAGTAGCTCAACAGGTCGAGTCCTAACCAAGGACCTAGGAACTGTTAAGGTAACCACTGAAGATATAAGCTGTTCCAAGTAGAGTGTTTTTTTGTAGAATCAGAATGTTCAATTCTGGTAAATTTAGAATTTCCAAATAGCGAGATAGCCCTTTAGGTATTGCTCCAAGGGCTCCAATTTCAATCAGGACAACACATGATTTCTTTTTCAACAGTCGCTCAACTTCAATTTGCAAGTCTCAGTATTTTGTGATTTTTTTCTTGCTGTTTTCTTTCTGTCTTCAATTCACGCATCACCAGGTATTGCAATGTCAATGAACCATACTTTTTTCTTTTCAACTATTGTTATGTCAGGTCTGTTGTAGGCAAAGTGCCTCTCAGTCTGAATTGTGAAATTGCACAAGATCTTGACTTTCTCATTCTCTAAAAGGTTCTGAACCTGATGGTCCCAGTGGTTTTTGCTATACTTAAATCCAAACCTTTGGCACAATTTCCAGTGAATGATTTTAGGAACACGGTCATGGTATTGTAGGTGGTCAGTTTGTTAAATTTTGCTGCACCCACTAATCAAGTGGTTGACTGTCTCATCTTTCTCATTATAGAAGTGACATTTGATGTTGGTGGTAACAAGTTGAATTTTTGCCTTCATGCAATTTGTGGCTAAGGCTTGTTCTTGAGCTGCCAAAATAAAGCCTTCTATTTCTTTTTTCAGCATTCCTGATGTTTATCAGTTCCAAGTTAGTTTTTGGTCAGCTTTGCCTTCAATACCTTTCCTTTATTTACTTCCTTAATCATTGGTTCTTCTTCTTATAATTATTAATATAATTATAATAATTATTAATTATTATTGTTGTTGTTGTTGTTGTTAGTTTGTCACAAAGCTACCCAGAAATTCAGACTGGGTTTGGCATTTTTGTCTACCTGTCATGTCCTTTCCAAGGAGCTGAGGTAGGCAGATCTTAATATTTGATAGTGCTACATATACTGTCACAGGATGTAAGCTGTTTCCAAATAAAGTTGCCTTTTGCAATTGACTGATGGTGAATTTCTCAATGCTGATGGTGTTCAAGGTTGCTCCACCTGTTTTGGTTTTGTACCCAAGGCACCAATTATAAGGTGACCAGATTTTGAAACTTCCAAAGCGGGACACCGTCGACAAGGGGGGGGCGCATGTGCGCACGCTCCAGCACGGCATGTGCCTGCGCAGAGGCGGTGGCGATGACCCAGCAGCGCTGAGAGCCGCTGGCTCAGGCGGGAAGGCGGCCCGAGCCAGCCGCTTTCAGCTCAGGCCATCATGCCGGCATGATGGGCTGACAGTGGCCAGCTCGGGCTGCCTTTCTCCATGCCACCAGCCCGCCGCCCACCGCCGCCTTTAAAGAGGGCCCTGCGGGGGGTGCATGCTCCAGCGCAGCACACGCCTGTGCAGAGGGCACAGTCCCACCCCCCCGCGGGGCCCTCTTTAAAGGCAGCGGCGCTGAGAGCCGCTGGCTCGGGCGGGAAGGGGAAAGGCAGCCCGAGCCGGCTGCTGTCAGCCCATCATGCCGGCGTGATCACTGATGGCCTGAGCTGAAAGCGGCCGCCTCGGGCCCTCTGCACAGGCGCGTGACGTGACGGAGCGCGTGCCCCCCCCCTCGGCCCCGATGCCCGAGCCGCCCGAGCCGGCGCTCAGAGGTGCACGCCTCTGAGCGCGTACAGAGCGCCCGCTGCCTGCCCGCAAAAAGCGGGACATTCTGAAGAGGGGGTGGGGCACGGGACATCTGCTGGTGAACCGGGACTGTCCTGCCAGAAGCAGGACGGATGGTCACCTTAACCTATTACTATTGTTATTATCTTTGCTTGCTTTTGCCATAGTTTTACTTCTATTTGCAGATCTTTGTATTTTGCTATATTTTCCAGTTCTTCCTCTTTTATTTTGCTGTCTCCAGTTACTGCCACATTCACTAACCAAACTTTTTTGTGTTTCTCATCAACAATTGTTAAGTATGGGGTGTTATGTGATAGAACCCTGTCTATTTGAATTCTAAAACCCTAGAGCAATTTAACTTCTTCATTTTCTACAACTTTATGGTCCCACCTGTTCTTGCTTGGAGGCAAATTATATTTCTTGCATATCTTCCAGTGCACTATTGTTGTCACTTTGTCATGCCATTGCTTGTGATTAGTCTAGGAGATATTGCATCAGCTAACCAGATGATCTACTGTTTCTTCAGATTTTTTTGCAGAGATGGCATTTGCTATCTGTTGCTATCTTCTCAGTTCTGGCTTTGTATGCCTTTGTTCTTAAGGCTTGGTTTTATGCAATCCGAATTAGCCCCTCCATTCCTTTCTTCAACTTTCCTACTCTTAACCATTTCCAGGTTCTTCTTTTCCCTGCTATGTTTTAATGTATTGACCTTATATCCTTGTATTCTCATGCCTCTTTTTTCTTCTTCATTTATTCTTTTTTGTAGGTCAATTTGCATGATGGGCATGGTTCATTGTCATTATTTTTCTGGTCTTCCTTTGGATTTTAAGATCTTTAGTCTCTTGATGTATTTATTTCTAACTTTTTTCTTAACTTCATTATGCTAGATATTGTCAGTTTATTGTTGTTATTGTTATTAAAGATTTAATCTTCAAATTGATTCCCAGTCTGGGACTAGTAAAAACATAAAGTTCCAACTCCTAACTAAGGACCTAAGAGCTGTCAAGGTAACATCTGAGTATATAGCCATTTCTCAGTAAGGTGGTTTATTGGAAAATCAGAATATTCAAGTATGATTTCTAAATTTCAGGTATTCAGGCAGCCCTTTGGTATTGCTCCAAAAGCTCTTATTTCTATTGTACAACCATTGATTTCCTCTTCCACAATTTCTCATCTTCAATTTGCAAATCATGATATTTTGTTATTTTTTGTAACTGCTTCTCTTGAATTTGTGTATCACCTGATATTGCAATATCAATAAATTTAACATTTTTTTTCTTTCCAGAGTAGTGGTGTCAGGTGTGTTGTGTGCCAGATATCTATATGTTTGAATTCAAAAATTCCACAGGATTTTGACCTGTTCATTTCAAGAGGTTTATCAAGTTGATGTTCCCAGTGATTTTTACTGCATTTGAACCTAAAGGTTTTACCAGTCCCAGACTGTGAATAAAATTAAAGTTTAATCATCATCATCATCATCCCCCCCCCAAGGAATTTTACCTTGTTGTGGTGGTGGGGAGCTTTTGTGCTCTATAGTAGAACCAGACTAAACCTGCTCCAAACCAATTTAACTATGGTGAAAACACATCAAGTGAATTCTATGCTGGATTGAGTGGTGCCTGGCTCAACAAGACCTGTGTTGAATACTATGACTCTTGGGCGCTCAGCAAAAAATATACCCCATGGCTCAGTTCTCTCTGCAAGGCATCAGGGCATGGAGTTGACAGGTGACTAGAAGGCAAATGGGGGGAAATGATAAATCTAGACAAAAGAAGAAAATTACTCAGTTATGGAAGCTTATTATAGATCTGAGTTAACAAAATGTGGGTTTCAAAAGGACATGTTCAAGATTTGGAAAGAGGATCCCCGGATATGGAAATCAATGCACCAGAGTTGTGTTATTTTGAAGCATAAGCTCTTCATTAATGTAGGGAGATTGTAAGCAGATAAGTGCAAGATCAAGATTCAAGTGCAGCTGATAATAGAAATAATTTAGAATTGAAATTGTGGAGAAAAGAAAGAAAATCAGAGAAGTGGATGAGGAACAAGATGAAAGAGCTGGATTAAATCTTGAAAAACCAACATCCAGAGCTACCTGACAAAATTAAGACTCACAAGTGGAAAACATGGAAATAATCCAATTGCCAAAACAGAATCGAACTAATAAGAGAAATTTGGCTAAATTATTTTTTATATTGAAAAAGTTTTATTGGTTTTACATTTTTTCTGTAGGATAGGGTAAGGGATACAAAGAAATTTTGAAAGCATTCACGTCGAGGTCGTCGGCTCTTCCGGGACCTCAAAATACATTAATAACAATAAAAAGAAAAACATTTTTCATCAAACTACAAAGTGAAAGCGTGTACATATATCTAAATTCTCAATTCAATACTGTCAGTCCTTTACAAAAAATCCAAATACAAATATTATGCAAAATTGTTCAAAAAGAAAAGTCAAGGCAAAGTTATTTTTTTGATCTAAGTCTCTTGGCAATTGAATCTTCTTTTTCTCCTTCCAGGCCCCCAGTAGGCGGGGCCATGGCCCCCTCCGTCCCCCCTGGATCTTCCCCCAGGATAGAGGAATGTTTTTTAAGAAAGGCTTCCGCCTCAGCAACTGTTTTAATCCTCACTCTTCCTCCTTCCCAGAACACCAGCATCCCTTCGGGTGTCACCCACTTGAACCAAATCCCATGATCAAATAAAATTTTAGACAAGAAGGAAAATTTCCTCCTTGCTTCTCGAATCTTTCTAGGGATCTGCTTCAAGATAGCAACCTCTTTTTGTTGGTAGATTAATGGACTACCTCTCTGCACTTTCAGGATTTCCTCTCTGGTTGACCTTCTAACAAATTTCACATGTATCTCTCTAGGCACTTCATTTATCCTGGCATATGCTGAGTTAATTCTGTAGGCTAGGTCAATGTCCCCCCTGATCTCATCCTTAGATTTTTGTAAATAGTCTGCTAAAATTGTGCTCATAAGATCAGGGAGGCATTCACCAGATTCCTCAAGAACGTTCTGAAATCTCAAAAAATATGTCATTCTTTCCATATCAATCCTAGACACATGCCCATTTGTTTCCCCAACCTCTTTAGTAACATTTTTAATCTCTCCCTTAACCCCCGCCAACCCCCCTTCCAATTCTTCAGTCTTCTGTGTGTTTTCCAGCACTTGCTTCCGTGTGTCCAATAGCTCCTTCTTGAAATTGATGTTTTCTGCCCTCTGGGCTTGAATCTCTTTTACCAAAGTTTGTATAACAGTTTCAAGAGAAGCCATCTGTTGTTCTAAACTTGTCAGTGCTGTTTCTTGAGCCATGATTAACTGTTAAAATCAATGCCACCAAAATGGCGTTTTCAGGGTGGGGTTGGTGAGACTAACCGGGAGCCAAAAGTTCTGATCAAGGTTGAAACGTTGTAAAATTCAGGAACCAAGAGAGAGACAGTTTTCCAACTCAATAGATGTAATAGCGAAGGTACTCCAGAAAAGAAATCACAAATCCAAAAGAAAAAATTTCTTCATTAAAAACCAGAGATAGTCCAAATTGCAAAGAGACACTGGAAATTTTCCATCAACAAAATAGTCAATCAGGAACAAAGAGAGGCCATTTTCCACCGCCCAGCTCAGAGCCCGCAGGAGAGAGTAGTGAGAGAAATTGTATCAGCCAGACCTAGAAACATTGTTGCAAGCAAGCCGCAATCCACTTTCCCTTAACGCAAACAGTCAGGATTGAAAATTTCCGCTCCTCGCCGCGAGGAACCATTTCCAAGTGCCGCTTAGATCCGAGGGTTTTTTTTTAAAAAACAAACACCCCCCTCCCAGTCCTTTCAGCCCGGCTGACAGTAGAAAAAAAAAGTTTTTGAACACTCACTCTCCCCTTGCAGCTGAAGCCTCGGGAAGCCTTCCGACATCGACGTTCAGCCCTCTACATAGATGTGAATGGCGCCGTCGTCCTTAGGCGAAGGGAGAACCCCCCGCAGCATGTTCCCCTTCACCTAGGCCGCGGCAAAAGGGTTGCCTCCCCCACCGCCGTGAGGGGGGGCGTCCCTGCCGAGCCGGCCCTATGGGAGACCCCCAAAAAAGGGGCGTCTCGCCCCATGGGGGGGCAGAAAAAGCAACAAAACGGCGAGCGAGCGCTAGGCTCGCTCGTCGCCGCTGGAGCCGGAACCGGAAGATCCAAAAATTTGGCTAAATTATTGAAGAATGTGAAAGAAGCTGCCCAGACTATTCCAACAGAAACATTAGCCGAAACAAACCAGCTAATATTTGCGACAGTTTATGTTACTATTGAAGAATTAGGTCTGAAAATAAGAAAAATAAAGCAATTAAGAAGGGAAAACTAAAGTGGAAAATCTGTCTGAAGTTAAAAATAAAGAGAATTTAATTTGATTTAAGTAATTTGAAGAACCTGAGGCAAGGACACCTGAAGAATAAATAAATCAGAATTAGCCTGACAACAAGATATGACCTGGAAAACAAGGAAATTGAAATTGTGATTGAAGAGCTGAAACAAAGAGTTATAGCTATTGCAGAGAAAATAAAGCCATATGATAACTAAGTTTTAGCCAATTTCACAATTTTAAGTGAACCAGAATCATTTCTATAAGACCCTTGAAAGTGAATAAGGTGCTACCACAAGTGAAAAACCTAACAAAGAAATACCCTGAAATTTTGGAAGAACTTGTGGGAAAACAATAGGAAGCACAATGAGAATGCAAGTGGATCAAGCATGTTGAAAGCACTATGATTAATGGAAGATATTTCTATAACAATGATGCAAAAACAAGCAAAGAAGATCAAAAATTGGAATGGCCACTGGTTTAGATGAGCTGCATGGATTCTGGTTGAAATCATTAACAGGTTTGCATGCAAGATTAGAAAACCAGATGAATCAGGTTCTGGAAACATCAGAAAGTGAAAAATGGCTAACAACTGGAATAATTTTTTTAGATTCAGAAGAATGCACAAAAAGGAAATAAACCTGAAAATTACAGGTCAATCACTTGTTTGTCAACAACATATAGGCATTATGGCAAACCTAATTTATGGTTATCTAGAAAATAAGGATTTGCTACCTGTAGAAGAGAAAGGGTGCTACAAAAATTGAAGAGGCACCAAAGAGGAACTTATGATTAATAAACTGGTTTTGATTCTGTTCAATACAGCTGGATTGAGAAATGCTTAGACATTTGAAATTCCTGAAGACTTCCATTAAGCTATGGCAAATTAAATGGATTGCTTGTGGAGAAAAACTTGCTGAAGTTTAAATCAAATGAGGAATCTTCCAAGGCAACTCATTGTCACCTCTATTATTTGTACTTTCAATGGCACCACTAACAACCATTTTGAATAAAGCAAACTATAGCTATGTATTGCCAAAATACATAAAGCGAGTATGGAAAATCTTGAGATCAAAGCTAAGTGGAGGAAATATCATAAAGAAATTAACACCTTTAAGATGAATATCATATTACAGTGCCTGTAATATGATACTCAGCTGGAATAATTGATTGGACTCAGATAGAACTTGATAACTTGGATGGGAAGACTAGAAAACTTTTTTGGCGAAGGTTGTTGAGAGTGTGGTGGCACAGCAGTTTCCCCGTCACCTGGAGGAAGTTGATTATCTAGACCCGCGCCAGTCCGGCTTTCGGCCCGGGCATAGCACCGAGACGGCATTGGTCGCATTGGTGGATGATCTCTGGAGGGCCAGAGATGGGGGTTGTTCCTCCATCCTGGTTCTATTAGACCTCTCGGCGGCTTTCGATACCATCGACCATGGTATCTTATTGCATCGGCTGGGGGGGTTGGGGGTGGGAGGCACCGTTTTACGGTGGTTCTCCTCCTACCTCTCTGGCCGATCGCAATTTGTATTGACGGGAGAGCAGAGGTCGACCTCGAGACCCCTCACATGTGGGGTGCCTCAGGGGTCGGTCCTCTCGCCTCTCCTGTTCAACACATATACGAAGCCGCTGGGCGAGATCATCCGTGGCTTTGGGGTAGAGTATCATCTCTACGCTGATGATACTCAGCTGTATATATCTACCCCAAACCACCCCAACGATGCCGTAGCGGTGATGTGCCAGTGCCTGGAAGCCGTGCGGATCTGGATGGGAAGTAACGGACTCAGGCTCAACCCGACCAAGACCGAGTGGCTGTGGTTTCCAGCTGCCCGATTCAACCAGTTGATGCCATCTCTGGCCATAGGGGGCGAACATCTTGCCCCTGTGGATGGGGCGCGCAACTTGGGTGTCCTCCTGGATACCCGGCTGTCCATGGAAGATCAAGTGACAGCCGTGGCCAGGAGGGCGTTTTACCAGGTTCGGCTGGTACACCAGTTGCGCCCCCTATTGGATCGGGACGCCCTTTGCACAGTCACTCATGCTCTCGTGACATCCCGACTGGACTATTGTAACTCTCTCTACATGGGGCTCCCCTTGAGGTGCACCCGGAGGCTTCAGTTGGTCCAGAACGCAGCCGCGCGAGCAATAATGGGAACCTCTAGGTTTACCAACGTAACACCGCTCTTGCGTGAGCTGCACTGGCTACCTGTCGTCTTTCGGGTGCGCTTCAAGGTGTTAGTCATCATCTTCAAAGCGCTCCATGGCTCGGGACCTAGCTATCTGCGGGATCGGATCCTGCCCCATACATCCTCACGGCCGATTCGCTCCCACAGAGAGGGACTTCTCCGGGTGCCATCCACTAGACTTTGTCAGCGGGCGACGCCCAGGGGAAGGGCCTTCTCTGTGGCGGGCCCAGCCCTCTGGAACGACCTTCCCCCCGATATTAGGACAACTACGGACCTCCGCTCCTTCCGTTTAAAATTAAAGACACATCTTTTTCGCCTGGCCGGCCTTGGGTAGTCTCTTTTAAGGTTAGGGGTTTTAGGGGTAGTTTTAGTTTATTGGTTTTTAGCGCAGGACTAATTTAATTCATTTTTAATTTTGTATTCTGTCTGTGGTTTTAACTGTATTTTTAATTGCCTGTGCCCCGCCTCGAGTCCCTTTGGGGAGAGAGAGCGGGATATAAAATTATTATTATTATTATTATTATTATTAATGACAATGCACCAATACTCTGCACCCAAAAAGTGATATTGATAGATGATACTTCTTTAGATTCCAGAGTGGCAGAAGACTCTTACAGGTAAAACAAACTGTGGAAGAGGAAAACACAGCTTAAATGAGTACATAAAAAAGCAAAAGAATATTTGCTGAATGGTGTGAGCAAAGGAAACATCTTGAAAACAACAACATTGAAAGCAGAATATTAAAAGGAAACAATTCAGCATCAAGTTTCTAACTAGGCACAGTCAATATCTGAAGGATGCTGAAGGAAAAGTAGATACAAAGCTAACATGGAGATAGTTGTGAACTGGGGTGCTGAAGAAAGAAACTGGAGGCTTCATTTTGGCTGCCCAAGAACAAGCTCTGCAGACTAATTCCATGAAAGCAAAAATTCAACATCAGTAACAACAGCAAATGTCATTTATGCAACTAGAAAGATGAAATAGTGGGTCATTTTATCAGTGGCTACAGCAAAATGTCACAAACTGATTATCTACAATGACATTATCAAGTTGCCAAAATCATATATTGGAAGCTTTGCTAGAAGTTTTGCAGCAAAAATTATTGGAAACACCAAATTGCAGAGTTCTTGAAAATGAACAGGTCAATATCTTGTGGGAGTTTTGAATACAACAGACAGACATCTGGCCTACAACACACTTGACATTACTATTGTGAAAAAGAAAAAGTCTGGTTCATTGATATTGCAATTCTAGATGATGCATGAATTGAAGAGAAATAACTACAAAAAATAATGATATACCCCAATTTGCAAATTGAAATTGAGCTATTCTGGAGGAAAAAAACTAATGGTTTACCAATAGTAATAGGAGCCCTTGGAGCAATAACCAAAGGCTGCCCAGATACATGGAAATTTTGAATTTATTATACCTGTATATTCTGATTGCAAAAAAAACCCAACACCTAAGAACAACAACAACAACAACAACAACAACAACAACAACAGGTTGAGAAGTTTTAGAGAATGAGAAAGTCAAGATCTTGTGGGACTTCAGAATTGAAATTGAAGTTTAGCAACTGTGGAGGAGGAAGTCGTGTGTTGTCCCAATTGTGATTGGAACCCTTGGAGCAATACCTAGGGGTCTGCCTTGCTATGTGAAGGTTCTAGGTTTTCCAGACTTGAGCATTCTGACTCTACAAAGGGCCACCCTGCTTGGAACAGCTTATATCCTCCGACATTACCTTAACAGTTCCTAGGCCCTTGGTTAGGACTCGAACTGTTGAACTACCAACCAGCCCCAAAGGCTGTGAATCTCACCAAAGATTAACCACAAATGATAATAATAATAAACCAAAGTACAGAAAAAATGCCGCAGGCTGTGAAAAGGGAGAACAGCATAAAAACAAGCATAAAAACAAGGGCAGAATATAAGGAAAAACAGCTGGATGACAGATTAAATAGATGGAAAACCAAAGCTTTGCACGGACAGCACTTGAAAAACATTGAAGGAAAATGTGATGACAACTTGACATGGACATGGCTTAAGATGGGAACTATCAAGAAAGAAATGGAAGGTTTAATACTGGCCACTCAAGAACAAGCACTACATCCACCCTATCTTCATAAAAAAGATATGCATGCCATCCCAGAACAAGGTCATGACCTTCTATATTCAACAGTTCAGTTTTTGTTTTCCCAAACCAATCTGCTACATGCGTCAATACCGCAGCTTCATAATACAGTCGAAGGTTTGGGAGTCTGAGGCCACCTCTTTCACGAATATCTTGCATAATCTTCATTTTTACTCTCGTTTTTTTCTCCTTCCAAACAAATTTATTTAATGTTGTTTGCCATTCTAACAAAATTTTATCTGATTTAAGCACCGGTATCATCTGGAATAAAAAAATAAATCTGGGTAGAATGTTCATTTTAATTGCTGAAATCCTTCCAAGCAAAGATAGTTGTAACTTTTTCCATACTTGAAGGTCTTTCTGTATCTTTTGCCACAACACTTCATAATTATTTGAAAAAAGTTTTATATTTGATTCTGCAATTTGTATTCCTAAATATTTGACCTTGGAAACTATTTCAAAACCTGCCAAACTTGCAAGTCTCTTTCTTTGAGTCTCTGTCATGTTTTTAACCATCATTTTCATTTTATTTTGATTTAGTCTAAACCCGGACACCATGCCAAATTCTGCTATGATATTTTTCATCTGAATTATTGAATTCAAAGGATGTGAAAGGGTAACAACCAGATCATCAGCAAATGCTCTAGTTCTGTATTCCTTTTGCCTAATAGCTATGCCATTTAAGGATTTTGAGTCCCGAATTGTATTCAACAAGACTTCCAAGGTTAAAATAAATAACAATGGAGATAACGGACAACCTTGTCTTGTACCTTTTTGTATCTCAAAAGTTGTAGACAAATTTCCATTAATAATAAGTTGTGCAATTTGTTGCTGGTAAATTGCTCCAATCGCCTGTCGAAATCGTGGTCCCATATCCATCTTTTCCAAAGTCTTGGTTAGAAAATTCCAATTCACTCGATCGAAGGCCTTCTCCGCATCCAAGAAAACCAGCACTGCAGAAATCTGCTTATTCTTATCAAGATAGTCAATTAAATCTATGAGTTGCCTTACATTCTCCTTCATGTGTCTACCTTCAATAAATCCTGCTTGGTCATAGTGAATAACCTCTTGGATAACTGGCATCAATCTGTTGGCTAGTACTTAGGGCCCTAGGGAGGGGTGGGGGAGTGGCGATTATGGTTAAGGAAGGCGATTATGGTTCAGCCAAAGGAGACCACAGTCCCTCAGACAACCGGGTGTGAATCTCTCTGCGTGAGATGGGGCCTAGGGAGGTAGTTGGGCGTGTTAGTTGTATACCTGGCTCCTCGCTATGCAACAACAGCCCTGCCCGAGCTCCTAGAGGAGATAGCCGAGGCGGCAGTTGAGACCCCCAGACTGGTAGTCATGGGGTACTTTAACTTGCCATTGGCGGGCGAAGCCTCTGGAGCAGCTTGGGAGTTCATGGCTTCCATGATGGCCATGGACCTGACCCAGGTAGTTTTAGGCCCTACTCACGAGGGGGGAAACACGCTGGATTTGATCTTTGTCTCGGGACACTGGAGCTGTGATCTGGGAATAGGGGATTTAGTCATCACTCCCTTGTCATGGACAGATCACGCTCTCCTTCGGCTGGACTTTCCAATCGCTTCACCTCACCGCGGGGAGGCGGAACCGGATACTCCTAGATGGTTCCGCCCCAGGCTTCTAATGGACCCGGAAAGGTTCCAGAGGGAGCTTGTGCCAATTCCTGTGACCTTGCCCCACGACTTGACTGAGGACCTAGTGGCTGCATGGTTAAGTGCAGCCACAGGGGCCTTGGACCGAGTCACGCCCTTGCGGCCTCTCTTGCGGCGACGAACCATCCAGGCTCCCTGGTTTACTGAGGAGCTTCGGGGGATGAAACGCCACAAGAGACGCCTAGAGAGCAGATGGAGATCCTCTCGTTCCGAAGCCGACCGAACACTAGTGAGAACCCATATTAGGGCTTACTTAGTGGCGATAAGGGTGGCCAAATGTGAGTGTTGTGCCACCCTTATTGCATCCGCAGATAACCGCCCTGCCACCCTGTTTGGGGTGACCCGCTCCCTCCTCCACCAGAGGCCGCGGGAAGCCCCTCTACAAGGGCGAGCAGAGGAATTTGGGATTTATCTGCAGGAGAAAATCACTTGGATTCGGAATGAGCTACCCTCCATCGACAGTGGTCCTGTGGGACTGTCCGAGACTAGTCTTGAGGTTCCATCTTGGGAGGAGTTTGATTTTGTTACCACCGAGGATATGGACAGGTTGTCAAGGAAACTTAGGGCGGCCACATGTTTATTGGACCCGTGTCCCTCCTGGCTTGTACTGGCATCCTGGGAGACGACAGGAGGCTGGCTCCAGGGCATTGTCAATGCATCTTTGAGTGAAGGGTCCTTACCTGCCGTCTTAAAAGAGGCGGTAGTGAGGCCCCTCCTCAAAAAGCCGTCCCTGGACCCAGCATTGCTGGAGAACTATCGTCCGGTCTCCAACTTTCACTTTTTGGTGAAGGTTGTTGAGAGTGTGGTAGCCCAACAGTTTCTGCGACACCTGGAGGAAGTTGATTATCTAGACCCGCGCCAGTCCGGCTTCCGACCCGATCACAGCACCGAGACGGCATTGGTCGCGTTGGTTGATGATCTCTGGAGGACACGGGATAGAGGTTATTCCTCTATCCTAGTCCTATTAGACCTCTCGGCGGCTTTTGATACCATCGACCATGGTATCTTATTGCACCGACTGGGGGTGTTGGGGCTGGGAGGCACCGTTTTGCGGTGGTTCTCGTCCTACCTCTCTGGTCGGTCGCAATATGTGTTGACGGGAGGGCAGAGGTCGACCTCAAGGCCTCTCTTATGTGGGGTTCCTCGGGGGTCGGTCCTCTCGCCCCTCCTGTTTAACACATATATGAAGCCGCTGGGTGAGATCATCTGTGGTTTTGGGGTGGAGTACCATCTGTACGCTGATGACACTCAGCTGTACATATCCACCCCAGACCACCCCAACGATGCCGCCGAAGTGCTGTCCCAGTGTTTGGAAGCCGTACGGATCTGGATGGGTGGCAACAAACTCAAGCTCAACCCTGCCAAGACTGAGTGGCTGTGGTTTCCGGCACCCCGGTTCAGCCAGATTACTCCAACTCTGGCCATTGGGGGCGAAACACTGGTCCCCGTGGAGAGGGCGCGCAATTTGGGTGTCCTCCTGGATTCCCGGCTGTCCTTGGAGGACCATGTGGCAGCCGTGGCCAGGGGGGCGTTTCATCAGGTACGCCTGATGCGCCAATTGCGCCCCTTACTGGACCGGGCTGCCCTTCGCACAGTCACTCAAGCTCTCGTGACGTCCCGACTCGACTACTGTAGTGCTCTCTACATGGGGCTTCCCTTGAGGTGCACTCGAAAGCTAAAGCTAGTCCAAAACGCAGCCGCGTGGGTAATTATGGGAGCCACCAGATGCTCCCACATAACACCGATCCTGCGCGAGCTGCATTGGTTTCCTGTGGCCTTTCGGGTGCGCTTCAAGGTTTTGACGACCATCTTTAAAGCGCTCCATGGCTCGGGGCCTAGTTATATGTGAGAATGCCTCCTGCCCCATACATCCCTTAGACCGATCCGCTCCCACAGAGAGGGCCTTCTCCGGGTGCCGTCGGCTGGACAATGCCGACTGGCGACACCCAGGGGAAGAGCCTTCTCTGTGGCGGGCCCAGCCCTTTGGAACGACCTACCCCCTTAATTACGCACCATCACCGACCTCCGCCTCTTCCGCCAATGTCTAAAGACATACCTCTTCCAACAAGCCGGCCTAGCCTAACCTCTCATGGGGACTTTTAGAAAGTTTTAAATTGGGTTTTTAATAATTTGGTTTTAGCATAGGATCAGGTAATTTAATATATGTTTTAAATTATGTATTTATTTTGTATTTTTGTATATTTTTAAATTTCCTGTGCGCCGCCCTGGGTCCTCTGTGGAGAAGGGCGGGATATAAATATAAATAAAATAAAATAAAAAACTTTAGCAAATATTTTATAATCTGTGTTCAGAAGAGATATCGGTCTGTAATCCTATGGTTTCTTAGGGCCATCTTTGTCTTTGGGTATCAATGATATAAAAGCTGCTTTCCATGAGAAAGGTATTTTACCTCCTTGCTGTATATTGCAAAATAGTTCTGTAAGATATTCAATCATTTCCAATTGTAAAGTTTTATAGTACATTGCAGTCAAACCATCTGTCCCTGGAGCCTTGGCTAGTTTAAGTTGGTTTATAGCTAGAGTAATCTCATCTGCAGTTATCAAACGTTCCAAATTTGCCTAGTACCTAGCTGTGAGGCTAGCCTTAGAAGAACTTCGGAGCAAAGGAGAGTCTAATCAGATGAATCTTGAAACAGCCAGTGAGAAGCAATACACAATTTATATTGCTACAGCTAATGGCCAATTCACCGTATTAAACGGTTCTTTTTCCTTGGAGTTGGTCAGTGAAAAGTACTGGAAAGTGAATAAGCCGATGGAGCTCTACTATGCACCAACAAAGGAACACAAATAAGCCTTATAAAAAAGGCTTTGAATTGGAACAATAATTGCTTTTATATCTTTGCTTTAAGTTGAAGTACCATTTTCTGCATCATGGACAACTGCACATAGATTTGGATTCCCCAATGAGTATCTTTAGACAGTATTTTGTGTGATATTTAACTTATATTTTTCTTTCTGAAGAACTGAATGATCAGAACATTCCATTGCTATTGTCGTATGTGTTCTTTTGATTTGGTGGCTCTTGGTGGGGGCGTTGCACTTGCCTTCAATATTTCATAATAAAAATCTCTTGTCTTGTCTATAGTATTCAAACGATACCTCACCCTTTCATATCTGAATATAACACCCATTGGAGCATCCCACCTATACTGTATCCCTCTTTTCTTCAGCTCCACTACCAAAAATCCAAAATCCCTTCTAAACTTTAACATCGCTGGTGGTAGCTCCTTGAAAACACCAATCATATTCCCATCTATTTGAAGAGAAGAGTAAAAAGACTTCTGCAAAATATCATTTCAGAAATTTCTCTCAGTAAAATATATCACAACATCTCTTGGTAATTGCCTTTGTAATGCTATGCGTGAATTTGCTCTGTAAATTTTATCAATTTTAGCAGAAATCTCATCAGAATCATCCACTTTTAATAACGTGGCCAAAGCATCGGCACAAACTTTTCTTAAATCCTCTCTAGGGTTTTCTCTTAAACCTCTCAGTCTGATGGCGTACTCCATAGATCTAAATTGTATCATAATATTCTCATTATCCATCCTGTGCATATTCCCCTCCATTTCCACAAATTTCAGATCCTTTTCTTTCGTTTTGGTTTCCAAATCCAAAACCAATTGCTCAACCTTACTATCCATCTTAAGAACAACTTCCGACAGCCCCGTGGCTATTGCTTGCATATTTTTATCAAGCTGATCATGCTTTTTTATAGTATCCTGGACCATTTCTTTAACCACATTAATTTCTTTACCTAGAAAAGCAATTTCTTTACCAATAAAGTTCTTCAAATCCTGGAGGTTTATTGCAGCGTCTGGGGGAGCTCTCCTTTGTTCCATTGCCATGCTTAACAAAAAAAACAAAAAACACTTCTTCCCAACTTTCTCACAAAATGCTCTTCCAAGTAGATCAGGTTGTATATTAGCTAACTTCAGAGTTGTTTCAGCCGTTCCAGCCGTTCCACCTTAACTGTCAGTCAGGATTGGATACAAGCCAAAATACACAAAACAACTAGCTTTCATTTCCTTTCAGCTGGTGATTAACGCCATCTTGATTCCTTTGTTCTAAAAGCTATGTTCTTAAATCTGCTGTTATCTAGTAAGTTCACAGACTTTAATTACTTGCGTTTAAGATGATTAGCCAAGAAGTTTCCTTTGAAGTATGAAGTTCGTTTGGAATGTAGATTGAAAGTTGAGAACAGTTGCCTTGCTCAGCTAATTAGCCAATTAGCGAAGTCTCCTCACTCGTCCGGAGCAGATAGCAGCCTGAAGGGGGGGTCCCACCTTGCTCGCTCCCCAGAGGAAAATAAACCTTCTGAGGGCTTCACAAGGGAACTCTACCCAGACAGCATTAGCTCTCTCACAAGCTCGTTAGGAGCTTGGAGTTTCCGAGGCGTTTTGATGATAAAAAAATGCCTCAACAGGCGAGTGGGATGGCAGGCTTGAAAAAAGCCTGCCGACAGCAACTGCAGCTCAGCCGGAAGTCAAAGTGTTTAACAATCATGTTCTCCAAAGTGTCTTGATGAGAATATGGAAGAAGCACCGGCCTAATTGGGATTATAAAATACCACTTTGATTGGATCTTGCAGACACCATGTGGATTACAAATACTAAGTCACTCGGGGGGTGTTTATATAAAGACGTGCTTATTGCTGATGGGGACGAATGGCAGTTGAAAACTTTGGAACAACTGTTGGAAGAAGGAATTATTCTAAATTGGTTACATTATATACAGTTACAGAAGAGATGGAAAGAAGATCGCAGGGTTGGTTTTATGGATAAAGAAGTGGAATTGATCAAGCAGATAAAAGAGACTGGCCCAAAACATGTTAAAAGAATATATAATGTATTGTTAGAAAGAAACTCAGAAAGTGAATTGGTTAAGGATTGCCTGATTAAATGGGCTCAGAATTTTGATGAATTGGTTATGTTAGATACGTGGGAAAAAATATGGGTTCAGAACGTTAAATTTACACAGTCACAGAATTTAAGGGAGAAGTTTTATAAAATGTTTTACAGATGGTATTTAGACCCTAAGAAATTATCATGTATGTACCCATTTTGTTCAACCAAAATGTTGGAGATGCGGGTGTTTAGATGCTACTTTTTTCATGTATGGTGGACTTGTAACAAGGTTAAAGCTTTTTGGATAAAAATATGGTGGGTTATGCAAAATGTATTTAAGAAAAGAATACAATTTATTCTGCAAATGTTTTTATTGGGTATAATTAAGGATTTTACTAAAGGGGAAACAAAATTGGTTTTGTATATGGTTACAGCAGCTAGGTTGCTGATTGCTCAATACTGGAAAAAAGATTTTTTACCGACAATTGATCAATGGATTCAGAAAGTGGCGGGGTTTGCGGAAATGGCAAAAATTTCAGCTTTTTTAAAAGGTCAGAAGCAGGAGAATTATACACAGGAATGGGCAAAATGGATTGATTATATACAGAATAAATATCAGACTAGGAAGTATTATGTAGCCTTTAGGTAAGAATGTTTAGATTGACAGATGAACAGAGTAAATAATATATGGGATGTTTGGAATTACTAGAGTGGTGTATAGCGGAAGTCAGGGGGGTGGGTTTGTTTGGGAGGTGGGGGAGGGTTAGGGTGGAGGGCGGGGAAATATATATGTATAACTAATTTAGAAGATGGGATTAATGGCATACGGTTACCTCAAGAGAAATTTATATTATGATTTATATATGTTTAATTAACTTAAAAGATGGGGTTAATGGGATATTGTTACTTTAAGAGAAATTTATATTATGATGGTTGGGAGGTGAGGAGGTACAATATCTGAATGAGAAATTTATTTTAAGATGGGGGGTGGGGAGGGGGTACAGTATTTGTATGTGATTTATATTATATGTCGGGGGGTAAAAAGGGGGAAATTTGTTTGTGTAAAACTTTTTCAATAAAATAAAATAAAAAAGAACAAGCACTACAAACTAATGCCATGAGAGTGAAGATTCAAAAATCCACTGACAACCCAATAACAAAATCGAAACTGTTTCACATTTAATATGTGAATGCAGCAAAATCACATAAACTGATTACAAAGCTAGACATGACCGAGTTGCGAAATTAATCCACTGGTCATTATGTAAAAAATATGAGTTACCTGTATCCAGAAAGTCATGGGAACATAAAGTGGAAAATGTTATTGAAAATAAGAAGGTGAAGATCTTGTGGGACTTTTGAATACAAACAGATCGTCATTTGGAGCACAACACATCAGATATCATGGTTGTAGAGGGCCGAAGTGTACAGTTTATAGATATTGCTGTTGCTGGAGATGCCAGAGTCAAAGAAAAAGAACTAGAAAAAATAATGAAATATCACAACTGGCCATTGAAACTACATGGCTTTGGATGAAGCATGTCACAGTGATACACATTGTCATAGGGGCACTTGGCACCATGTCCAAGAATTTTACTAAATACATCAACAAATTGCAGCTTCCTGCAATAACACCAGCGGAACTGCAAAAAAACTGTGCTACTTGGAACATCTTACATTCTAAGAAGGTACTTGTTTGATACCTAGGATGCTGGCAGCAAACCGTAACAACCATTAGCACCAGTCAATGGTATTTGTAATGCATGTTTAAATGTTCAATTGGCTGAGTTTCATGTTTAATGAATAAAGTAAATAATAATAATAATAATAATAATAATAATAATAATAATAATAATTATTATTATTATTATTATTATTATTATTATTATTATTATTATTATTATTATTATTTTTATTTTTATTTTTATTTTTATTTTTATTTTTATTTTTATTTTTATTATTATTATTATTTTGTTGTAAAGCAGAACCAATTCCATGAACTAGAAGCAATCCTCAATTTATAACCACAGTCTAAAATTTATGTTGCTAAATGAGAGATTTGTTAAGTGAATTTTGCCCCATTTTACAAATGAAATTTGCCCCATTTTACATATTTTCCAACACATTTGTTAAGTGAATTATTGCAGTTCTTAAATTAGTAACATGGTTGTTAAGTTAATCTGGCTTCCCCATTGATTTTGCTTGTCAGAGGGTCACTGACACTGCAACTGTCATAAATGTGAGTCAATTGTTAAGCATCTGTATGTAAATCATGTGACCATGGAGAAGTTGCAACACTCATAAGTGTGAAAAATGGTCATAAATCCCTTTTTTCAGTGCTGTTTTAACTTTGAATGATCACTAAATAAACTGATTTAAGTCGAGGACTACCTATCAAAGTAAACCAACATGGTGTACAATTTCGGACAGGATTGAAAGTGAATAGTAATTAGAGGATTATAGAATTTAGCAGGTAAGATAATTTACAGGACCTCCGCTAGTTCCAAAATTATCTCATTCCGATTGTGATCAAAGTAAACTCCATGTAATACTCTACAGAAGTATGAATAAACAAAGATAGAGATGTAGGATTTCATTTATATCAGAGAAGAATGTTAGGGACACTTGAATATTATTCATCTGTGAATATTAAAAAAATATTCATATACCATGTTGTGATTTTCTCAGTGACGTGCTCCTCAGCTGGAAGAAAAAGAAACACCTTAAGACTCTCAACATTTGCATCTTTCTAATTAAGGTTAGAACCTTAATTAGCAACACCGCTCTTGCATGAGCTGCACTGGCTGCCTGTGGCCTTTCGGGTGCGCTTCAAGGTGCTGATTATCATCTTTAAAGCGCTCCATGGCACGGGACCTAGTTACGTACGGGATCGCATCCTACCCCATACATCCCTGCGTCCGATTCGCTCCCACAGAGAGGGACTTCTCCGGGTGCTGTCCACTAGGCAATGTCAGCGGGCGACACCCAGGGGAAGGGCCTTCTCTGTGGTGGGCCCAACCCTCTGGAACGACCTACCCCCCCCGAACTCAGAATTACCACGGACCTCCATTCTTTCCGCCAGAAGCTTAAGACAGACTTTTTTCAACTGGCCGGCCTGGCTTAACTCTACCTAGCCTTTAGCCTAACAGCAAATTGTTTTAATTGGTTTTTAAGGGGAATAGTTTTAATTTATTGCAAATCTTTAGCACAGGGCTAATAATAATAATTTAATTTAATTTTAAATTTTGTATATTGTTATGTTTATTTATGCTTTTTAATTTCCTGTGCACCGCCCCGAGTTCCGTTCGGGAAAGGGGGGGGGGGTATATAAGTTTAAATAAACTGAAACTGAAACTTAACAAAAATTGAGTAAATCCTAGGAAATTGTTATCTCATGGTTTTATATCTCCTGTCAATAGGAGATGACAGTTGAGACCCCCAGGCTTGTAGTCCTGGGGGACTTCAACTTGCCATTGGCTGGTGAATCATCCAAGGTAGCTCGGGAGTTCATGGCCTCCATGACGGCCATGGACCTGACTCAGGTAATTCAGGGCCCCACACATGAGGGAGGACACACGCTGGATTTGATTTTTGTCTCTGGCCAGTGGAGAAGTGATCTTGGTGTAGGGGATTTAGCCATCATACCCCTGTCATGGTCGGATCACTCACTTCTCCGGCTCGACTTTCCTACCGCTACACCTCACCACGGGGAGGCGGAACCAGAAATTCCTAGGTGGTTCCGCCTCAGACACCTGATGGACCCTAAAAGGTTCCAGACGGAGCTTGGGCCACTACCTGTGACCCTGACCCATGCCCCGACGGAGGACTTAGTGGCTGCATGGAGTATTGCGGCCACTGGGGCTTTGGATCAGGTCGCGCCCTTGCGGCCTCTCATGCAGCAGCGAGCCACCCAGGCTCCTTGGTTTACCGAGGAGTTGAGGGTGATGAAACACCGCAAGAGACACTTAGAGAGGAGATGGTCCGGAGCTAGGATGACCAAGGATGACCCAGGCCTGATAACAGCAGGGCCGTGGCCGACATGACCCAGGCTGGACCCCTTAGTTGGAGGACTCCATTGGAGATCGCCCTGGTGAGTGGAACTATCGGAGGCCGAGCAGCCGGGAGCCGGGAGCAGGGCCGAGGCCTCATAACAGCAGGGCCAAGGCCTAAGAAGATTCAGGCTGAGGCCTACTCCCTACCGCCCTGATCCAACCAACCCAAGCCAAGACCCATAATGGGGCCGGGAGATCTGGGAAAGGGCCCGACCATTTACCATCTTTGGCCGAGGCCTGAGGCTTCTGAAGAGCGGGACTGGACTTTTTAAGGCCAAGCCTGAGACATTGCACCTATCTGACTATTTATTGACTATTTATTGACTACTCTATGACCCAAGATTTTAACTTTTCTGTGCTAGATTATATGCTTACTGGAATTAATTTTAACATATATTTAATATTTATTTAATTATTTATTTTAACATCTTTAATCATCCCTAAAACCAATTGATGCCCTGCCATAAATATGACCCATTATGTACTCAAGGGCAGACCTAATCCTACTGCGGGAGTCCCCCCTCTCGCAGGTCTGGCCCTCCGCTCTTACGAGGGCCCACCTTGATGAGGGATATATTAATCCAGAGAGGTGGGCGAGGCGTAGTCTTAGGGGGGTTTTATCTAAATTTTTGATTCGTATTTTAGGGGGTCCTTGGGTGAAGGGAGGGGTTAGGCAGGCTGAGGGAGGGACCAGCGCCAAGCCGGCAGGCGGAGTTAACAAGGAAGTGAGCGGGGCCATTAAGGGGAGGGGGAGTAGGGATGTTCCAGAAGAGGGTCTTTCCATTCAAATGGTCGTGGGGAGGGGTAGGTGCGAGGGTAGACAGAGATCTCATCACCGGTTGGGAGACCGTGGCCGATGGGTATGGTCGGTCATATGTCCCAACCCCCGCAATCTAGGTGGTCAGGGCTTACAGAGCCAGGGCCTGAGACTGATGTTATGCAATACCAGGTCCGTTGTCAACAAAGCCCCCCTCATTAACGACTTGGTGTTGGAGGGGGAGCTGGACCTGGCAGGAATTACAGAGACCTGGTTGGGCCGCGAGGGAGGACTTCCCCTCGTGGAAATGTGCCCGCCAGGCTACTGCACATTTCATCAGTCATGGGCCCTAGGGAGGGGTGGAGGGGTAGCGGTCATTGTGAGGGAAGGTCTTGAGCCGAGAGAGACCATTGTGCCTCAGATAACCGGTTGTGAGTCCCTGTGTGTGAAGTGGGGCCCAGGGAGGCAGTTGGGCGTGCTGATTGTATACCTGGCTCCTCGCTATGCATCAGCAGCCCTGCCCGAGCTCCTCGAGGTGATCGCCGAGATGGCAGTTGAGACCCCCAGACTGTTGGTCATGGGGGACTTTAACCTGCCATCAGTAGGTGAGACATCCGAGGTAGCTCGGGAGTTCATGGCCTCCATGACGGCCATGGACCTGACTCAAGTAATTCACGGCCCCACACACGAGGGAGGACACACACTGGATCTCATTTTTGTCTCTGGCCAGTGGAGGAGTGATCTGGGAGTAGGGGATTTAGTCATCACACCCCTGTCATGGTCAGATCACTCACCTCTCTGGCTTGACTTTCCAGCCGCTACCCACCACCGCGGGGAGGCAGAACTGGAATTTCCAAGATTGTTCCGCCCCAGGCGCCTGATGGAACCTGAAAGGTTCCAGACGGAGCTTGGGCCACTACCTGTAGCCCTGACCCGCGCCCGGATGGAGGACCTAGTGGCTGCATGGAATAGTGCAGCCACCGGGGCCTTGGACCGGATTGCGCCTTTGCGGCCTCTCTTGTGGCAGTGAACCACCCAGGCTCCTTGGTTTTCCGAGGAGTTGAGGGTGATGAAGCGCCACAAGAGACGCCTAGAGAGCAGGTGGAGATCCTCATGCTCTAAATCTGACCGAACACAGGTGAGAGCCCATTTGAGGACTTACCTTGTGGCGTTAAGAGTGGCCAAACGTCAGTATTGTGCCACTCTTATTGTGTCCGCAGATAACCGCCCTGACGCCCTGTTCGGGGTAACCCGCTCCCTCCTTCAAGAGAGGCCACGGGAAGCCCCTCTACAGGGCAGAGCAGAGGAATTTGGGGTGTATCTGCAGGACAAAATCGCTCAGATTCGGAGCGAGTTGGTCTTCACTGGAAGTGGTTTGGAGGGGACGTCGGAGGCGGGTCTTGAGGCACCATTCTGGGAGGAGTTTGACTCTTTTACTTCCGATGATATGGACAGGTTGCGTAGGCGACTGAGAGCAACCACATGTTTATTGGACCCGTGTCCCTCCTGGCTTGTACTGGCATCCTAGGAGGTGTCACGAGGCTGGCTCCAGGAAATAGTGAATGCTTCTTTGAGCGAGGGGTTTTTGCCTACCGTCTTGAAAGAGGCGGTGGTGAGGCCCCTCCTCAAGAAGCCTTCCCTGGACCCAGCATTGTTAGTAAATTACCATCCCGTCTCCAACCTTCGCTTTTTGGCAAAGGTTGTAGAGAGTGTGGTGGCACAACAGTTTCCACGTCACTTGGAGGAAATTGATTATCTGAACCCGCGCCAGTCCGGCTTCCGGCCCGGCCACAGCACAGAGATGGCATTGGTCGCGTTGGTGGATGATCTCTGGAGGGCCAGAGATGGGGGTCGTTCCTCCATCCTGGTCCTATTAGACCTCTCGGCGGCTATTGATACCATCGACCATGGTATCCTATTGCATCGACTGGAGGGGTTGGGGGCGAGGGGTACCGTTTTGCGGTAGTTCTCCTCCTACCTCTCCGGTCGAGCGCAATTTGTATTGTTGTGTCCCCTATTGGACCGGGATGCCCTTCGCACAGTCACTCATGCGCTTGTGACGTCCCGTCTAGACTACTGCAATGCTCTCTACATGGGGCTCCCCTTGAGATGCACCCGAAGGCTGCAGCTGGTCCAAAATGAGGCCGCGCGGGCAGTTCTGGGTGGCGGCCTTCTCTGTGGCGGGCCCAATCCTCTGGAACGACCTACCCCCCGGACTTAGAACTACCACAGACCTCCGCTCCTTCCGCCAAAAGTTAAAGACCTATTTTTTCCATCAGGCCAGCCTGGCCTAATTCTATCTCACCTAGCTTGCAGTCTGAAGTCTAAATTGTTTTAAATCGGGATTTTAAGGGATATAGTTTTAAGTTTTTAAGATTTTAGCACAGAGTGATAACTATTTAATTTGGGTTTTAAATATTTATATTAGTCATGTATATATGTTTTTTAACTTCCTGTGCACCGCCCCGAGTCCCTTCGGGGAGAGGGTGCGGTTTATAAATTGAAATAAATAAATAAATATGTACAATTTGAGCAATCCTCTCTATTATTGAAGGATACTATGTCACCAGCTGCTCTTTAAGAGAAAGAGATGGTATTCACTCTATAGAATAATCCATCTAAACAATTACAAGGATTTATGATTCCATATGACTCATGTTCAAAGGAATCTGTTTACTTCTGTTTTAACTAATTACTTGGGATGCTCAATTTCTTCCACCAACCTTCAAAGATGCAAGGCATGAAAATAAATTAAGAAGGCATACTGTATACCTAGCCAGTCAGATCAGCTGGTTTCACCCTATTGATCATTGGGATAATGATGCTAGAGGTGTGTTAGCTACTCTGGGTTCAGAACCAGTATTAGAACTCTGGTCCCATAACCAATGTTAGCTAATACATGTGGAATAGTGTAATTCACCGGACAGTAACGAGATACGTTGCTGTAAACCACAAACAAACTCTAAAACAGTGATAGTAAGAAAATGAATAGTCTTTACTTTGTAGCAACTAAAATGCTACTTCCAACTAACTCTCAAACAATGATAACAGTCCTACATCAAACAGAGTTTATCTTACAGTGATGTAAACAAAACCTCCTTCTTCTTCTTCCACTTCTCGAACGGCAATCAGGAACAACACAGGAAGTCACAAGGAATCGAACAGGGATCAAACAGGGAATGAGCTGCTTTCCTGACCCTGATTATATAGTATAGCTGATACTCACAGCCAATCAGATTCAAACAGAATTTAAGACAGTTCAGCTTCTTAAGAACATAGGCTCATATATATTGTCAACCCAATATAAGGCTGAATATCCTAACATACTCCCCCTTGGGTTGATCAATATATATTTACATCCTTAATCCAAAAGCATCACAACACTCCCTCATATTTACATACCTAAGATCAGTGTGTTTTGATCTTGTCTTTACAGCTATATTTGTATCCATTAGTAGAGCTGATTGATTGTCCTCATATAGATCAATTGGACTTACTTCAATACCTCAATCTCCTAATAATTGATACACTTCAAAAACCCAGATTGTCTAAAACCTTATTTTCTGTTCCTTAACAACTAACAGTGATGTTGTTTAGCCTTCATTACCCAGTAACCTCTGCATGTATATCATATGCTCTCACAGTGCATGCAGATACGCTGTCTCAATTTCCAGGTGATTGATTACATAATTATCCTGCCCTGAGAGTATTTGCCTTGTTGCATACTCTTCGTTATAACCAGTTACAGACTGATTACTTCCTGTTCCATCTATCATATTTTATATGTAATCTCTTTGGATTTCCCTGTCTTCACCTGGAATCTTTTTATGTTTATACTCTGTGGGTTTGTAACCTACTCATAAATTTCCAGATTCTTTAATTGTTTCACCTTCTTATCCATTGGAGCTTTCCATATTGTCTGATCGTCCTCTTGGTATGTTGTTATCTCAGTGTATTTTGCCGAGAAATGTATTTTTCCTATAGGCCAGACTTGCCTGATAACGATCAGGTGGCCTGGTGTTTCGTTTTGACCTCCTCGGCAATTCAGAACTTGTGGATGGACTCTCCACCTTTATATATTCCTGCTTTCTTCCCTCCTCTTGAGTAGTCTCTATTACTTTTTTCTCTCCTACCTCCTCCTGAGTAGTCTCTACTGCCTTCTCCTCTCCTACCTCCTCTTGAGGAGTCTCTACTGCCTTCTCCTCTCCTACCTCCTCCTGAGTAGTCTCTACTGCTTTCTCTTTCTCTACTTGAGTTTTTTCAGGTTTTGACTCAAATATTATTTCTTTTTTATTCTACAGTTTATCCCAGTTTATATATTCCAGGAACTTTACATCGTTACCGTTAATCATCCTTATCGTGCCTTTCTTCCAGAACATTGTAACCCACAAATATTAATTTCTGATCTTTACTTTGCCCCTTTTGTCTTATCCATGCAGGTGACCCAAACATGTGAATATAACTCAGATCAGGTTTCCTACCATGCCACAATGTGTATGGAATCTTCCCTGTAGTAGAATTCACTACGTTGTTTAGAATATTGTTTGCACATGACATTGCCTCCCCCCACAAAGCTATCGGTAAACCCGCATCATTCAGCATGGCTATTACCATGGTTTGCATAGTTTGACCCCTTTCTCCAATGTGTGCTTTGTGTTGTGGAGCAGAACACTTGTGTTTTATCCCCAGTGTACCTAACATGGTTTTACCTTGTTATTAACAAACTCTTTTCTATTATCAATGACTATGGTTACAACTTTTCCCTTTGCTTTTCTCTCAGCAAACCTTATCCAGTTCCTTAACTTCTCAAAACTTTCAGCTTTTTTTAAAGTAGATAGCAAAACGATACCTGGAATAATGATCCACTATACTCAGTACATAGCAAGCTCCTCCTAAACTAGCCTTCATCGGGCCTATAAGATCAGCAAACATGACTTCGAGTGGCTTCTTCGTGTTGAACCCATCTAACTTGTTTGCTGGGGTCTGTTTGCTCTTCTCTTTGTTACACACATTACAAGTCAGATATTCATCACATGGTTTCAACCTCAACCCAGAAAGCAATGTAGCAGTCTCTTTAAGCTTCTGAAAATTAATGTGCCCTAAACATCTATGTAGAAGGTGAATGCACTCATCAGTATTAGCTATATGATTTTCAGTTATTACATACAAGCCATCTTTCAACGTTACAGTAACCTTGGTTCCATCCTTCTCTAACAAACATTCATTCTCCTTGAATGTTACTGTATATTCCAGCTTAACCAACACTCTAACAGACAGCAAATTAAACTTCAGCTTAGGAACATACAGCATATGCAATTCCTTCTTTACAAATTTACATTTAGCCATTCCTTCCCCAACTGCTTTTAACTTCCATCCATTGGCTAATGAAACCTTGTTACTTGAAGGATACATTTTTCTGAAATTCCCTCTATCTCTAGTGATACATAGTGAAACTCCACTGTCAATAACCCACAAATCGTGGTTCACTGATGCCTTACTAGAGGTAGTTACATTACATTTATGTTTCTTCCTTTCTCTAACCATGTTTTGTGGTTTAACTCTTTTACAATACTTGGCTATATGGCCCTTTTCCCCACAATTAAAACATTTTACAGTATATACATGGTTATTTACATTTACATCAACAGTTTCTGGCTCAGCTCTAAGTTGTTGCCTTTCCACTCGCCGTCTTGACTCTTCCAACAGACACAAAGAGATGTTGGCTAATGTAAGTTCTTGTTGAGGCAGTACTTCAAATGATGTTACCACAGCATCGTAGCTTTCATCCAGTGATGATAGCAGTATGTACACCTGGTGCTGGTCTGTAAAATTCAGTCCCTTTTCTTGCAACTCTTGAAACATGTCCTTCATGCAGTTAATATGAAGTAACATGTCTCCTTCCTTTCTGAGCTTTGTCCTAAACAGTCTTCTGGTTAAATGTATGTGTGCTCCTACAGTGTCACGAACATACAGTCTCTTTAAATTCTCCCAGCATCTTGCAGCAGAAACTTCACCCCGAATATGCACTAGCTGGGAATCATCAAGTGTTAAGCCTATGATGCAAAGTGCCCTTTCGTTGTTTTGCTTAAACTCTGCAGGTTTTCTGGCATCTTCGGCATTATCCTCATTCCAGGCAGTCACGTCTGGTGGATTCGCCACGACCTCCCATAGCCCCTCTCTGCGCAACAGCAAACTGCACTTTGTGGACCAGGAAACATAGTTGGTGCCATCCAGCCGTCTAATAACTGACAAATCTGGACCCTGGACTTGTGCCATCTTCACCAGAGTAGTTTGTTGTGTTTTAGCAACTCCTCTATAAACTGTAAACCGGTATTTACACTGTGCAGTCTGGGCCTATAACCAATGTTAGCTACTCTGGGTTCAGAACCAGTATTAGAACTCTGGTCCCATAACCAATGTTAGCTAATACATGCGGAATAGTATAATTCACCCGACAGTAACGAGAAACGTTGCTGTAAACCACAAACAAACTCTAAAACTCTGTTTGCTTCTGATATATGGCCTGAATTGCACCTATGAATTTTGTGCCAAAATCCATATAATCCATCTGGGATATCATAAAGTCCCAGGACACCCGATCAAATGCCTTTTGGGCGTCAACAAAAACTACGGCCATCTGTTTATCCGGGCAGGCCTCAAAATATTCCAGGGTATTCATAATCATCCTCAAATTATCCCGTAGGTGTCGGTTGGGGAGGAAGCCATTCTGATCTGAGTGTATAAAGGTATTAAGAAAACAGGTAAGTCTTGCTGCTAACACTGCCGCAAAAATTTTATAATCAGAGTTTAGCAGGGAAATTGGCCTATAATTTCTAATAAGTGACAAGTCAGTCCCTTCCTTGGCAATAATGGAAATAAACGCTTCAGACCACGATGCTGTAATCTGGGTATCCCTCATCACTTTGTTATACAACTCTGTCATATATTTACCCAGTACCCCAAACATCGCCTTATATAGTTCAACCGGTAGCCCATCTGTACCCGGGGTCTTCCCATTGGCTTGTTTCATCATGGCTGCTTCTACTTCCCCTTCTGTTATATCAGCATTAAGAAGCTGCTTCATAGATTCGGGGACTTGTGGTAGGTCAGATTTAATCAAAAGCTGTCTGATTCCTTGTGTCTCTTCTCCCCCTTTCTCATACAATTTGGTAAAAAATTATTGTGCCACTTTCTTTTTCCCTTCCTTAGTAGTATGGAAGTTTCCATCCAAATCCTTCAACCCCTCTATCCTACATTGTTCGCCTTCCTTCCTTAGGCGGTATGAGAGCCATCTGCCTGGCTTATTGGCATTCTCAAAATAATGTTGTTTAGACCATTTAATCTTAGAGGCTAACTCTTCTTTATCTAGCAAGCTAATCTGGTGTTGCCAGAACTTCCTTTCCTTGACCAGGTGTTCCTGCTCTTGCCCTTCCTGCATTCTCTGCTCAACTCTACTCAGATTATTCAGGAGTTCTTTCCATTGTGTTCTTTTAATTTTGCGACAATTAGCGCCGTATTTAATCAATAAACCCCTCATAACTGCCTTAGCAGTGTCCCAAGTATTATAAATGAATGTGTCTTCGGTTTTATTCTCTTGGATAAAAAAACTCATCTCTTTTTTAAATGACCCCATAAAGTCTTCATCTTGCAAAGCGCCCACCCACGTTCTCCATCTAGTTTGCCTGTATCCAGGAATCTTCCATGTCAGCCTTATAGGACTATGGTCCGCCCATTCATTAGTACCAATTTCTATTCCAGATACCATTCCCCTCAGTTCTGGAGACATCCAGACCATGTCTAAACGTGTCCAGGAGTGGTGTCTGGGGGAGAAATAGGTGTATTGCCTTTTCCCAGGGTTGTGTAATCTCCACACATCTTGTAGGCCGAATTCTTCCCTTATATTATGACATATCCTTGGTAGTTTTTTTTTAATCTCTTTCAAACCCCCTTGTTCCCCCCCCCGGATATAATCCTGAGTTTTATCCACCAGCCGCCTAATAACTGACAAATCTGGACCCTGGACTTGTGCCATCTTCACCAGAGTAGCTTGTTGTGTTTTAGCAACTCCTCTATAAACTTTAAACCGGTATTTACACTGTGCAGTCTGGGCCCATAACCAATGTTAGCTACTCTGGGTTCAGAACCAGTATTAGAACTATGGTCCATAACCAATGTTAGCTAATACATGCGGAATAGTGTAATTCACCCGACAGTAACGAGAAACGTTGTTGTAAACCACAAACAAACTCTAAAACAGTGATAGTAAGAAAATAAATAGTTTTTACTTTGTAGCAACTAAAATGCTTCTTCCGACTAACTCTCAAACAATGATAACAGTCCTATATCAAACAGAGTTTATCTTACAGTGATGTAAACAAAACCTCCTCCTTCTTCTTCAACTTCTCAAATGGCAATCAGGAACAACACAGGAAATCACAAGGAATCAAACAGGGATCAAACAGGGAATGAGCTGCTTTCCTGACCCTGATTATTTTTGGGGCATTTTTGCCTTCCTCCAGCCTCGCTGAAGCCTGCAGTGTTTCTGGGGGCTGGAAAAATCAAAAACACCTCAATTTTTTTGAAAAACGGGGGCATTTTCCCCTTCCTTCAGCCTGCAATGTTTCTGGAGGTTGGGGGAAGGAAAAATGTCTCTGTTTATGCAAAAACGGCCCTTTTTCACAAAAAGGGGACATTTTTCACTTCCCCAAGCCGTGCTGAAGCTTGCAGAGTGTTTCCGGAGGCTGGGGGAAGGCAAAAACACCTCCATTTTTGTGAAAAATGGCCCTTCTCTGGGACTTCTCTTGGACTGGCATGCGCGCACTATTAAAAAGGGGGGGATTACATTTTTTCAATAAAGATTGTTCTGCACATGTGCAGAACAAAAAATAAGGATGGTGGTGCCCAGGACAGAACCGGTATGGTCATGTGTCTGTCCAAGTTACTAACTATTCAGCTGAACCAGTCCAAATTGATAGGAACCCACCTCTGGTCATATTATTTCCCTTGTCTCCCCATCCCACAAACCATTTTATATATGGTCCTCAATTGATTCTTTTGTATCTTCTCGGCCTCTTCTGCTTACAAATTTGGCTTACAAATCAATTAGATGTAGAGTGCTATTTGCATTTTAAATGTAGGCAGGCACTAATGTCTACAAACGTGTCCTGGTAATTCAATGAAAATTGTCATGTCAAATTCACTTGTCGTTGTGTAAATGTTGTGCATGATTGCTAATTGCTAATTACATAGTTGAACATCAATCTTTTCTGAGTAAGATCTTATGAACTTAACGTTCTAGAAAATAACCTTTTCCAATTACATGGAGCATCAGAAACTCCTTTTTCACCACAGGTTCAAAACATTTTTATGTTATACAGTTGAACTTCTACATGTCAGAACAAGTAACTAGAAGGAGGTTTATTTTTCCAAATATTACATACCCTTAATAACAAATAATTTACTCTCCAAAGAAAAATTAAATCATAGTTAATTGAATTTGAAAAGACCTATAAAGAATTTTCTCGTTTTTTCTGCTGATTTAGCATTTTGTCTTACACTGATTACAAAATTACATAACTGGGGAGAAAGCAATGGATTATTTTAATGGAACAGAATTATTGTAATTCTAAGTAGACATCTTATTTATTTATGTTACAAATAAAAACAATTAAGGCAAATAAATTATATAGCATAACTTTCTAAAGAATGTACAGTTTCTAATTATAGGCTGATTGACGCATTTGGAATTTTTCATGAAAAGCTATTGGCAAAATTTTTCATGAAAAGCTATTGGCAAAAAAAATTGCCAGATTGGTCATGGCCAATTACAGCACAACCAAACAAATGATGAGGGTCCTATTCTGTCATCATACAGTTCCCAAGCTTGCTACAGGTTGCTATTACAGTTGTCATTATTGTTAAGTTGGAAGAAGGATTCCGACTCAGGCATAGTCAAACAACAACATTTATTAAACAACTATCTTCAAATACACAAGAATCAGTACAGACTGAAATCTCCCGCCTGACAGCAGTTTATATACAGCTTTCAGGCGGAAAACCTTTTGCAAGGCAACTGCAACATTGTTTCAGTAAACTAGAGAGAATCCGGCCAGCTGCGTCTTAGCCAATCAGACGTGGCTGTTTGCTCCTTCAGGAATGCGGTAACTTAAAGTTCCCCAGACTTACTGGCACGGTCGTAAGTCTGAGGATTTAACACTCCTTCCCCCGTAGTCAGTGCGCATGCGTCACTTGTCTCTGTCCGTCAAAATGTAGGCGCATGCGTAGTCGTCCAAGTAGGCGGGGCGGTGAAAGTAGTTCCTGGGGAAGCTCCTCCCTGCGGGGAGTGGAGTTTCGCTCTGCGTCACCGCGGCCTGCCCCCGGAGGTGGAGTCGGCGAGGCTGGAACCAACGAAGATGGTAAGTCCAAGCGTAGGGGCGTGGTGGCCGGGCTTGAGGTTCCGGATTGCCGTTGACTGGCAGCGGCTTGGCAGGGTGGGCCTCCTAGCGGTGAGGCTCACAATTCCGTGTCGGTTTGAGTGGAGTAGTCCAGATGGGGACTGCAGGTTGCGTCTGGCGAGGAGAGGCCCGGACTGGCAAAGGCCTCCGGGTGCGAATTCTGTGGCTCGGATTGAACTGGAAACTGAGGCCCAACGGGGGCCAATGGGCAGGAACAGCCTGGTGTGGCGAAGGCCGGGTCGGGCAGGCGGCGCCTCAGTTGATCCAGGTGGCGCTGCCACTCAGATCCATCGCGTAGGCCA
The DNA here is from genome assembly GCA_039707465.1 of Rhabdophis nuchalis. Classification (NCBI taxonomy): domain Eukaryota; kingdom Metazoa; phylum Chordata; class Lepidosauria; order Squamata; family Natricidae; genus Rhabdophis; species Rhabdophis nuchalis. The sequence continues at coordinate 96,984,453 of CM077647.1, forward strand.
ACCCTGTAACAACAGGGGCCGGTTAAGTCCAAGACGGTCGCGGGAACCCAGCGCGGCTCCCCCGAAAAGTTCCTTGCCCAGACCAGGTCCCCAATATTAAAGAGGCGTGGGGAGGGAACCTGCAGGTTGCTCCTCTGCACCCCATCGTAGTCGGGGTGCAGCCTGTCCAGGGTGGTCCGCAAGCGACGGCCCATCAAGAGCTCCGCGGGGCTTTTCCCTGTGGCCGGGCAAGGAGTGACATGCTGTCCCAAAAGGTACGCTGCCACCCTTGCAGGCCAGTCCCCTTTATCCAAATGGGCCAAGGCTTCCTTGGCCGAGCGGACAGCTCGTTCCGCACGTCCATTGGATGCCGGGTGATAAGGGGCGACCAGCGCATGGCGGATCCCTTGGGTGGCCAGAAAATCCAAAAAAGTGGAGGACTGGAATTGCGGTCCATTATCGGACACAATGACATCCAGCAACCCATGAGTGGCGAAAAGGCGGCGCAATGCTCGCACAGTACTCTCTGCAGTGGTGGAAGCCATGATGATCACCTCCACCCAGCGGGAGTACGCATCGACCACAATCAGGAAATTCTGGCCATGAAAGGGACCCACGAAATCCAAGTGAAGCCGGGACCATGGGCACCTGGGAACGTCCCACTCCCATGGCGGGGACACAGGCGGGGCAGGGTGGGACGATTGGCAAGCGGAGCAGGCAGCCACCCAATCCGCCACTTCAGCATCCATGCCAGGCCACCAGACATAGCTCCGGGCCAATGCCTTCATGCGGACTATGCCTGGGTGATTGGCATGGAGTGACTGAAGAACCATGTGTCTCAGGGGCTTGGGGACGATGACCCGATCTCCCCAACACAAGCACCTGCAATGGAGCGAGAGCTCCATTTGGCGAGTCTTGTAAGGCCGAAAGTCTTCGGCCACGCTGCCCGAAGGCCATCCCCTCATCACCCATCGGCAAACCTGAGCAAGGACGGGGTCTGCTCGGGTGTGAGCGGCGACGGCGGAGGAAGACAAGGGCAGGTCGGACTCCACCACAGCCAGGACGGAGAGGGCCGGCACAGGGGCCGGATCCGTCCCGGGGAGAGGGCAGCGGCTTAGGGCATCAGCATGCCCTATCTGCTTGCCTGGACGGTAAAGCAGCGTATAGTAATACGCCGCTAGAAACTCCATCCAGCGGGTCATCCTGGGAGAAAGGATGGGGGGGGGGTCGGACGGTCACCGGCCAATAGCCCAAGGAGCGGCTTGTGGTCTGTGACGACAGAAAAAGTCGCCTGTAGAGGTAATTGTGGAACTTTTTAATCCCGGACACTACAGCCAAAGCCTCCTTGTCGATTTGGCTGTAGTTTCTCTCTGTTTGAGATATTGTCCGGGAATAAAAAGCAATGGGGGCTTCTGAATCGTCTGGGAAGACGTGGCTCAGAACAGCCCCCAGGCCATATGGGGAGGCATCGCATGCAAGCGTCAGAGGAAGTCTGTCATGGTACTGGACTAGTACCGCATCTGACGTAAGCATGGCTTTGACAGCCGCGAACGCATGCGCCTCGCGGCTGCCCCAGCACCAGGCCACGGATCGGTCGAGCAACCGATGCAGCGGCTCGGCTAGCGATGCCTTGTGGGGAATAAAAGGCGTGTAAAAATTCAAAAGGCCGAGGAATGCCTGCAGCTCCGTTTTGGAGGCAGGAGTGGGGGCCTTTTGGATGGCCTCGACCTTGGAGGGGGTTGGGTGAATTCCATGGGCATCAATCATGAAGCCCAGGAATTCCACCCGCGCCCCTGAAAATTCTGAGGACCTTCCGCAACATCTTGGCGAGCTCTGATATGCTGGAAGCAGCAATCAGAACGTCGTCGAAGTATGGTACAACGCCAGGGAGCCCATGGAGCAAGCGCTCCATGAGGCTCTGGAAGATCCCCAGGGCCATGGACACACCGAATTGGAGGCGGCGACAGCGAAAAACCCCTTGGTGGGTGACGATAGCCTGCGCCTCCGCAGCCTCATCGTCCACCGGGAGCTGTTGGTAGGCCTGCGCCATATCCAGCTTCGAGAAGACGCGTCCCTGCCCCAAAGAGTGGAGCAGGTCCTGCACTACCGGAACTGGGTACGGGTTCGCCTGAAGCCCGAGGTTGATCGTCGATGTATAGTCGGCGCAGATCCGGACGGACCCGTCGGGCTTGATGGGGACCACAATTGGGGTCTCCCATTTCGCCTGATTGACGGGTTCGAGCATGCTCTGCGCCACTAATCGATCTAACTCCGCTTCAACCTTGGGCTTCAGCGCGAACGGCAGCCTGCGGGCCTTCAAGCGGACAGGAGCAACCTGAGGGTCTAGGTTCAGGGAAACTGGGGTGCCCCTATATTTTCCTAGGCTGCCATCAAAGACGTCGCTAAATTCTTTGAGCACGGTGTCTACCGGAGAACTGGCGGGCACGCTGTTCACTCCTTGGACTGATAGCCCCAAGGCTGTAAACCAGTCCAGTCCGATCAAGGCAGCTAGGGAATTGGCCACTACCAGGATGGGAAGGGATCCATGGAAGGGGCCATGTTGTCCTAGAATGGGAATGGCCGAGCCCTGGTAATCTTTTAGGATAGTGGTCGCTGGGGTGAGGTCCTGCTTATGGAGTTTGGGGCACAATTTAGCTAATTGTGTCCAAGAAATGAGAGATCTAGAGGACCCGGAGTCTACTTCCATCTTGACTCCCACCCCCTCCAAACAAACCATCGTGGTCAATCTCGTACTCTTGGCTAGGTCGTAGTTCAGTGCCGGGGGCGTCTCGGACAGCGCGAAGCAGTCGGTCGGCTGAGGCGGGCGGCGTTTTGCTCTTTTTTGTGCCATTTGTTGGCGTGGTAGAGTCGACCTGTTGGCTAAGGCGGCTGCAGGTGCGGTTGCTGGAGCTGCTGCGCGGCACATGGCTGCTAGCTGTCCCTTCCTGCCACATCGCCGGCATACTGATGCCTTGAAGGGGCAGTCGGGTCTTTGGTGGTCGCCTCCGCAACCCAGGCAGACTCCGGGGTTTGGCTGGGGTGTGAATGAGCGCCTGGGCAGGCGACCGGTCACCCTCATACATGCTCCTTGCTCCTCTTCTTCCATCTCATCTAGCGGGGCTATCTCGTCCACTAGGCAAGCCCTCGGTGTGGGGAAGAGGGGAGGATGAGCCATGTCAGATGTTGATATTTCTGACAATTCCGCCGCGCGGGCTTCTTCCACCGCTTGCTCCAGAGTCAAAACAGTTTTAGAGAGCAAATGGCGTTTGAGGCGGATGTCCTTGATGCCGCATACGAACTGTTCCAACAGCGATTCCTCCAGGAAGGCTGCGGGGAACTCACACGGAATCGCAGTTGCTCTTAACTTTTGGAGGAACTCGGCTACAGATTGCTTCGGCTGTTGCACGCATTGTCTGAACGCATAGTGGTGCGCTATGCGTGATGGCACTGGTGCATAGTGTGCTCTCAGGCGGCCCAGGAGATCGTCCCACGGCACTTCGTGCACCGCTGCTGGGGCTGTGATGGTTCACGCGGTGGCGAACAAATCTGGACCGCCGCACCCGAGGAAGAGGCTTAGCTTTCTTGCTGGTGCGAGCTCGCCGTAGTCGTTGGCTATCAGGAAGCACTCGAAGCGTGCTAAGAAGGAAGCCCATTGTTCCTTCATCGGGTCAAACGGTGCAAACGGTGGCATCGTAGTCATGGTTAGGCTGTGGTGGGCGCTAGGCACTCGGACAGTAGATGCTTCGTTCCCTGTTGTGGCCTTACAGACTAAGCCTGAATCCCACCTTCGTCGCCAGTGTTAAGTTGGAAGAAGGATTCCGACTCAGGCATAGTCAAACAGCAACATTTATTAAACAACTATCTTCAAATACACAAGAATCAGTACAGGCTGAAATCTCCCGCCTGACAGCAGTTTATATACAGCTTTCAGGCGGGAAACCTTTTGCAAGGCAACTGCAACATTGTTTCAGTAAACTAGACAGAATCCGGCCAGCCGCGTCTTAGCCAATCAGACGCGGCTGTTTGCTCCTTCAGGAATGCGGTAACTTAAAGTTCCCCAGACTTACTGGCATGGTCGTAAGTCTGAGGATTTAACAATTATTATGATCTGTAAGTGGGAAAAACAATATATCACAGAGCAACAAATTTTGCACCAAGGTATCTCATATGGGCAAACTTACAAAAGGCATGCAAAATCTGGCATTAATGACTCCCAAGGGAATATCATTTGAGAAAATTGTGACTGCTGCACTGCTGTGGTCACATGATCTTCATTTTCCATATTCCGTGGCAGTTTCTCAACCAGTATCTCAATCTTTCATTCCCTGCCCCCACGGGGAAGGAGGAAGGAAAGGGAGGATGAGGGGAGGAAGGGGGAACAGGGAGGCAGGCACTCCTGTGTACACTTCCCAGTCCACACCTTTGAGATTCACCAATCTATACCACATGCCCATGCATCTTCCGTGACCAGCGTTGCTCGTGTGCTATCTACCCAGGCAGGATATCTTGCATACCCCCATGCTTCTTTCCTAACCCGTGACATTCCCTGTGTGTCGTGGAAGCATTTCTTGCACAACCCCAAACAATTACCCCAATCTGTAACCCTTCCCACTCTCACACACTCTTTCCCACCTATATCACCACAACCCTGAATATTATCTCTTGAGTGCTGTCCCTGGCATACTTCCAAGAATTCTAAGTCATATTTTTCAATACATGTTGTGCCAACCCCAAATAATGCGTTGGTAAAGCCACACTTGGCACACTGCATTTAATTTTGGTCACCATGATGTAAAAGAAGATGTTGAGACTCTAGAAAGAGTGCAGAGACGAGCAACACAGATATTAGGATATTAGGAACTGGAGGATAAAACATATGAAGAATGGTTTCAGGAACTGAGTATGTCTAATATTTGGAAATTTAACTGTAGATCAAAACAAGTGCAGGTGCCTGTTGATAATTGATCTTTTCATGTCTCCAGTTTCAGCATAGTTAAAGGAGAACCTGGGACCTATTTTTGGTTAAAAGAAATAAACTTGCTAATTGCATTAATTTGCCCCATGCTGATTTATTGTTATTGATGACCTGTGTATGTTGTTACAACATTTCATGTTGGGTGAGATTCCTTTAAAATGAATTATTGCTACTTGAATAGGTTTCTCCTCGTAAAGTTCATTTTCCCTGAAAAGAAGAGGCTTCCTTGTAAATATTGTCTAGACCCATGATGATAAACATGCATGCTACAGGAGGCATGCAGAGCCCTCTCTGCTGGCATGTGAGCTGTCACCCAGCTCAGCTCCATCATGCATGCGCATGTGCCTCTCTCCAGCCAGCTGATTTTTGGGTCTGTGCCATGCATACAGGAGATGTGTGTGCATGCATGTGGAGTGGAGAGCATGGAGATACAGCATCTCCTTGCACCCCATTTTTTGTTTCAGGAGGCTTCAGGGATTCCTGCTAAGCCCAAAACAGGGTGCAGCAGGGTGCAGCACCTCCTGTGGCCCATCTCTGGTTCCATGAGACTTCAGGGAGGCCTACTAGGATCAAAATGGGATATGAAAAGGAGGGGTCACCCGCATGCATAGGGGGAGCACAGGGGTGGTGCATGCATGAGGAGTGGGTCGCATTGAATTATGCACATGCGCACGTTGTCACCTACGTGCAATTTCAGCATGCGAGGAGAAAAAGGTTAGCCATCACTGGCCTAGACAAATAAGACTCATGTAGCAGCCAAATGTTCAGAGTAGCATTCCTTTTCTGATTCACATTATGTTCAGATATCCCTAAAGCTTCATTCATCATCCAACTGTTGGTTTTGCACTATAAGATTGTGCCCTGACATGGAAGCTCCAAAATATTTTTTATGAACCCTATATACCCCTTTCCTTTTCTATAACCTGTAAAACCAATAAAAATTGCTTAAAAAAAAAAGATTGTGATGCTTGCTTGGAGATGCACAGAACATTGTGATTGGAATTTAAGAAAACTTGCCAGCAAATTGATTTCTTTGGCAACTTCATTAATTCTCTTAGATCTCTGAGATATGTTAGATAAGATTTATTATGGCACATTTTAGGAAAGAGGATGCAAAGCAACAAATCCAAAAGTTTGTGCAAATAAAGAACAATCCTCTCAGAAGAATCTCAATGAGTTATTGTGTTCCAGTATTGTTTTACTGTGGTTTTATTACTGTATTTTGATTTTATTTGTAAGATGCTTTAAAAATGGGAATCACTGCTGTAGATAGATTGGCTGATACAAGCAGGAGAGACCTGGGTTCAAGTTAGGTTCTAGGTGATAGTCACTGTCAGTCTTATCTACCCACAATATGTTGCAAATAAATGGAAGACTCCTATGAACTTTGTCTTAATTACCAGAAATAAATATGGCATACAACTGCAACAAATAACTGTTTAAAAAATTAAGCATTTCTTAGTTTCATAGCTATTGTGCTTTGAAGTTTTGCAGGCTTCAGCTTTGGGGGGGGGGGGGGTTTAAAATGTACATTGTCTCTGAGAATTGGACTTAATTTAACAGAAGAAAGAAAGCAGATCTATATGAAATTAATGAGTGAAATTATCTGGCAGTTAAAGATGTTCATGATACGGATCGCTTCCGGCTCCCAGAGGCAACGGACGGGTCTTTGACTCGTCCGCCGCTTGTCTCCCCAGCGGTGCCTTCAGGCGCTTGGGGGCTTTGGGAAAGAGCCCCCTAACCGGACGGACGGCTTGCGGGAGACCCCCACCCCTACCCACCTCGTCCCAGGAGTTGGAGAGCAAAATGCGGGGGGGAAAGTCCCCTTTGCCAATGGAGCGCCAGAACAACAGACAATGAAGAAGCGGGCTGAAATCCGGGGCTGCAGGAAGCACCGAGGCTTTGTGGTCGGCTGTTTGGTTTGTGAGTTGATTCTGAGATTTTGATGCATTCAGTTCTTTTAAGGAAAGAAGAATGGAGGGGGGGTTGGAAAAAAAAACCCCTCGGAGATCAAGCGGCATCATAAAACACCCCCGGGGCTCGGGGAGAGAGAGAAAGTAACATCCGATTCTGAATAACTGAGACTGGAAGCTTACTAAATGTGGATTAGCCGTTGTTACTTTGTATCCGAGTTTTGTAGCAACAGAAATGACTTTCACTAGTTCCCCTGACCACCAAGGGTGGGGAAACATGGCACTTCTTTGTTTTTGTTCCCGGTAAGAACTTTCTCTTTTTAACATGTAGACAGTCCTTTATTGTTACAAGCTTGGAAAATTTATTGAAAAATCAATGCAAGTGACTTTTGGGGTTTCTCCCAACGTGTGCCTTCTTTTATATGAGAATTGATTACAAGAAACTTTTTCTCTCTGGAATTTAAGCGCTGTTTTTAACTTTGGACATTGACTTTTCCTTTTCTTTGCCTCACGAGCTCCTCGCCCTGCGGACGCCATATTAGTGTCAAGAACTTAAAACCCTCATTACTGTTTTAAAAAGAAGCCTCCATAACAGGGGGGGGGGGAATTATGGAAATGCTACAATCAATAGAGGAAATTCTCCAAAGCATAATGGAAGAAATAACAGATATTCGGAAGGACAGGTTAAGATCAAAACTTGAGCTTTTGGAGACGCAAAAGACACTAATGGGAAATAAACAAAAAACGGAAGAGGAGAAGGGGGGGTAGCGGTGATGGGGGGAAAGATAAAGGAGTCACAAAAAGAATCAACAGATTTTGATGGTTGTAGAATTGATCTTGAAAGAATGCCTTACAACTCAGCATATGTGTCAGGGTCCGCTTCTCCGAATACTCAAGAAAGACCACACTTAATCATAGTTTAGAATGAATAAGGTTACTTTTACTGAATACAGAAGAACAGCGTACCAAGGTGAAGCAGGAAGTAACTTGTTTAGGTGCGAAGCGTATATATTAAAGCTTAAGCCCACCCCAATAACCCAAGCCCCCCCTCAGCAGTGTCCAATGTATTTTCTTCTAGGACATCAGGTGGGCCTTACGTCCAACGCCATCATCAGAATGGAATGTGATACCGTTAGGTTAGAGATAACACCGGCCCGTACCATCTTCCACCAGCACTCATAGTTAACCCCTTAATCCCACCCTCCCCATTTCTATGGCAGCCGAGCAGCAGCATAGCGAAGGCAAAGCGAAGGCTGACAATATGCCAGAACAAATGATGTATCCAGAGAAACATATATTACACTTGTAAGAGGGCTGACAAGGGATGAGATCCCGAAAGCACAGCATAATAGTTTATTGAAATATGAGCCAAAAGAATTTGCCATTCTGAAACAGGTTCCGGAAAAAATACCAGACGTAGGAGGGTATTATTCCCTCTTATTTGAAAAAAATTATTATATAAAAATGGGATCTGCGACAGATGGTTCATGTCTGAAGGAATGTTAGTGCTCTGGGAGGGGGGGAGAGTAAAAATTAAAACAATGGAAGAGACGCAAGCCTTTTTTAAAAAAAGAAAAATAATATGCCTCAATCCTGGAGGAAGAAAATGGGGGAACAGGAGGGGCCATGGCACCGCCCACTGGTGGGAGAGAGGATGAGGATACAATATCTAAAAGACTCGGTTTACAAAAATGATTTCCTTTAATATACTGTAACTTTTTGTTTTGGATGCTTTGTAGAAACAATGTATTGAATGCATGAACTTTGTGAAATGACATATATGTAACTCCTGCCACTTTAAATGGAAAAATAATTAATCTTTGTATGAAGGCTTGGGGGCGGCCTGCACCCCCGATATGGATGCCTCCAAAATGTTTCTCTTATACCCTAAATACCCTTTCCTTGCTAATAAATTGTAAAAACCAATAAAACTTTTTTTTGTAAAAAAAGATATTCATGATACCTAGTTTTATTAATTTTAAGTAAGACTGAAGGAGTCCGGAGTTCATAACAAACTGAATATGATTAATATGTTCAGCAGAATGAAGGTAACACTTTCTCACTCTTTGTGTAATTATAAACTGTATGTTTTAAAGACCATCTCTTTGATTGTCAGACTTCATCTCAGAACATTTGCTGCTGTGGTATCTACTCAAAACTGCATGTAAGAATATTTCAGGAGGTGACTATCAAAATTAAAGTTTGGAGAAGCATTTGAATAGCACATGTTTAAACAGTGGTAACTATATGGCATGTTGCTCAGATTTTAGAAAAAGGTAATTAACAATGGACTTTTTGTTTTCAAGCTCAGAATTCACCTTGTAGAAATTTGAATACTAATCTGTTCATGCAGTCCCATTTTACAATTTGTAGTCTGGGGTACATCAGTGCCAGAATGGCATTCATAGTAGGGCATGCAACAGTAATTTGGATTAAAAAGGGGAAAGGTGATTCAAAAGCTTCATGAGAATATACATAAGAGCAATCAGCTACTCCTTAAACTAATTATATCTTTTCTCAGACTATAGCCCTTCAAGCTAGTTAAAGATTTCATAGAATTGCTTGATGGAATTATAGTCAGGGGTAACATTAAGGCCCCTGCATGCTGTGAAGTACCTTTTTTTCCTTTTGAATCAATTCAAGCAATTCAAAGTCTTAATTCATAATAACTGTTAGTCCAGCTGAATGCAAAGGAAACCATCCCAAGACACTTTACTATTCCTCTCTAAATTAATCTGGAAAATAATAAATGGTATTGGAGATTTTTGCATTTGATGCACAATTAATCAAACTTGATTTGTCTTACCTTAAATCTGTGATTCTGAAGTAAGGTTCTGCTTATATTCTCATCCATAGAAAAGCTTCTCCATAAATCTCTATGTTGATCTAACAAATATTGATAATTAAATTCATAAACATATCTAAAAATTGGAACAGTTTTTCAATAAATAATTCAAACATGAGAACTATGGAAATGGCTGTTAAATAACTCCAATATGATAGGTCTGTCCATCATGGCTTCAAATGTAAAGATGCTTCATGTCAGCATCTTTACATTTGAAGCCATGATGGCCCAACCTATCATTGTCCATAGTCTTAATTTTCTGTAAATTAAATTCTGCCACAAAATATAAAAATATTGATCAGATACTAACATTTATTTTGAGCAAAAAAGCTTGAATGTGATATAGCAACTTCATCACCAAAGACACAATGGGTTGAGGTTCAGATAGTTAACACTGTTCTTTTAGACAGTGATCTAAAAAAAAAATTGTGCAGTCAAGAAAATAGAGGCTCAGTAGATAGAGCCAAATGACTGGATGAATCAGGATGTGACAACAGTTATCTACTGAAACCCATGCAGTGGATTGTCTGCATAAGAAGCAGAATTGTTCCTTGAACTCCTACAGTTCAAGTGCCAGCTGGTACACTGAGAAGAAGCAGTTTTGAAATCATTGTTGATTTAGTGCAGATCATCCTGGCATAATTTTAAGATGGTTTTTAGTAGGGTTTTAAATTGATTTTAGCACAGGCTTGTATATTTAATTCATTTTAATTATTTTGTACTTTATTTATTGAATATTGTTTTATTGTCTCCTGTGCACCGCCCTGAGTCCCTTCGGGGAGATAGGGCAGTTTATAAATCCAATTTTAAAAAATCCATCATACTATGGCATCAAAGAGGCTTATTTTATTCCTTACCTCTATTCATTCAGCCCAAAATCAAGCTCTCTTAACCATCCATTTTAAAAGGATCTATTTCCAATTTCCAGATAAATCTTAGAGATGGATCTCTTTGGAGGTTCGACAACATGGCCAGCATATTGTTAAATCTTGTGTATATTTTAAATAATATAATTATAGCAGTCTATTATTTTGTGTGTTTATTAATCCCTATAGAATTTTTTGTTTGGTCTTAATGCAAAAGCCATACACATGTTCCTGCACAAGAAAAAACATATTCTTTTGCCCAAACACATGTCTGACAAAAACTGTACAAGCATACCAAAGAATTATTAGTATCCTCAGCTGCTTTGTCAAGATTTTTCTTAAAGCCTCCTCCCACTGCTTCAAAATTTAAATAAGAGTATTTAACAGTATACAGGTCATTTTGTAGTTAAGTAGCAGAAGTAAGAAATCTAGTGATAAAGAGATTACTCACATTTATTTTCACATTATAATAAAAATTGAAAATGTATAAGAATAAAATATGCAATTACTTAGCCCATTCTTCATTCTTGGCTCTCATCTATCAAGAATTATGCCCAATAAGGGGGAGGAGCCAGCATCGCGTTGATACAACGTGAGGTCTCAATGATCCGAGACCTCCATTGACACTTTTGCTGCTGATCGGTGCATTTGGACCTAAACTGTCTTGAAGGGATGGCGACTAGGAAGACAAAGCCTTGCTGGTCACAGGGACACTGCAAACTCCCTGTTTGACCAAAGGAGAGCACTTCTATTAGGCAGCAAACAGGCAGCTTCATGCTGACAAAGACAGGGTGGCTCCGGAAGGAAGCTGAAAGGGAAAGTGAGTCCATCTTAGGGCTTTCCTAAGAGTGTTGTATTCTGTCCACCAGGACTATACACCTTACAACTCTTTTTTTCCTGTCCTCCTTAAGCTTTAGATTGTTAATACCTGTCTCTGTTCTGAGATGTTCAGTATCTTCTCTTTTCTAGTTTGTATCTCCCAGCAAGCACTGGCATATTTTTAAAGATCCAAACTTTTATATATCTATCTTAGATCTCCCAGCAAGCGCTGGTATATTTTTAAAGATCAAGATGCATAGAGACGTTTGTTCACACATTGTTTGCATTCGGCCAAGTTTCTAATTTGGATCTCCCATTCAGACAGGCTTTAGCTTTTTATTACCTGCTCTTTTCATATTGAAAAAGTTTTATTGGGTTTTTACAATTTTTCCAAAAGGGAAAGGTAAGGGATACAGAAACATTTTGAGAACTTTTGTGTCGGGATCATTGGCCCTTCCAGGGCTTCACAATAAAACATTAAGAAAGACATTTTTCAGAAGTACCACGAGATGAAAATAAGTGCATACATCCTAAATTCTCAATTCTATGCTGGCAGTCATATACAAACATCCAGATAACAAGGTTAAAGTATATTAATAAAAAAACAAGCAAAATCATTTTTTTAATCTAAGTCTCTTGGCAATTGTATCTTCTTTTTCTCCTTCCTGGCCTCCAGCGGGCGGGGCCGTGGCCTCCCCCGTCCCCCCTGAATCTTCCCCCAGGACTGAGGAATGTTTCTTAAAAAAGGCTTCCGCCTCAACAACTGTTTTAATCCTAACTCTCCCTCCTTCCCAGAACACCAGCATCCCTTCCGGCATCGCCCACTTAAACCAAATCCCATGGTCAAACAATTTTTTGGATTAGAAGGAATACCTCCTTCTCATCTCTCTAATCTTTTTTGGGATCTGCTTCAAGATGACGACTTCCTTTTGTTGGTAAATTAATGGGCCCCCTCTCTGCCCCTCCTGCTTTTAAGTATTTGGTAATATGGTCTTGAATTGCTTGTGCAATGGGCGAGAATAGCTTCTCTATCAGAGATGAATAAGCACTGCCAGAGGCTTTACTTGAATGACTAATGGTGCATGGTGAGCTGCATGACCTGGTGGATTATCTTCTGCCCATAATTGTTGCACTCCAAACTCCTGCCAGGTATCGAGGACTTGAACTTCTTGCGCCATAATTACACCCCACATTAAATGTTGGTCACTCATTTTCACAGAATTTCTTTAAGTCTCCTGAATAGACCTTAGGGTCTCCATAATCTCCAATAAACCTTTCTTAAAAATGCATTGAAGAGGCATCCAAGGAATGCTTCCTCCACCACCCATTTTCTAAGACACTGCCACTGACCTGCGGTGCCAGACATTCCAACGGTCACCAACAGGAACTGCAATGGCTTAACCACACAACTCTTGGGTCACATTAGAATGTGCCGATCCTGGACCCAGGGGGGTGATCAGGCTCCCTCTTCCACTCTCAAATGAGTGGGGCTACAGTTCCTCAATATCACAATACTTGCCTGCAGGCATCTTCTTTTCAGCTGGCATTGTTTAGTGACTTATTTTGATTCTGTTCAAGTTCTTGGATTGTTTGGTTGTCCACTGAGTATCCCAATGGTGCCTTCTGGAGAAATCCTCCATGGCTCCTGAAGATTGAGCATGATGGCCTCGATTGGGCACCAGTTGGTCCATGCCATCCTCAGTAAAATATTACTCCAAGTCCCAGCAGAGTCACCATAAAATGTTGCAGAAAATTAAGAGACTCAGACTTTGTCTCTCATAATCAGCCACCCTACCTGATTATGACTATGGGCTGATGACATCTGTTTAAGGCAGCTCTCCTCTCCAGACTCATGGACTAGCCAATTTATTCCGCAGCTGACCTCCTCGCCCTCCAAGAGTCCCCCCTTTCGCAGGTCTGGCCCTCTGCTCTAACAAGGGCCCGCCTCGATGATGGATTTCTTAACCTTGAGAGGTGGCAGAAAAGGAAATTGAGGGGTTTTAAGGGTTTTTTTTAATTTGGTTTTTAGGGGGTTCCAGGGAGGGGGGAGGGGTTTCTGGGTTAAGGGTTGTCGATGAGGGAAGCAGCCCACCAAGAGACATTTCCAGGCCAACCGATGGTTCCAATGGGGAGGCTGCAGGTTCGGATATTGGGGGGGGGGGCTATGGTCCATTCTATAGAGGGTTACAGTATTAGGACGGTCGGTGGGAAGGGTAGATATGGCGGGAGCCGGAGGTTCCACCATGGTTCAGGAGGGCGCACCCGCTGTTTACAGGTGGTTGCACTCTCCGATCCACAAGGCTTCTCCTGCCACCCAGGAGGTCAGGGTGTTCAGAGCCGGGGCCCTAGGCTGATGTTATGCAACACCAGATACGTGGTCAACAAAGCCCCCTTCATCTACGACTTGGTGTCGGAGGGGGAGCCAGACCTGGTGGGCATTACGGAGACCTGGCTGGGCCATGAGGGGGAGTTCCCCTTGTGGAAATGTGCCCACCAGGTTACTGGGCATTTCATCAGCCGAAGGCCAAGGTCGGGGTGGGGGGGTGGCAGTTGTTATCAAGGAAAGTTTGGACCGAGGGAGACCACCGTGGTTGTGAGTCCCTTTGTGTGAAGTGGGGTCACGGGAGGCAGTTGGGTTTGCTGATAGTGTATCTGGCTCCCCACTACATATCAGCAGCCCTACCTGAGCTCCTGGATGTGATCGCCCGAGGCCGAAGAGGATGGTGCCTTCGGCCGGGTCGGGTCGGGCCGGGCCGGGAGGTGGAAGTGCCCGGACCATTTGGCCGGCCCCGGACCTTTCGGACCTTTCGGGCTCCTGGGAGGACTGAGAGGCCTGAGAGGCCGAGAGTCATCATCCTGGCTGCCGCCGCCTTTCGTCTGGGCCGGGCCGGGCCAGAAGGCAGAAGAGTGGCCAGCCTGGGCTGTTTAGGGCCTTTTAACAGAATCGTAAGGCCAGAAGAGCCCTGAGAGTCCAAATAAATTCTGGACAGGCCTCGACTGGGTAACATCTAAGGCCTGTGGACTCAGATTGAAAAATGAGGGACGTGCGTTCCCCCTCAGTTTATACCCCGATACACCTACCTGGACAGACTTTATCAGCTACGACGGCAAGAATTTAAGGACTGTAAGACCTATAGAACTGCAATAGCCGGACTATGCCTCACTGGTATACATGAAATTTATTCGAACTGTGAATTATTTATGTTTTAACATCAATTTTAAACATCTATTTTAAATATTATATGTTAGCCAATGATGTCTTTCATAACCAACAATATGACCCATCTTATACTTATATTTATATCTAATTATTTAATTATTTATATATTAACATGTACTCAAGGACAGACCTTTTATTACTGCGAGAGTCCCCTGTCTCGCAGGCCTGGCCCTCTGCTCTAATGAGGGCCCACTTTAATGAGGGATTAATTAATCCAGAGAGATGGGCGAAGCGTGGTCTTAGGTTTTTTTTAGTAAATTATGTTATTAAGCTTTTAGGGGGTTCCAGGGTGGAGGGAGGGATTAGTCAGCCTGAGGCCAGGGTGATGGTCAAGCTAGCTGGCGGAGTGGATACAGAAGCGGATGGGTCCAACAAGGCGGGGGGAGCAGGGGCCAATTCCATGGAGGGTTTTTCGATCAGTACGGTCATAGGGAGGGGTAGGGGCGTTGGGGAACAGGAATTCCATCACCGGGAAAGGGGGCGCGGCTGCTGGCTTCAAACGGTCACTTGCCCCAACCCTCGGGGGGGGCCCCGCGAGCTAGGTGGTGAGGGTTTACAGAGCCAGGGCCTCAGGTTTATGTTATGTAATGCTGGATCCGTGGTTAACAAATCCCTCCTCATTAACGACCTTGTGTCGGAGGGGGACCCGGATCTGGTGGGGATTACGGAAACCTAGTTGGGCCACAAGGGGGGTTTACCCCTCGTGGAAATGTGCCCACAAGGATACCGTGCATTTCATCAACTGCGGGCCCTAGGCAGGAGTGTGGGTGTGGCGGTTGTTATTAGGGAAGGTCTGGAGCCGAGAGAGACCACTGTGCCACAGACTACCGGCTGTGAGTCCCTCTATGTGAGATGGGGCCTAGCGAGGCAGTTGGGCTTGCTGCTTGTGTACCTGGCTCCCCGCTACGTAGCAGCAGCCCTGCCCAAGCTCCTCGAGGTGATAGCCGAGGTGGCGGTTGAGACCCCCATACTTGTAGTCTTGGGGGACTTTAACCTGCCATCACTTAGCGAATCAACCGAGGTAGCCCGGGAGTTCATGGCCTCCATGACGGCCATGGACCTGACCCAGGTAATTGAGGGTCCCACACACGAGGGAGGACACACGCTGGATTTGATCTTTGTCTCAGGCCAGTGGAAAAGTGATCTTGATGTAGGGGAACTAGCCATCATACCCCTGTCATGGTCAGATCACTCACATCTCCGGCTCAACTTTCTAACACCCCACCGCGGGGAGGTGGAACTGGATATTCCAAGATGGTTCCGCCCCAGGCGCCTGATGGACCCTGAGAGGTTCCAGATGGAGCTTGGGCCATTACCTGTGACCCTGACCCACGCCCCGATGGAGGACCTAATGGCTGCATGGAATACTGCAGCCGCTGGGGCCTTGGATCGGGTCGCACCCTTGCGGCCTCTCTTGCGGCAGAGAGCCACCCGAGCTCCTTGGTTTACCGAGGAGCTGAGGGTGATGAAACGCCACAAGAGACACCTAGAGAGGAGATGGAGATCCACATGGTTGAATCTGACCGAACACAGGTGAGAGCCCATTTGAGGACTTACCTTGTGGCGATGAGATTGGCCAAGCGTCATCATTGTGCCACTCTTATCGCATCCGCAGAGAACTGCCCTGCCGCCCTGTTGGGGTGACCTGCTCCCTCCTTCAACAGAGGCCGCGGGAAGCCCCTTTGCAGGGTCGAGCAGAGGAATTTGGTGTTTATCGGCAGGATAAAATCGCTCAGATTTGGAACGAGTTGATCTCCACCGAGAGTGTTCTAGAGGGATCGTCGGAACCTGGTCTTGAGATACCATTTTGGGAGGAGTTGTTGCTTCTGAAGATATGGATAGGTTACGCGGGCGACTGAGAGCCACCACATGTTTATTGGACCCGTGTCCCTCCTGGCTTGTACTGGCATCCTGGGAGGTTACATGAGGCTGGCTCCAGGAATTAGTGAACGCTTCATTGAGTGAGGGGTTCTTGCCTACCATCCTTAAAGAGGCGGTGGTGAGGCCTTTCCTCAAGAAGCCTTCCCTGGACCCAGCATTGTTAGTAAATTATCATCCGGTCTCCAACCTTCACTTTCTGGCGAAGGTTGTAGAGAGTGTGGTGGCACAACAGTTTCCCCGTTTTCTGGAGGAAATTGATTATCTGGACCCTTGCCAGTCCGGCTTCCGGCCCGGACACAGCACTGAGACGGCATTGGTCGCATTGGTGGATGATCTCTGGAGGGCCAGAGATGGGGATTGTTCCTCCATCCTGGTCCTTTTAGATCTCTCAGCGGCTTTTGATACCATCTGCCATGGTATCCTATTGCATCGGCTGGAGGGGCACCATCTTACGGTGGTTCTCCTCCTACCTCTCCAGCAGATCGCAATTTGTGTTGGCAGGAGGGCAGAGGTCGACCTCAAGACCCCTCACTTGTGGGGTGCCTCAGGGATCGGTCCCCTTGCCGCTCCTGTTCAACACATATATGAAGCCACTGGGTGAGATCATCCGTGGTTTTGGGGTAGAGTATCATATCTACGCTGACGATACGCAGCTGTACTTTTCTACCCCAAACCACCCCAACGATGCCGTTCAAGTGATGTCCCGATGTCTGGAAGCCGTACGGATCTGGATGGGAAGTAACAGGCTAAAACTCAACCCATCCAAGACTGAGTGGCTGTGGTTTCCGGCATCCCGGTACAACCAGTTGATTTCATCACTGGCCATAGGGGGAGAACATCTAGCCCCCGTGGATCGGGCACGCAACTTAAGCATCCTCCTGGATACCCAGCTGTCTATGCAAGGCCATGTGACGGCCGTGGCCAGGGGGGCATTCCACCAGGTACACCTGGTGCAGCAGTTGCGTCCCCTATTGGACCGGGACGCCCTTCGCACAGTCACTCATGCGCTTGTGACATCCCGACTAAACTACTGCAATGCTCTCTACATGGGGCTCCCCTTGGGGTGCACCCGAAGACTTCAGCTAGTCCAGAATGCGGCCGCGTGGGCGATCTTGGGAACATCCAGGTATTCCCATGTAACACCTCTCCTGTGTGAGCTGCACTAGCTGCCTGTGGTCTTTCGGGTGCACTTCAAGGTGTTGATTACCATCTTTAAAGCGCTCCATGGCACGGGACCTAGTTATCTGCGAGACCGCATCCTACCCCATACATCCCTTCGGCCGATTCACTCCCACAGAGAGAGACTTCTCTGGGTGCCGTCCACCAGGCAATGCTAGCGGGCGATGCCCAGGGGAAGGGCCTTCTCTGTGGTGGGCCCAAACCCCTGGAACGACCTATCCCCGGACCTTAGAACAACTATGGACCTCCGCGCCTTCCGCCAGAAATTAAAGACTCTCTTGTTTCATCAGGCCGGTTTGGCCTAAGCTATTTACCTAGCCTACAGTCTGTACCTTAAATTGTTTTAATTGGGTTTTAGATGGGGTTAATGTTTTAATACTTTTAAATTTTAGCACAGGGATAATTTATTTAATTCGGTTTTAATTATTTATATTTGTGATACTATGTGGTTTTTAATTTCCTGTGCACCGCCCCGGGTCCCTTTGGGGGAGATATATATATATATATATATATATATATGTATGTATGTATGTATGTATGTATGTATGTATGTATGTATGTATGTATGTATGTATGTATGTATGTATATATATATATATATATATATATATATATATATATATATATATATATATATATATATATATATATATATAAATAAATAAATAAATAAATAAATAAATAAATAAATAAATAAATAAATAAATAAATAGCCGAGATGGCGGTCGATACCCCCAGACTTTTAGTCATGGGGGATTTCAACCTGCCATCGGTAGGCGGATTGTCTGAGGTGGCTCGGGAGTTCATGGCCTCCATGACGGCCATGGACCTGACCCAAGTAATTTGTGGCCCAACACACACTGGAGGACACACACTGGACCTAATTACTGTCTCCGGCCGGTGGATGAGTGATCTTGGATTAGGGGAACTAGCCATCGAACCCCTGTCATAGTCAGATCACTCCCTCCTTCGGCTTGACTTTCCAACTGCTACACCCCACTGCGGGGAGGTGGAACCTGATATTCCAAGATGGTTCCGCCTCAGGCGCCTGATGGATAAGGTTCCAGATGGAGCTTGGGCCAATACCTGACTCCCTGGCCCGCGACCCAACTGAGGACTTAGTGACCACCTGGAATCATGCGGCCACGGGGGCCTTGGACCGGGTCATGCCACTGTGGCCTCTCACTCGGCGTCGCTCTACCTTGGCTCCTTGGTTTTCTGAGGAGCTAAGGGAAATGAAATGCCGGAAGAGACACCTCGAGAGCATTTGGAGGTTTACACGCACCGAATCTGACCAGACATGGGTGAGGTCGCATTTGCGGACCTACCTCGTGGCATTGAGAGTGGCGAAATGGAATCATCTTGCCACTCTCATCGCATCCGCAGATAACCGCCCTGGGGTGCCACAGGGGTCGGTCCTCTCGCCCCTCCTGTTCAACATTTACATGAAGCCGCTGGGCGAGATCATCCGTGGTTTTGGGGTAGAATTCCATCTGTACGCTGATGACTGTACATCTCTACCCTTAACAACCCCAACGATGCCGCCGACGTGATGTCCCGGTGTTTGGAAGCCGTCCGGGTCTGGTTGGGGAGGAACTGGCTTCGACTCAACCCGTCCAAGACCGAGTGGCTGTGGTTTCTGGCACCGCGACATAACCAGTTAGTTCCATCTCTGGCTATCGGGGAGGAATTGCTAGCCCCCGCAGAAAGGGCCCGCAACTTGGGTGTCCTCCTGGACTCCCAGCTGTCCTTAGATGACCATCTGACGGCTGTGGCCAGGGGGGCCTTCTATCAAGTTCATCTGATACACCAGTTGCGCCCCTTTCTGGATCATGGTGCCCTACATACAGTCACTCAAGCTCTTGTCATTTCTCACCTGGACTACTGTAATGCTCTCTACATGGGGCTTCCCTTGAGATGCACCCGGAGGTTCCAGTTGGTGCAGAATGTGGCCATGTGGGGGATCTTGGGAGTTTCAAAATACTCCCATGTAACACCTCTCCTGCATGAGCTGCACTGGCTGCCGGTAGCCTTCCAGGTGCGTTTCAAGGTTTTAGTGACCATCTTTAAAGCGCTCCATGGCAGCGGGCCTGGTTATTTGCAGGACCGCCTACTACCTCCATTTGACCTGTCCGCTCCCACAGGGAGGGCCTCCTTAGGGTGCCGTCTGCCGGACAATGCCGGCTGGCGACGCCCAGGGGAAGAGCCTTATCGGTGTCAGGCCCCACCCTCTGGAATGACCTCTCCCCAGACCTTTGTACTATCACCGACCTTCGCCTCTTCCGCCGGACACTAAAAACATATCTCTTCCATATGGCCGGCCTGGCATAGCTGCTACAGCTATGTTATTATTAGAGTTGGGGTTTAAATTAATTGTTTTCTTTTTTAGCACGGGCTAAATTATTTAATTTTAGTTTTAACTTTTGTAGAATTTTGTATTGTTTGTATTTTTAGATTTTTAAATTCCTGTGTCCCATTTTGGGAGATAGGGTGGGATAGAAATCTAATAAA
The DNA here is from genome assembly GCA_039707465.1 of Rhabdophis nuchalis. Taxonomy (NCBI): domain Eukaryota; kingdom Metazoa; phylum Chordata; class Lepidosauria; order Squamata; family Natricidae; genus Rhabdophis; species Rhabdophis nuchalis. Next base: position 97,004,641 of record CM077647.1, read on the forward strand.
GTAAATAAGTAAGTAAGTGGATTGCACATAGTTCCAGCCAATTTATGTTGTGCTGGAGATCCGTCCAAGACCAATGGCCCTGCACCATCCGGGACTCTAGGAGAGCCCCCCCCCCCATCCATAGAGGCTGGCGTCCATAGTCAGGGTCAGGTCTTCTGGCTCCGTGAAGTCTCAGCCCTGGTGAAAGCGCTGGGGAGAGCCACCACTTCAACAATAGCTGCATTTGCAGTGTCACCAGAACCCGTGAAATGGAATTGCTGGAATTGGACCTCTGGTGCGGACGTAGGTAGCCCAGGGAACTATGTCTATGCAAGAGATGAATTTCCCCAGCAGGCTGGAGAGAACACCTACGGGAACAAAACAGTGACGTCTACCATGCCTAACTAACTCTACTAAAATAACTTTGCGATCTCGAGACAGGAATACTTTCCCAGACTGGGAATCTATAATTGTCCCCAGGTGGAGAATCCTAGTGCTGGGGGTCAGGGAACTCTTTTTGAGGTTCACTGAGAATCCAAATTGTTGGAGCGTTGCTATCACAAATACGATGTCCTCCCAAGCGTGCTCAAGGGAGTTTGCCTGGACCAAGATGCCATCAAGATAAAATTGGACCCTGATGGCATGCTCATCTGCCACCACCACTGCCAGCACCTTAGTAAAGGTCCTAGATGCAGAGGCCAGGCCAAATGGAAGAGCCCTGTACTGGTAATGATTGCCCAGGTGGGAGAACCTGAGGTATTTGCAATGGCCCGGGAATATAGGAATATGGAGATAGGCTTCTGTTAAGTCGATGGAAGCCATGAAGTCGGATTCCTGCTAGGATGGACTAGGATGCCATCTTAAACCTCCTGTAAACTAGGTGGAAATCAAGGAGTTTAAGATCCAGAATCGCCCTCCATTCCCCTAAGCTTTTCGGGACGACAAAGAGGTTGGAATATAAACCCAATTTCACTTGGCCCGGTGGAACAGGTTCCACCGCCTTGATCTCTGTTAGGTGTTGAATCGCCTGCTTCATAATAATGCATTTATTTCTACTCTTGGCCACTGAGAACATCCAAAAATGTGTCAGAGGGATGGAGAGGAACTCTAGCCATAGGCCGAACCTGATGGTATTCAGGACTCATGCGTCCGAGATAAGCTTGGACCAGGCGTCCGAGATAAGCTTGGACCAGGCGTCGGCAAGCAGGAGCAGCCTGCTGTCAATGGGTGGGGTCGCACTTGACCTATCTGCCCTGGTGGTAGTGGTGGCCACCTCCCCCCCAAAAGGGCCTCTTCCCTTGGGGCTGAAACCTCGACCTATCCCTGGAATAGTTCCTATCTGGTTGCCTATCCGATCTAGGAAAATACCTGCTTTGGTGACCTTCATGTTCAGGCTGCTGGTAGGGTTGCTTGCAGAAGTAACTTGAGGACTTTGGGTCTGTCTTCTTCATGGGCGTTGGCATGACCGTCTTCTTATTCTTATCCTTAATGAGGATCAGCTCCAATGGAGCCCCAAACAGGGAGCCCCCCACATAGGGCAATGAAGCCAGGTGCCACTTTGCCTTTTGCTCCGCCTGCCACCCTCGCAGCCACAAGAGCCACCTGGAAGTCACTGAGGATGCCATCGCCCGGGAAGCATACTTCATGGCATGAAGGGTGGCATCAGCAGATAATTGGGAAACAGCCACCAGCTTGTTTAGATCCTGGTGGGTACGCACCTCCTCCGGTGGAATCTGCTCCTGCATCTGTTGAAGCCAGAGGATGGCTGTGCGACTGAAGAAGGAAGTGGATGCAGCAACCTTGATAGCCCATGCTGAGGACTGGAATGTCTTACGGAGAGTCAGTTCAGCCTTCTTGTCATTAGTCTTCAGATAGTCAGCCATATCACCAGACACCACTGTGGAAGAGGAAGCCAAAGTCACCACCAGAGGATCAACTGTGGGTACCTGTAATGCTTCAGAGAAACTAGGCTCCATATTAAAGAACCTCCTATCACTGCTACTGGGGTTGGGAAAAGTTCCTGGTTTTTCCCACTGTTTCTTAACCACTTCTAGGAATAGCTTAGGGGCTGGAATTTCCTCCTTTGCAGGTGGGGGTTCAGAGTAAACATGGCCTTCTGGCTTCTTCCCTTTCTCGCCCACTTTGGCCCCTTCTGTGGTGCTTTCAGCCTTGCCCAATTGAGCCATGGCACTGGCCTTGCGCAGTAGGGATTTGAACAAATCAGGGGGAAACTAGCCTGAGAAGGCCGGAGCCTCTGGCTTCGAGGGATTCTCATCATCAGACACATGTACCTCCCTCTGGACCTGATCTAGGGAGCCAGGGAGCCCTCGCTAGCTAGAGAAGGTGAAATAGGATGATGCCCCACTGACTGAAAGGGCCAAGGCCTGATCTGAGTGGTACTATCCTGCCCAGGGCCCTGTGCTTCCTTTCCTCATCTCTTTGCAAGGCCTTGGATGTCTTCCCTGTAGCTGCCTTGCATTGCCTTGCAGAGGCAGTGGGCCTCTCTCAGGCCCCACTTGAGGTCCCCTTTCCTGGGGATGATGGTGGAGAGTCCATCTGAGCCTCCCCCTCTGCCATGGATGCTTGGGCCTCCACAAACAAAGTGAAATGCTCCCTTATTTACACTCACTGCCTCAGCGCGATGAGTGTAGGCTCTGGTAGGCCTTCCAGACCTTGCTTGAAGCTGGGCGGCTGGTGGCGGCACAGCACACGATCACCGGTCTCTCGATGCCTCTCCGGGTCTTCTGGCTTCACCCTGGGGCTGCAAGGCCTTGCTGCCACTGCAAAGGAAATGCCCCCCAGGACACCCAATTCAAAAAAAGAGGCCCCAGAGGAATCTTGGAGCCAGCCATGTGCGTGCTGAAAACGTGCAGCTGGAAATGGCCACCAGGTGGTGTTCCGAGTAGAAAAAAAACCCGGAAATCGAACCATCACACCTTTACCAGCATCCGGGAGTGAGCCACACCAAGGGGAGATGTCCAGGGGGCAGTAGGAGGCAGAGGGGAGAAGATTGAAGATGAAGATTTGCAGGATTAGATTGGATTGAGTTTTGCAATGTCTTGGAACCAAAAGCAAAACGTCCCTTCTTAGGCCAGACAGAGTTGAAACTGGGAACCAGAAGCAAGGAGCACAGAGGCATGACTTCAGTTTAACTGTCTTGAGGCCAATTGGACACCACAATAACCCAATCCTGTCAAATACTGCAAATTCCTCCAGAAAACACGGAAATGTAACATATTAGCTTTATTGGTTCATAGTTCCTATTACTAAATATCTTGCCTAAATTTTCAGCAGCCTCTTTAGTTTAGTTTAGTTTAGTTTATTTACATTTATATCCCGCCCTTCTAAGCAAAGGACCCAGGGCGGCGCACAGGAAAATTTAAAAAACATACAGAGTACAAAAATAAATACACAATTTAAAATATAAATTAAACCGTCTTATCCTATGCTAAAAACCCAATTTTAAAATACCCAATAAAACTATCTAAAAGTTCCCATGGGAGGTTAGGCTAGGCCGGCTTGTTGGAATAGGTGTGTCTTTAGACATTGGCGGAAGAGGCGGAGGTCGGTGATGGTGCGTAATTCGGGGGGTAGGTCGTTCCAAAGGGCTGGGCCCGCCACAGAGAAGGCTCTTCCCCTGGGTGTCGCCAGTCGGCATTGCCCGGCCGACGGCACCCTGAGAAGGCCCTCTCTGGGGGAGCGTATCGGTCTAAGGGATGTATGGGGCGAGAGGCGGTCTCACAGATAACTGGGCCCCGAGCCATGGAGCGCTTTAAAGATGGTCGTCAAGACCTTGAAGCGCACCCGAAAGACCACAGGAAGCCAATGCAGCTCGCGCAGGATCGGTGTTATGTGGGAGTATCTAGTGGCTCCCATAATCACCTGCGCGGCTGCGTTTTGGACTAACTGTAGCTTTCGGGTGTACCTCAAGGGAAACCCCATGTAGAGAGCATTACAGTAGTCGAGTCGGGACGTCACGAGAACTTGGGTGACTGTGCGAAGGGCAGCCCGGTCCAGTAAGGGGCGCAATTGGCGCATCAGGCGTACCTGATGAAACGCCCCCCTGGCCACGGCTGCCACATGGTCTTCCATGGACAGCCGGGGATCCAGGAGGACACCCAAATTGCGCACCCTCTCCACGGGGGCCAGTGTTTCGCCCCCTATGGCCAGAGTTGGAATAATCTGGCTGAACCAGGGTGCCGGAAACCACAGCCACTCAGTCTTGGCAGGGTTGAGCTTGAGTTTGTTACCACCCATCCAGATCCGTACGGCCTCCAAACACCGGGACAGCACTTCGACGGCATCATTGGGGTGGTCTGGGGTGGATATGTACAGCTGAGTATCATCAGCGTACAGATGGTACTCCACCCCAAAACCACGGATGATCTCACCCAGCGGCTTCATATATGTGTTGAAAAGGAGGGGCGAGAGGACCGACCCCTGAGGAACCCCACATACGAGGGGCCTCGAGGTTGACCTCTGCCCTCCCGTCAACACATATTGCGACCGACCAGAGAGGTAGGACGAGAACCACCGCAGAATGGTGCCTCCCAGCCCCAACCTCCCCAGTCGGCGCAATAGGATACCATGGTCGATGGTATCAAAAGCTGCTGAGAGGTCTAATAGGACTAGGATAGAGGAATAACCTCTATCCTGCGCCCTTCAGAGATCATCAACCAACGCGACCAATGCCGTCTCGGTACTGTGACCGGGTCGGAAGCCGGACTGGCGCGGGTCTAGATAATCAACTTCCTCCAGGTATCGTGGAAACTGTTGGGCTACCACACTCTCAACAACCTTCATCAAAAAGTGAAGGTTGGAGACCAGACGATAGTTCTCTAATAATGCCGGGTCCAGGGACGGCTTCTTGAGGAGGGGCCTTACCTTATCAGGGAAGTATTACATGTGAGACAGTTGTAATTGCCACTAGACTACTGGTTCTTATCCTACCTGATGAGAGCTAAATAGCTCGAAATAGATCTATCCTAGTCTCCCTGATTTATTTATTGATCAGCTCAAAAACCTAACACACATATAAAAAAATTACACAATGGAACTCATAGCTTTCTGTCTAGATGGTCTCTGGTGATGAGCTGAAAGGCAGAATGCTTTCTCCCTTAATTGGGGCCTAACAGGGTGTTGTGGCACAAGTATATACTTATCCTCCTGCCTCAGCTGATCAGGAAGAGAACCTGGTGACTTAAGTGGCTAAGACTTTGCCTAACATGTAATACAGCCCCGGTTCAAATCCCAGTAAGGGTATGACTAGCTGATGAGAGCTAAAAAGCTTGAAATAGATCTGTCCTAGTCTCCCTGACTTATTTATTGATCAGCTCAAAAACGTAACACACACACACACATATGCTATATCCATTATTATTTCATTACTCTTATTCTACCTAATATTTATTAATTAATAATCCTTCAAAAGCAATCTAAAACAATCTAGAAATTACTAAATTTCTACTTATTAATAATCAAGGGGTGACTAATCTTTTATTGTCAGCTTTCATTATCAACCAGTGTGTTTCCAGTAGCGAAGCAGTCTTATCTCTCTTGTGGTTTCAGTCTTTTTTGGTTCTCCTTTGTAAAGTTCTTATAAATGTCTTTCTGTACTTTACTGTTCAAAACAACTTCAGATAGTATTGTTGCCCTCCTTCTGTTATTAAAAGTTGTTTTTATCTGGTTATCAGACGTGCTTCTGGAAGAATTTCTACTCTTACATCCATCATCAATTCTATTTCTCCCTCTTCTTCTTGGACACCAAGATGGAGCTCAAATTCTTCAGGTTCCCTTTTCAAGGTTCCCATCTTTCTGCTTTTTCCCACCTTTGGTTCATTAGTAAAATCCTCTGTTATCTTGTCTTTATCTTCAACTGAGAAGGGTATCTCTTTATCTTCTACATCTTCTTCCTTCTCTTTACTTTTTGGGGACCCCATCTCCTCATATTTTGTTGTAATAGGCACCAGTTTTTCCAGTTTCTTATCGATTCTTCTATCTCCTTCCAAAAGGTTTAAAATTCCAGCCAAAATTTTTTTGGTATTCCAAAGTATCCTCATTTGGATATTGAACCATGTTGTCCCCCCCCCAAAGAAATTAATCCCCACTGCCACCCTGCTCTAAGGCCTATTTTATCTTTTCCTTTCAAATTAATTTAAGTCACAGGTTCTGTTGTACTCTTCAAAGGAGAAGGGTTCTGTATCCCCCCCCCTTTTCCTTCCTTTGACTAAACAATTTTCAAAGAGCACCTGTAAAATAACACTTCATGCCCTTGAATCTTTATCAGTTTCTATAAATAAATTATAAACCCTTCATCTGAGTAGTCAACAATCTCCAAAAAAAAAAAAAACATTGTCTCAACAGGTTCAGCCTCTAACCTCCGAGTGGCAGTGTTGCTACTTTTCACCTTCTAATTTGTCTCTCTTTGTTATAACAAAAAATAAAAAATAAAGTTCTTATTGGAATTTTAGTAGCAAGTCATAAGAAGAATTGTAAAAGTAAAAATAGGGCTGTAGTCCAAGGCTCAAAAAATAGAGTAGCTAAAAACAGAAGAAGAGGAAATAATCTGTTCATTTTAAGAAGAACTGGGAAAAAAAGCCTGATACAAGCATTTCAATCCGCAATTATAAGGAAAAAAAAACTTTCCAGATCAATCCAAAGTAGGTTAATTCCGCCACTTATTTCTTTTGCTTAAAGGATTTGGTTTTACTTTTTAAAAAAAGTTTCTTTGGGCAGAGTATTTAAAAAAAAGAAAAAATACCTTTTCAGATGGACTCACTTTTCTCTTACAGCTTCCTTCCGGAGCCACCCCGTCTTTGTCAGCCTGGGGGCTGCCTGTTTGCTGCCTAGCAGAAGCACTCCCCTTGGGTCAAACAGGGACTTTGCGATGTCCCTGTGACCAGCAAGGCTTTGTCTTCCTAGTTGCCATCCCTCCAAGACGGTTTAGGTTCAAATGGACCTATCAGCGACAAAAGCGTCAATGGAGGTCTCGGATCGTCGAGACCTCACGTTTTGTCGATGCAATGCTGGCTCCTTCCCTCTTCATTCCTTTTTTCTGTCTTGTCTCACTTTTATATCCTGATTCATTTTATGTCCTGCCTCATAACCAGGTTTGTGTGTGTGTGTGTGTGTGTGTGTGTATAACTCTACAGACCTTTATACACTATCTTGCTTTCATTATATCTATACATGAATTCATATAGTGAAGGACACATATTTTTGATAACATATTCCCTACTGCATCTATCTATAATTTTCTCAGTCTTCCCTTTCTTCAAACCATTCACTTTTTATTAATGTATTTGCTATGCAATGTGGTATTTGTATAGTAATTCATATTTGTATTTAATCATTTTATTCATTCTTGTCCTATCTTTTCTTGCTTTTTTTAAGTCCTATTGCAAATTCCCACCTTTCTTAAATCCTATTGCATAAATTTACTTTTAGGCTTCCCCTTAAGTATCCTATCCTATTTTTAGTTATGAAAGTTTAGTTTAAACAAATTCATAGCTCAAAGGACACACTATGTAAGATTCTTCTATGTAGTCTTCTCAATGGAGTCCTGTAAGTTTTACCTTGTTAATTAGATAATAATAAACGTTATTGTCATTGTACTAAAATTACAATGAAATTGGTTATGGATCATGAATAAATTGCTTATATGTAAGGTGACCAGATTTTGAAACTTCCAAAGCGGGACACCGTCAACAAGGGGGTGTGTGTGTGCGCACGCTCTGGCGCGGCATGCGCCTGCGCAGAGGTGGCAGCGGTGACCCGGCGGCACTGAGAGCCGCTGGCTCGGGTGGGAAGGCGGGCCGAGCCGGCCGCTTTCAGCTCAGGCCATCACGCCGGCATGATGGGCTGACAGCGGCCAGCTCGGGCCACCTTCCTCCATGCCGCCAGCCCACCGGCCACCGCCGCCTTTAAAGAGGGCCCCGCAGAGGGGCGCGTGCTCCGGTGCGGCACGCACCTGCGCAGAGGGCGCTCTCCCACCCGCCCCTGCGGGACCCTCTTTAAAGGCGGCGGCGCTGAGAGCCGCTGGCTCGGGCAGGAAGGGGAAAGGTGGCCCGAGCCGACCGCTGTCAGCCCATCATGCCGGCGTGATCACTGATGGCCCGAGCTGAAAGCGGCCGCCTCGGGCCCTCTGCGCAGGCACGTGACGTGCCGGAGCACGCGCCCCCCCGGCCCCGATGCCCGAGCCGCCCGAGCTGGCGCTCAGAGGTTCGCGCCTCTGAGCGCGTACAGAGCGCCCGCCGCCTGCCCGCAAAAAGCGGGACATTCTGAAGAGGGGGCGGGGTGCGGGACATCTGCCGGTGAACTGGGACTGTCCTGCCAGAAGCGGGACAGATGATCACCTTACTTATATGCAGCACAGAAGGCCAAAGTGAGGTGAATCTTTGTGAATTTTGCAAAGAAAATTAAGCCCATATTTTTTACATGGATTGAAAAATTGGATAAAGATTATTGCAGGGTTCAGATTTAGCCTGCGAAATTTACTAGAAGATTCTGAATTCAGGAGATGGAAGTGAGTGAGACAAAAATTCTATAGATATGTGAGCAATGTATGCCTAAACCCTGTGAGGCTTTAGCTTTGCAAAATTTTGCAATCTGAGTTCCATAGCAGAGCTGGGGGGGGGGGGGGGAGGGATCAGTTCAAGCGCTCAAGGAGAAAAATATTTTGGAAACACAACAGTGTGGTTCCAATGCTCTACCAGTATAAGGCCCTTGTAGTTAGTTCAGATTGAAGTTAGTTCATATTAATTCATATTGAAATTTAAAGAGTGACTCCACATTCTGTATTATTCTCGATAGCCCAAAGATGCCCTACCACATCCACTTTGCTTTATTATTAATCCAGTATTTCATGTGTTTGATATTTTATTGACTGCTTCAAGATGTAAATTGGAGTGGGACATATTCAGCTCCCAGCTAATCTATTATATAATTCAAACATATGAGTACTGAATTGCTTTGCAGGAAGTATCTTTGCCTCATATTAAAATATATTCATTTTGAGAATTAGGCTCAATATGACAGTGGTTATATAATAAATATATGCATCTCTGAAAAATATGTCAGTAAGCACTTCTCTGTCATGGATGATTGTCAGCAACAATCTAACAATTGTAAAAAACTGATATTTTTTTTAAAAGTTTATAATAATATTTATGGGATGCTTTACATGTTTGAAGAAAATGAAAAGCATCTTGTTGTGCTAATGATAACAATTAGTGACCATTAATGATGACATATAAAAAAAATATAACTAAGTTTCTATAGATATGCCTTCATCAATTTTGCAGACTCCCTTTAATGCAGTAGAATACAATACATAGCATAGTGTTAAAGTGCTGCACATTTAGAAGTCTGATATTATAAGTGGTAGTGGAATAATTACAAATATGCGCAGTGAAATAACAATCCCAAATGCTCTTCAATTTCATCCTTCATTCCTGGAGCATTTAGCCTTTCATAATCTCATAAGGTTTTGGCAAATTTCCCAAATAGATTAGTCACAAACTCATTAAAAATATAGCAGACAAGACACTACAGAAAACATTGGGCTTCCTCAGAATTCCTAAATAATAACTTCTGGAATGCCTAAATTAAATCTCAGTATTGCTTTGGTATATTTATATTGGTGAACTCTACAACAAACTGAAACTACTTATATCACTTATGTCCCTAGAATGTTATTGTTGGGAAGTTAAATAAACAGAAGAATTCAGTGTCTAGATGATTGACAGACAGAAATATTCTTTGGTGCCTCTGCCTTTCATATTTCCATTTCTCTGCTTCTCAATCTTTCTTCTACATAATTTGTGGTTCACGCTCAGTGTGTACCTTATGAAATCAATACTCAAGATCCTTGATATATGCCACACCTTCACGTTTTCTTTCTCTGTTTTAGCTGAAAATAGCCATTAGTTTAACTGCTTCATATGTTTTACAAAGTTTTACATGCTTATCGTATTCTTCCCAGATTATATAGATATGGTTAATAATGACATTTAAAATAAAAGATTGTTACATTTTGTATAACTACCATAAACACTCTCTTCTTCTATCACTACACATAATACAAGGAAATGTTTTAAATTAGTAATATTTAAGAAGAAGAATGGAGAAGAGCTGGAGAGATTGTGTTTATTCATATAGAGACAGTCAAAAACTTCAAACCATTTTTGATTAAAAGGTCAAGATGGCAGCCATTATAACACCATTGAAATTCTACATGTTTATATATGTTGCATATGTAAAATACCTTAAAAAACATATTATAATTTGAAGTAGCCACTGTCGTCCTCATCCTGTGGATGCCTTTGTCTGCTACCATTGAATGCCTGACTTGAGGCATTGATAGCACATTTCAGCCCCACATGCAACATTTCAGCCCCACATGCAATCCAATGTAAGAGGGATATGTTTTCATTTCTTCAGTCCTCAGAGTCAATATCCATATATGTAAAAAATATTTAAACAGAACACATTTTTGTCTTTGTTTCAATCTAGTGGTTATCTGGGTTTTGCAATCAGATGTAGTAAGTCTCGTAATATCAGAGAACAAAGCTGACATTTTTCTCTAACTCCCATAAAATATTAAGGAACAATGACATTTCATAATTGATTGTTGATGCTGTGCATCCCAAAATACGGACTATGAAGAAGCAGAAGACTGACAAGAGCCATGTTTATAGGATCCCTTGCCAGGCATTTTCCAGATTTTCTGTACTATTGCTTTTCAGCTTTTCTCCTAACACATGTTGTCAACTTGATGGTAATTTGCCAAACTAATTGGTGGATCCAAGGTGTAGTTGTTACTATGCTGACGTGCTGAAAATTGAATTGGAATTTGTAGATTGAACAAAATTGCAAAGGCTGACATTAAAGCTTTCATATGCAGAGCCACAAATAGAAAATGGGAGGAAAAAAAGGTGTTTCTCCTTTCCCCCTGCTCCTCTTGAAAGCCTTGGAGGTAAATGAAGTCTGAGAAGAGCCCTTTCCAACATGACTCATCAACTAAATCACAACTATATATCTTTAATGTACTGCATACAAACTAGTTCCTAAACACTGTTTCTCAACACACACAGTATTTGCAAAGAACCTTGCTTCCTGCAAGATCTACTTGCTTAAATAAGCAGATGAACAAATATTTTTTTCTCTAAAATTGAATTTTCATGATTTTAATTTTAAATAGTGGCAATTTGCATAAAGGTAGGGAATTTTGGCTCTTGATTTCCTGGGATTTCCAAGTCCAGCTCTTCCCCCACCCCCACTTTCTTATTTACACAATAGCATCAGCAAAATAGCAGTCCCAAAAGTTCTTTTAAAAAGACAAAAATGTTTTTTGCAGCAGCAATTTGATAATGACAAATAGATGGAAGATAGGATTTTGGATGATTCATTAAACCTATCTGTGTCTTTTTCTAAATGCTTAATAACTAATGATGGCTGCACAATGGGCAAATAGAAGTATGACTAACACATATTATTTGTCATCAGGTTTTGATGACTCTGGAGATACCCACGTTGATGCTGACTACATCTTGTTTCTGTGGTGTGTATTAATTAAAGTGCTGTATGATTCACTGACTCCTGCTGTTTCCTGCAAATGTAGGCACGATACACATTTCCAAGCATTTCTTTTTTTAAAAATGATTCAGTTATTGCCCACCCTTTATTTTTCACATATTCACATATAATTCAGCAACATATCCCATAAAATTAGTTAAATGTTAATTCTTTGTACTTCGGATGTATTCTTTCAGAGTTTAAATACACTACAAATGAATGTTGTAATCTATATGGATCTGATACTGAGAAAAACACATGAGAAGAGAACTACTATATCTCAGAGGGTGCCACAAAGAAGAGGGAGTCAAACTATTCTCCAAGGCACCTGGGGGCAGGACAAGAAGCAATGGGTGGAAACTAATCAAGGAGAGAAGCAACTTAGAACTAAGGAGAAATTTCCTGACAGTTAGAACAATTAACCTCTGGAACAGCTTGCCTCCAGAAGTTGTGAATGCCCCAACCCTGGAAGTCTTTAAAAAGATGTTAGATAGCCATTTGTCTGAAATGGTATAAGGTTCCTGCCCACGCAGGGGGTTGGACTAGAAGACCTACAAGGTCTCTTCCAACTCTGCTATTGTATTGTATTGTATTGTATTGTATTGTATTGTATTGTATTGTATTGTATTGTATTGTATTGTACTATAGACAGAGTATGCTTATGCATCATCTTTGCTTGATCACAACACAGTTCATCTAGTCAAGCTTTTACCAAACCGGTGGCCTCCAAAGCTATTGGACTTGATAGCTTAACATTTCCTATTTAATGCTTCAAGTGGGCAGAAGTTTAGGGCCAACTACTTAAACAGTCTTGGTGCACAACAATTTAACCTAAGATTGTACAATCATATCAAAAATATCACAATGGCATGTGCAATTGAAAACTGAAGCCACCACTCTTTTAATAAGCACATGATCCATGCTGCTCACATTAAAAGGGAGAGGGACTGTGATTGCTTAGAATAAACCATTATTTTGAAGTCATTGATCCTGGGTTGCCCTGTCCAATACAGTTCACAAAAGGGCAAAAAGTCTCATCTTGCATAACTCAGAATTAAGTTGTCTCATTATTTACAAGTGAAGGAAATTGATATATTTATTTTCCCCTGATAATTAAATAAAAATTATGTAGACGCTGTTGGAATATAACATGTCAATCATGTCACTAACTCAAATGCTCCTATTGGGACTAACTTGGCATTTACTTTTCAGATATTTCTACCTGCATATCTTTTGGGATGTGATATTGACAGTTCTAAAGATCTGTTTTATCATTTACTTCTATGCAACAGCGGTTCATTTTGCCCTTATCTAGGCAGAACGCCATATCTCTGCAGAGTCCATGTACATAGTACATAAGTTGTGATTGTTAATAAGTTAAATTTGATTTTCATTTCTAATACTTTGAAAGTGAGCCTGAAATTCTAAAACAGGAATGAATAACCTGGGGGCTTTATGTGGTACCAAGCATCCTTTTTTGTGATTTTCCCAAGGCCCCAGGATTTCATTGTAAATATTCAGCATGGAATTCTTTCAGTTAATTAAAACAAACCTCCAAAATAAATGACTTGTCTCTAGTTAACTTAATGCATATATTCAATGATTATTTAAAAAAGAACATTTTGCCCCAAAAGTTCAAATCTGAGTTTTTCCAATATCCAATATCTGGCTTCAATCAATCAATCAATCAATCCATCCATCAATAAATAAATAAATAAATCTTTGAAAAGGACGTAACAAAATATGAATCTATAAAAGCTACTAATGTGCTCATCTTTGAACAAATATATGTATCTAATACATGGGTGTTTTGTAGGAATGTATGAATCAGTCCAATTCAGCCCATTTTATTTATGCGTAAGTTCAGTTCCATGTTTGTTTCAATAAGTATCCATTACATAACTTTTAATCTTGTGGAAAAAATGTTTTGGTATCAAACAGAAATTCTTTGTTGTAATAAATGGACATATAATAATGATGTTGAATTCCATCTCCACGATCTCTTTCATCTAACTATAGCACATCACTATCTCTCCTGTTTGCAAATAATTTCCAGTACAATTCCCCCAATTTCTTCCAATGCCCTCCCAGCCTCAAATAGGTTTTGTGATTACGAATTCATATAGAATATTTTCAATAAATCATTGTTGAATCCAAGCTTGCCAAAGCTAAGCTCTGAGGATACCTGCCCACAAATCAATGTCTCCATTGCTAAGATAAGCAATGAAAATCGTTAAATGAATCATGACTAATTTTTTATTTAATTTTAATTTAATTTAATTTTTTAATTTAATTTAATACTTGTAGAACGCTCCCTCTCCCCATAGGGACTCGGGGCGGTGCACAGGAAGAATAAAAAACAGCAAATATACAAACATTTAAAAACAAATTAAACCTATACCTGTGCTAAAAATCCCCATTAAAACTAAGTTAAACTAAAATAACATTCCCAATTAAATATAATACCCCATAGACAGAGAGACTATCCTAGGCCGGCCAGACAGAAAAGATGTGTTTTTAATTTTAGACGGAAGGAGCGGAGGTCCGTGGTCGTTCTAATGTCGGGGGGCAGGTCGTTCCAGAGGGCTGGGCCCGCCACAGAGAGAGCCCTTCCCCTGGGCGTCGCCCGCTGACAAAGTCTAGTGGACGGCACCCGGAGAAGCCCCTCTCTGTGGGAGCGAATCGGCCGTGAAGATGTATGAGGCAGGATCCGATCCCGCAGATAGCTAGGTCCCGAGCCATGGAGCGCTTTAAAGATGATGACTAACGCCTTGAAGCGCACCCAGAAGACGACAGGCAGCCAGTGCAGCTCGCACAATTTTATAACATTTTTGTCATTATTAAGTGGATCTGGATTCTTCCATTGATTTTGCTTGTCAAAAATCATCCAGGAAATCACAAATGATAATCAGGTGATCTCAGGATTCTGCAACCATCCTAAATAGTGACTAATTGCCTTCCATCCAAATTTTGATAATGCGAATGTGGAGATGCAATAATTGTATATATGGCTATAAGTCATTTTTTACATCACCATCATAATTTTGAACAATGGTTACACAAATAGTTATGTCAAGAACAATCTGTAGAACTTTCTTGCTCCATAAAACAACCAAAAGAACCCCTGTAATTTACTATGATGATATTCAAGCAAGAATTATGTAATATGTAAAATAATATAAAAAGCCAATAAAACTGTTTTTGAGTGTTTTTTTTCCCAAGTTGGACTAAATTAAATGGAATAAGAATGAGGTGAATAGCAGATAGTTGGTGTTCTGAGAAAAAGAACACCCACAAAAGTGGGATAACATCTCTGCAGTGCAAGTTTCATGGCTGTAGGGAGGGGAACTGATGGCAAGAAAGTGGAGGTTTTTAGGAATCTGTAATGCATTACTGTTGATTTATCATGGACAGCATGTGATGTAGAATAAAGTTTACAACAGCAGATTTGTAAAATAGATTTCTTTGTCGTAAATGTGTTGTTTTATCACAAATGATAAAACAAAATGATTAATCTGTGTCAGAAAAGTGGAAATGCAATATTTATGGTTCTATATTTCTCAAAGACTTTTTAATATGATTAACCTTAGTATCTTCTTGAACTGTCTCCAGTGCTTAGGAGTTAGGGCTATTCCTAGCTCAGTGAGCAGATTCAGTTAAATTCAAGGCTGCTTTATTCTGATGTACCTCAGAGTTCCACTATCTTCCCATTGCTACTTACTATCTGTATAAAGTTGCTGCAATAAATGATTCATCAGCAACCTAGTGTCTTTACTCTCAGCTGTTACAGAAGGGATGGAGTAGAAATTGTGACATAGTGTAACCTTCTTTATTTCTTAAAAAACAGATCTGCAATGTAGTGGATTTTTTTTTAAATTTACAACTTCTGTTGGAATAGCCAATGCAGGCTATGACCAGGTTGTGCTATTCCAACTTAAGGTGATGCCCCAGTTGTGCCCCTACTTGGATCATGAAGCCTTGGAAACAGTTATTACTGCTTTCATCATCATGTGCTTGCAATGTGTGCTGCTGTTCTTTCTGAAGATAAAATAGAAACTTGACTTAGTACAAATACTGCAGTCAGATATTGGTGAATGAGAGCTACTAGTGCAAATTTTGGATACTGTATGCATGATGATTAAAAATTAGTTTCCAAGTACATATCAAAGTACCGTTTTCAGCCTATAAAGCTTTATTATTGATTCCAGTACAAGTAGAATAACCCAGCCCACATGTCCAAGCAGAGAGGACATGTTAGGTACTTATCTCTATGCAAAATCAAACAGGCATAGATTCATGGTTAAACTATTCAATCTTTCTGCAGTACCCCATTTTAGTAGAAGAGTGATTACTGGACGCCATTTATTTTGGGCTAATATCATATTTAAAAGCCTAGTCATTGTAGCCTTCCTTCCTTCCTTGTTTTGACTGGTGTACCATTTAATCATTTCTTTAAAAGTGTCTGGTAGAAAAGTAAGTATTTCAGAGAAAGAGCACTGGAGCACAACAATAGGCAACAACAATATTCCTACTGTGTTCCAAAGGTCATTCATGTATCAGGCAATTGTTATAACATTATGCTACTGAATGCTTTAATAAACACTTTATTCAAGAAAATGGGGCCAAGCCTTTCATTTCTTTGCAAACTAGCCAGTGAAAATGCAGGGTTGACTTAGAAAAAGGAAAAATCAGAAGGTAAATGGGATAGGACTGCTTGAGCCAACAGGAGCAGGAAATTGTGACCAGAGCCTACATTTGTCGTAGACAGTGCATGGACAAGACAATGTTATCTTTAATTTATACTGGTGACAGGACAATAGGGGATAGAAAATCCACAGTTCATGAAAGATCAGGTATTATGTTATCAACATTCAAGATAAATGCCAGAATATAGGAAAAAATGTAGAGAAAGCCATGGGATTTAGTGTCTAAAAGTTGTAAACTGCAAATTTTAAAAAACTTTTACCAGAGTCTTCTTTCTTGCTGTTAGTCATGGTGCTTTTATTGTTTTCTCTTCCAGTAATATGAGACAAGGTTCCTGGCTATTTCTTCCTAGTTGCTAGTTCAGAGGAACTCAAATGCCCTGTAACTTCCTGCTTACATCATATAAGAAAGTACTGTATATACAAACAGCAAACATAAATGAACCAATTTCATTGTAATTTTATTACAATATTATTACAATGACAATAAAGATGATGATGATGATTATTATTGTTGTTGTTGCTGTTGTTGTTGTTGTTATTGTTATTATTGTTGTTGTTGTTGTTGTTAAGGGACATCATCTAGTCCAGTCCAGTGAGATAGTTTTTTCTCTCAACCAAAATGAATACAGCTTCTCTTCTATCTAAAGGAATATAGGAAGAGAAATCTACAGTTATATATAATTTTCTAATGTTAGTGAGTACTGTAGTCTGTGAATTATATCGTTTTATCCACATTCATCACACCCACACCCCAAAACCCAAGAGGAATCCATTTTTAATTATAAAAGCTATCCTTGTATAAACTTCCCTAAATCCAGAGAATAAATCCAACATTGGATTTATTCTCTGTAATATTTTGCAAAGATTACCCAATTCTGCATTGAAATTTTAGAAAAACAATATTGCCATGAAGAAGAAGAAAGGCCACTTGAAACAAAATACATGCATTTTTTGAATTATGGGGTGATTTATCAACTGAGAAGGAGCTATTGGAGATATCATATAGCTGCATTATAAACCACATAGAAATATTCATTTTTTAAATTATAATTAATGTCATGGAATTTATAATTTCTCAAAGAGATTCTGCAAACAGAAGTTACATGAACCAGACTCCAAAGTAGTCTAAATCACACTAGAATAGGATCCAAATTTTAGAATAGGATCCAAAATCTATCAACTGTAGCTAAAAGACCAATATTTATTGAGTGGTGATTATTAAGTATGGAATTTTCTGCACTCCCAAATTTTATTGGAAGATGCTGCTTGGGTACATGGTTTTAAACTTATGGTTCAAAAGTAAAGGTGTTGCCTTTGCTCTATATTGGCTTTATGATGTCTGGAACTAAATAAGAAAGAGGGTTTTGTTTCTTATCCTTTTTTTTAAGTCCTGCAGGCAAAAGTATACTTACAGCAGCTAAGAATGGTATCACTGCCACTAAAACCTGGTGGCATTTATATAAAATATAAGCAGTAAGCCCTTTCCAAGAAGCCTTTTCTTCAGAGTCTTCACTTATGAGCTATAAAAAGTTCCAGAAAAGAAATATAAGAAAATGTAGACTTCAATCAGTACAAACCAGTTTGAGAAATTTGTGAATAGTACATATAAAAAAGTGTGTGTGTGTGTGTATGTGTGTGTGACCTCAAATTAAATCTGCCAAAAATATAAAAATTGGTAGCTAAGTACAATATAAAACTTGCAATGCAGTGTGATAATAATAGTGTTTTCTTTCCTTTGCTAAAGTGGTATAAAAAAGGTTAACAGTATATTTTTAAACACACACACACACTATTCAATGTTATATATGCTCACAATCCTCATGCATTTACAATTTCTAACATCAAGCAAAATATATATTTTGCTTTTCCAGATCTGTTTAAGGAGCTGAAGCATTGGACTTCTGGTTGTACTTCTGGTGGCATTGGAACAGGGGTGGGTTTCAAAAATTTTGGAACAGGTTCTGTGGGTGTGGCCTGCTTTGTGGGAGTGGCTTGCCGGCCATGTGACCGGGTGGGAGTGGCTTGCCAGCCATGTGACCGGGTGGGAGTGGCCAATTTGGAAAATGTGAAATTCACTTAACAATGGTCTTGGTTAGCAACCAAACTTTTGGGCTTAATTGTGGTCATAAGTTCTCTCTCTCTCTCTCTTTCTTTTTCTTTCTTTCCTTCTGTCTTTCTTTCTCTCTCTCTCTCTCTTTCTTTCTCTTTCTCTCTTTCTGTCTCTTTTCTTTCTCTCTTTCTCTCTCTCTTTTTTCTCTTTCTTTCCTTTCTGTCTCTCTTTCTTTTTCTCTCTTTCTCTCTGTCTGTCTATCTTTCTCTCCCTCCCTCCCACTCTCGGTCTCTCTGTGTGTCTGTCACTCTCTGGTTCCCCCCTCCCTCCCTGTCTCTCTGTGTGTCTGTGCCTCTCTCTCTCTCTCTGTCTCCCCCCACCTACCCAAGCCTCCTCAGCCTCTCTCACCCATCCACCGGACGAAGGAACCTGGCGTCCGATGGGTGAGCAAGCGAGCGAGCAAAGGCTTTTGAAGCAAAGGCTTCAAAGGCTGCCGGCTAGGAACAGCGCGCTACGCTGCGCAAACCCCCCCCCCAGTCGCGGCAAAACTTTCCCTGTTAGCGCGACTGGCAGGGGGCGGGGGGGGGGTTCGCGCACCCTAGCGCGCTGTTCCTAGCCGGCAGCCTTTGAAACCTTTGCTTCAAAAGCCTTTGCTCGCTCGCTTGCTCACCCATCGGATGCCAGGTTCCTTCGTCCGGTGGATGGATGAGAGAGAGAGAGAGAGTAGCCGGTCAGGCTACTTCCAGGAGCTGAGGAGGTTTGTGGGGGGGGGGGGGAGACAGACAGACAGAGAGAGGCACAGACACACAGAGAGACAGGGAGGGAGGGGGGAACCAGAGAGCCAGAGAACCCGCTGGCTGTATTTACTCTCTCTCTCACCCATCCACCGGACGAAGGAACCTGGCGTCCGATGGGTGAGCAAGCGAGAGAGCAAAGGCTTTTGAAGCAAAGGCTTCAAAGGCTGCCGGCTAGGAACAGCGTGCTACGCTGCGCGAACCCCCCCCCCCAGTTGCGGCAAAACTTTCCCTGTTAGCGCGACTGGCAGGGGGCGGGGGGGGGGTTCGCGCACCCTAGCGCGCTGTTCCGCCGTGCCTAGCTGGCAGGGCCCCTCCAAGTCAGCCAGACTAATCCCCTCCAAAGAGTTAAGGTGAGAGAGTTCATATTCCTGGAAGGGCAAGCGGGTAGGAAAAACGCTGAATAATAAATAACTTCCGGGTCCACGGTCCAAAGGGATCGATGGGGTTCTGAAAATTTGACGAAAGGGCTCGCGAGAACCCCCGCGAGCCCTGAGAAACCCACCCCTGCATTGGAAGCAAGAGCAATGAGCTTCACAGCCTCACTTTGACCTCTTCCCATCAGAGAGTTCTTTTTTTTTATATTGAAAAAGTTTTATTGGTTTTACATTTTTTCTATAGGGTAGGGTAAGGGATACAAAGAAATTTTGAGAGCATTCACGCCAGAGTCGTCGGCCCTTCCGAGACCTCAAAATACAAAGTATAAAATAACAAAAAAAAACATTTTTCATAACACTACAAGGTAAAAGCAAGTACATATACCTAAATTCTCAATTCCATGCTGTCAGACATTTACAAAAATCCAGATAAAATATTATGCAAAATTGTTCAGAAAAATCAAGGCAAAGTTATTTTTTCGATCTAAGTCTCTTGGCTATTGTATCTTCTTTTTCTCCTCCCTGGCCCCCAGCGGGCGGGGCCGCGGCCCCCTCTGTCCCCCCTGGATCTTCCCCCAGGGCAGAGGAATGTTTTTTAAGAAAGGCTTCCGCCTCAACAACTGTTTTAATCCTCACTCTTCCTCCTTCCCAGAACACCAGCATCCCTTCGGGTGTCACCCACTTGAACCAAATCCCGTGATCAAATAAAATTTTTGACAAGAAGGAAAATTCCCTCCTTGCTTCTCGAATCTTTCTAGGGATCTGCTTCAAGATAGCAACCTCTTTTTGTTGGTAAATTAATGGACTACCTCTCTGCACTTTCAGGATTTCCTCTCTGGTTGACCTTCTAACAAATTTCACATGTATCTCTCTAGGCACTTCATGTATCCTGGCATATGCTGAGTTAACCCATCAGAGAGTTCTGAAGGAAGCCATAGCCACCCTGTAGGGGTGGTGGAGCAAAGATTGCAGGTTGAGAAGAGGTGTATCTCTCCTCCCTGGCTTGGAAAATCCCCCTCATCTGAAGACAAGAAGCAGCAGCAGTCAACAGGGCTGTCACAAAGCTGGGGACAACCAGAACACCTAAGAAAATGCAGGAGCAGTGAACAGAGATTGTTTCTGGGTGAAATGATTAATTTTTTTCTTTAAAAATTACCCCAAGGAAAACAAAAAAATCCTAGAGAAGAGATTCTAAAAATATAAACATTTAAGTGGCAAAAAAAAACATTTTTCAGAAGAGATTTATGATCAAATGTAAGTCAAAAGCATCATTTACTGATGAAAGGAAAAGTGACTCCTAGACTCCTGGAAATTTACAGAGGAGGAAAGGAATAGCTGATACTTGGTGACTGTGACTTTTAATTGTTTATTGCCTTATGCTTACCAGAGATGAAAATAAAAAAGACATTTTATAAAAGAGATTCTGGGAAGCTAGAATAAAAGACTAAAATCACAGAGCATACTCAAAGAATTTGGAAAATACCTTGTGTTGTTGCAGTGAAGAAAGACGCTTAGACAGGAATCAGATTTCTGGGAAGGCACCCAGAACAGCTGGGCAAGCCCCCTTTTTATTTGTCATAAACTGTTTATGTGGCAGAAGCTGATTTATTGATCAAAATGCACTTGTAATGGTTAGCTAAACAAAACTCATGGTTAATACAAAGCTCATGGTTAATGCTTATCCATGTGGACAATTCAAAGTTTAGTGCTGCAAGCAATGTAATGTGCTTACGTGCCAAATCTTAAGTTTCACTCTTTTTGAAGAATTAATCATGAAAGATCACTATGTTGACTGTTGCTTTTTTCAGCTGGTTTGCCAGCCAATGATAAAGCAATAATTTCCACATGTCCTCCTTTTTATTTTATTCTTTATTTTTTAATAATTTGTATATATACATAATTTCAGATCTGGAGGGCCAAATTCTTGGACGAAACACCATCAATAAACCAGGCAAACATTGCATGCAGCAGCAACAGCAAATTAAGGCAATGATTACTAATATAACAATAGGCACTATTTGTCGCACCTATCGAAAATCTGGAAGCCAAGACCATAACCACTCCCATGGGGATTGCGGAATAGTGGAACAAATTGAATTGCTATCAACCAAGTCTTCCATGTGCTTAATTGTAGCTGAAATATTGGCTTTATAATCTGTAATATATATACAACAGTGTGAATGAATTAAAGTGCATACACCACCCTTTGCTGCTAAAATAATATCTAAAGCATAGCGATTTTGTAAGACTACCTCTCGAATTTGTGACATTTCTTCATTTATCAGTTTTAAGGATTTGATAGTAGCCTTAAATAAAGCAGTAGTCCAATTTGATAAAATATGTAAATCCCTATAATTCATCATTACTCTTAAAGGAGGAATAGTACCCCTTGCTATCATGGTATCAGTGTAATGATTAATGGGATTTTGAACATCTATATTTCTACGAATCCATAACCATCCTTTAGGTAGATGATCAGATATCACTACAGAGGGAGCAATATATCCCAAGGTACAACGACCAGACCACCATGCAGGGATACGCTGATATGCTCATCTGCCACACAACATCCAAATATCATCTAATATGTTAGTTGTTTGATTATCACCCCCTGCTAATTGTCTGACCATTGCTCTTACCAAATTACATAAGGCCTCCTGTGGTAGTACTTGTTGGACACCCTCCACTCGCCACCACTGGACACCCAGTTAATTGGTATGTACATCCATAAGAGGTGAAATTATGCATGCACTCATATAAGGTTTGATTTAGATAAGAATTGTTCCTCTCCATCCAGGTCTCATTGAGAACAAATGTCATATTACAATAGGGATACTTTCCAACATCAACAGATGCCTTCCTAACTCCCAACAATATGCTGCTACTTCTTGAAGTCTACTACCAATGGCTAAACTAGTATAATGAACATTTTCATTTTGTAGCGTTCCGGGGATCCAAGGATGTTGTTTCCATCCGGTTTCATTAAAAGGAATAGCATGTATTAAAAGTCCTCCTTTGGCATGTGGGGGAACATGCATGCAGATCCAGCAATCAGTCTTGTTGGTTAACCAAGAGACGTTCTACACATCTTGGATGAATGAGTTTTGTTCCCATAGTCCTTGCTCTGGAATTCCAGCATTTAAAATCAGTGTGGCCATGCCAACAGGGAAAATACACATAAAACTATACACATTACAATAGTTACAGAATTAGCATTTAAGCAAGCAAATGCAACTACTAGAAAGTTTTCTGGTGTTTGCGGCATGTCATTTTCCTGTAGCAATTTTGTAGATTGAACAGAGAGGGCCTTAATCTGTCCCCAGGTCACTTGATGTTTCTGGTGAGGTGCTCAACCCCGATCCTGCTGAGGGTTCTGCAGGCTGAGTGAGAAGTTCTGGATCAGGTTTTTCAGTCCTTGGTGCCACGCCATCCTTCCACGGTTTCACACAACGAGCAGGGACCCACACTGGATCTGTAGGAGCAAGCACAGCAGCATATCCTCATCCCCATGTCAATAAGGGAACAGGTCCATGCCATTCGGGGTTAGGCAATAATCTACACATTACTTGTGGCTGGGGATGACTTATTTCTTCCAAAATGATTGTCTACTGGAGTTGATAAATTTGTGATATTAAGATGAATCAGAGTAAACAGAACTTTATTCAACCATTTCTGTTTACCAGGGGGACCTATAGGAATCCCTCCTGTTTGTTTATGTTTATCCAAAGCAGATTTTAATATAAAATTTGCTCACTCCACAATGGCCTGTCCCATACAGTTATAGGGTAAGCCAAAAAGATGTTTAATTTGTCATCTGTCACAAAATTCAGCAATATGAATTGCTGAATTGCGGCTACAATATGGGGGGCTATTATCTGTTTTTAACGTAGAAGGTAGGCCCATGACAGCAAATGTTCAAATACAATGATTAACAACATGTTTGGTGGCTTCTCCTTTCTTAGGAGTAGCCCAAATAAAATGAGAAAAAGTATCAATGGTTACATGAAGATATTTCTAACGGGCAAAAGAGGGGTATTGGGTTACATCCATTTGCCAAAGTTCATTTGCTTTAAGACCTCTTGGGTTCACTCCAATGGAGGGAGATGGGTGATTTGAGAACATTGAGGGCATTGTTGGATGATTGCTCTAGCATGATCTAGAGGAATGTGAAATTGTTTTGCGAGAGCCTTGGCATTTTGATGAAACATAGAATGACTTTCCCATGGAGTAACAGACAGACCATGCTGTTTTGTGGTGACATCTGCAACAGCATTTCCTTCTGACAACATGCCGGGAAAAGACTGATGACTTCTGTTATGTGCGATGCAAAGTTGATTCTTTCTAATTTGCAAAATTTGTTGTAGTGTCAAAAAGAGGGACAGGAGATCATTATCCAAAGATGGAGTAACATAAGCACCAGGAAGGGAGGTGACAATTTGACAAACATACTGACTATCAGAAATAAGATTGAGGTTTTGATGTGGGAAAATTTGTAAAGCTAGAATTACTGCTGCAACCTCCACCCGCTGAGCGGACTTTTGTGGAGGTGTAATTTTCGTGACCCATTTTCCCTGTTCAAGCCAGGCAGCTGCGCCCAACTTTGCCTCCCCATGAGTGAAGATTGTGAAGGTGTTTGCTAATGGGTGTAATGAAATACCTTTTTGGACTATGATTTCCACTTGATTAAAGGCAAGCAGGCGCGGATCTGCAGGAATATGGTAAGAAATTTTCCCAACATAATTGGTCAGCGCTGCTTGTAAAGAAGAGGAGAGGCTAACCATGTGCTCCCAATCTTTCAATGGCAAGGGGACTATGATATTGATAAGATCTTGACCTATAAGTACCTTGCATCATTCTCGTCCTTTAAAAATTAATTCTGCATGCATTTGTGCTGGTATGTTAATAGTATGACTTGAGCTATGTGGGAGATATAACCATTCAATTATCAATAAGGAAGGTTTATTTTTCCCTGTTGTACTTCTTGAGCCAAGACCTCTGTAGGTTGCTTTGCAGTTGGAATGAGAATCATTTGTAAAGGAATGTTGTCCTGACATCTATCTACCCAGACCAATTTTAAAGCCTCATTAATTTGTGTAAAGACTGCTTTCTGAGCCATAGAAAGCATGATCAATTCCGCTGTATCTTTCCTATTTTTTAATGTATCAAACAATGGGCTAAGCATGCTAATAAGGAGACCTACATATGGTCGTAACTAATTAATTGAGCCCAACAATTGTTGTAAGTGAACATAAGATACTTTATCACTTATTCTCAATTGAGGAATCTGCGGATGTGAATATGTCTGTAACAACTTGTGACCTAGATAAATAAATGGTTCTTGTATTTGCACTTTTTCTTGTGGTATTTGCAGACCATATTTGGCTAGATCCTGTGCCAAATGTTCTAACCAATGTGGAGGAATTTGGGGTCCAGCAACTAAAATGTCATCCGTATAATGATATACCAAAGCTTGGGGATATCTTTTCCTAAATGGTTTTAGGGCTTGTGCTATGAAATGTTGACATAGAGTAGGACTATTAAGCATGCCCTGGGGTAATACAGTCCATTGATACCTTTCTGTAGGTTGACCAGCATTCAACACTGGGACTGTAAAGGCAAAGAAAGGCTTATCTTTCTTGCACAAAGGAATGGTAAAGAAGCAATCTTTCAAATCAATAATCATTACTTGATATTCTCTAGGAATCATGTTTGGATTTGGGGTTCCACATTGTAGTGGCCCCATTGGTTGTAGTATTAAATTAATTGCCCACAAATTATGTAGCAGTCGCCATTTGCCAGATTTCTTTTGTATAACAAATACAAATACGGGTGTGTTAAAAGGGCTTGTAGTAGGTTCAATATGACTGGCAGCAAGCTGTTCTTTCACTAATTCATGTATGGCTTTAAGTTTTTCTTGTGTGAGAGGCCACTGCTCAATCCATATAGGTGTTGTGGATTGCCACACTAGAGGAAGAACAGAGGGCTGAGCCATGATAGACATTAGTCATCAATGACTAATTTTGCTTGGAATTGTAACATCAAATCTCTTCCCCACAGATTTACATGAATGGGGAGTATAACTGGCTTCAATTGGACAGTACATTTTCCATCAAGAGCTGTTATCATAAGCCACTTGGTGCTGCGTCGGGCTGCGTAGGGTCCTCCAACTCCCCACACGGAGAGTGATTCCATAGTAGGCCAATCTGCGAGACAATTGTCAGTGGCTATGACAGAGACGTCTGCGCCAGAATCGAGGACTCGTTCAAAAGATCTGCCATTTAACAAATATACACGCTTTGGTTTTTCTTCCCGAATTGATTGTGTTACTGCCATAATGCTAGGATGTAGGGAATGGATAGGATTCATAGAACCAAATCCTCCACTTCCTCTACTAATTTGCTTACCTCCTGCTGGCACTATATATGAAACAATTACCAATTGTACCCAAGAATCTCCTTGTTTTAAAGTCATAGGCACCCTTGTTTCAAATTGTATAATAATAATAATAATAATAATAATAATAATAATAATAATAATAATAATAATAATAATAATAATAATAATAATAATAATAATAATAATAATAATAATAATAATAATAATAATAATTTTATTTGTATACCGCATCCTCTCCCCGAGGGGACTCGGAGCGGTGCACAGGGAGAATTAAAATAGCTATAAAATACATAAATAGAATAGATAAAAACAAATTAAACTAAAATTATCCCTGCGCTAAAATCCCCAATTATAGATTGACTAAAATCCCCTAAAATCCTAATAGACGGAGACTAACCCAGGCCGGCCAGACAGAAAAAGTGTGTTTTAAGTTTTTGACGGAAGGAGCGGAGGTCCGTGGTTGTTCTAATTTCGGGGGGAAGGTCGTTCCAGAGGGCTGGGCCCGCCACAGAGAAGGCCCTTCCCCTGGGCGTCACCCACTGGCACAGCCTAGTGGACGGCACCCAGAGAAGTCCCTCTCTGTGGGAGCGAATCGGCCGCAGGGATGTATGGGGCAGGATCCGATCCCGCAGATAACTAGGTCCCGTGCCATGGAGCGCTTTAAAGATGATAACTAACACCTTGAAGCGCACCCGAAAGATGACAGGCAGCCAGTGCAGCTCATGCAAGAGCGGTGTTATATGGGTAAACCTGGAGGTTCCCATTATTGCTCGCGCGGCTGCATTCTGGACCAGCTGAAGTCTTCGGGTGCACCTCAAGGGGAGCCCCATGTAGAGCCCCATGTATCATAATTATTCCTTCATAATCTGAGTCAATGACTCCAGAGATGACAAAAATCCTTTTGGTTCCTGCGGAGGATCGAGGGAGGACCAATCCCACAGTGTTATCAGGTAATGGTCCTTTCAATTGTGATGACATTAAGGTAACAACTCCAGGGAAAGGAATGAATTTATCTTCTTGATTAATCAAATCAATACCTGCATTACCTCTCGTAGCTGCTTTAGAATTTTTGATAATAGTTGCGGCAATTGGGCATGGTGGCAATCAATATTGGCATATTCATAGGCTAGCCTTTTCATTAATTCTCTGCTAGCTTCCTCATTATCTACTTGCCACTAAATAGCTTCTTGCAATTTATCAATAAAATCAGAATATGTTTCACCAGCACCCTGTCGAATTGCTGCAAAAGACTTACTAGGTTTGCCTGAGACTGGCACTTTCTTAAATGCTTTGATCACATAATACCCTATTACGGGGTATGCTGGCGGGGGTGTGCCTGCAGCTTGTTGTTGTACTGTGGTAAAAGCACCAATTCCGTACAGTTGGTCTGGTAGATATAAACCTCCTGAATTGTTTCCTGCATGAATCGCCTCTCTCTGGTATTCTGAATCCCAAACAACATACTGTGCTGGAGTGAGAAGCATGCGAAACAAATCCTTCCAATCTTGTGGGATCAAATTATAACCATTAGATATGCCTTCCACCATTCCAATAGTATAGGTGGAATGCAAACCTGCCTTAGTTCTCTCAGAATTTGATAGGGCAAGGGATTCCACTGATATTGAGCTTGCCCCTGTGGATTAACTGTTTGTGTTACCAGAAAAGCTTGGAGACCCTCTGCAAATTCTACCCCAGTGAGGGTTCCTGTTTGCTGCTCTTCCTGAAACCCTGCTCCGACTGCACTAAATGTCTCCTGTGAAGGTATGACCTGTAAAGTAGCAGTCGGGGAGCTAGGCTCCACTGGCTTTAGCATAGTTGCTGCTGCCAGGAGAGTTAGCTGAACATATGGTGTAGGGGGAGCAGACCCCTCCTCAGGAAGCAAAGAGAGAGATGGTGATGGTGCCTTGAGTTTATGAGTCCCCATAACCTCAATTCCTTCCTTACATTTTTGCCACAGCAACAAATGTCGTATTTGTGCTCGTGGTGGAGAATACAAATGTATTCCGATTTTTACCCAGTCCCGCAAGTCTAAGGTTCTTGCTTCAGGATACCATGGGCACTGACAACCTATTTCCTTTACTAACTGCTTTAAATATCTTAACCTAATTCCTGCTGTTCCATTATTTTTAAAAATTTTCTTCAGCTCTTTTGCATGAACCTTCTGTGGAGCTGACAGTTCCCCACCCATACTCACAAATCTGTGGGAGCGAATTTCGCTGAGGTGCACCTGGGTGCATCCAGCTGAATGAGTACAGGGAGATCTCCATTAGCATCACCAGATGTTGTTGCGGTGAAGAAAGATGCTTAGACAGAATCAAATCTCTGGGAAGGCACCCAGAACAGCTGTGCGAGCTCCCTTTTTATTTGTCATAATCCATTTACGTGGCAGAAGCTGATTTATTGATCAAAGTGCACTTGTAATGATTAGCTAAAAAAAACTCATGGTTAATACAAAGCTCATGGTTAATGCTTATCCATGTGGACAGTTCAAAGTTTAGTGCTGCAAGCGATGTAATGTGCTTACGTGCCAACTCTTAAGTTTCACTCTCTTTGAAGAATTAATCATGAAGGATCACTATGTTGACTGTTGCTTTTTTCAGCGTGGTTTGCCAGCCACTGAGAAAGCAATAATCTCCACAACTCCACACCTCATAGAGTGTTGAGTAAATGCTGGAATTGGCTATTCTAAATAATTGATATAATTGTTTATAATTATAATTATAATTATATAACAAATTATATAACAAATAATTGTTTTGAAAAAAATGGATTTTGATTGAAATGAATGCCTGCTGGAAAAAAGGCAGCATGGAAATTTGAGGAGAGAGCCCCATCTACTAATGATTGGAAAATAAACCATACTTTTATAATTTTGGACTCTTTCTGAACTAGATTGAGATTTTATTGTTTATTCCACTTTTATTGCTATTATGAGTTGAAAGAAAAGCTGTGGAAATGAGAGGACTTTTTAATGAGATGACTTTGCTGTTCCAAAATATTAAGGACTCGATTGATGGTATAGATGAGAAAATGGAAAACATTTTACAAAGAACAATAAATAAAGATCAAATGGTCCATGAACTGCTGGAAGCAACAGAGAGATTAGATGAAATGGACTAGCAAACTGAATATGAACAGGGGAAAAATATGGATCAGAAAAATCAGCAAATGAAGCAAAAGCTCTATGAAGAGGAAAACCAGATAAATGACAAGCAAAAGGAGGAGAAAGAACAGATGGATTGGCCACATCAACAAATAAATCAAGAAATGGAGCAAAAAATAGGACTGACAAATCAGTTGGTAAAGGAAGAAAGACCGAAGAAAAAAACAACAGACAAATTGACAATTGGAGAAACAGGAAGACACCTTTGATAAGGAGATTGGGACATGGGCACACATTTGGGAGAATTGGCAGGATAAGATTGAACTGGGAAAATGTTTGATTGTACAAGAAAATAGAGATGAAGATAGAGATAGAGATGAGAAGTATGGGAGGTGGAGAAGAAGGCGGAGCCTCCCGAGCCGACACAATTGGGCTCCCTAAACTGCAGGGACCCGGCTGGAATTTGCCTCCCCCGTGATTCCATAAGGAATCTAAGCCGCCCCGGAGAGGTGGGTGCAGGGACCACGCAAGATCCCTGCCCGACACAAAGCAAAATCTCTGAAGGGAGACGAATCGCATCCCCCCCCTTTTCTGGAGGGTGGACCAAAGGCAAAGGAGAATCTTTGAAATAAGAACCCTTTCTGCTGGAAAATACCGGGAAGGTACTTTGTTTTGTCTTTGAAACACTCTGCTAAGAAACCTTTTTTTTTAACCAAAACTTTGAATTTAAAGATAAGCTGCGAACTTAAATTGAAGTGTGAGATTCCTCCGGTTCACAGAATGTTTTGAAATGGCCGACTGAACTGATAACAAAAAAATACTTACTTACGTTTGCGCTGAAAAGGACTGGTTATGACTGAACTTTCTAATTCTTTTTTTTCTGTCTTTTTGATTTATTCCACTCAAAACTTTGAAACTTGGAGCACTTCCATAATCCTATAATTATTCGGACACTCTATTGCGCATTTTAAAACTTAAATAAGGACCATATCTTATCT
This sequence comes from Rhabdophis nuchalis, assembly GCA_039707465.1. Lineage (NCBI taxonomy): Eukaryota > Metazoa > Chordata > Lepidosauria > Squamata > Natricidae > Rhabdophis > Rhabdophis nuchalis. The sequence continues at coordinate 97,034,618 of CM077647.1, forward strand.
TTTTTTTTGTCTCTGTTTTCCTTCCAACAAAAAAGGACTGAAACACTTTGAAACTATTTAAACTATTTCTTACATCGTATCGCTCTTGGAAAGACAGTGGGCGGACACATATGAACAGATTTACTGGAAATATTGTTTAGAAACAAACTAACAGAGATAAGCTAATTGTTAACAAGGTAATTGGAGCTACTTTTTCCTAGTTTGCGGATTCGCCAAAATGTCTATGCACATAGATATATTCACTGCAGAAAATCAGGAGCTTTTGGCTGAAATCTTGAGGGAATTGAAAAACTTTCATGTAATACTCGACATTGCATCAAGTGAAGAAATTAAACAGATTAGAGAAATTAAAGAAGAAAAGGGAAATGAGGCTGTTTGTGGACTGGATTTAACTGAAGAAGAAGGAGAAGATCCAGGAGAGGAGATAAGATCAAGACCCCATCAGAAATTTGAATTTCAACCTGACTGGCAAAAGGAAGGACAAAGAGAACAGAAGACAGAGGAAATCACATCAGAGATAGACTTGATATTTGAAAATAAATCAAATTTGAGGAAAAGAATTGGTCAGCACTATGATTGTACAGCTATACAGGATCACAATGTGCCAATGGAAGTTTGTAAAGAAATTGGGAAGAGGAAAAAAAGCCGATGGAGAATGTGGAGGCAAATTTAATTCATCCTTGGAGAGACAACGGCTGAAAAGAGGAACTTTTATCCCTTGATGAGTAATAATTAGGTTGGGTTTAAATTACTATCAAGGATTACTAATTAATTGATTGTTAATAATAATTATAGATTGCTTATAATATTATGTTTTTGTTAATGATATATATTTGCTTATCTATAGATGGGAAATTATAGAATACCCTTGGTAAATGATCAATCAATTAACAACTACTCATAAAATTCTAGATAATTATATGGAATCTATAGAGATATGATGGGATTAAATAAGGGATATTAATAGCTAACCAGGATTTAAAGATATTATTAAAGAAAAAATAGATTGAGGCTAAAATACTTGATAAGACCTGTGGATATTGATATTAAATTACAGGATAAAATTGTTAGATTTAAAATTAATAAAATGAGATTACTTATGAATAATAACTACTTCTGAGGGGCATAGAATTTATGGATACCCGATTAGATTTTCACATTTTAAAATTTACCTAAATCTATTTATTTGTTGATATTGTTTCTGGTTCTCTTTTACTTGGTTTTGCTTATCAACTTTGGTTTTTTGTTGTTGTGAAGTTTGTATTATTTGTGTTTATGTTAAAAAATAATAATAAAATTATTATTTAAAAAAAGTGGCTAGAGATAGGCCTCATGACCTCCACAATGGCAGAGGCGGTCATTAAGGTACTACGGAGACTTTTCTCCACACACGGCCTGCCCAATATCTTGATCTTTGACAACAGGCCCCAATTTACAGCCATGCAATTCGAGGCCTATTTAGCAGCTCAGGGAATCAGGCATGCCCTTGTCGTTCCATTCCACCCGGCGAGTAATGGTCAAGCTGAGAGAATGGTGCGGTCAGCAAAAGAAGCCCTATCCAGGAAGGGGCCGGATGATTGGCAAACCTGAATCGATCAATATCTCCTCATACAGCACATCATGCCAAGCGCTACCACTGGAAGAAGCCTGTCCAAGCTTCTAATGATTCGCCGAATAAGGTCCCACCTGGACTGGCTGCACCCAAACTATTCTGCCGACAGACCCCCAGATTCGACCAGCAAAGTCAGACACTTTAGCATAGGGGATTTGGTTTATGCCCACAACTACACTGGGGGAACTCTGTGGATTCCTGCCACTGTGATTAACGGACCTCGCTCTTACTTGGTAGAGCTCGAGGATGGTAGAAACTGGAGAAGGCACATTGACCAACTCCGTGGTCGCCTCTCTCACTCCACTCTTAGGGAACCAGAGGTAAATCCTGCACGAGTTAGCCAAAGCCCTACCCAAAAGGAGCACGGTCACTGCTTCTACAGACAACTCAAGCCCAAATGCATCAGGTTACTTATCTGGTAATGTTGCTAGCCCTCATCGAGTTCCGAGTGAAAGCGCTCAAGAAACTCCAGCTGCAGCCTGTGAGCAGTTCCAGAAGCTTCCAGTGGAAGAAGCTCCAGAGGACACAGGTCCATCCAACCTGACCGAAGATCACCAGCCGACTGAACTGCGCAGGTCAGGGCGAGTTTCCAGAAAGCCCGCCTACTTGCGTGACTACATCACAAGTAGGACTATCCCATCAAAGAGGGGAGGAGTGTTACATGCCTGTAACAGTTATCATGATTTCCACCAAAGTCCTCTGTTTAGGCGAGAATAGACCACGATCCCTCAGACGACCGGGTGTGAGTCCCTCCTCGTGAAGTGGGGTCTAGGGAGGCAGTTGGGCGTGTTAGTTGTATACCTGGCTCCTCACTATGCAACAACAGCCCTGCCTGAGCTCCTAGAGGTGATAGCCGTCACTTTTGGTCATGGGGGACTTCAACCTGCCATCGATAGGCGAAACCTCTGGTGCAGCTCGGGAGTTCATGGCTTCCATGACAGCCATGGACCTGACCCAGGTAGTTTTAGGCCCTACCCACAAGGGTGGACACACCCTGGACCTTATCTTCATCTCGGGACAGTGGAGTCGTGATCTGGGAATCGGGGATTTAGCCATCACACCCCTGTCATGGACAGATCACGCTCTCCTTCGGCTGGACTTTCCGATCGCCGCACCTCACCACGGGGAGGCGGAGCCTGATATTCCTATATGGTTCCACCCCAGGCTCCTGATGGACCCGGCAAGGTTCCAGAGGGAACTTGGGCCAATTCCTGTGGACTTGCCCCACGACTCGACTGAGGACCTAGTGGCCACATGCTTAAATGTGGCCACGGGGGCCTTGGACTGAGTCGCGCTCTTGCGGCCTCTCTTGCGGCGATGAACCACCCAGGGTCCTTGGTTTACCGAGGAGCTTAGGGAGATGAAACGCCACAAGAGACGCCTAGAGAGCAGATGGAGATCCTCTCGCTCCGAAGCCGACCGAACACTAGTGAGAACCTATATTAAGACTTACTTAGTGGCGATAAGGGTGGCCAAGCGTGAATATTGTGCCACCCTTATTGCATCCGCAGATAACCGCCCTGCCACCATGTTTGGGGTGACCCGCTCCCTCCTTCATCAGAGGCCGCAGGAAGCCCCTTTGCAGGGTCGAGCATAGGAATTTGCGATTTATCTGCAGGAGAAAATCACTCGGATTCGGAATGAGCTACCCTCCATCGAGAGTGGTCCAGTCGGACTGTCCAAGGCTGTTCTTGTTGTGGCAGGGGGGCCAGGGGACCCCAATTCCTGCCGCTACATTGTGACACCATCCTGGGAGGAGTTTGACTTTGTTACTACCGAGGATATGGACAGGTTGTCAAAGAGACTTAAGGCTACCAGATGTTTATTGGACCCGTGTCCCTCCTGGCTTGTACTGGCATCCTGGGAGACGACACGAGGCTGGCTCCAGGGCATTGTCAACGCATCTCTGAGTGAGGAGTCCTTGCCTGCTATCTTGAAAGAGGCGGTAGTAAGGCCTCTCCTCAAGAAGTCATCCCTGGATCCAGCATTGTTAGAGAACTATCGTCCGGTCTCCAACCTTCACTTTTTAGTGAAGGTTGTTGAGAGTGTGGTGGCCCAACAGTTTCTGCGACACCTGGAGGAAATTAATTATCTAGACCCGCGCCAGTCCGGCTTCCAACCCAGTCACAGCACCGAGACGGCATTGGTCACGTTGGTTGATGATCTCTGGAGGGCGCGGGATAGAGGATATTCCTCTATCCTAGTCCTGTTAGACCTCTCAGCGGCTTTTGATACCATCGACCATGGTATCCTATTGCACCGACTGGGAGGGTTGGGGCTGGGAGGCACCGTTTTACGGTGGTTCTCGTCCTACCTCTCTGGTCGGTCGCAATATGTGTTGACAAGGGGGCAGAAGTCGGCCTCGAGACCCCTCTTATGTGTGGTTCCTCAGGGGTCGGTCCTCTTGCCCCTACTATTCAACACATATATGAAGCCGCTGGGCAAGATCATCCGTGGTTTTGGGGTGGGATATCATCTGTACGCTGATGATACTCAGCTGTACATATCCACCCCAGACAACCCCAACGATGCCGCCGAGGTGATATCCCGGTGTTTGGAAGCCGTACGGATCTGGATGGGTAGTAACAAACTCAAGCTCAACCCATCCAAGATTGAGTGGCTGTGGCTCCCGGCACCCTGGTTCAGCCAGATTACTCCAACTCTGGCTATTGGGGGTGAAACACCGGCCCCCGTGGAGAGGGCGCACAATTTGGGTTTCCTCCTGGATTCCCGGCTGTCCATGGAGGACCATGTGGCGGCCGTGGCCAGGGGGGCCTTTCATCAGGTACGCCTGATACACCAATTGCGCCCCTTATTGGACCGGGCTGCCCTGCGCACAGTCACTCAAGTACTCGTGACATCCCGACTCGACTACTGTAATGCTCTCTACATGGGGCTTCCTTTGAGGTGCACTCGAAAGCTACAGTTAGTCCAGAATGCAGCCGTGCAGGTGATTACGGGAGCGCCTAGACACTCCTATATAACACCAATCCTGCGCGAGCTGCACTGGCTTCCTGTGGTCTTTCGGGTGCACTTCAAGGTTTTGATGACCATCATTAAAGCGCTCCATGGCTCGGGACCTAGTTATATGCGAGACCGCCTCCTGCCCCATACATCCCTTAGACCGATACGCTCCCACAGAGAGGGCCTTCTCAGGGTGCCGTCGGCCGGACAATGCTGACTGGCGACACCCAGGGGAAGAGCCTTTTCTGTGGTGGGCCCTTCCCTTTGGAATGACCTACCCCCTGAACTTCGCACCATCTCCGACCTCTGCCTCTTCCGCCAGTGTTTAAAGACACATTTGTTCCATTTAGCCGGTCTAGCGTAACCTCCATAAATGACTATTTTAGACACTTTTAAATTTGGGGATTTTAATTTGTTTTTAGCGCAGGATGGTATCAAATAAGTTTTTTAAATTTTTTACTTGATTTTGTATTGTATTTTAAATTCCTGTGCGCCACCCTGGGTCCTTTTGGAGAAGGGTGGGGTATAAATTTAATAAAATAAAATATAAAAAAATTAATCTGATTGGCTGACAGTCTGACAATTCCCTATAAAAGGGCTGCTGCCAGATAGAACCTTTACTGTTTGTACATAAGTTGATCTGTGCTAATAAAGAGCTGTTGTTACCAAGACCTAGTCTGCTTTTCCATTCACCCAACTTAACAAAAGTTATTTCCCAATGCCATTAGTGTCAGCATGGACCATACCCACTGCTTCAGGTGGTGCAAGGATGTCAGAGTACTAAAATAATTTTGCAGTGTGGAATTAAAGACATTATTTATCAATTGCAAACCCTTTTATGCTCCTTAACATTTTTCTCCATCTTGGTTGGGGTTTATATACCATCCCAGGTTTACACAAGCAGTGCCCTGAAAAGCCTACCTGACTAGATTCTGTGCACAGAACGGAAATACCCTGTAATTTCTAGGCACTTGATTATCCACTTATGTGGCAGAGAATCAAATGCCTTTTTTGTAATTAATCCATGCTATATTCAGGTAGCATTTTGTCAATTAGGAGTTGATCTTTTGTTCCTCTGCTATTGGGGTGATTTCTTTTCTGCTCAGGTGGAAAGAGATTGTTTTAAATTAGATGCTGTTGAACTGCATCAACTACAACACCATTTAGCAATTTAAAAGTTGTTGGTAAGGAAGTAATTGGCCTGTAGTTGTCTGGTGCTTCCCCCTTTTGCTGGATCTTTCATTATCAGGTAGGTTTTCCCAAGATGTTAGTCACTCTTCAATTTCACCTTCTTGTATACTGGTAAATACTGCACAAGCCCAAGCCATGCTTATGTCCAAGACATAATAAACTGGATATTACATATATATATGTAATAAACTGTTCTTTCTACTCATTTAACATAGTCAGTATTTACCAGTATAATCCTCCCATTAGGGACCCGTCGACCTGCTCAAACCATATCGGGTGGGCTAGTCTTTTTGCTCTGATCCCCAGTTTCAGGACTGTGGTTAGGTTGATCAAGCACCTTGTGCAGCCTGAGTCTATTAGTGCTTGAAAATCCCCCTGGTTTCCTGTTTTGGGGGCTGTGAGGCGTATTGGAAAAAAGATAGGCGCGTGCATGCTCCGCTCAATTACAGTCTCGGAGACTTCGTAGCGGTGGGAAGTTGTGCTGTAATTCCGCGGGACATGCACCCACCAATCTTTTCCTGGGTGTGGAAAAGTGGCGAGCTGCTTCACTGCTGCTGCTTCTGCTACCCCCGAGCCTTGCGCCTGGCAGGGGCATCGGGCAGGGAAGCCGGTCGCATCTCCACCCAGCTCCCTCCGACAGCCACCACGGCACACGTTCTGGGGCTGCGTGGCTGGGAGGGAGATGGACGCGCAGCCCCAGAATGTGCACTGTGGTGCCTGCCAGAGGGAGCCGTGATGGAGACGTGACCGGCTTCCCTGCCCGACGCCCCTGCCGGATGACCTGCCGGGCAACAGCCTTGGTGGTGCTTAAGATGACGGTAGCCGCTGCGGGAGGAGGCGTCCGTAACCTCTGGCATGCTGGCCCTTCTGCTGCTTCCCGGGGTGGGTGGGGGGGAGGAGAGGGAAGAGAGGGAGTGACTGACAGACACAGAGAGAGACATAGGGGAAGGGAGGGAAAGACAGAGACAGACAGAGTCAGAGAGAAAGAGAGGGAGGGAGGGAGACAGAGAGAGACACAGATAGAAAATGACACAGGGTGGGATTGAATCGGAGACAGACGGGGAAAGAGGGAGAGACAGACGTACAGAGACACAGAGAGAGAGGGAGGGAGAGAATCAGAGTGAGTGACACACAGAGAGACAGGGAGAGACAGAGAGAGGGAGGGAGAGACAGATAGAGACTGATTAAGTGAGTGAGAGACAGGCAGACAGACACACACACAGAGTGACAGAGATGGGCAGACGAAGGAGAGAGAGACAGAGATAGAGAGAGAAAGAAAGAAAGAAAAAGGGAAAGAAAGAGAAAGAGAGAAAGAGGGAAAGAAAGAAAGAGAGTGAAAGAGAGAGAAAGACAGAGAGAGAGAGAGACAGAAAGAAAGAGAAAAAGAGAGAGAAAGAAAAAAAGAGAAATGGAGAGAGAGAGAAAGAGAGGAAGGAAGAAAGAGAGAAAGAAAGAAAGAAAGAACTTATGACCACAATTGAGCCTAAAAGTTTGGTGGCTAACCAAGACCGTCGTTAAGTGAGTTTCACCACATTTTCCAAGTTGGCCACGCCCACCCAGTCACATGACTGCTGAGCCACTCCCACAAAACAGGCCACACCTTCCGGCTCTCAAAAGAAATTTCACTCGTGGTATTGTTGATATTTGGCTCCGTTGACTAATGAGTTTGCCCACCACTGGCCTATACTGAAAACTGTACTGAAAATATCACTAGGATCACAATTAATTTTTCTTCTTTCTTCATGCGGAACAGATAGTCTTGCAATTCCCCAGGTGAATACTTTCCAAACTTCCTGTTGATTAGAGGTTTTCACTCCACAATTTCTTCCTTTTGAGAATAAATATTATTCTTAAAGACCTTGATGTCATGTAGAATATATTAATAAAATATAAATTTTGTTTTTTCATTAATTGCTTTGATTTTGTAAATCCTAGTATGCTGAAATGAGGATAATTCTAAATAAACTGAAAGAAACTTTTTTTCCTTGACTTTAAGACATGAATTTAGGAGATAAGCCTATGACAAGTGTTTGTCATAAAAATGAGAAGATAGAATAGTATCTTTCTGCTGCACATGGTACATTTAATGGAAAGCTTAAAGATTGAACTAAATTTATATAAATGTCGATAGGTGTTATCCAAATTTTTTCTTTTTTGTTTGTTTTATTTTTGTCATTTTTATATTAATTGCCATAATGTCTCCTTTTTTAATGTTATTATCATCATTTATGTATTTTTTCACATTGCACTGTAAGATTTTGTATTTTGCTATTACGATTTTAAAAATAAAAATAATTCCATAAAGAAAATCAAAATACTTTGAATCAAATGGGAAAAGAATAATCTTGAAGTGAAAATTGTGTATTTTATGTTAGATATAGCCATGGTGCCTTACACCAAAAAGTATGGATTTGTACTTTTATTGCTGATTTTTAAAGTAAAAGTGTTATTATAGGAGATATCCTGCCCTACTTTATAATTTCCTAGCTCACAATGTGCACTATGAATCTTAATGTTCACCAAAAAACAAGATAAATTTTAGATCCCCTGAGTTCTTTTCTGTTTTTCTCGTTAAGATGGGGAGAAAAGACACTTTCCCAGCATTTTCTCACATACCTAGCTTGCCTCGGTGAGAGTTAATTCAATAGCTAGTCTTGATATGAAAGAAGGCATTCAGATTCTTTCCAACTTCTATTGTTTTCTGATTCTTTCAGTGTCCTGGTATTTCCAGAAAAGTCTATTTGATCGTGAGGATGCCAAATTTTGTAAAATTCTGTTTCTTATTGGAAACAAATGGGAGAAGAAAAAAACAAGGCAAAGAGATAAAGTGACAAGGACACCAATAATTCTTGAAAAAAAACACAATAATTCTTGGGGAAAAAACCAATTAGATCTCCTAAATTCATGTCTTAAAGTCAAGGAAAAAAAGTTTTCTTTCAGTTTATTTAGAATTATCCTCTTTTCAGCATACTAGGATTTACAAAATCAAAGCAATTAATGAAAAAACAAAATTTATATTTTATTAATATATTCTACATGACATCAAGGTCTTTCAGAAGCTACACTCAACGTGTAGTCCTCAATGCAACTGCATCTACATGGAGGGGAGTATGCAGTGGAGTACCCCAAGGCTCTGTTTTAGACCCAGTACTCTTCAACATCTTCATCAATGATTTGGATGAGGGGATAAATGGAGAACTCATCAAATTTGCAGATGACACCAAGCTGTCAGGAATAGCCAACACTCCAGGCTTAAGATACAGAAGGATCTTGATAAACTTGAACATTGGGCACTATCTAACAAAATGAAATTCAATGATGAAAAAAGTAAGGTTCTACATTTAGGCAAGAAAAACAAAATGCACAGGTACAGTATAGGTGGTACCTTGCTCAATAATAGTAACTGCGAGAAGGATCTTGGAGTCCTAGTGGACAACCATTTAAATATGAGCCAGCAGTGTGCAGCAGCTGCCAAAAAAGCCAACACAGTTCTAGGCTGCATATACAGAGGGATAGAAACAAGATCACCTGAAGTGTTAATTCCACTTTAAAATGCCTTGGTAAGGCCACACTTGGAATACTGCATTCAGTTTTGGTCGCCACAATGTAGAAAAGATGTGGACACTCTAGAAAGAGTGCAGAGAAGAGCAACAAATATGATTAGGGGACTGGAGACTAAAACATATGAAGAAGGTTGCAGGAACTGGGTATGTCTAGTTTAATGAGAAGGACTAGGGGAGACATGACCGCAGTGTTCCAATATCTCAGGGGTTGCCACAAAGGAGAGGGAGTCAAGCTATTCACCAAGGCACCTGAGGGTAAAACAAGAAGCAATGGGTGGAAACTAATCAAGGAGAGAAGCAACTTAGAAGTGAAAAATTTCCTGACAGTTAGAACAATTAGTCAGTAGAACAGTTTGCATCCAGAAGTTGTGAATGCCCCAACACTGGAAGTCTTTAAGAGGATGTTGGATAGCCATTGGTCTAGATACATCAGTATAGCTAAATCTCCCTAAAGCCATAACCCCATTGACAGAAGCCAAAAGGCACTTGAAGTCACAGACAACCTTTTATTATCACTTGTTTCTTTAATTGCCTTTGTATTTCTTCTACCTTCTCTTTCTATTAAGAGATATCTTATCTCATATGCCTTTCTCATTTCAGTTCACAAAGTACTACTGTAAACATAAAAATATCAGTTACTGCTCATGTAAAGTCACTCTTCTCCCAGAATCCTTTTATGCTAGCAAAATTGTATGAAGAAAGGAGATAATAAGTATGATTCTCTTTTAGGGTTTATTAAAGAGATAATTGTATGTAAAATTATGGGAGAAACTTAGATTTCTAAAAATATGACAAAAAATAAACTGTGTTGTATTGTTTATTTCAAATCTATAGAGCACAGAAGGCAATGAAAATTAATATCTAACAAATAGATATTCTTTCTCTCTACAGTGAGGAAGAGCAATTCTTTATATAGCATATGACAATCCTTGAAGTATGGCATTATTATGTCACAGAAATATATATACATATACATATATATATACATACACACACACACACACACACACATATACACATTAAATATGAACCAGTATCTACATAATTGTAAGCAAGGTTATGTAAATCATAAGCATGATAAATAAAACAGACAGAGCTATTGACTCATGCAACATCAAAGAATAGAAGAAACAGCAAATATTTGTATTTTATATAAAATAGAACTCTTGATAGAATAGAATTCTTTATTGGCCCAGTGTGATTGGACATAGAAGGAATTTGTTTTTTGTGCATATGCTCTCAGTATACATAAGAAAAATACATTCATCAAGAACAATAAGATACAACACTTAGTAATAGTCATAGGATACTAAATAAGCAATCAAATCATACTAGGAAACTAAATAAAACAATATAAATTGTAAAGTTACAAGCAACAAAGTTATAGTCATAAGTGGGAGGAGATAGGTAATAGGAAGGATGAGAATAATAATAATAGTCTTAGTAAATAGTTTAACAATGTTGTGAGAATTAGCAGAATTATGGCATTCTGGAGAAAAATTGTCCTCATGTCTAGTTGTTCTGGTGTGCAGTGCCCTAAAGTGTTGTTTTGAAGGTAGAAGTTGAAATCATTTATGTCCAGGATGTGAGTGGTCTGTATATATTTTCACAGCCCTCTTTTTGACTCATACAGTATACAGGTCTTCAATGGAAGGCAGGTTGGTGGCAATTGTTTTTTTCCCCTGCTGTTCTAATTGAAGTCTGTGTCTGACTTTTTTGGTTGCAGAGCAAAACCAGACAGTTATATTAGTGCAGATGACAGACTCAATAATTCCTCTGTAGAACTGAATCAGCAGCTCCTTGGGCAGTTTGAGCTTTCTGAGTTGGCGCAGAAATAACATTATTTGTTGTGCTTTTTTGATGATGTTTTTGATGTTAGGTGTCCATTTGAAGTCTTGAGATATGATAGAACCTAGAAACTTGAAGGTCTCTACTGTTGATACTGTGTTGTCTAGTATTGTAAGAAGTGGTAGTATATGAGAGCTTCTCCTAAAATCTACTACCATTTCTATGGTTTTGAGTGGTTTTAATTCAAGATTGTTCCGGTTGCATCACAAGGCTAGTTGTTCAACCTCCCAACTGTATGCAGATTCGTCGTTGTCTCGAATGAGACCAATCACTGTTGTATCATCTGCAAATATCAGTACTTTAACAGAGGGATCTTTGAGATGCAGTCATTGGTATAGAGAGAGAAGTGGAGAGAGCATACAGCTGTGCGTGTGTGTGTGTGCGTGCGCACGCGCGCTAATTTTACAGGTACCTGATGTGATTTTGCCTAGCTTCACCTGTTGCTTCCTGTCTGTTAGGAAGCTTATGATCCATTTACAAGTGTGGTCAGGTACAGCTAACTGATTTAGTTTAATTAGAAGAATATCTGGAATGATGGTATTGAATGCTTAGCTGAAGTCTACAAAGAGGACCCTTACATAGGTCTTTGGAGATTCAAGAAGTTGTAGGATGTAGTGCAGAGCCATATTAATAGCATTATTTGTCAATCTATTTTCTCAGTAGGCAAATTGCAAGGGGTCTAACAGCGGATCTGTGATTATTTTCAAGTGGGCCAACAAAGATTTTCATAACTACAAATGTTAGAGCAACAGGTCTGAAGTCATTCAGTTCCTTGAGAGAGGGTTTCTTTGAGAATGATAGTAGAACATTTGAAGCAAGAAGGAACATAGCACAACATAGTGATTTATTAAAGATGTGGGTGAAGATGGGGGCCAGTTAGCACAAACGTTTAAGCAAGAACTAGTTATCTTGTCTGGACCTTTTGCTTTTCCTGGCTTTTGTCTGTGAAATAGACCTTGCATGTCATTTTCTGTAGTCACCAGAGGTGGCAGGACCAATGGGATGGGGTTAATTGTAGGAGACTTAGTTGTTGTTGGTGTGTCTGAGATGGTGATTGTGGAGATAGGTGTATGGTAAAACACATTCAGGTCATTTTCCAGTTGTGGTTCAGCTTGGGAAGGAGGTCTGCTGTAACCAATGATATTTTAAAGAGTTTTCCACATATTTGCTTGTTCATTTGTTGAGAACTGATTCCTTAGCTTTCCAGAGTAGCTTATTTTTGCTTCTATGATCTCCCTTGTTAATACATTTCTGGCCTGATTGTACAGCATTCTATTGCCTTTTCTGTAGGCTTCCTCTTTGGTATGACATAGCTGCTTAAGTTTAGCTGTGAACCAAGATTTGTTGTTACTGTATATTTGCAGGTTTCTGGTCAGCACACATAGGTCTTTACAAAAACTGACATATGATGTTACAATATCTGTGAGTTCATCCAAGTCTGCAGAGGTATCTTTGAAAATATTCCAATCAATGCAGTCAAGGCAAGCCTGTAGCTTTAGCTTTGCCTCCTCAGACCAAGTCCTCACTGATTTAATTGTTAGTACCCACTGATCAGGTTTTTACCTCCCTGTAACTCCTCCCACCCTCCCAATTCTTATGATGCAGCCGGGTCACATGTTCACATTTCCAGCAGTCATTTCCTCAGCAACCGAATAAGCTTCCAATGGTCCCTCACACATGGCACACTCCCATGTGGCCCAGGCAGACCTGCTAGCCGAAAACAAGATGCAGGGCTTGGCACACTCCCATGGGGCCCAGGCAGACCTGCTAGGCCGAAAACAAGATGCAGGCCTTGGCACAATCCCATGTGGCCCAGGCAGACCTACTAGGCCCAAAACAAGATGAGAGGGAGAAATGCAGTAGGTAGGTAGGTAGGTAGATGGATAAACATAGAGAGAGGGAAAAATACAGTAGGTAAGTAGGTAGGTAGAGGGATAAACATAGAGAGATGGAAAAATACAGTAGGTAGGTAGGTAGGGGGATAAACATAGAGAGAGGGAAAAATACAATAGGTAGGTAGATAAAAATAGAGAGGACTTCCTTCCGGTTAGCCGGAGGCGATGGTTGGGTCCTTGACTCGCCTGCCGCTTGGTTGCTCCGGCGGCGCCTTCGGGGACAGGGGGCTCTTGCTAAAGAGCCCCCACCGCACGGACGGCTCGCGGTGAGTCCCCTCACCTCAACGGCAGTCGGGGGTGGTGGCTCCCGCCTTGTCCTAGGCGCTGGAGAGCGAGTTGTGGGGGGGAGTTCCTCTTTCGTCCCCTTCGCCGATGGAGAGCCGGAACAGCTGCTGCAATTAAAGACGGGCTGAAAAGCTGGGGCTGAAGGCAACACTGAGGCTCATAGCTACAGAGTGGATTGTGAGTGATTCCAAATTAATGCTTTCAACTTTCATTTTAAAAGAAAAAGGAGGAGGGAGTTTGTAAAACCCCTCCTTGGAAAGGAAAAAAAAGCGGCGTTTTGAAATGTTCCCCAGGCTTGGGGAGGTGGAGAAATTAACATCCAATTTTTAAACTACAAATGAAAGTCTTTCACTTTAAGATTCTTAATGATACTTTGTATCTCTGTCTTGCAACAATTGATATGGACTTTCACTAGTTCTCTGCGGCTTCCAGAGGGGCAGGGAAGATGGCGTTCCTTTGTTCTCAGCAAGAAATACTTATCTTTGAAATTTGCTGACACTCCCTCGTCTTCGGGACTGAATTTTTTACCAGTGGATTAATGTAACTGATTATTAGGACCTTTCCCAGATGTGCCTTCTTCTTTTTTCCTTATCTGATTGTTTTTAAAAATTGTTCTCTCTTGGGATTGTAAGTAAATTGAACTTTGAATTTGGATATTGACTTTTACTCTCTCCTCGCCTCACGGACTACCTCTCCAACAGACGCCATATTAGTGACAAGAACTTAACACTTTCATTATGGCTTCAAAAAAGCAGCCACACCAACCTAAGATTACTTCAATGTTATCCAAAGAAACAGAGGTGGAAGCTACACAGTTATCAGCAATAGAGGAAACTCTTCAAAACATCATGAAAAAAATAAAAGAAATCCGGAAAGACAATGTTAGCTCAAAATTGGAACTTTTGGAGACACAGAAAGCACTAATGGAAAACAAACAAAGAATTGATGGCTGAAATGAAGGGAGAGATAAAAAATTCTCAAAGAAAAATTGTGGATTTAGCTGGTCATATGTCTAGAATGGATTTTGAAAGGATGTCTTACTTTTTAAGGTTTCAAAATGTTCCTGAATTAAGCTCTGAGAATTTAAAAGATTTAATGAGTATGATGTTAGCAGATTATACCAAAAAGAGCAAAGAAGATATTTGGGGGGACATCGATCTGATCTATAGAATTAACTCAGCATATGCCAGAATAAATGAAGTACCCAGAGAGATACATATTAAATTTGTAAGAAGGTCAATAAGGGATGGGATCCTGAGAACACAGAGAGACGGTCCCTTGATATATCAACAGAATGAGATTGCCATCTTGAAACAGATCCCGAAAAAGATTAGAGAAATAAGAAGGAAATATTCCTTCTTATCAAAAAGATTATATAAAAAGGGGGTGTGGTTCAAGTGGTTGATGCCCGAGGGAATGTTAGTGTTCTGGGAGGGGGGGAGAGTAAGAATTAAAACAATTGCAGAGGCGGAAGCCTTTCTTAAAAAACATTCCCCAATCCTGGAGGATGAAAATGGGGGAATGGGAGGGGCCACAGCTCCGCCCACTGGAGGTCAGGGAGAGGAAGATACAATTGCTAAAAGACTCAGATCTCACAAATGACTTTTTTCTATATAGTGTAACCTTTATCTGGATTTTTATAGAAACAATGATTGATTGCATGAATATAAAATGATATATCTGTATCTCTTTCCACTTTGTAGGGAAATGAAAAATGTATTGTATTATCTTCTTTTTTGTATGAAGCCTCGGAGGGGGCCGACACCTCCAACATAGATGTCATCAAAATATCTCTTTAATACTTTATACCTTTTTCCTATTTTTAAAATTTTGTAAAAACCAATAAAACTTTTTTCTCATTAAAAAAAAAAATAGAGAGAGGGAGAAATACAGTAGGTACGTAGATAGAGGGATAAACATAGAGAGAGGGAAAATACAGTAGGTAGGTAGGTGGATAAACATAGAGAGGGAGAAAAACGGTAGGTAGGTAGGTAGGTAGGTAGGTAGGTAGGTAGGTAGGTAGGTAGGTGGATAAACATAGAGAGAGGGAAATACAGTAGGTAGGTAAGTAGGTAAAGGGATAAAGAGAGAGAGAGGGAGAAATACAATAAGTAGGTAGGTAGGTAGGTAGGTAGGTAGGTAGGTAGAGGGATAGTCAGAGAGGGAAAATACAGTAGGTAGGTATGTAGGTAGGTAGGTAGGTAGGTAGAGGGATAAAGAGAGAGGGAAAATACAGTAGGTAGGTAGGTAGGTAGGTAGGGGGATAAACATAGAGAGAGGGGAAAATACAATAGGTAGGTAGGTAGGTAAAAATAGAGAGAGGGAGAAATACAGTAGGTAGGTAGATAGAGGGATAAACATAGAGAGAGGGAAAATACAGTAGGTAGGTAGAGGGATAAACATAGAGAGAGGGAAAATACAGTAGGTAGGTAGGTAGGTAGGTAGGTAGGTAGGTAGGTAGGTAGGTAGGTGGATAAACATAGAGAGAGGGAAAAATACAATAGGTAGGTAGGTAGATAAAAATAGAGAGAGGGAGAAATACAGTAGGTAGGTAGATAAAGGGATAAACATAGAGAGAGGGAAATACAGTAGGTAGGTAGGTGGATAAACATAGAGAGGGAGAAATACAGTAGGTAGGTAAGTAGGTAAAGGGATAAAGAGACAGAGAGGGAGAAATACAGTACGTAGATAGGTAGGTAGGTAGAGGTATAGTCAGAGAGAGAGGGAAAAATACAGTAGGTAGGTATGTAGGTAGGTAGAGGGATAAAGAGAGGGGGGGAAATACAGTATGTATGTATGTAGGTAGGTAGGTAGGTGGATAGAGAGAGAGGGAAAATACAGTATGTACGTACGTATGTATGTATGTATGTATGTGGGTAGGTAGAGGGATAGAGAGAGAGGGAAAATACAGTATGTAGGTAGGTAGGTAGGTAGGTAGAGGGATAAAGAGAGAGAGGGGGAAATACAGTAGGTAGGTAGGTAAGTAGGTAGGTAGAGGGATAGAGAGAAGGGGGAGAACAGTAGGTAGGTAGATAGGTAGAGGGATAAAGAGAGAGAGAGGGAAAATACGGTAGGTAAGTAGGTAGGTAGGTAGGTAGGTAGGTAGGTAGGTAGGTAGGTAGGTGGATAAACATAGAGAGAGGGAAAATACAGTAGGTAGGTAAGTAGGTAAAGGGATAAATACAGAGGGAGAAATACAGTACGTAGGTAGGTAGGTAGGTAGGTAGGTAGGTAGGTAGGTAGGTAGGTAGGTAGGTAGAGGGATAGTCAGAGAGAGAGGGAAAAATACAGTAGGTAGGTAGGTAGGTAGGTAGGTAGAGGGATAGAGAGAGAGGGAA
Source organism: Rhabdophis nuchalis (assembly GCA_039707465.1). Classification (NCBI taxonomy): domain Eukaryota; kingdom Metazoa; phylum Chordata; class Lepidosauria; order Squamata; family Natricidae; genus Rhabdophis; species Rhabdophis nuchalis. The sequence goes on from CM077647.1 coordinate 97,051,314, forward strand.
AAATACAATAGGTAGGTAGGTAGGTAGAGGGATAAAGAGTGAGAGAGGGAAAATACAGTAGATAGGTAGGTAGGGGGATAAAGAGAGAGAGGGGGAAATACAGTAGGTAAGTAGGTAGGTTGGTGGGTAGAGGGATAGAGAGAGGGGAGAAATACAGTAGGTAGGTAGGTAAGTAGAGGGAGAGAGGAAGAAATATAGTAGATAGGTAGGTTGGGGGTTATACAGTCGTTGTGGGTACATGTTTGTGTGCAGGTGTAGATCTACACACACATTGGTTGGCCATTTAACCAGATTGGGCCACAGCAACGCGTGGCCGTGTCCAGCTAGTACTTCATAAAGCAATTACAAAATTGGATTTTACTGTCTTACCCCATCTATTATATAGTCCAGGTTTGGTGCCATGTGACTCTCACCTTTCCTCAAAATTGAAACAATATTGTCAGCATGTGTCAAATGAATAGGCAGAAAAGACTGAAATGACAAGGTATGAAGGTGTTTATAAAGGCTTTAGCATTCTCCATTCTTGTCAGAAGTGGATAGCATATGGTAGTGATTATGTACCAAAGTAAACACAGGTAACAAAATAGCTCATTTCAAGTATTATTTATTAAAATATCTTGAGACATTAAAATTATAGATATGAGGGCATTATCTGTAATTCAATCTTTGTCATTCTTTTCCCTCCAACCTTCCAATATTTCCTGACTACTAGGAAACAGTAATTGTATTTCCACAATCACTATTACTTAAAAAAATATTCCTATTATGCACACATACACAGACATAGAAATCCCAACTGAATAAATAAGCAGATGCATCCTAAAATAAATAGTAACAATAAAATGCCATAGGAGCCAAGAATCATTAAAGGAGTAAAAACAAATTGTTTGATTCATTAATTCATTCATTGATTAGGTGGTATTAGAGAATTTAGCAATAGAAACCCATGTTTCTATTGCTTCATAAAAGTAAGTTTGATTTCATATTATTCTCTCCTAAAAGTCCTAGAAACATGTATCATTTGGCAAATATTCTTAGTATTCAAGGTGCTGAAAGAGCTGCAAGAAGATTTTAATTTCACATTACTTTCTGCTGTTAATGTTTAACAAATCAACATTCACTGCTGGACTCCCGAAGTGTCATGTGAATGTTAGAAAGATTAAATCTGTCTTTCAAAATCCTTTTGAAGAATCCTATTAATTTTCAGCATCTTATCTCCTGATGTGCAATCACTGAATAAATATGGTTAACTAAGTACATTTTGATTGCACAAGTGGTGTTTTCCCACCCCTATCCCACGCACAGTGTAGTTTTCATAAGAATATTTTTAAACCTTTTTATCTGAGTCATCATTAATTAGTTTTATATATGATAGATATGACATCAAAAATCATAAAAAAGAAAAGTTTAAGGAGGAAGAAGCTGATGAGATTGCCATATTTAATAAGGAATATTTTTAGCCTCAGTAGCCTCAAATTACCTGTTGTTATCATTGCACTTTTAAAAATAATCTTCATGATGATTCATTTAGAGTGCCTCAGTGCACTCTTCAGAACTCACTTCATATGCTGGAAATGTGTAAATATTACCTCTAATTAAAGGTAGAAAATAAAGTAAAGTATTTTAAAAATAAATAAAAATGAAGGTACATTTGTGTCTCATAGAAGTAATTAACCAAGTTCTCATTGAATTACATTCAGTGTTGTTATTTTTTTAATTATCAGTTTATTATATATAAAGTTTTCATTAATCATTCTAACTATATATTTAATATTTAGCTCTTTAAGCACAATCTTATCAGCTACTATCTGGCATCACACAATGCTAAAAAATCTTGAATCATGAAAAAATAATCAATTTTTTAATAATTTTTTTTTATTTTTTATTTTCAAACAAACACAACACAAAAAATCCTCCTTCTTTACATACTGTAGAACAGGGGTCCCCAACATTTTTTGCACCAGGGACCGGTTTCATTTTAAAGAAAATTCTGCAGACCGGCTGGCCTAGAGGAGGAGGGGGGAGGGGGAACAGGCGGCACATGTGGACGCGGGGGGGGGGGGAGTCGGCTCACTTGGCCCTCTAGGGCAGTGGTGGGCAAACCTATTAGTCAATAGAGCCAAATATCAACAGTACCACTACTGAAATTTCTTTTGAGAGCCAAAAGGTGTGGCCTGTTTTGTGGGAGTGGCTCAGTGGTCATGTGACCCGGTGGGCGTGGCCAACTTGGAAAATGTGGTGAAACTCACTTAACGGTCTTGCTTACCAACCAAAATTTTGGGCTCAATTGTGATCATAAGTCCTTCCTTCCTTCCTTCCTTCCTTCCTTCCTTCCTTCCTTCCTTTCTTTCTTTCTTTCTTTCTTTCTTTCTTTCTTTCTTTCTTTCTTTCTTCCATTTCTAGCTGGTCTTTGGTCTTCTGAAGATGGTAAAAATGGATTTATGGGCACTCATTGTATATAAAGGCAGCCCATGACTCTTTGGGATGCTGGTTTGAATCCAGGAAATGACTCAGAGGGTGTGATTGAAATGACCACTGGGAGAAAAATAGCTCTTTAACCTGGTTAACCAAATAGGTAGCTTGAGGTGGAAGGAAATAGGAAAATAGATTTCTTCCTTTCCTTTCCTTTCCTTCCTTCCATTGCCTCCCTCCCCCTTCCTCCCTTCTTTCCTTTCCTCCCTCCCTCCTATCCTCCATCCCTCTTTCTCTTTCTTTCTTTCTTTCTTTCTTTCTTTCTTTCTTTCTTTCTTTCTTTCTTTCTTTCTTTCTTTCTTTCTTTCCTTCCTTCCTTTCCTTCCTTCTTTCACCCCTCCCTTCCTCCTCCCTCCCCCTTCTTTCCTTCACTCCCTCCCTCCCACCCTCCATTCATCTTTCTTTTTCTATTTTTCTTTCTTTCTCTTTCTCTGTTTTTTTGTCTCTCTCTCTCTCTCCTCCCTCCACCCATCTCTGTCACTGTGTGTTTGTGTGACTGGTTCCCTCTCTCCCTCCCTCTCTCTATTTCTGTCTCTCTAAGTCTGTCTCTCTGTGTGTCTGTCATTCTCTCCCTCCCTCCCCCCTGGGAAGCAGCAGAGGGGCCGGCATGTCAGTTGGGGAGGTAACAGCTGCCTCATCCCGCAGCGAGCAAGCGGGCAGGTGGGCAGAGGACCTGAGCCTGCAGCTACCTTAAGCACCACCGAGGCTGTCCGGGCGCCACACGGGGCTGGATGGGAGGTGGGCGTGTGGCGCCTGGATGGCCTCGGTGGCGCTTAAGGTAGCCACAGCTCAGGTTCTCCGCCTGCCCGCTCGCTCGCTGCGGGATGAGGCAGCCATTTATATATAACAAAATTTCTAATCTTCCTTTCATAGGTACAATTTAATATTCATGTCCAATTACCTTTTGTCAAACCAATACATATGTATACATTATTATCAATTATCAATTATTTATTTAAACATATCCATTGTCACTAAATTTAACTAAATTTAACTAATTTTGGTTTATACACTTTTATCTGTCAACCTTTGTCTTTCCAGTAATAATGCAATCTCATGTCCTTTGCCATTTGTGGGATTAGTCTTCTCATTATCTCCTTAATCAGATTTGTGTGGACTCCTCTTCGCAACTCATTGCTTATTGAATCTTTTATATGGTCTCGATACACTCCATCTGTTTCCTTAATCAGCTTATCTTTAGTTATCAATGTTGTTACTGATAGTATTTCTCTCCTTAAATCCATCAATTCTTTTACTTTTTTCTTCTTCTTCCATACCTTGCCATCTGGGGTTCCCGACAATCTAGCTCCCCTTTCCATATCCCACTCTTTCCATTTCCAAGCACAATCCATTCACTGTAGATGTCAGCAGATTTCTTTTTTTTGTATTCATTTCTCTCTTTGGTTTTTAGGACTCTAACTTCACTTTTCCCAATCGATAAACATCTTCAACTTCTCCATCATATTTTGCTGATATATACTCTATGTTTCCCAACTTCTTCTCAATTCTCTCTGATACATTTAATAACTTTTGGATTTCAAACATTGTCTTTTGCAATGTTAAGGTTTCTTTCTGATGTTGAAATTGTGCCATTATTCCAGCTGATAGACACTGCCACTCTGGCTTTGACTGCTCTTTATTAGATTAACTACAAATTCACAATACAATCTGATTTTCACTTTTCTCTAGTTGGCAATAAACTTCAAAAGAACACCTGTATAAACAATTTGTGTTCTTTTTCTTATCACTCTCTAAGGCCTTGGAGTGCAAAATCAAAATGATCAAAGGGAGAAGTGAAAGTGCGATGTTTTCAATACACAAAACCTCCAACCTCCAAGTGGCAGTGTTGTTCTTTCTCTCTGGTGTTACAATCCTCTTTGTACTCCTTTTGTATCTTTTTTATAATCCAAGTTTTAAAAAATGTATGTAAAATAAAATAGAAAAAAGGAAAAACTCATGTAGGAATCAAGAAGAAGACTTTTAATCCATAGGTTACAAAATTAAAAAAGAATAGAAGAAGAAAACTTAATCCATTCACTTTAAAAGACTTGCGTAAATCCCATCCATAAAATTACTTTTAAAAAGAAAAATAACACACTGTCCAATACAATTCAACGCTTAATTTCGCCACTTATTCCTTCTGTTCTAAAATTTAGTTTAGCTTTAAGGTTTTTTTGGGAAGTCTCTTTTAAAACAGTAAAAATTCCTCACCAGCTTTAAACACTTTCTCCTTCCATTTCCTTCCATTCCGGAGCCATCCCAACTTCATCAATTTAGGCTGAGCTTTTGTCACCAGTTAGAAGAACTTATCCTGGATCAATCAGGGACTTTGCGGTGTCCCTGAGACCAGCAGGATGTATTTTTTCTGTTCACTGTCTCTACAGGACAGTTTAGGTCTGATTGGACTACCCAGCAGCAAAAGTATTGGTGACGATCTCAAAGCTTTAAGATCGCATGCCTGGGCTTCGTTTCCAGTTTCTGAAGGCGACAGACATGCTTTGTGCTCTGTCTGCCGCTTGCTGTACCGGTGGGCTCCTTTGAGAGCACAGAAGACCCAGGGGGGAGCCTTCTGCTGTAGGGGTGGCTTGCTGGGAGCCCCCAGCCTGGCGGCGGCCAGTGGAGCGCTCCCAGCCTTGCTCTATGAGCTGGTAAGCAAAAAGGAGGGGCAAACCTTGCCTCTTCGCCAGATGGATCCCGGGAACAGTAAAAAGAATGAAAAGAGTAGCTGAAATGCTGGAGATGGAGGGCGCTCCCTAATCTCCTGATGAAGGATAAGCGATAAGCCACTGTAAGTTCCAATTCAATCAATTTTGAATGGAGATTGGAGGGGGGAGTTTTCAACCCCTCCCCTTGAATGAAGCGGCAATTAAGTGATCCCTCTCCATTGAAATAGAGAGAGGAAAGGATTAACTTGCTATTTGAACTAACTATGGAAAAGAATTGCATCGTGTCGTATTTGCAACAGTTTTTCACAGAGCTCTTTTAAAAAAGAAAGTAAATGGAACTTTCACTTCTCTTCCTGTCAGAAGGCGGGGCAAGATGGCTTCTCTTTGTTCTCCATTTTTAACTCCCCTACATTGGTGAAGCTTTTCCCTCCATAATTACCAACGAAGGATTTTAAACTTTTTATTGCTAACATTTCTCCCAGAGGCTCCCAAATCTCTCCCAATACGCGGACTCTTGGATGTGGATTGCAAGATCTCTTTTCTTTAAAGTGAACTCTTAGGACTGAACTTTCACTAGGACTCTGACACCTCGAACTGTCTTGGTTGTCCGTTTCTCCGGTGCCATTTCTTTACCAACTGAGAAATTAGAACTGACACAATGGCTTTTAGAAAGCCACCAACAGAAAAGTCAACTTCCGCCCCATCCTCAGCCATCTCCAGCCCGACTACACAACCGAAGATTTCTTCACTTTTACAGAAAGAACCTGCTGGAGAGGGCTCAAAGGATCCATCAGTTATAGAAATGTTTCAGGAAATAATGAAAAATATGAATAATATGAATGAAAATATGAATTTAACACTAGAACTAAGGGAAACACAACAAAGCACAATGGAAAATAAACAAAAAATTGTGAAGCTAGAAGAAGGGGCGGCTGAGATAGGGGAAGAGGTTAAGGAGATCCGGAGGGAGGGTTTAGAACTAGGAGCCAATATGACTAAAATTGAATTTGAAAGAATGTCTTTTTTTCTCAGATTCCAGAATATATCAGAGTCAGAAAATGAAGATCTTAAAGATGTTATGAGTACAATATTAGCAGAATACCTTAAAAGAGATAAAGAGCAACTCTGGTGGGATATGGACCTGGTTTATAGAATTAATTCAACTTATGCTAGGATGCATAATGTACCAAGAGAGGTTTATCTTAAATTTCTTAGGAGATCCACAAGGGATGAGATATTGAGGACCCAAGGGGATGGAAACTTAAAGTATCAGGATAAGGAAATAATCGTTTTGAAACAAATTTCGAAAAAAATTAGAGAAATAAGAAGGAAATATTCCTTCTTGTCTAAGAAATTATATAAAAAAGGAATCTGGTTTAAGTGGTTATTACCCGAGGGAATGCTGATCTTCTGGGAGGGGGGCAGAGTAAAAATTAAAACACTAGGTGAGGCGGAGGCATTTATTAAAAAACATTCTCCCCAGCTGGGAGGCGAAGATAGGGGAACGGTGGGAGCGACGGCCCCACCCGGGGACAGGGAAGAAGAGTCAATTGCGAAAAGACTTAGATCGCAAAAATGATTTTATTTGAAATCCTATTGTAATTGTTAATACAAGATAAAATGGCAAAGAAAAAGATGATTGAATATATGGACTGTAAAATGTAATCTTTTTATATGTTTATCCTTTACTTTTAAATTGTAAATTTATGAAGTTTTGGGAGGGTCACCACCAACGGCAGGGAAGCTACCAAAATGTTATTTTCACCCAATACCTTTTTCCCTATATAAATTTTGAAAACCAATAAAAATCTTTTTTAAAAAAAAAAAGATTGCATGTCTGTCTCATCGCGGTTGGCTCCTCCTCCAAGAAATAATCTCTTAATCCAGCCATATTCAACAACCTTTACATAGTTTACAATCTCTCCTTTTTGACTAGAGATGGGGAAAGAGTGAAAGGGAATGGCTAAGTTGGGATCTGTATCAGTTCCAAAATATCTTAGAAAAAAGTATATAAATTTGATTCTTCTGACTCATAAATCATACCCATACAAAGGACAAAAACTATATGGTTACTTTGATAGATAACCTTCAATATTTAAGATAAGATAATCATGCTCCTCATAATCCTGACATCACTCACCATTGACCTAGTCTCCTTCTGGATCAAGTTTGAGGCTTGGGAATTGAAGATACTATTTTATGTTTCTTACAATTGTCAGTCAAGGAGAACATTCATAATTGGTCCAGCATAGGGTTCCATGTAACTGCATTATGATATTTAATATATATAAGAAACCTCTTTAATAAGTTATACACAAATGCAGGGTGAAATATCAGAATACTGGTGATGCCCAACTGTAGATTGTCTAAGGCCAAAAGATATCTGAGCTAATGTTGACTGGATGTAAAAACAAGCTCAGACAAACTTGGTTAATATAATAATTATATTAATAAATAATATTGGACTCTGACCAATGGTAGTCTGAACATAATGGGGTAAAATGTTCTCTACTTATTTTAAAGAAAAACCTTTGCTCAGAAAAAAGTATTTCCCTCCTTTCTTCTCTGGCCATTTCAAACAAAAGGGCTGTGGATATAATTCACCTACTGCTGACCTATAACCTAAATTAATTATTTTACAATAGCTACTAATTTGTAAAAAGGCAACATAATAGAATTCAGATTTTCCGGAATATTAATAATTTATTAATTACCCAGGTTTTGGAACTGCAATGGTATATTTCTTGAGTGGTCTTTGGTTTCAGAGATCTAAACATGCAAACGTATTGAGGAAATATGACACTTTCACACTGGGATGTGAAGATCCCAGAAGGAGACCTAATAAATTTACAAGTATTTTGTGGAGAGGTAAACCTTCTCTCCCACCCAGAATGGCCTTTGTGGAGCGGTGTTTATCTGCTGGTTTCTTATAGGTTTGTGCTGCTTTAGCCAGTGCTTTCTTGACATTTTCCCAAGTTGTTTTCAGCATCAACATTCAATCAGTCAAGCTGACTGAGGAGGGAGGGTCCCTTGGATACTCAGGCATTGGGACAAAGTTGATGCCACTCACTACTTTGAACGGCATGAGTCCTGTGCTACTGTGAACAGCATTATTGTGCGTGACCTCAGCAAAAGATAAAAGGTCTGCCCAATTAGACTGCTGATAGTTCACGCAGCACCTCAGGTACTGCTCCATCATGGCATTCAGTCTCTCTGCTGCCCCATTAGTGCTCAGATGAAAAGCTGAACTAAGACCCTGTGATGACCCAATGGATCACAGGAACTCCCTCCAGAACTTAGCCATGAACTGGACTCCTCTGTCTGAGATGATTCTTCAAGGTACTCTATGCAGTCAGTAGATATGCTTCACAAACAGTTTAGCCATCTTGTGAACCGAGGGTACTCCGCTACAGGGAATGAAGTGTGCCTGTTTGGAGAACAGATCTATTACAGTCCAAATCACCATGTTTCCCCCACTTTTTGGCAACCCTACTATAAAGTCCATTGCAATCTCTTCCCACAGCCTCGTTGGCTCTGCCACTGTTTGCAGCAGTCTGGGGGTGGGGGGTTCCCAGTCGTCTCTTCATTTTGGTGCAGATGGTGCAACTTTTCACGTAATTATCCACATCTTTTGTCATGCCAGGCCATCAGAATTGCCTCCGGGCTAAGTGTAAAGTCTTTAGGAACCCAAAGTGGCCTGCCAGTTTGGTGTCGTGGCTCCTCTGGAGAACTAGGGTACGTAGGGATTCTGGAACATAGAGTTTCGTCCCCTTCCATGCAAGGTCATCTCTTTTTGTCAAGATGTGTTGGTTGTTTTGGAACCATGGGTCTGCTAGCAGTTCAGTTTTGAGTCTTATGGTTAGGTTGCTTACAGGTTGGCCTCACCGGTCGTGGCATTGCCGCCTGGTGGTTACTTGGGCAGCTGTTTGAGTAGAAGGAATAATAGCTCCCATTCATGTTTGTACTGAGGCATGCAGGAGAGGGTATCAGCTAGAAAGTTCCTCCTACCTGGAATGTGCTTTAAGACAAAATCAAAATGGTTGAAGTATTGAGACTATCGGATTTGTAGTCTCAATACCCACAAAAGGTTGCTCGGGGTCAGGATGCTTCAGTACCGGCTCCTTTGCAAATATTTCTTTTAGCGTTTTGAACGCCTCTTGGCAGATTAGGTCCCACTGTAGGTGATGTCCCAGACAAGGTTTCATTCCTGGGCTCCCTGCTTCAGGAGGTCTGTCAGGGGTTTGGCAATCTTCACAAAGGAGGGGATGAATTGCCTGTAGAAGTTTGCGAACCCTAGAAAGCTTTGTAGCTGTCTGCAGGTGTGAGGGAATTGCCAGCTTAGGATAGCTTGCACTTTGGCTGGGTCCATCTCTATTCCCTCATTTGACACTTGGTAACCCAGGTAGTCGAGCCATGCACAGTGGAATTTGCATTTCCATACCTTGACGTACAGGTTGGCTGCCAGACGTTTTTCCAGTACTTGGCGGAAAAGGAGTACATGATCATCAATGGTCTCAGTGTAGCTAAGGATGTCATTTAGGTAGACAAGGACCCCCTTGTAGAGGTGCTCATGCAACACCTCATTTATTAACTGCATGAATACCTCTGGGACCCCCTGCAGTCCGAAAGACATCAGTTTGAATTGGAAGCTCCCTAGGGAGCAGTTGAATGCTGTTTTCCACTCATCTCCCTCTCTGATACATACTGGGTAGTATCCTTCTCTGAGGTCTAGTTTGGTGAAGTCTTTTCCCTTGGCCAAGTGAGATAGCATATCTTTCATGAAGGGTAGGGGGTATATGTTGTGTACGTGCATGGCATTTATCCCTCGAAAGTCCACACACAGCCTCATAGTTCTGTCTTTTTTCTCTTTGAAGAGGACTGGTGCAGCGACCCATGGCTTGGCTGACTCAATGAACCCCCTTGCTTGGTTTTTGTCTATGTATTTGCACATCTCTTGCATTTTCTGGGGCATCATGGTGTACAGTTTGGGCTTGGGTAATTTTGCCTCAGGGATGATTTCAATGGCACAATCTGTCTCCCGGTGGGGAGGCAGAACATCGTACTTGGCCTCGCTGAATACTTCTGCGAGGTTCTGATATTCCATCGGAATCAGTTCAGCCTCGGGGTTTTGTCAGATGTGGTTGCCAGTTTTTCTCGTGGGCTCTTTTGGGCGGTTTCCAGTGTGGATGGCATTTCTGCTTGCTGGTGGGAGAGGGGTTGAGGGCCCCTTGATATCCTAAGTCTGCAGGTACCCCCTTGCCACCAGATGATCGGTCCCCACTTATCTAGCAAGGAGAGTCCCAGTATGACTGTGTCTGTCATTTTGGTGGCTATTATGAATCACTAGCTCTGCTAGTTCTAGTCTCACTGGTTCAGTTAGGTGGTTGGCATAGGCTCCTCCAATTAGGGATCCGTCGACCTGCTCGAACCGGATCTGGTGGGCCAGTCCTTTTGCTCTGATCCCCAGTTTCAGGACTGTGATTAGGTTGATCAAGCACCTTGTGCAGCCTGAGTCTATTAGTGCTTGACAATCCCCCTGGTTTCCTGTTTTTGGGGCTGTGAGGCATACTGGAAAAAGGAAAGTGTGAATTGATTCACTCACCATTGGGTCATTTTCTCCCTCGTCCTCACTGTTATATAATCTAGGTGACTGGTTGTTGTTGCTTGAGGTTCTACCACTTTCGCCTGAGAAAGAAGGGGCCTCTGCAGCTTGGATGGCTTTCCTGGATGTGTTGGTGGTCTGTTTAGGGCCTCTTTCTGTTTGTGCTCTGGGCGGTGGGTCTGGCCTTGGTTTTGGGGCTGGTGTTGGGCATGCAGCTGCCATGTGGCCCATCCCCCCACATGTGTAGCATTTCAGCAGACTTCAAGGGAGGGCTGGTCTCAGGGCCTTCTGTGGTGCTGTGTTTCCCCACCACTGAGTGGTCTCAGGTCAGATTAACCCCTCTCTTTTGTCCCTGGTTGCTTTCTCATGTCGGTGGTGCATAGCCCGCTGTCGACTCTTGTTGCTACTCAGAACCACTCAGAGTTGATTTGGGATGTCGCAGTATCCCTTAGACCGATACGCTCCCACGTATCGGGATACGCTCCTCTCTGTGGGATACGCTCCTCTCTGGGATACGCTCCTCTCTGTGGGAGTGTATCCCTTAGACCGATACGCTCCCACAGAGAGGGCCTCCTCAGGGTGCCATCGGCCGGACAATGCCGACTGGCGGCACCCAGGGGGAGAGCCTTCTCTGTGGCGGGGCCAGCCCTCTGGAACGACCTGCCCCCTGAATTACGTACCATCACCGACCTCCGCCTCTTCCGCCAATGTCTTAAGACATATTTGTTTCACCAAGCCGGCCTAGCCTAACCTCCCATGGGGACTTTTAGATAGTTTTAAATTGGGTTTTTAAAATTTGGTTTTAGCGCAGGATAGGTTTATTTAATAGTTTTTAAATTATATTTATTGTATTTTGTATGTTTTTTAAATTTCCTGTGCGCCGCCCTGGATCCTCTGTGGAGAAGGGCGGGATATAAATTTAAATAAATAAATAAATAAATAAGTATGCAGTTACCTGGCCAATTTGCTTGTCCAGGCTTGTTCTGAAAAATGCACAAGCAGCCGCTCTGGTAAAGGGTGAAACTTTCCTATGACCCTCCTAAATTCACAGATGTGCTCTTTGATGGGGCGGACCCTCTGCTTTAGGTTGCTGATTTCCTCTTCCGCATATAGGTCCTCCCCCTCCCCCTCCTCAAACCTGGCCTCTAGCAGTTGCAGGAAGTCATGTATGTCTTGCAGTTGGGGGGCTCTCCTCTTATGGAAGGCTGCTAGCTGATTCCCTTGCTTCTCCCTCTAGACCCTCTGCTATGGTATTCACCATGGCTCTGGGGGATGGGTAGAGGTGCCCATAGTGTTCTAGGTGGATATCAGCTGAATCAAGGAATAGGGCTAGCTGGTCTGAGTCACCATCAAACGTTTCCCTGAATTGGGGTGGGTCATTCAGCACTACTCCCCCAACCTCCTGTTGGCCTCTGTATGCTTGTGCCTGATATGGCTGGCCATTTTCCTTTCCTCTAGTTTGGAGGAATGGAGGGTTTTTTCTGCTGTGGGCAGCTTGCCTGTTGTGTGGGAGAGGCACTGGTTGCAGTTTCGGACTCCTTCTCCTTCTCTATTGGGTGGAGGAGGGGGGCTGTGCTCCAGTCTGCATCTCCTCCCCTCAACAGGATCAGATATCTCTCCCCTCTCTTTTGGGTGGCATGATGGACCCTCATCAGCCAGGGCAGTCCATTTAAAAGCCTCCCTCTCTTGGTCTATTGCACTCTCCAGGGATTCCATCTGGGGTTTTGGGAGCCTGGCTTGTACCCAGTCCCACCTCCATCCACCCTTGCTACCTTGCTTGAGACCCTTCCCTGTGACTGGGGGGCTAGGGCAAGGGATTTTCCATCAGTGCTTATCTTCTCTTGCTTCTGCTTCTAAGAAAGGCATCGCTGCTTGGCATTGCCGCATACCTTCAGCCACAATCAATCTCTTGTTGCCTGATTTTTCCCTCCAAGCAGCCAAAACATTGAGGGGGAGTGCACGAACAGTCGGGATTCAGGAAACCTGGGAATCTTTTTTAAAGATTTGAGTTTTGGCTCTCTGTGAAGATCTTAGATGGAGACCTAATAAATTTATTAGCCTTGAGACAAAATTCAAAAGAAATCCAATCATTTATTAGGATCAACATTCTAGCCTTACTTCTGTGGAGCCAAAGTTGAAAATCATTTAATGGTGTCTGAACTTTACCCCTTGTGCCCCCTCCCCTCTGCCTAGTCATAAATCACATTAGCCAATTAGCAGTGTAATTGAATTTATACACGTGCATTCACAGGCCAGCTTGAGATTCCATTCTGACCACAGGTATGCATGGAATTTTTTTCTTTTCTCTATGGCAGCTCGATAGTATTCATGGAGATGTTTTACGAGCAGACAGGGAGTTAACCTAGAGACTAAAATAATTTGTATCCAAGAAGCGAAATAAAATATTGGATCATTCAGGTCCCCGTAGGCTCATAGTAGGAAATCCTGATATTATTCTTCCACTGAGACTGTTAGTTGGAGGAGGAGGAAAAATCTACAAATAGGATGGAAGAAACAGGGGAGGCAGAATTGGGAAATGTTAACACTTTTCCTGTCCAAGATTTTTCTTTTCATTTCTTACTGTCAAGTGCCCAGATAGCTTCCAAGGATTATCTGAATAATGGTGGGGATAAAGATACAATTGGGAGAAGCAGCTGCATCAGAAATATAAGATACATGTGCATAAATATAAGAGATACGTGTAGAGTGAAGCATCCTTTTTAATCACTCACTCACAGAATCCTTTGCATCTGACCATAGCTTTCAAATAATAAAAAAGGGTTTGTTTCTCATATTAATTCCTTCCTGAAAATGGATATTGCGCATAATGTAGACTGAGCCATCTAATTGTTAAGGCTTTTAATCATTTATTTACATTATTTAAAAAAAACAATGCTTTAATTAAAACATATTTCTATATGTAAATCTGGCATGCTTGTTAAAAGACAAAATTGTAGGCAGAAGCCAATATGTTTCTAAACATTGGTCCTAGCCCCTCCTGCAAATAGAAAAATAAATGTTCCTTTCAGTCCTGTCATCATATTTTAATACAGTTAATTTGCTTCTATAACATTAACTTGATTAATGTTTAACCATAATAAATGTTTTGATACTATAGGATGATATCAATATTTCTCAGTTTGGGATTACAGGTATACTGTTCAGCAAGCTAACATATAACGTAATGGAAAGGCATTGTATATGGTTTGCAGTTGATCAAAAAGAGCTATTAGCAGAGATGAGTGAGAATTTCCTTTGGTTTGTGTTTTAATCCAAATTACCTAATCCACATTTCCTACTGGCAAAACAAAATGCAGCTATACATCTTCAGCACTGGTTGTGTTGACACGTCTTAGTTATATCCTATTTGAACAACTCTAATCCACTCCATGTGGACTGTTGTAATGCAGTTCAAAAGGGATTTGGAAACTACTATTAATCTGGAATTGAATGGGCAAACAAATGACTGGTTACTTCCTTGGAGCATTTAATGTAGTTATTGGAGCATTTAAGTCAGTTTAAAACAACTTTACTGTTCCTAAACACAATTTAGAAGTTCTGGTTATGACATTTTCTTGTGAAAAAGGAGGTATCTGTATCCCCCCCCCCCCCCCCCCAAAAAAAACATCCTGAGGATATTTGTTATATTCTTTTGTTGACATTTCTGGATTTTCTTAATGAGGTAGGTATGAAGAAAGGCAGTTTGTTGTAGTGATTAAAGTATCACTACCAGGAATTGGGATGACAGAAGTTCAAGTCCTACCTTAGCCACAAAGCCAGCTGGGTGATCTTCGCCAATCACTTTATCTGGCCCAAAGAAGGAGGCAATTTATTTATTTATTTATTTATTTAATTAGATTTCTAGACTGCCCCCTCTCCCCGAAGGGGAGCAAATTAGTTCTGAAAAATCTTGCTAAAATAACTGTAGGGCTTGTCCAGGCAGTTACCAATGCTATAAGCTGACTTGAAAGCAGTGGTGGGCTTCTGCTGGTTCTCCCCGGCTCAGGAGAACCAGTTGGTGAAATTTAGCGATCTGGTGAGAGTGGGTTGGACGGTGGACCTGGAAGTAACTTCCAGAATGCCTGGGCAGTCTATCACAGCTCGCTTACTCCTCCTGCCCACTGGTCACAGTCTGCTCACTCACTTGCCCTGCTCATCCACACCATGCTTGCCCCGCTACCCACTTCATTTGCCCACTCAGCTGAGGCTCCAAGGCTGCAGGCTGCCACCTCCCCGAACCAGGACAAAACTATCACATGCTGGGGAAAGAACTTGGGAGATCAGAGGAGGCAGGACAGAGAGGAATCCAGGAGAAAACCATCACACCCTGGGGAAAGCAATTGGGGTGATCAGAGAAGGCAGGACAGAGAGGAATCCAGCAGAAAACTATCATACGCTGGGGAAAGCAGTTGGGGTGATAGTTTGATAGTTTTCTCCTGGATTCCTCTTTGTCCCTTCTCCGATCAACCCAATTGCTTTCCCCCGTGTGCAATTTCAGCCCTAAATCCTTTAGCAGTCTATTTTTGGGAGTTTTCCCCCCTCTCTCCCCCCCCTTCCTTTCATCAGTCACAAATTTTTTTGCCACCATGTACATGGCTTGGTTGGGGAGGGGGTTCATATGACTGAGTGTGCATGAGTGATGTTACGTTGGCCATGCTCACCCAGTCACATGATCACTGAGCCACTTCCACAAAACAGCCACACCTACAGAATAGATTCTAAAAATTTTTGAAACCCACCACTGTTTGAAAGGCTCTATCAATCAATCAATCAATCAGAGTTTTTTTCCCTCTTTTATTCCAAAACCTTTTGGGACTCACAATCTGAAAAACTCAGGATAAATTTTTTGAACAACTTAATTATAATCTTCCATAAAATTAAATTTAAAATAAAATTAAATCATAAAATTGAAATGAATGACCAGTGGAAATAGTAGAAGTGCAAGAAAAGGTTTTGGTTAATAATAATAATAATAATATTTTATTTTTATATACCGCGTCCTCTCCCCAAGGGGACTCGGAGCGGTGCACAGGGAAAAATTAAAACACATAAAATATATATACAAAAATAAATACAATAGAGTAAAAACAAATTAAACTTAATTGTCCCTGCACTAAAATCCCCATATTAAAACTAGTGTTCCCTAAACCCTAAGGTAGAGACTAGCCTAGGCCGGCCAAGCAGAAAAAGTATGTTTTTAATTTCTGACGGAAGGAGCGGAGGTCCGTGGTTGTTCTAATGTCGGGGGGAAGGTCGTTCCAGAGGGCTGGGCCCGCCACAGAGAAGGCCCTTCCCCTGGGCGTCACCCGCTGACAAAGTCTAGTGGACGGCACCCGGAGAAGTCCCTCTCTGTGGGAGCGAATCGGCCGTGAGGATGTATGGGGCAGGATCCGGTTGATGAAGTTCTGGGTCCGTTCCGTTGGAGAAGGCACGGTATATAAATCAAATTAAATAAATAAATAAAATAAGTTCTGAATTATTAGATGCCTCATTTTAATCAAGTAAAAATGTGACTATCAACCTTGAGTATCATTCATCAATTAAAAGCTTGGTTGTATATAAATTCCATTATTGCAATAAATAATCTGTCCAGATGTCACTTTGTCCTCCTTTTTGGCAGGAACATGATGGCTAGTGCCTGGTTAAAATGCTACAGGTCACTGTTATAGTAACAAGAATATTTCTTTGAAGAAATATATTTTTAATCTCATGGGACTTTCTGGCTATTCTGAAAGATAGGGACTTTTGAGTCATAGTATAGCTTTTATTCTCATTGTGTATCATGTATACAGCAAAATTGGTTAGAATTAGGAGTAAAATTAGGAGTAAAAATGACTCAATAGGTTTAAGCACATCTCCAGCAGTCTTAAGAGAACAGTCTTGTTCCCATTTTTAAAATGCCAATTCAAGAATCTGTAATTATTCAAGAAATGATTGGAGAATGAGTATGAAGTACAAAGTAATTAAAATATCATTGCTTAGAATCCACTCTGCTCTGCCCTTCCTGACTACTATGGCTCTTCATCCATTGCCATTGGCTGTAGGAAATGCAGGCAAGTCAATAATGAAGAGGACAGGGAAATAAAAAATGTTATTGTTATCTGTTTTTCCAGTGCACAGATAATATTCAGCAGGTTCTGACCAGTTCTGGAGAACTAGTAGAGGAAATTTTGAGTAGTTCAAAGAACCATTAAATATCACCCCTGACTGGTCCCACCTCAATCTATTCTCTACTTCCTGAGTCCCAGCTGATTGGGAGGGAATGGGGATTTTGTAGTAACCTTCCCCTGGAGTGGGAGGAAATGGAGACTTTGCAGTATCCTTCCCCTGTTCTGCCCACTAAGCCCAGCCTACCAAGCCATGCCATGCTCACCAAGCCATGACCACAGAACCAGTAGTAAACAAAATTTGAATCCCACCACTGTTCCAGTGGTTTGAGAAAAAGATGTTACATAATAGGTGTAACATGAATAAAGGGGACAATTATTTCTAAGTTTTGGCACACAGATTGGTACTGTTATTATAACATTGGAATTTAAATTGAACTGCTTTTTTTAAGGTTCTGCTGGATTTTTTGTTTGCTTTGATTATTTTGATAATATTTTGCCCATACAAAATAGAATTATTGATGGTTTAATGGTTTTAAGTGAAAAATAGGGCTAGTATCAACTAATGAACATTTAACAATATTCTTTATCATGCAGCACTACAGACAGTCCTCAATTTACAACCACAATTGAGCTCAAAATGCACATGTTGCTAAGTGGGACATTTGTTAAGTTTGCCCCATTTTATGACCTGTCTTGCCACAATTATTAAGTGAACTATGCACTTTTAAAATTAGTAACATGGTTGTTAAGTGAATCTAGAATCCCCCTTGACTTTTCTTGCCAGAAAGTGCAAAATATTATTTATTTATTTATTTATTTATTTATTTATTTATTTATTTATTTATTTATTTATTTATTTATTTATTTATTTATTTATACCCCGCACCTTTTCCTATAAAGGACCCAGGGCGGCGCACAGGCAATATTTTTTTAAAAACCCATACATAAATACAAAAATACATTATTAAAAACTATTAAATTATATCCTGTGCTAAAACCCTTATAAAACCCTATAAATTAAAATGTATACAAATAAAAGTCAGAAACGGGGGGTTATGCTAGGCCGGCTTGTTGGAATAAATATGTTTTGAGGCGCTGGCGGAAGAGTACGTAGATCGGGGGGCAGGTCGTTCCAGAGGGCTGGGCCCGCCACAGAGAAGGCCCTTGTCCCAGGGTCATATGATCACATGACCCTGGGACATGGCAACCATCATAAATATGAGTCAGTTGCCAAGCATCTCAATTTTGATCACAAGACCATAGGCAAGCTGTAATGGTTATAAGTGTGAAAAACTGTCATAAATCACCTTTTTCAGTGATATTGTAACATTGAACAGTCACTAAACAAACTGTTGTAAGTCAAGGACTATCTGTATTATGCTTCTACTTACTGCATGTTTGTAACAAATAAAACATCACTTTAATGTTCTGCCTCCAGAGATAAATATGTGACTGCTATTAGACTTACTAAAAGCAGTCTATATGAAGCTCAATTTAATTGAATAAAATTTGCTCCATTTTTTACTTTTATATTTCTTATATAAATTTCTTAATTAACAGAAGATAGAATACTATAATATTCTTAAAACTAGGTATAAGAGTATTCTTTAATTTTACTATTCAGAAATAAGGACCACTACTTATGTATCCAAAGTGAAAACTGGATGGAAGGTCAGGAAACATCCAATATCTACATAATTATAATTAACAGAATAACAAAGTAGGAAAAGATCTCTTAGTCCAACTCCTCTTTACACAAGAAACTCTTTACCCTTTCAGACAAATGGTTTTCTTTTTAAAAATCTCCAGTTTTGGAGCACCCACAGTTTCTGGAGGCAAGCTATTCCACTGATTAATTGTTCTAATTGTTAGAAATTTCTCCTAGGTTTCTTCTCTCCTTCATTAATTTCCATCCATTGCTTCTTGTCCTGCCCTCAAGTGTTTTGAAAAATAAGTTGAACCACTTTTCTTTATGGCAACACCTTAGATATTGGAACACCACTATCACGTCACTCCTGATCCTTTTTTTCATCAAACTAGACATACCCAATTCCTGCAGTCGTTCTTCATGTTTTATTCTCCAGTTCCCTAATCATCTTTGTTGCTCTTCTCTGCATTCTTACTAGATTGTCAACATCTTTTTTATATCATAGCAACTACATAATTATAATTGAGTGGAGAAAAATCATAATAAATTCCACACAAGTACTGAATGTGCTCACTGCCCCCTAAATCTTTGAGAAAGTTCTGAAAGAAGTTTGTTCGATCCATTTTAATATTTGGTTGTTCATCATGCCAAATTTATTCATATTTTACTGAGTTCTAATATAAATTTGGATAGTTTGAATGCTAGGAATAATCTGAAAAGAAACAGTTCTCTTACCAACATTGCTGTCCTAGTAATAGAACTTTCCAACAACAAGAATTTAGATTATTTCTGGTCAACCATATTTGTATCAATACTTCCTAGAAACACTACACAGCAGTTCATTGTGATACTTGCACAACAAACCTCTCACTGTTTCTGGTTATCTTTGTAAGGCAAACAGCTGCCAAATGCTGCTAACATTTCCAGACTTTGGGGTGGGGGGGGTGCATGCATCTTCACTCCAGATTTCATATGCATTGAATCCTTTCATGTGATTGACTCATGTTCTCAAGCTCTTGTGACATCTGTTGTGTGACTGCAGCTTTTTGCTAATAACTCCCACCCATTAATCATCATAAAATAAATGTACCATTCTATAAATTAAAATCAGGCATCCTGAGTTGAAACATAAGTAAAAAATTATTTAAAACATCTGAGTGTGAACCAAGATTGTAATAATGCTATCAGTAGACTGAAACTATACAATCTGAAGATATAATACAATTCAATTTATCTTGTATAGTACATTTCCCACTCTTTAAGTCAAAAACATAGTTAAGAGAATCCAAAATGAATAATTTTGATTAAAACATATTTAAAAGAAAAATGATTGTCCATTTTCACCATATTTTATTTTTCTTTGTAGAAATATGTTGTTCAGACTCACAATCAGGACCAGAGTTCTGATTGCAATATAATATAAATTACAACAAATCTATGGTTATGTATGTAATATTGTTTCAGACCAGAGTGAGAATTAATATGATCAAGTGCTGTTCTAGAGTTCTAGTTCAGTCTATGTGATAACAATCCAATTTACTGTCTTTTTGATGGAAATGTATTAGTGTCAAACTGGCAGCCCGTGGACCAGATGATTTTCCAATATTCAATATGTATTTTAAGTATTTTACAGAAAGGTTTTTTCATGGCCCAGTTAAATAATTCCTCTATCACTCAGCTAACCTTTTCAAAAAGAAGAAGCACTTAGGAATTAGGCCTTTTTATGGCTTAATGTTCACATACAGTATGAATGTTCACTGTGACACACTTGGTTCATATTACCATCTGGCATCTACTTCAAACTTATAAACAAGCTCATGGACTGAGAATAAACCCTACATTTATTAGAAAAGTATATGTTAATGTATGGGCTTTTAAATAATTTCTCTCTCACACACAAACACAAACACATTATTTAATATATTCTCAGACTGGAATACAGCGTTGCAGGCTAACTGCATTCCATTGCCAGGAAATCGATTCTGACCCGCTCAAGGTTGACTTAGCCCTCCATCCTTTCAAGGTCATTAAAATGAGGACCCAGATTGTTGGGGCAATATGCTGACTCTAAACCACTTAGAGAGGGCTGTAAAAGTACTATGAAGTGGTATATAAGTCTAAGTGCTATTGCTAATAAGGTAAATTAAAAGACAATTTCAAAGGTAAATTATTTGGCCAAAAAAAATCAACTCTTACCTTTTACATTTTTTCAGTCTCAGGTTTTTGTTGAAACAAATCCTCTGGGTTGAAACTATTTCACTTCACCCAGGCATACTTTCTTCTTGAGGAAGCAAACTCACTCCAAGGTAGCATGTTGCTCTCCTACCTCTCCGACCAGTCGCAATTTGTGTTGGCAAGGGGGCAGAGGTCGACCTCAAGGTACCACACATGTGAGGTGCCACAGGGGTTGGTCCTCTCGCCCCTCCTGTTCAACATTTATATGAAGCCACTGGGTGAGATCATCCGTGGTTTTGGGGTACAATTCCATCAGTACGCGGATGACACCCAGCTGTACATTTCTACCCCAGACCACCCCAATGATGCCGTCGAAGTGATGTCCCGGTGTCTGGAGGCCGTGTGAGTCTGGATGGGGAGAAACAGGCTTCGACTTAACCTGTCCAAGACCGAGTGGCTGTGGCTTTCAGCGTCATGATACAGCCAGTTGGTACCATCTCTGGCCATTGGGGGCGAATCATTAGCCCCCACAGAGAGGAAGCGCAACTTGGGTGTCCTCCTGGATTCCCGGCTGTCATTAGATGATCATTTAACAGCCGTGGCCAGGGGGGCTTTTTATCAGGTTCGCTTGGTTCGCCAGTTGCGCCCCTTTCTAGATTGTGACACTCTACGCACGGTCACTCAAGCCCTCGTCACCTCCCGCCTGGACTATTGCAATGCTCTCTACATGGGGCTGCCCCTGAGGTGCACCCGGAGGCTCCAGTTGGTGCAGAATGCGGCCGTGCGGGGGATTCAGGGAGCCCCAAGATGCTCCTACATGACACCCCTCCTGCGCGAGCTGCACTGGCTGCCTGTGGCTTTCCGGGTGCGCTTCAAGGTGCTGATAACCATCTTTAAAGCGCTCCATGGCATCGGACCTGGCTATCTGCAGGACCGCATCCTGCTACCGAATACCTCCCACCAATCAGTTCGCTCCCACAGAGAAGGCCTCCTCGGGGTACCGTCGGCCAAACAATGTCGGCTGGCGACCCCCAGGGGGAGAGCCTTCTCTGTGGCAACTCCTGCTCTCTGGAACGACCTACCCTCCAACCTTTGTACGATCACTGACCTACGCCTCTTCCGTCAGGCGTTGAAAACGCACTTATTCCGTGCGGCCTGGTGTAGTTTTTAATCAATTTTAATCGATTTTATCAGAGAATTTTACCTGGTTTTAGAACAGGCCCTAAATTTAATTGATTTTTAAAGTATTTTGTATATTGTATATTGATGTTTTGTGGTTTTATTATGCCTGTTCAATGCCCTGAGTCCCGCAAGGGAGAAGGGTGGTATACAAATTTAATAAATAGTAATAGTAATAGTTGCGGCCTTTCACTACCAGCAAAATAATGTCTCAGCCTAGATAAAGCCTTAATCAAACAAAAAGAGGGGTTCAGCAAACCCCCAAATGCCATCCCTGGCTGCCACCCTCCCACCCCACCCTCCCAAGAGTCTCCACGCTCTTGGGAGGGGCTGTTCATCATGCCAGGTAAGTGGCCCACACAGAAGTTTGGGGTAGAGGGGAAACGGGCCTAAGGTACATTCCAGAAGTTTGGAAACAAGCCTGTTTTCGACCTCCAGAGGGCCTCTGGAGTCCAGGGAAAGCAGTTTCACCCTCCTACAAACTCGAGGAAAGCCTTCAGAGGCTGGAGAGGGTGAAAAATACACCCACCCACCATGGTGCAGGAGGCTGACTAGGCCATGCCCACCATGACCATGCTCACCCAGCAACAGCACAGTGGATCTGTTGCTGCAATTTTTGAAGCCGAGTCCTGATTAGTATTGTTAATTCTTAACTACATTTGTAATGTAGTATGTTTCAAATAGAAGACTTTTAACCTTGTTCAATTTGGCATACTACTTATTGTGGAAAGTGTAGGTAAATATACTAATCTCTTATAAAACAATTTTAGGTATTTTTGCTCAGGCAGAGATAGCAAATCACTATTCCATTTAAATCTATACTGTGATTTGTACCATGGCATCTGACACTCTTAAATCTGATTATCTACTTATCAATCTTATGAAGAAATTAAAATCTTCTTCCTGCAAGACCTAACCTGGACAATTTCTCCATAGGTTGTCTTGTTTTTAGCAATAATTAAGGCCTGCAGAAGACTTTTTCTTGTTATTGTTTCAGCTTTGTTTGTTTTCTTATATTTTAAACTAGCTGTACCCGCCACGTGTTGCTGTGGCCAAGTTTGGTTAAATGAAAACGTTTCCTCTCATAGACCCTCTCAGCAACCCCCTTCCTTCCCTGCCTCGGTTTCCCCTCTCTCTCCTTCCCCTCCCTCTCTTACTCTACCTAACTACCTACCTATCTACTGTATTTCTCACCCCTCTTTCTATCACTCTACCTATCTACCTACCTACTGTATTTTCCCTCTCTTCCTCTACCTACCTACTTACCTACCTACCTACTGTATTTCTCCCTCTCTCTCTCTATCCTTCTACCTACCTACCTACCTACTGTATTTCTCCCTCTCCTTCTCTCCCTCTACCTAGCTACCTACTGTATTTCTCCCTCTCCCTCTCTCCCTCTACCTACTTATCTACCTACTGTATTTCTCCCTCTCTCCCTCCACCTACCTACCTACCTACTGTATTTTCCTTCTCCCTCTCTCCCCCTACCTACCTACCTACCTACCTACCTACCTACCTACCTACCATATTTCTCTCTCTCTCTCTCTCTCTATCCCTCTACCTACCTATTTACCTACCTACCTACCTACCTAGAGAGAGAGGAGAGAGAGGCTGCTGACTCGGCAGTGGCCTTGTGGGGGGGGAGTTGGTGGAGGGGGGTGAGGAGAGAGAGGTCACTGACTCGGCAGTGGCCTTGTGGGGGGGAGTTGGTGGAGGGGGCAGAGGAGAGAGAGGCCACTGACTCAGCAGTGGCCTTGTGGGGGGGGGGGAGTTGGCAGAGGGGGGCAGCGGCAGCAGCAGTGGAGGAGAGAGAGGCCGCTGACTCTGCAGAAGCCTTGTGGGGGGGAGTTGGTGGAGGGGGGCAGCGGCAGCGACGACGGAGGAGAGAGAGGCTGCTAACTCTGCAGAGGCCTTGGCGGGGGGGCAGAGGGGGGTGGCAGCAGCAGCTGCGGAGGAGGAGAGAGAGGCTGCTGAGGAGACGACCATCATGGATATGATGCAGACCGCTCCACTTCTTGTGCAAGGGAGGTGAGCTGAAAAGCCGCCAAGAGTGAGGGGCCAGCAAGGGGAGGGGGGCGAGTGAGCAAGTCAGGGAAACACACAGAAGAGCTGCAGTTTTACATTTGTGTGGCATGTACCTGGCACCGATGTGCCATCCATACAATCTGTACGTATCATTGGTGCTGCACTTCTAAGGAACATTGTGTGAACATTTGGTGGCGATTGGTGCAGTAGTTTCTGAGATTAGCGGTTTTGAACAAACTCATAGTTAACTTTTTATTTATATAGATTTTGTATTTTTATTTTATTAATGTGCTTATACTTTACTTTTTTATTCATGTTTTATTGGTCTGAATAAATGAAATAAATGACTAGAGTATTTTTTCATTATTGTATTTGTGGTGAAAATTTTCTAAATATTTACAGTTTTGATTCAGTCACAGGGAGAAAAATACCTCAGCCATTAGTTCCATACATCTAAATATGGATTTATAAAATAAGGATCATTCTGCATTGGAAAAGATATTGTTTTTGAAATCTGTGTGCATCTTTAAAGCACTTTGTGATACAAGAAGATTGGAATAAGCAGGGTTGAGTGCACTGGGCTACAGTTTCTGACTACTGAATTCAATCAAAGCTTTGATTTTTGTTGTTGTTGTTTATGTCATTTGCATTCCTCAGTGCAATGCCTCCTTTATAAACCTGTTTGCCTTTTCTTGACCATTTATGTGGAAGCAAAACATGCACATTGGCTAATGTAGTTGATACAATGTTGTAAAGATATAAATATTCTTGTTTCTGCTGGAAATGGCAGCACTGTTAATTAATAAAAGAGAGGAAGTCACTGCTGCTTTGCATGAAAATTTGTGGGATGAATGCCCATTGTTAAATTAAGTTCATTCCCATTCCCTTTTGAGAATTTTTTTCCGCTGCAGTTCCTGCTTCAACTTTTGGGGATGGATGTCAGCCAGTTTCATGATTTACAATCTTCAAAAGCTGCTTCTGCCAACATGTGGAACTTGTCAAGGTGTTCAGTGGTGTTTAGGGAGCTTTAGAAGTAAATCCTGTCTTTTACACAAGTTCATTTCCCCTTATTCCCCCTTCTCCTAGCCTTAATTTGGCTATGGTCTTGGCTTCTTTGTTCTTTCATGACTAATATTGCCATCTGTGACTATTACATATTGACATAGCAATGTAACATATGAAACACAGAAAACCTAAACATTTTTATTCATCTTAACATTTGCTGCTTAAAGCAAGAATCCTTTCTGCAATCACCCTAAGCCCTCTCATGTTTTTTCAGATCTCTAATATGCTGCACTACATCAATACAGTTTGCTTTTGTTATTTATTCCAAATGGAAGGTTTTTTTGCAGTGATAGTTCCACTGGTACTGCATGAATACCTGCAGTATTAGTCTTTAAACAAAGAAAAAAAGTGTGACATTTAACTTAGCTGCTGTTAGTAGCAGATATATCTATGATCAATCCAAATCTATTTTTGAGATAAAATCCTACAGAGGACACTAGCTGAATGACTCCCAAAATTGAATTATGACAGCTGCCTCCAGGACCTAGATTCTGGTCCAGCAACAATGCAACAGCCAGAGATGATTACAAACATGGCTCAGTTTGAGTTCATTTATATGCTTAAGGAATATATAGGGTGGAGGAAGGCTAAGAGCAGGTGCAAGAAAACATATTCTAACTAAATATATTTTGAAGCTGATGTGATGCAAGGTGGAAATTTGAAATCTCTGTGGATTTAATGTATAATGTGGGATGAGGCAGTAAATACAAAAGTCTGAAAGTTCTAAGAGGAGACATGAGTAAACTACAACTCACACAACCAACACGGCTAACAGTTCTTTTATTCATGGCATTATTGTGAAATGTAAGACCATGGAAATGCTGAATGACTCATAAGGCAAGCTTTGGGTTAATATGACACATTATGTCTTGAACATGAAAAACTCCCTTTGCCAACTGCATGAGAGAAAGAGCGTTGGTACTTACCTGATACGCCTCTTCTAATAAGGGGGGAGATAGCATCCATGTATGGGTTAAACCTATCCACACTCTGATTGGACTGAGTCATAATATTAAATAATTAATTAATTAGGCATAATAATAATAATAATAATAATAATAATAATAATAATAATAATAATAATAATAATAATAATAATAATAATAATTTTATTTTATATACCGCGTCCTCTCCCCAAGGGGACTCGGAGCGGTGCACAGGGAAAAATTTAAAATACTATAAAATACATACAAAGCATAAAAACAAATTAAATTAGAAATGTCCCTGCGCTAAAATCCCCAGTTAAAACACTAAAAATTCCCTAACACCCCAGAGGTAGAGACTAACCTAGGCCGGCCAAGCAGAAAAAGTATGTTTTAAGTTTTTGACAGAAGGAGCGGAGGTCCGTAGTTGTTCTGATGTCGGGGGGAAGGTCGTTCCAGAGGGCTGGGCCCGCCACAGAGAAGGCCCTTCCCCTGGGCGTCGCCCGCTGACAAAGTCTAGTGGACGGCACCCAGAGAAGTCCCTCTCTGTGGGAGCGGATCGGGTGTGAGGATGTGTGGGGCAGGATCCGATCCCGCAGATAGCTAGGTCCCGTGCCATGGAGCGCTTTAAAGATGACAACTAGCACCTTGAAGTGCACCCGAAAGAAGACAGGTAGCCGGTGCAGCTCGCGCAAGAGTGGTGTTACATGGGTGGACCTGGAGGTCCCCATTATTGCTCGCGCGGCTGCGTTCTGGACCAGCTGAAGTCTTCGGGTGCACCTCAGGGGGAGCCCCATGTAGAGAGAGTTACAATAGTCCAGTCGGGATGTCACGAGGGCATGAGTGACTGTGCACAGGGCATCCTGATCCAATAGGGGGCGCAACTGGCGTACCAGGCGAACCTGGTAAAATGCCCTCCTGGCCACGGCTGTCACTTGATCTTCCATGGACAGCCGGGTATCCAGGAGGACACCCAAGTTGCACGCCCCATCCACAGGGGTAAGGTGTTCGCCCACTATGGCCAGTGATGGAGTCAACTGGTTGAATCGGGCGGCCGGAAACCACAGCCACTCGGTCTTGGCCGGGTTGAGTCTGAGTCTGTTACTTCCCATCCAGGCCCGCACGGCTTCCAGGCACTGGCACATCACCGCTACGGCATCGTTGGGGTGGTTTGGGGTAGATACGTACAGCTGGGTGTCGTCAGCGTAGAGGTGGTACTCTACCCCAAAACCACGGATGATCTCACCCAGCGGCTTCATGTATGTGTTGAACAGGAGAGGCGAGAGGACCGACCCCTGAGGCACTCCACATGTGAGGGGTCTCGAGGTCGATCTCTGCTCTCCTGCCAACACAAATTGCGATCAACCAGAGAGGTAGGAGGAGAACCACCGTAAAACGGTGCCTCCCACCCCCAACCCCCCCAGCCGATGCAATAGGATGCCATGGTCGATGGTATCGAAAGCCGCCGAGAGGTCTAATAGGACCAGGATGGAGGAACAACCCACATCTCTGGCCCTCCAGAGATCATCTACCAACGCGACCAATGCCGTCTCGGTGCTATGCCTGTGTATGGTATATAACCCCCTATGGAGTAGCCACAACCAGTTTTTCGATGAAGAGAGGAATACAGACTCACCGGTATGAACCAACTCCTTTAGCATGAAAAATCCAACAGTAACACTGCCAAGAATAGCAAGAGCCAGACACCAAACACAGGCAGGGCTGAACGAGAAAGGGATGGGCCAGATGCTATCTCCTCCCTTATTAGAAGAGCCGTATCAGGTAAGTACCAACGCTCTTTCTCAATAAGGGTGGAGATAGCATCCATGTATGGGACATACCAAAACCCTGAAAAGGACCCACGGGAGGGTCGAGACCAGACCTGCCCCAATGAATGAGGACGGACAGACTGCAGAACCCAGCGGCCAAAGTTGGCCTCAGCCGAGGCAAACATGTCCCGTTTATAATGCCGCATGAAAGGGGATTGAGAAGACCACGCTGCAGCCCTGCAAATTTCTCCCAGAGAAGCTTGCGTCGCCCAGGCCGAAGTCATCATTGCACTGCGTGTAGAATGTGCTGTGACTCCGCAAGGAACTGCCTCGTCACAAGCCCCATAGGCCTTCTCAAGGCATTGACGAACCCATTGTCCCACACAGGAGTCAGACACCTCCTTACCCAGGGAACCTGGCAGAAAGGAGACAAAAAGAGACTCTGACCTGCAAATAACAGCTGTACAATCAATGTACACATGCAAGGCACGCCTGACATCCAGCAAGTCCCACCGGTCCTCCAAGGTCTGCGCAGACTCTGCAGGAAAGCTGGGGAGGACCACCTCCTGAGCCCGATGGAACCAAGACCCCACCTTTGGGACAAAGGAGGGATCCAGACGTAGGACAACCCTGTCCGCATAAAACTTGCACAAATCTGAAAAATCTCATTCCACAGTGTCGAGAGGGGGCACTTGTCAAAGTATCCAATACCTTATGTAAAGGAGTACCAAAGTACCCTTGACCCTAGGACGTTGAGTCAAAGTTTGTGACCTACCGCACAAAAGTACAGAAGAAACTACTGATACCTGTTTCTCAATGGTATTAGGAGCCAACCCTTTGCCCAGGCCCACTTGAAGAAAGTCCGAGACTTGTGGGATAGAGTCTCTTACTGGGTCAAAGTGGTTTGTCAAACACCACTTACAAAAAGCGCACCAGGTTGCACAGTATATGAGCTGCATGGAAGGTGGACAGGAAGCCTGAATAATCTGAATGACCCTGGAGGAAAAGTTGTCTTGTCTCAGGACGCTCCGCTCAAGCACTAGGCATCAACTAGAGCCATTGAGGCTCCAGATGCTCCAGCGACCCCTGGCTGAAGGAAATCAATTCTTGGGGAATCCTCCAGAGCCTGTCCACTGATAGAGATCAAAGGTCGGCAAACCAGGGTTGCTGTGGCCAATGTGGGGTGATCATCACCACCTCCGCCCCCTCTCGCAAGATCTTTTGAATGACTCTGGGAATCAGGGGCAAAGGCGGGAAGGCATAAAGGAGCCCCAGAGGCCATTGGCAGTGGAGAGCATCCACCCCCTCTGTGTTCTGCGAAGGAAACTGGGAATAAAATCTCGGGAGCTGAGTATTGAGGGGAGTTGCAAACAGGTAGACCTCTGGGTGGTCAAAAAGGCCCACAATTGCCTGGAAGATAGCCAGCTTCAGCTGCCATCCTGAATTGTCCACCTCGATCTGACCGAGCTGCTCAGCCCTGACATTGTCCACCCCCGCTATATGTTCTGTGGTTATTGAGAGTAAATTCCTCTCAGCCCAAAGACCCAAGCTCCTGGCCTCCAGCATGAAGGACTTTGACCTGGTACCCCCCTGCCTGTTATATGAGCCTTGGTGGCCATGTTGTCTGTGAGGACCAGAATATGTCTGCCCTTGACCGAAAAGCGAAATGGTTTGAGAGCCAGGCGGACCGCGCTGAGTTCCAACCAGTTTATGTTGTGAGCTAGTTCCACTTGGCTCCATTGTCCCTGTGCCATCTGCATATAAGGGAGACTAATATAGATCTATTTCAAGCTATGTAGCTCTCATCAGCTAGCCATACCCCTACTGGGATTTTAACCGGGGCTGTATTACATGTTAGGCAGATGTT
This sequence comes from Rhabdophis nuchalis, assembly GCA_039707465.1. Classification (NCBI taxonomy): domain Eukaryota; kingdom Metazoa; phylum Chordata; class Lepidosauria; order Squamata; family Natricidae; genus Rhabdophis; species Rhabdophis nuchalis. The sequence continues at coordinate 97,080,815 of CM077647.1, forward strand.
TTAGCCACTAAGCCACCAGGTTCTCCTCTGAAGTTGGGCACCCCATCCAAGTAGGCCGGTGTCTGAAGCGACCGTGACTCGGTCTGGGATCCTGAAGAATTCCCCCTTGGTTATGGTAGATGATGTCCACCAAATCAAAAAGCAGGAGACTTCCGTTGGCAGAAGAACCCGGATCTGGGAGCAGCTCATGAGCCTTTGCTGAAATGGCAAAAGAAACCATTGAAGGTCTCTATTGTGAAGGTGCGCCCAGGGAACAATGCCAATCGCAGACACCATAGTGCCTAACAATTTGGACAAAGTAGCTAAGGATACTCTACATTCTTTGAGAACCTGGAAAACCAACTCTCTCAGACTAGTTTGTCTCTCTGGCAATAGAAATACTGTGCCCGACACAGTGTCTATCAAGGCTCCTAGATGAATCAGCCTTGTGGTAGGCCATAGATATCTTTTGGCCAGATTGATCGAAACCACCTGGCCTCGCAGGGTCAACATGGTAATGTCTAAGTCCCTTGGGACACCACTTACAGAAGAGGACTGTAGCAACAGGTCATCCAGGTAGCATTGGATTTGCACAGGTACCTGTCTCAGGAACGCTGCCAATGTCACCATCACCTTCCTGAAGACTTGAGGCGCAGATGACAACCCGAAGGGTAAGGCCAAAACCTGAGAAACTGTTGGTATTCAGGGGCTATAGGTATGTGCAGGTAGGCCTCAGTAAGGTTGATGGACGGGAGGACATCTCCCTGCCTAATACCCTCTAATATTGAGTGCAATGACTGCATCTTAAACCTGCGATAACGCACATAGCGATCAAATTATTTCAAATCAAGAAAAGTTCTCCAGCTGCCCAAAGCCTTTAAGATCCCAAAGAGAATGGAATAATAACCCTGACCCTGTTAAACTGGAGGCACCAGTTGGATAGCCCTAATGTCCAATAGGTGTTGAATGGCTTCCTGAATAAGTCGCCTCCGAATTGGGTTATTTGAGACCTGATGATTGACTGTACCCACGCATCAGAGGTAGAGGAGTCCCAACAATCCGCGAAATATGCCAAGCATCCCCCGATGAGGCGAGAGCTGGGCCCAGAATTAATTCTTGCGGAAGAAGAGTTGGAACACCGAACAGTCCCAGAGCTGGACTGAGTCGAAAACTGGGTGTGGCTACTCCATAGGGGGTTATATACCATGCCTAATTAATTAATTATTTAATATTATGACTCAGTCCAATCAGAGTGTGGATAGGTTTAACCCATACATGGATGCTATCTCCACCTTTATTGAGAAAGACTTGGTTTCCCCATTGTATACAATGTCCCAGCCCACTGGGTTATGTTTCTAATATTCCTATTTATTCAAATATAATGTATCTAAGGTAAGGTGACCAGACGTCCCACTTTTGGCGGGACAATCACGCTTTCAAAGAATTAGTCCCGCCTCCTCTTCAAAATGTCCCGCTTTTTGCCTGGGGTGGCAGTGGGCAGTGGGTAGGTGGCAGGCACTCTGCACATGCTCAGACAGAGGCACGGGGCACGGGCAGGAAGTGGCGGGCTGGCAGGCAGGCAGAAGGGGTGGGTCGGTGAGGGAGGAGCCAGACAGGCAGCAGGCAGCGGAAGAAGAAGAGAGCCAACCGGAGCCCGCGTGGCCCTGAAGTTTGCGCCGTGCTGCCATGCGCTGAGAGCAGCCGGCCGGAAGCCCCACCACAGCCTCCTCCTCACCCGGCTCATCCTGGGCACCCATGGTGGGACGGGCGGCCTGTGGGGGGGGGCGGTCGCACGCTCCAGCGCAGCATGCACCTGTGCAGAGGGCATCGGGGCAGGGGCGGGCTCCCACCCGCCCCTGCGGGGCCCTTTAAAGAGGCAGCGGCAGCAGCCCGGCCCGGCGGTGCTGAGAGCCGCTGGCTCGGGCGGGAAGGGGGAAGGCAGCCCGAGGCGGCCGCTTTCAGCTCGGCCCATCACGTCGGCATGATGGGCTGACAGCGGCCGGCTCGGGCCACCTTCCCTCTCCCCGCCCCAGCCGCCGTCTCTTAGCGCTGCCGGGCCAGGCCGGCACCGCTGCCTTTAAAGAGGCCCCGCGGGGGCGGGTGGGAGTGCGCCCCTGCCCCAACGTCCTCTGCGCAGGTGCGTGCCATGCTGTGCCGGAGCATGCACCCCCCCTCCCCCGTCGACAGTGTCCCACTTTGGGAGTTTGAAAATCTGGTCACCTTAATCTAAGGTCAAATTGAGAAGATGGGTACCTTGCCTTGAATTCACTCAAAACAAATGGAGGATAAATATCAAATAAATAAAAAGGTCCTATTTTTTAACGAGCTGCCCAAAATCATTAAACCACCATTGATTCAAGGAGAATGTGGACTGTATTTGTTTATATAGCCCTGACTGGTTCAATGAATCTGTACTTCAGTAACTGTGTTTGGGGGTGGAAGGGGAAGCAGCGGAAGAATTTGAATTAATCAAACATTTCTGAGGGAAGACCAAAAGTGGAATAAATATAGTCGAATCTCATGAGCTTCCATACAATGCTTTATCTTGAGAAGTTGGCATATAGTTGGACTGTTTTCTTAGAATTACATGATAATTGCTGACTAATTTAGGAGTATTCTATAGCATTTATAACCAAATTTAAGAAACATATCCCTGACAGGTTCTGTGTTATTATAGTTTATTCAAGCTAAAATAGCATTAAACAATTATCTTAAGAGTATAATGAAAAATTATCAATGAACTGAGAAATTACAAATATGAACACAGCTCGTGCACATAGGCTCACTGGATTGTTCCCACACAAAAAAGTTGCTCCAAATGGGTGCTCCAAGAGGGCTCTCAAGGGTTGCCACAACAATGTAAAGGGTTAACTAATAAACACAGTGCCATGCACATGCAGAACACATGGGATTATTTTTTTATATAAACATTCAAACTTCATAAACTGTTTCTGGGTTATCAGTTGCTGTTTTCTTTAGACTATTAATTCCTTCATTCCTATATTTAGTGTGAAATAACACAATAATTTTTATATTTGGTGAGAAATAACACAATATTTAAAAAAAGACATGGTGGCTCAGTGGCTAAGATGCTGAGCTTATTGATTAGAAAGGTCAAAGGTTTGGCAGTTCGAATCACTAGCGCTGCATAGTGAGCTCCCGTTTCTTGTCCCAGCTTCTGCCAGTCTAGCAGTTTGAAAGCATGTAAAAATGTAAGTAGGAAAATAGGAACCACCTTTGGTGGGAAGGTAACAGTGTTCCGTACACCTTTGGTGTTTAGTCATGCCGGACAAATGATCATGGAGAGGTATCCGGACAGTGTTGGCTCTTCGGATTTGAAATGGAGATGAGCACCGCCACCTAGTATTGGGAATGACTAGCACATTTGTGCGAGGGGAACCTTTGCCTTTACCTAACACAATAATTTGGGCCATAGATTTTGGCATAAGATTATAGCTCAATGGATGTCAGAGTATTTTATTGTCTAAATTGTTAAACAAACTGTCAGGTTCCATTTATTTCCACAGGGAGACTGGCATTTTGGTGGGAGGAAGGGAGTGATCTATATATGAAGTTTCTGTTTTCTGCATTACTGTGTTAATCTCTATAGAAAGTTTCTATTTTGCTGTAATGATGTAGTGTGGGAGGGGTTTTGTTAGCATTGCTTTAAATAGCTGGTTTTAAGTGAAAATCTTTAGTTCTTGCCTAGATCTGTTGTTATCACAAACCTTTCAATAAAAGCTCCCTTTGGAACAACTGTAGTTTCAAGAGTTCTGCTTTTTTTGGAAGATTGGAGAGGCAAGATCTTACATTAGGGGATCTGCACACCATGTCTGCCCAAGGTGGTGACCATGAGAAGGCTGAAGACTGGGAGAGAACCCCACCCCCAAAGAAATCTCAGTTGAGGCCCTCAATACCAGGGTCAAGGAGAACATTGCCTTAAGCACTGCTGCCAAGCTGAGGTACTCCATCGGTGTGGCAGAATCAAAGATGCCACCCTCACCTGTGGGACCCAATGAGCTGGTTGGAAACAGGAGATGGGAGACCTTTATGACAACTGGAAGGAGTCCCAGACCAGCCCAACCAACTCCTGAGGGAAGCCATGAAACTCATGAGGGAGGCCATCCATGGCATGTGGATCCAGGATGCCCAGGCTTGCACTGCAGGTCAGTTAGGAGTACAAAAGGGGGCTACCGATGAACAAAAGTTATTCTCAACTCTCAACTCAAGAGAGAGAGTAGGAGGGTAGGTAGGTAGGTAGGTAAGTAGGTAAGTAGGTAAGTAGGTAAGTAGGTAAGTAGGTAAGTAGGTAGGTAAATAAAGGGAGGGGGAGAGAGAGAGACAGAGAGAAATATAGTAAGTAGGTAGATAGGGAGAGAAAATGTGTAGATAGGTAGGTAGGTTGAGGGGGGGGAGAGAGAGAGAGAGAGAGAGAGAGAGAGAAATACGGTAGGTAGGTAGGGAGAGAGAGTAGATAGGTAGGTAGATGTTTCCAGGTGTATTTATCCTTATGCTGGAGAAGGAAATAGCTGACAACCTGAAGCACCTAAATCTTTGTTTCTGCTGGCACAGCACTTGATCAATGTAATTCTCCTCGACCACTCTAATTAAACAACTTTCTGAAAGGGGGGGGGAGTTTTTGCACTTTGAAAACCTCCCCAAAACAGACCATTTCCCCCCCCCAAAAAAACGGGCCGTTTTTAAAAAAGGCATGAATAGCCTTGGGAGGGCTTGCTGAGTGCTCCTGGGAGGTGGGTGGGACAAAAAGGAGCAAAAATGGCCCATTTTTCACATTTTTTGTCAAAACAATTGCAGGCATAGCCTTGTGGAGGCTTATAGAGTGCTGCTGGGGGCTGGGGGGGGCACAAATGTCCCATTTTAGGCTCATTTCTGCCCTCCCCAGCCCCCAGGAGCTCTTTGAAAGCCTCCATAAAGCTATAAACAGCCATTTTGGTGAAGAGGGCGGGGCTTCAGGAGACAGAAATTCGGTGCTGTATTCGGTGTATAAGATGCACCCAGATTTTCAGCCTCTTTTTAGAGGAAAAAAGGTGCATCTTATACTCCGAAAAATATGGTAGGTGGGTACTCCTAACTTGGAGACATTTTTTGGAAGGAAGTAAAATACCTTTCCAAGTATGGACCGACCACCAGAACTTGGAAGCACTCAAAAGGCCATGGAAAATTCTCCAAAACAAGTCCAATGGGCATAGTATTTCCACTGCTTTAATTTCACTTTGAAGTATTTACCAGGAGGGAAAAACTTTTTGGCAGATGCCTTGTCCAGACTACCAAAATACAACAGTGTCAAGGCAGAAGTGATTAAACCCATGATCCAACTTCCCAATTAGCAGCTAAGGTCATCACCCTGTCAGGCCTGCAGCCAAGTTCCTTTTGGATCTTTGACCTGCAACACTTTCTATTATTCTACTATGCTGTTTCTATGATGGGGAATTGGGAGGTGGGATAGTATGGAGTAAAATGCTATGTAGCCAAAATAAAATCCCTTTCTAGAATGCCAAGGCCATCCTTTGTCTTGGCACCTCGGCACCTGACCGGAACTGGATGGGTGGAACTGCCAACATGGCAGTGGAAGATTGGACCATGTGATGGACTTGTGGGTGTGGGGGCAAGATCATGAACTTTAACCTGGGTGGGGAAAACCGAGAAGCTTCAAATTCAAGTTTTCCAAGATGTGTCAACATGGCTCTCTCAATAAATTGGAACGTTGAGCAATACTTTGCCCTGGACTCCGATTTCATTTTGGACATTATTTGGAACACTGACATTAACCCAAATCTCCCAGTGCTGTTGGGGCACTGGGAGATTTGGGTCCTGTTCAGGGTTCTGAGTCCAGGCACTAACTCAAGCTTGGATAGTGAAAAATCTCAGTGAAGATGGAGAGGAGAAGAAAGCCACAGGGAAAGCAGCAGATGACGGATTGCCTCTCCATGTCGAGACAATCTACGTGCCTTCCAAGGATGTGGTAGAGGCTGCAGAGGCCGCAGAGGGAATGCCAGCTGGGAGCCAGGTGCAAAGACCTGACCCCTAAGCCACCTTTGCAAACAAAAGGTGTTGGGGACTTTTAGAAAAGTTTTAAATTGGGTTTTTAATAATTGGTTTTTAGCACAGGATTGGGGATTATTTAATATATATTTTAAATTATTTGTCTATCTTCTATTGTGTATGTTTTTTAAATTTCCTGTGCGCCGCCCTGGGTCCTCTGTGGAGAAGGGCGGGATATAAATGTAATAAAATGAAAAATGAAAATGAAATGAAAATTAGCTCTGCTAGATGAAGCCTCAGGATTTATTGCATCTAGGGCATTGCTGCTGGAGCTGCAGTGGGGTGCAAGGATAACCTCAACACCTGACTAGAGGAGACCAAAACAAATGCCTGCTTGTCGATCTGCTGATTGGAGATCCCAGCCACTCTCACTCAGTCATTCTCTGACTGGCCTCCCAGACCAATTTGGACAGCTGAATATGAGTGGAATCAACCCTCGCCTTAGCTCAGGACCACCAAGGTGGACCCTGGCCCAGCCCATGTTCTCCTTCCCTAGTAGAGATTCTGCAACACACTGGACTGGCCAGAAAAGACTCCTGGTGCACACGTTCAAAAACACCTTAGACCCCAAACTGAGAAAGGCTTGCAGTTTAAGGAGGAGGTGTTCCAGAAAGGATCCAGAATTGGTACACCACTGCAGTCCTTCTGGACCACGATCTTCACCCTCATTGAAAGCCCACTGCAGAAAAACCCACTAGAAGACCTTTGGGCTGCCGAACGCAGATGAAGCAAGCTGAGAAGCCACCTTCTCCCCTTGGGGGATAATAAAATGCTACCGATGTGGTCAACTTGGGCACAGAGCGTCAGAGTGCCTGACTCCAGCTCCAATCTCACAACCACGCACACCAACCACCAGTGGGTCAAGGAGAAGGCCCCAAAAGCCACCCCAAAAAAGTCATCTGACCCAACCTGAGGAATCTGATCCCCAGCCTGAGGAGCCGGAGAGTCCGACCAATGGGGGAAACCCCTCCCACTTCAGAGGAGGAGGAAAACAGTGAAGATGACCTGATGGTAAGCACACCCATCTGCCCCTTTGCTATCAAAGCCAAGCTCAAAGTGCCCAAAATGGAGGTAGAACGGGAAGCTGGGGTAATCATGGACACTGGCTGCACCCAATGCTTAATCAGCATTTCCACCGTGGAGCAACTAGGCATACACACAAGACCCCTAGCCTATCCCATTTGGTTTGAGCAGGTGGATGGAATGCTAATTGGTGGAGCCCCAGCCAAACTAATTACTGACTTGGTAAAGTTGCAGATAGGCCACCACTATTCAATTCAATTCAATTTATTCAATTTATATCCCGCCCTTCTCCGCAAGGACCCAGGGCGGCGCACAGGAATTTAAAACAATATACAAAATAGTACCAATTATAATTTAAAAACTTATTAAATAACAAAAACCTGCGCTAAAACCAGATTCAATCCCCCATTTAAATTGTAAACTATCCCTCCCCTCCTCCCTGGAACCCCCTAAAAGCCAAATTAAGAATTTTGTTCAAACACCCCTAGAACTGCGACCCGCCCACTATGAATTCCTCAGATTCATCGTAGCTCTAAAAATGCATGAATCAATATTCTTGGGGTTTGCATGGCTGGACAAGTAGACATTTACAATAAAGTGGGAGGACGGCATTTGGAAATTGATTATAAGCTTTGGGCCATTATCATAGGTGAAGCCAGAGGGCCACCCAGGGACTATCGAACCCAATAACTGTTTTTAGGGTTTTTACGATTAATTTCTAGTTTTAATAATGGGATTTTAGCGCAGGGTTAGTTTAATTTTATTTTATATTGTATGATGTTTGTGATTTTATATGTATTTTAAATTCCCTGTGCCCCGCCTCGAGTCCCTTCGGGGAGAGAGAGCGGGTTATAAATTAAAATGTATTATTATTATTATAATAAAGCAGACCGCCGGTCTTGGGGAGGGGCAAGGGCGGTGGGAGGCGGAATAGGCATCATCGGTTGGAAGACCGTGGCCACTGGATTCAGGCAGTCACGTGCTCCAACTCTCCGCCCTTCCATCGCAGACTAGGTGGGCAGGAATCACAGACCCGGGGACCCAGGCTGATGTTGTGCAACGCCAGGTCCGTGGTTCAGAAAGCCCCCCTCATCCATGACCTTGTGTCAGAGGGGGACCCGGACCTGGTGGGTATAATGGAAACCTGGTTGGGCCACGAAGGGGGTCTACCCCTAGTGGACATGTGCCCACCAGGTTACCGTGCCTTCCATCAGCCTAGGGCCCTAGGGAGGGGTGGGGGAGTGGCGATTATAGTTAAGGAAGGTCTTGAACCGAAGGAGACCACAGTCCCTCAGACAACTGAGTGTGAAGCTCTCTGCGTGAAATGGGGCCTAGGGAGGCAGTTGGGCGTGTTGGTTGTATACCTGGCTCCTCGCTATACAACAGCAGCCCTGCCCAAGCTCCTAGAGGTGATAGCCGAGGTGGCAGTTGAGACCCCCAAACTGGTAGTCATGGGGGACTTTAACTTGCCGTCGGCGGGCGAAGCCTCTGGAGTAGCTCAGGAGTTCATGGCTTCCATGACGGCCATGGACCTGACCCAGGTAGTTTTAGGCCCTACTCATGAGGGGGGAAACACGCTGGATATGATCTTTGTCTCAGGACAATGGAGTTGTGATCTGGGGATAGGGGATTTAGCCATCACTCCCTTGTCATGGACAGATCACGCTCTCCTTCGGCTAGACTTTCCAATCGCTTCACCTCTCCGCGGGGAGGCGGAACCAGATACTCCTAGATGGTTCTGCCCCAGGCTTCTAATGGATCCGGATGGATTCCAGAGGGAGCTTGGGCCAATTCCTGTGACCCTGCCTCGCGACTCGACTGAGGACCTAGTGGCCGCATGGTTGAGTGCGGCCACGGGGACCTTGGACCGAGTCGCGCCCTTGCGGCCTCTCTTGTGGCATCGAACTACCCAGGCTCCTCGGTTTACTGAGGTGCTTCGGGGGATGAAGCGCCACAAGAGACGCCTAGAGAGCAGATGGAGATCCTCTCGCTCCGAAGCCGACCGAACACTAGTGAGAACCCATATTAGGGCTTACTTGGTGGCGATTAGGGTGGCCAAGCGGGAATATTGTGCCACCCTTATTGCATCTGCAGATAACCGCCCTGCCGCCCTGTTTGGGGTGACCCGCTCCCTCCTTCATCAGAGGCTGCGGGAAGCCCCTTTACAAGGGCAAGCAGAGGAATTTGGGATTTATCTGCAGGAGAAAATCACTCGGATTCGGAATGAGCTACCCTCCATCGACAGTGGTCCTGTGGGACTGTCCGAGACTAGTCTTGAGGTTCCTTCTTGGGAGGAGTTTGACTTTGTTACCACCGAGGATATGGACAGGTTGTCAAGGAAACTTAGGGCGACCACATGTTTATTGGACCCGTGTTCCTCCTGGCTTGTACTGGCATCCTGGGAGATGACACGAGGCTGGCTCCAGGGCATTGTCAACGCATCTTTGAGTGAGGGGTCCGTACCTGCCATCTTGAAAGAGGCGGTAGTGAGGCCCCTCCTCAAGAAGCCGTCCCTGGACCCGGCATTATTAGAGAACTATCGTCCGGTCTCCAACCTTCACTTTTTGGTGAAGGTTGTTGAGAGTGTGGTAGCCCAACAGTTTCCACGACACCTGGAGGAAGTTGATTATCTAGACCCGCGCCAGTCCGGCTTCCGACCCGGTCACAGTACCGAGACGGCATTGGTCGCGTTGGTTGATGATCTCTGGAGGGTGCGGGATAGAGGTTATTCCTCTATCCTAGTCCTATTAGACCTCTCGGCGGCTTTTGAAACCATCGACCATGGTATCCTATTGCGCCGACTGGGGGGGTTGGGGCTGGGAGGCACCGTTCTGTGGTGGTCCTCATCCTACCTCTCTGGTCGGTCGCAATATGTGTTGATGGGAGGGCAGAGGTCGACCTCGAGGTCCCTCGTATGTGGGGTTCCTCAGGGGTCGGTCCTCTTGCCCCTACTATTCAACACATATATGAAGCCGCTGGGTGAGATCATCCGTGGTTTTGGGGTGGAGTACCATCTGTACGCTGATGATACTAAGTTGTACATATCCACCCCAGACCACCCCAACGATGCCGTCGAAGTGCTGTCCCTGTGTTTGGAGGCCGTATGGATCTGGATGGGTGGTAACAAACTCAAGCTCAACCCTGCCAAGACTGAGTGGCTGTGGTTTCCGGCACCCCGGTTCAGCCAGATTATTCCAACTCTGGCCATAGGGGGCGAAACATTGGCCCCCGTGGAGAGGGCGTGCAATTTGGGTGTCCTCCTGGATCCCCGGCTGTCCATGGAAGACCATGTGGCAGCTGTGGCCAGGGGGTCGTTTCATCAGTTATGCCTGATGCGCCAATTGCGCCCCTTACTGGACCGGGCTGCCCTTCGCACAGTCACTCAAGTTCTCGTGACGTCCCGACTCGACTACTGTAATGCTCTCTACATGGGGCTTCCCTTGAGGTGCACCCGAAGGCTACAGTTAGTCCAAAACCCAGCCGCGCGGGTGATTATGGGAGCCACTAGATGCTCCCACATAACACCGATCCTGCGCGAGCTGCATTGGCTTCCTGTGGTCTTTCGGGTGCGCTTCAAGGTCTTGACGACCATCTTTAAAGCGCTCCATGGCTCGGGACCTAGTTATTTGCGAGACCGCCTCTTCCCCCATACATCCCTTAGACCAATACGCGGCCCACAGAGAGGGCCTTCTCAGGGTGCAGTCGGCCGGGCAATGCCGACTGGTGACACCCAGGGGAAGAGCCTTCTCTATGGCGGGGCCAGCCCTTTGAAACGACCTACCCCCCGAATTACGCACCATCACCGACCTCCGCCTCTTCCGCCAATGTCTAAAGACATACCTATTCCAACAAGCCGGACTAGCCTAACCTCCCATGTGGGACTTTTAGATAGTTTTATTGGGTATTTTAAAATTGGGTTTTTAGCATAGGATAAGATGGTTTAATTTATATTTTAAATTGTGTATTTATTTTTGTACTCTGTATGTTTTTTTAATTTCCTGTGCGCCACCCTGGGTCCTTTGCGGAGAAGGGCGGGATATAAATGTAAATAAACTAAATAAACTAAACTAAACCGCCCAGAGCCTGCAGCCCCTGCAGCAGATACAAAACCCCAAGGAATCCAGCAAGTGCCAAAAGAGTACTGTGACCTGGCAGGGGTTTTCAGTGAGGAAGATTGTAACTACCTCCCGCCCTCATCGGCCCATTGATTGCACAATAGAATTCATACCTGGGTCTATCCTACAAAGCTAAAAAGGTATTCCATAACTCCTAAAGAGATGGTAAATTAAGAAAGTACATTGACATCGATTTGAATTGGGGCTTTATTGAACCAGTTAAGTCAGAAGTAGTGGCCCCAATGCTCTTCAAAGAGAAGAAAGATGGCGGGATTCATCTCTGCATTCATCTGTGGGGAATAAATGCCATATGTGTAAAAAACACCTACCCCCCTACCCTTCATGAAGGATATGTTGAACCACTTGACTAAAGGTAAAATGTTCACCAAACTAGACTTGAGAGAGACATATTACCACATACATATCAGGGAGGGAGATTAATGGAAGACCATCTTTAACTGCCCCCTTTGCAGTTTTCAATTCAAAGTTATGCCATTTGGGCTACAAGGGGCCTTTGCAGTCTTCATGCAGTACATAGATGAGGTGCTACATGAGCACCTACACCGAGGAGTGCTCATTTATCTTGAGGACATCTTGGTCTTTTCTGAAACCCTAGAAGAGCATGGGAAGCTGGTAGGACAGGTCCTGGAAAAACTTCTAGCCACCAAGCTATATGCAAAGTTGTCGAAGTGTGAGTTCCACAAAACCTCACTAGATTACCTTGGCTATTGCATCTCCAGCGAGGGGATAGAGATGGATCCAGGAGGAGTGAAAGCTGTGTTAGACTGGAAACCTCCAAATACTCACAAACAGCTACAAAGTTTTCTTGGATTTGCCAATTTCTACAGGCAATTCATTCCAGTTTTTGCAGAAATTGCCCTGCCATTGACTAAACTGTTAAAGACAGGCACTTCCCCAACAAAGCCAAAGGCAAACCAACCCCTTGGTTGGACAATGGACTGTCAAAAAGCATTTAATAATAATAATAATAATAATGATGATGATGATGATGATGATGATGATGATGATGATGATGATGATGATGAGGTAGCTCGGGAGTTCATGGCTTCCATGACGGCCATGGACCTGACCCAACTAATTCAAGGCCCCACTCACGAGGGTGGACATACACCGGATCTCATCTTTGTCTCAGGCCAATGGAAGAGTGATCTGGGTATAAGGGATATAGTCATCACACCCTTGTCATGGTCAGACCACTCACTTCTCCGGCTCGACTTTCCAACAACTGCTCCCCTCTGCAGGGAGGCGGAACCTGAGTTACCAATCTGGTTCCGCCCCAGGCGCCTGATGGACCCTGATGGGTTCCAAACGGCGCTTAGGCCAGTTCCTGTACCCCTGACCCGTGCCCCGATGGAGGACCTCGTGGCCGCATGGAATACTGCGACCACGGGAGCCTTGGATCGGGTCGCGCCCTTGCGGCCTCTCTTGCGGCAGCGAAACACCCTGGCTCCTTGGTTTACTGAGGAGCTGAGGGTGATGAAACGCCGCAAGAGATGCCTAGAGAGAAGATGGAGGGCTACCCGATCTGAATCTGACCGGACACAGGTAAGAGCCCATTTACGGACTTACATTGTGGCGCTGAGAGTGGCCAAACGTCATCATTGTGCTACTCTCATAGCATCCGCAGACAACCGCCCTGCCCCCCTGTTTAGGGTGACCCGCTCCCTCCTTCAACAGAGGGTGCGGGAAGCCCCGTTACAGGGTAGAGCAGAGGAATTTGTGATTTTTCTGCAGGAGAAAACCGCTCAGATACAGAACGAGCTAGCCCCCATTGATGGCCCAGTGGGATGCCACGAGACAGATCTTGTTTGGGAGGAGTTTGACTCCGTTACTTCCGAGGATATGGACAGGTTATGTGGGCGACTGCGAGCCACCACATGTTTATTGGACCCGTGTCCCTCCTGGCTTGTACTGGCATCCTGGGAGGTGACACGAGGCTGGCTCCAAGAGGTTGTCAACGCTTCCTTAAGTGAGGGTTCCTTGCCTGCTTCCCTAAAAGAGGCCATGGTGAGGCCCCTCCTTAAGAAGCCCTCTTTGGATCCAGCTCTATTAAACAACTATCGTCCAGTCTCCAACCTTCCCTTTTAGGCGAAGGTTGTTGAGAGTGTGGTGGCACAACAGTTTCCCCGTCACCTGGAGGAAGTTGATTATCTAGACCCGCGCCAGTCCGGCTTTCGGCCCGGGCATAGCACCGAGACGGCATTGGTCGCGTTGGTCGATGATCTCTGGAGGGCCAGAGATGGGGGTTGTTCCTCCATCCTGGTCCTATTAGACCTCTCGGCGGCTTTCGATACCATCGACCATGGCATCCTATTGCATCGGCTGGGGGGGTTGGGGGTGGGAGGCACCGTTTTACAGTGGTTCTCCTCCTACCTCTCTGGCCGATCGCAATTTGTGTTGGCAGGAGAGCAGAGGTCGACCTCGAGACCCCTCACATGTGGGGTGCCTCAGGGGTCGGTCCTCTCGCCTCTCCTGTTCAACACATATATGAAGCCGCTGGGTGAGATCATCCGTGGCTTTGGGGTAGAGTATCATCTCTACGCTGATGATACTCAGCTGTATATATCTACCCCAAACCACCCCAACGATGCCGTAGTGGTGATGTGCCAGTGCCTGGAAGCCGTGCGGATCTGGATGGGAAATAACGGACTCAGGCTCAACCCGACCAAGACCGAGTGGCTGTGGTTTCCGGCTGCCCGGTTAAACCAGCTGACTCCATCGCTGGCCATAGAGGGCGAACATCTTGCCCCTGTGGATGGGGCGCGCAACTTGGGAGTCCTCCTGGATACCCGGCTGTCCATGGAAGATCAAGTGACAGCCGTGGCCAGGAGGGCGTTTTACCAGGTTCGCCTGGTACGCCAGTTGCGCCCCCTATTGGACCGGGATGCCCTTCGCACAGTCACTCATGCTCTCGTGACATCCCGACTGGACTATTGTAACTCTCTCTACATGGGGCTCCCCTTGAGGTGCACCCGGAGACTGCAGTTGGTCCAGAACGCAGCCGTGCGAGCAATAATGGGAACCGCTAAGTTCGCCCATGTAACACCGCTCTTGCGCGAGCTGCACTGGCTGCGTGTCGTCTTTCGGGTGCGCTTCAAGGTGTTAGTCATCATCTTTAAAGCGCTCCATGGCTAGGGACCTAGCTATCTGCGGGATCGGATCCTGCCCCATACTTCCTCACGGCCGATTCGCTCCCACAGAGAGGGTCTTCTCCGGGTGCCGTCCACTAGACTTTGTCAGCAGGCGACGCCCAGGGGAAGGGCGCTCTCTGTGGCGGGCCCTGCCCTCTGGAACGACCTCCCCCCCGATATTAGAACAACCACGGACCTCCGTTCCTTCCGTCTGAAATTGAAAACGCACTTTTTCTGCTTGGCCGGCCTAGGGTAGCCTCTCTTCTATAGTTCTATAGGGTTATATGATTTTAGTATTGGGGAATTTTAGCGCAGGGTTCGATGTTTAATTTGTTTTTATTGAATTATGTGTATTTCTATGTGTATTTATTGTTTTAACTTCCCTGTGCACCGCTCCAAGTCCCCTTGGGTAGAGGGAGCGGTCTAGAAATTAAATTATCTTATCTTATGATGATGATGATGATGATGATGATGATGATGATGATGATGATGATGATGGTAATAATAATAATAATAATAATAATAATAATAATAATAATAATAATAATAATTTTTAATTTATAACCCGCTCTCTCTCCCCAAAGGGACTTTAATTTGAGAAATTAAAACAGATCTTTGCCCAAGAGCCCATACTGTCCATACCCCGACCCAGAACAGCAATTCATAATCCAGATAGATGCCAGTGATGTGGTTGTAGTGGCAGTGCTGTTGTAAAAGAATAAAGAAGGGCACCTCTTGCCATGTGCTTATGTCTCCAAAAAACTCATACTACTGAAAGGAGGTGTCCATTTAAGTGTATGTGGTCAGATGGGCCCTGCTCACTTGAAGACATTTCCTGGAGGGGGGCACTTTGCTATTCGAGGTCTGGACTGACCATAAAAACCTTGAAGTCCTCAAAAGCCCTCAAAGACTATCCACAAAGCAAGTTTGCTGGGCACAATACTTCTGAAGGTTCAAATTCGAACTGAAGCATATACCTGCAGGGAAGAACTTTCTGGCAGATGCCTTATCAAGAAAACCACAGTATGACAGTAAGAAGGAAGAAGTGGGTCATCCCATCCTTTCTCCTTACTACCAAAAGGTGGCCCAAGTCACCACCAGAAGCCAGACTAACCAGACGCCTACCCTCAGCCAGGACAAGCTGAACCCAGCAATGAAATTGGCACTACCAGCAGACCCATGGCTCAATGACAACAAGGGCATCCTGATGATGAAAGATGGCTTAGCCTGGAAAGGATCCAAACTGTACATTCCTGCGAGCTTGAGGCTGGAAGTACTACAGCGAAGCCATGATGTGAAATTAAGAGGCCACTTTGGATTCCTAAAAATGCTCCACCTCACTAGGCATCAATTCTGGTGGCCAAAAATGAAAGCAGAAGTGGAAGATTATGTAAAAAGCTGTGCCACTTATGCAATCATGAAAATACAGCGATATAAGCCCCCTGGACTACTGCAATGGGCTGCCAACCCTAGCTGACCATGGGAAGAGATTGCAATGGACTTCATCATTGAGCTCCCAGCTAATAAAGTAATTTGGACAGTCACTGATCTATTTTCCAAGCAAGCCCATTTCATTGCTTGCTCAGGAGTACATTCACAAAGAAGCTAGTGAAAATGTTTGTTAAATACATTTACCGCCTGCACGGAGTGCCCAGGAGGATCATCTCAGAATGTGGAGTTCAGTTCACCACCACGTTCTGGAGAGAGTTCCTGAGGTCCATTTGGTCCACACAAGGACTGAGCTCAGCTTTTCATTGGAGTACAAAAAGAACAGTGGAAAGGACCAATGTGATGGTGGAACAATACATATTACCCACAAGACAACTGGTCAGATTTGCTACCATTCTCTGAAGTCGCATATAACAATGCTGCCCATAGCATTGGATTAACTCCTTTTCAAGTTACCAGTGGTATGGAGGATTTGACAGGAAATTCTCCAGCTGGACAGATGTGGGAGGTGTGGGCTCTTAAGAGTCTCACATGAACCCTATGTGACAATCCAATTCCAAGATTCTTTTTGAATCTGAACCCCCCACTGGAGGTGTGGGCAAAGAAGGGCAGTGTCTCATCAGACCCTGAGAGAAACAACAGATCTCTCATGGGTTAGAGATTTGCTTATGAATAGAAGTCGGGGTGACAGTAATTAACATGGCTGACAAGATGCTGGCTTTTTGTCAAGCAAATTTAGCAGGCAGAGACCAGGAGAGATTAAAGGCCTGGTAAGAGAATTTATCTAACCCACAACTATAAATTAAACCTGGAAAAGGCAAAGAAAATTTGAAAACATAAATAATACTGATGGCCAGATTGGGATTCTCTTTTTTCCCCAAAGGAAGGAAGGAAGGAAGGTGGAGGGTTGTAGCACCAGCCTCTCCCCCCCCCCCCACAATGCTCTTTGTTTGAAATGTTTTCAGACAGAAGGATAGAAAGCAGAGAAGTGACAAACCCACCCAATTATAAACTCTAAATCCTGAAGAGTTTACTTTTACTTTGTTAGAATTCCTCCCAGCTAATATAAACAAGAAAAAAGTACATTCTCTTACTGATAATGGATAATTTAACCTTAACTGTGTGAGAAGTTTTAATTAACCAACTGCCATAAATTAGAAGTAAAAAGCAAAATAAGGGTTTTATTTCTAAATATGATAATAAAATGGAGTTGCTAACTGGTTGAACATAATAATGGAAGATAACAAAAAAAAGCCCAAAATATATGGAATATGGATAAATATGAAACTGATATGGGGAGGTTATAATGCAGAAGTTTGTGTTTCACTCTTATACATGATAATTAAATTAATTAAATTGAGGTGAAAATTGATTGAAAATGACAACAGAAAGATAACTAAACAATTTAAAGGTGAACTAGTCCAAGATATAGAAAAATAGAGAGGGAACTTGGAATACAGAACCACAAATTGGGGGCGTGTAAGGATGTATAATTATATAAAGATAATGATGAGAATAGCTGGGAACTGTAACCAGGTCTACATCTCAACCAAAATTAAGCTGGGGTAGAGGGGGGTTAAAAGTACAATGACGATATATGTTCTATTTTTTGTTTAAGAAAGGAGAAGAATATATGTTAAAATTAAATGTGTATATCAAAAAGGAACTATAAATACCATCAACATAAAATGGAGTTTGCACCAATTTACACCAGGTAAATGAGATGAATACACCAGGTAAATGAGATGAAGAGTGGGAAGAAAAAGAGAGAGGTAAGGGAAGAGGAGAGGAATAGGAGAGAGTGTAGGAGGGGGAAAGATGAGGAGAGAAATGAGGAGTGGAAAGGGGGAGAGGAGGAGGGGAGAGGAAGGGGAAGTAGAGTAAGGAAGGATGACAGGGGGAGGAAAGGAGGTCAGGAGAGAGAGGAAAGAGAGGGAGAAGAAAGTGATGGATTAGGACAAATATAGTATATGAAGAGCAGAAGAGCTCCTAATAATTGTGTTTTGGGAGTTGATGGTAAGATGAGTTGATTAAAGAGTTGATAATATAAAACAATACTGTCTATGTAATAGTATACATGTGATTATATGTTATGAAAATGAAAAAAATAAAAAATTATATTGAAAAAAAAGTTACCAGTGGCATGGAATTTGTTCCAATGCCTAAACTGCCCAGGGAACCTCCCTCTTCCATGTCTCTAACTGAATGGATGGATGCTCTTAAAAAAGGGTGGGAAAATATGAAAAAACCTCTAGCAGAAGCAGCAGAAAAGTACAAGAAACAAGCTAATAAACACTACTCGCTCCAACCCTCTTTCTGTGTGGGTGATGAAGTTTTCTTGTCTATGAAACACATACGATTAAGAATGCCTAGCAAGAAATTTGGCCCAAAATTTCTAGGTCCATTCCCAATAGTGAAGATAATTAACCCAGTTACAGTTTGACTCAGTCTACCCAGAATGCTAGGGAAAATTTACCCAACCTTTCATTGTAGCGTACTGAAGTCAGTAATTGGGTCCAGTATAAGACCATTCACCCAGCCTCTCCCTCCTCCAGTAGTGATAGAGGGAGAAACACACTATGAGGTGAAGAACATTTTAGACTCCAGATTGTATAGGGGTCGTTTACAAAATTTAGTGTATTGGAAGGGGTACCCTTTGTCTGAAGCTACTTGGGTCAAAAGTTGGAATCTAAAAGCTGATAAGTTGGTAAAACAATTCCATGATAAGTTTCCTGATAAGGCCATCCTTTGTCTTGGCACCTCTACACCTGATGCGAACTGGATGGGTAGAACTGCCAACATGGCAGTGGAAGATTGGACCATGTGATGGAGTTGTGAGTGTGGGGACAAGTTCCTGAACTTTAACCTGGGTGGGGAAAAATGAGAAGTTTCAGATTCAGGTTTTCCTAGATGTACCATGGCTCTCTCAATAAATTGGAACTTTGAGCAATACTTTGCCTTGAACTCCAATTTAATTTTGGATGCTATTTGGAACACTGACACTCACTCTCTCAGGTGACGAACGACCCCTCTATCTTAGACAATGCTACCACCACAGATTTCCCAAAAGCCTTAGAAATGGATGAGTGGTTTAGTGCCAATAAACATACTTGTATGTTAGCTGGGGTGGGAAATAAGCTGTATGTCCCAGCAAGGGAAAGACTGAGAACTGTGCAAGCTTGTCATGACTCCAAATTAGCTGGTCATTTTGGTTTTGTAAAAACATTACATTTACTGAAACAACAATTCTAGTCACTCTCATTAAGAAAGGACATAGAAAGTTATATAGAAAGCTGCCCCATTTACGCTGCTGCTAAACACAGGCAGGGGAAAAACCCTGGTCTATTGCAGCCAGTGGCTGACCCTTCTACACATGAAGAGAGATCTCATGGATTTTATTGTTGAATTGCCTGAGAGTTCTGGAAACACAGTGATCTGGGTTGTCACAGATCTTTTCTCAAAACAGGTTCATTTCATTCCATGCCAAAAGATTCCTTCGGCTAAAGCCTTGGCTAAACTGTTTTTGGTCCACATTTACCACTTGCATGGACCGCATGACATATTCTTTCATACAGAGAAGTTCAATTCACATCCAAGTTCTGGAAAGCTTTTTTGAATCTACTTGCAGGAACTTAGTTCTAATCAGTTTGCAGACAAACAGGCCACGGAACGAATGAACTCAGTTCTGGAACAATACCTGTGCTGTTTTGTTAATTACTAGCAGGACAACGGGACCAAATTACTGCCTTTTGCAGAAGCAGCCTATAATAATGCTAGTTCATGCTAGCACACATTTTACCTCTTTCAGAGTGATCATAGGGCAAGAATTTAATGCTATGCCTCAGTAACCCTCACATGAAACAGGTATACCCTCCTTGAAACAATGGATCAGTCATTTGCAAATCATTTGGCTGATGGTCCGCAAAGCCTTGAATGAAGCCAAGCAGACAAGAAATGAACAGAACCTAAACCTTATAAAGTGAGGGACAAAGTTTATATTTCGACCAAGTTTCTAAAATCTTTGCAGCAGTCTAAAAAGTTGGATCCTAAATATATTGAGCCTTTCCTCATAGTTTTTATTATTAACCCTGTCATGGTGAAATTACAAGTCATCACAGCAAGTCCACACCATTTTCCATTGTAGCTTATTGAAGCCTGAAGTCACCGCTGATCTTCGTCTGGCTACTACTCCTGTTCCGCTCCCTATTATGGTGGAGGGTGAACAACATTTGGAGGTTCAGGAAATTCTTGACTCTAGGAAATTCCGTGGGACCACTCAGTTCCTGATGGCTTGGAAACACCTTCCCTTCTCATACAATGAATGGATTCACAAAAAATATGTGCATGCCCATAAATTACTATGTATGTCTTGTACCCTGACAAACCTGGTTGATTTTATGTTTCCTTTGCCTTGCCTTCCCTCTCTTGTTTTCTTTTAGGTGTACGTACTTCCCATTTTTCTAGGGGGTGGCATATGAAGTCCCAGATATTTCTACAGGGATGCTAGCATTTTAGTGGGAGGAAGGGGGGGAGGAATGGAGTGATCTGTAGATGAAGTTTCTGTTTCCTGGTTACTGTGCTAATCTTTATATGAAGTTTCTGTTTCTTGCATTAGTGTTAATCTGTATATGAAATTTCTGTTTCTCTTTCCCTGCAATGATGTAGTGTGGGAGGGGTTTGCTTAGCATTGCTTTAAATAGCTGGTTTTAAGTGAAAAGCTTCAGTTCTTGCCTAGATCTCTTGTTATCACAAACCTTTCAATAAAAGCTCCTTTTGGACCAACTGCAGTTTCAAGAGACCTGCTTTCTTGGGAAAATTGGAGAGCAAGACCTTACACAAACAAATCTTTTGCTTATACCCTTCTCCACATATTCCATACAGTTTTGGGTTAAAAAAGAAAAGCATACAAAATGTTTTGAGAAAATAATGCCAAAATGGATAATTTAAGAGAAATGGAAATGAAAAAAAAAATGGGAAGGCATTATTGGATGCTTGTAAAACTATTGCTTAGAATGTGTGTCTATATGTATGTCTCTGTGTGTATCTACATCTATATGTATGCATCTCTGTATGTGTGTTTTAAAAGCATTATTTAAAAAATAAATACTGATTTATGGTTACATAGGTATTATATTCATAGAAACACTTCTCAGTATCTATTTTAAATATTGCTTTTTATTTTATCTTCAGTTTTCTTTTTGAATTCTTTATTGATATATTTAATTTTTGGCTTAAAGATTTGCTTTGTGAACAAAAAACCCACTAAAATAGTGGCTATGAAATTATACCAGAATACCAGATTCAATGTTTGATGTGGATGTTTTAGTTGTATGGGTACAAACAAGTTTTACATCCAGTTTTCTTAAGTCGAGGAAAGCATTTGGCTATTAGCTATGTATACACATACAAATAGACTTTTTTTGTAGAGTTAAAAATCTGTGCTCAGATCCATGCAGGTGATTTGTGAAGAAATGCAGGACAACTATTGTAAAATTAATACACTTTGTAACAGACTGAATAGGTTCCTTCATTGCAAAGATTATATCAACAAAAGAAATAACCCAAATAAAGGGAGGTAGTTTATTAGTTTCACACCTTACTATATTCAGAACATGCTTAGTCTTGGTGCAAGGTGCTCTAAAGTCTGAATTTTCCTAAAATGCAAGCCCACTACATAAGGAAATGTGTTTCTTGAAAATCATCTAGTTGTACAGTTTATAAACATACATACATACACACATACATACATACATACATAATACATACATACATGTGTTGTGTTTGTGCTGATAAATAAATAAACAAGGGAGACTAGTATAAATCTATTTCAAGCTATTTACCTCTCATCAGTTAGCCATACCCTTACTGGGATTTGAACCAGGGAGGTATTACATGTAAGGCAGATGTAATTGCCATAGACCACTGGTTCTCCTCCTGATCAGCTGAGACAGGGGAATAAGTATATACTTGTGTCACAACACCCTGGTAAGCCCCAATTAGGGAGGAAGCAAGCTGCTTTCCTTTTCTGTCTTTTGGCTCATCACAAGAGACCATGCAGACAGAAAGCTATTTGTTCCCCTGGCTCAGCTGATTAGAATTGCTAGTGACAGTTACAACTGCCTTACATGTAAAATGACCCAGGTTCAAATCCCACTACCAGGGTGTTTTGACACAAATATATACTTATTCCCCTGGCTTAGCTGATCAGGAGGAGAACCTGGTGGCTAAAACATCTGCCTAACATGTAATGCAGCCCTGGTTCAAATCCCAGTAAGGGTATGCTAGCTGATGAGAGCTAAATAGCTTGAAATAGATCTATACTAGTCTCCCTTGTTTGTTTGTTTATCAGCACCAACACAACACAAATGTAAACAAAAAGGCAATGAAACAAATAGCTTTCTGTCCAATCCTCTCCTCAATGCAGGAATTTAAATTAAAGTACCTTTGACATAGTTCTCTTTTCATTCAGTGAAGAACTTACTATTTCCCTAATTAAAATAAACCGAAAATACACAATCTTATGAGATGCTTGTTACAGGGTCCTGAGACTAATTATGGGATACAGTATCTTTGGTATTTACTGTGGCTTTCAGTCGAGCAAGGTAGTCCAGATAGCAAGCACAACCAGATGGACTAATTCTATTTTATTGGAAGATGATAATTAAGAAAATCTTGGAAGTCTGAAGTTCTTCCCTATTGCCCTTAGAGCCTGATAAAATATGGAAGGTCCCTTCTGAGTCTCCTTTTGGGGCTAATCTGCCTCTTGTCCAACTGTTCCTAAGCTTTAGCTCTTTTCTCTGTCTCTCCAATTCATTCTTACATACCATTAGGAAGATTTTAAAATAAGGTGAGATTTCTTTATTCATTTTCAAGTATGAATAATATAATAGTTCCACTAATAAAACAAACGTATTCTACTTTGTATAGCCTGTTCTATATAAGTAAAGGTGGTCTGTTCTGTGCCCTCTCCACTTGTGTAAAGGTGGACTAGATGTCTAAAAATGCTTGCTTCCATGAGAAGCAGGTTAACTCAGCTGAATACAGAATAGTAGAGCTTTCTTGTGTATATATTGTGGCTACATTCTTCACATTTTACTGAAGTACTGTTGGTTAGGTTAGCAGGATGTTTAGTACTCCTTTTGTTGAAAGATGAATTACTTTTTTGGCCAGGAAATATAATAAATCTGAAGGTTTGTTGCACCCAAGCTCTCCTTTTCAGTTATTATGGGCAGAATACATCCCCAAACAGCTGCTACCAAGTAAAGGGGAAAAAAGATGCAGCATCTGTAAAAAAAAATGATATACAGCAGTGGTTCATGGCTGCTATAATTAAGAAAACTAAATTGGGAGGGTCAGCAAGCAAGTAATCATGAAATATAAGAATCTGTGAAAAATTTCAACAGCAATGAACTACTCCCAGGGTATCCACTGATGTAAACACACAAGTAATTGGTGGTGATAGTTGAGAGGATTCGTATTTGATTAAATGCCACAGCTGCTTATTTTGAAATGAGGGAAGAAGCAAATACAGTAAATTGCATGCTTTGACCACAATGATTCTCCTCATCAAGCTCACTGGAGATGTAGCCACTGGAAAGAAAACAATAGTCAACACTTGAAAGTTGCTTTGTGTGTGTGTGTGTGTGTGTGTGTGTGTGTGTGTGTGTGTGTTTTGAATAAAAAATTTATTGGTTTTTAAAATATACATAGGAAAAAGGAATAGGGTATATAGAAAATTTTGGTGGTTTCATGCAGGTAATGGTGCTCCCCCAATACCAATTTTAAAAATATTGTAAGGATACAAAATTACAATTTAAAAAATAGTGTAAAGGATAAGCAAAAACAAATTTTCACATTATGTCAGTCGTATGTTCAACCATTTCTTTCTTTGCTATTTCTCTGTATCAACAGTAACAAAGTTGCTTTGTTATTGTGCTTATGTACTGAAGAACTGAGCAACCAGCAAGTGATGTAGAAAGAAAATGAATTAAATAGCAGTGAGGTTTTTTTTTCATTTTATGACACTTCGCCATGCACTTTTACAAAAAGCAGGGTGCCTGAATTTCTCTCTCATTCATCCAGAATTTTGAGATATTCTCTCAACACAACTGTCAGTTATCAATTAAATGACATTTTAATTCAGATGTAAAGAATGTTAAAGTTGTTCAATTAGTTGGATTTCATTGCCACTTTTTCCTAATCTACAATATTCTTTTTCAGATAGCGTTCTCAGGATTATAAATTATATTCTAAATGTATCCAATGCATTGATTTCTAATTTTAAACCCATCTCTTAATAACCCTAATATGGAATGTGCATTTTGCAATGAGCCACACAGTGATTTGATGTTTTAATTCAACTGATTATAAAAGAGGAGAGAAACACAGAAAGAAAGTTAATATCACACATACTATTGGAAGATGTGGTTTTAAAATTGTTCAGAGCATCATTTTTCATTTATGACAAACCAAACAAATTTATTGTGTGAATATTACTGTAGCAATTGTACAATCTGCAAAAATTAAAACAAAATGTTAATTATGCTGTTTCTATTTTAACCTATAGGCATACAAAATATTAATAAATGTTCACAACAGATCCATTTAATTTGTATCAAATACTAATAAATTATGTCAACTTCAATAACAGTACTCTTTTCTCCACTTTGCCTTCATTTTATTTTACTTCCTAAATATTATGCTATAATAGCAATGGTGATTTATGGACTTTAGACATAGTAGTCATTGATAAGATGATCACCTACCTATTGTATTTCTCTCTCTCCCCCCCCTCTACCTACCTATCTACATATCTACCTACTCTCTCTCTCCCCCTACCTATCTACTGTATTTCTCTCTCTGCTTCTCTCTATCCCTCTACCTACCTACTTTTAAAAAAATAATTGCCTCTTCAAAACCTGGATGTGTATTATACTCCGAAAAATATGGTATTTGAACCAGTTCACTAATAGATGAGGATTACTTAAAAGGTTAAAGGTTAAAAGGTTATGGTAGGACTGTTCTACAGCTGCAATCAACAATAAAATGCTTAAAATGATTATTAAATCTTTAAAGGGGCATTCCTCTCTCAGCTAGTTTAATGTGCTAATCAATGCTATTTCAGCATCTGCACTCCGTGCCACATATATTTATAGATTTTTATAGGTCTAATTATGAAGTTTTTCTTCTTGTTATATAATACAATAGCAGAATTGGAAGGGACCTTGGAGGTCTTCTAGTCCAACCCTCTGTCTAGGCAGGAAACCTTATACAGTTTCAGACAAATGGTTATCCAACATCTTCTTAAGGACTTGCAGTGTTGGGGCATTCACAACTTCTGGAGGCAAGCTCTTCCACTGATTAATTGTTCTAACTGTCAGGAAATTTCTCCTCAGTTCTAAGTTGCTTTACTCCTTGATTAGTTTTGACCCATTGCTTCTTGTTCTACCCTCATGTATGTGCCTTGGAGTTTGACTCCCCATTCTTTGTGGCAACCCCTGAGATATTGGAACACTGCTATCATGTCTCCCCTAGTCCTTCTTTCTATTAAACTAGATATACCCCAGACAAAACATTTTAAAATCAATACCCACAGTAAGCTAATGGCATAACTTTTTGAAGCTAACAAATGTTCCTAAAGGTTAATGCTTGTAGTAGAAAATATGACTGCTCGTTCATGCAGATTTCTACTTCATTGATGTTTATGTCTCAATATTTATGTCCCTACATCTTTTCTCTTCTCTTATCTATGTCTCTTTTGTGGATTTATACATTGGTTTGGCTAGCAGGGCAAAATTCAGTCAAAAAAATTGCATGCATAGCCTTATGGAGGCTTATAGAGTGCTGCTGGGGGCTGGGGGGGCAAAAACGCCCTGTTTTTTGCTCATTTCTGCCCTCCCAGGCCCCCAGAAGCTCTCTGACAGCCTCCATAAAGGTATGCGCATGGCCATTTTGATGAAGGGGTGGGGTTTTAGGAGGCAAAAAAAATGCTGTATTCGATGTAAATAAGCACCCAGATTTTCAGCCTCTTTTTAGAGGAACAAAGGTGCATCTATACACTGAAAAATATGGTAAATAAATAAATAAAGATCAGCAGAGGCTGCCTTCACTAGGCAAGAGGCAGGCTGAGAGCCACAGCATGTATTCCCACAAGCTGTGTGCCTGTGAATTTCATCCTAGTATAACACCATGAAAAATTTATTTGGGTCCCACCATTGTTTAATTGATAAGCAACATAACCCGTTGTTTAAGCAACATAACCAGCAACCTGAATTTTACTGGAAGTCTACCAATAAACAGTTCATAAAGCAGAGGTAATTCATGGACATGCTGTGAACTGCCCATAAATATGCAATCCACAAAGGGTGTGTGTGTGAAAAAGAACCCTTTGTTTAGACACAGGAACAAAAACAGGTATTTGAAATTTTAAAATAAGCATGGTCTCAACTTACCAATTTTAAGAAATCTTTCAATTTGTAAGCGGACTGAAAAGGCAATACAGCTCTGGAAGTCTGGACAAGAAAAGGGGAAGTGGCTACAACCCACAGTTTAGCAAAAGGAGGGACCCGCATTGCCTTAAAATCCTTGATGCAATTGCTCTTCTGATCAAGGAAGCTGATAAATTGACTTTTAGGCAGCCATTTAGTATATTTACTAGTCATGCAATTCAGGGAGCATTAGAAACAAACACCATTAATGTTCAAGTAGCACAGTTGTGGGCTTTAATACTGTTATGTATTGACAGTTACTCAAATGCCCCGGCAACAGCCAGTCGCGTCTGATTGGCCAAGACGCGACTGGCTGCAGCCGAGGGCGGGAGACGCGCCGATTGGCTCCCCATCTGACAGCTCTGAATAAAAGAGCTGTCCTCCGCATTTTCAGGGGCGCGGGTTTCAAATTGAAGCTCAGCAAATGCAAATTTGCTGTGCCGTGGGTCGAATTCCTGGCCTTCATGGTCGATGCCCAAGGAATCCGCCCCACCCCATCCAAGGTCGAGGCGATTCACAACGCCCCCACGCCTAGCTCTAAGACGGAGCTGCAAGCGTTCCTCGGCTTGGTTAACTTTTACGCGCCCTTCATCCCCCACAAGGCGTCACTTGCCGAGCCGCTGCATCGATTACTCGATCGCTCGGCGGCCTGGTGCTGGGGCAGCCGCGAAGCGCATGCGTTCGTGGCTGTCAAAGAGACGCTGACGTCACGGGCCGTACTGGTTCAGTATTCTGACAGCATGCCCTTGACGTTGGCGTCTGACGCCTCACCCTTCGGTCTGGGGGCGGTCCTGAGCCATGTCCTGCCCGATGGCTCGGAGGCCCCCATTGCCTTTTATTCCCGGACTCTGTCTCCGGCGGAGCGCAACTACAGCCAGATGTCTGTAGCCTCCTTGCTCTGGCTGTAGTGTCCGGGATAAAAAAATTCCACGAGTACCTGTACGGCCGTTTCTTCGCCGTTTTCACCGACCATAAGCCGCTCCTTGGGCTTCTGGCCGGTGACCGGCCCACCCCGCCCATCCTCTCGCCCAGGATAACCAGGTGGACGGAGTTCCTGGCAGCGTACGAGTACACGCTGCATTACCGTCCGGGCAAGCAGCTGGGGCACGCAGACGCCCTCAGCCACTGCCCCCTCCCTCGAGCGGACCAGGAGCCGGTACCGGCCCTCTCCGTTCTGGCCGTGGCCGACTCGGGCCTCCCTCTCACGTCCATGTACGTGGCGGCGCTGACCAGGGCCGACCCCATCCTCGCCCGGGTCTCCACCTGGGTTCTGCGGGGGTGGCCCTCGGAGGCCCTGCCTGCCGAGTTCCGGCCCTTCAAGACCCGCCAGCTGGAGCTGTCACTCCACAGCGGGTGCTTGCTCTGGGGGGACCGGGTCATCATTCCCCCTCCCTTACGCCGTCAGGTACTCGAAGCCCTCCATGCCACCCACCCAGGCATAGCTCGCATGAAGGCCCTGGGCCGGAGCTATGTCTGGTGGCCGTGCATGGACGAGGAGGTGGCCGCCTTCGTCGGCGCATGCCAGGCGTGCCAAACCTCTCGCCCTGCCCCAGCCTCGGCTCCCCACCGGGTCTGGGACGCCCCCAAGTCCCCTTGGTCCCGCATCCATATCGATTTCGCCGGCCCGTTCCACGGCCAGTCCTTCTTGGTGGTGGTGGACGCCTACTCCCGCTGGGCAGAGGTCGTTCTCATGACTTCCACCACAGCCAAGAGCACCGTGCGCGCGCTCCGGCGCCTGTTTGCCACGCACGGGTTGCTGGACACCCTGGTCTCCGACAACGGCCCCCAATTCCACTCCACCACCTTCCAAGAATTCCTGGCCTCCCGGGGAATCCGTCACGCGCCCACTGCCCCCTATCACCCTGCCGCCAACGGCCGGGCGGAACGGGCCGTCCGCTCGGCCAAGGAGGCCCTCGGTAGGATGGATAGGGGAGATTGGGCCGCAAGGGTAGATGCTTACCTTATGGGTCAGCACTCTACACCTTGTCCGGCAACAGGGAAAAGCCCCGCGGAGCTGCTGATGGGCCGCCGCCTGAGAACCGAATTGGACAGACTGCACCCCCTCTATAATGAGGTGCAGCCGTGCAATCTGGGGTTTCCCCCGCCCCGATCATTCAGCGTGGGCGACCCCGTCCTCGCCCGCAACTTCACAGCGGATCCGCGGTGGGTCCCCGCACTCATCACCGGACTAACGGGCCCCTGCTCTTACAGGGTTGGATGACCTGATGGGACCGAGTGGCGGCGCCATGTGGATCAACTAAGGCACCGCCCCCCAACCCTGGAGGAGCAAGTGCCACCTAAGGGCCCCAACGATGGACCTGAAGCCCACCGCAGGTCGATGCATCCCGACGACCCTCCGCAGCCAGCTGCCGCCCCCGAAGCCGCTGCCGAACGTTACCCGGGGCTGCCGGAGCTCGAACAGCCCTGCCTGGGTCGTTCCCACTTCCATGGACATTACCCGGGGCTGCCAGCCGTTGATCAGCCCTGCCTGGGATGCCCAGCCTCCGCAGCGCCACCGCCACAAAAGACATTTACACCAGTCTCCAAATTACAACGGGCCCACACAAGCCCGGCCTACCCGGCCCCCGCACGCCGGGGGCTTGAGTCAAACTCCGCCCCGTGCGACACGCCCCCTCGCTGCGTCCTACCTGATCCGAAGGCTTCCGGAGAAAGGCTGGGCCGTGATGACGCAGTCCGGAGCTACACCCCCGGCAGGGAGGAGCTTCTACGGACACGTCCTCCTCCCTCGCCGTCTGCCGATGAACTGAGGCGTTTGGGGCGGAGCCGACGCCGCCCCGCCTACCTCAGCGAGTATGTATGCTAATGGGCCCGCATGCGTACTCGCTGGGGGGGAAGGAATGTTACGTATTGACAGTTACTCAAATGCCCCGGCAACAGCCAGTCACGTCTGATTGGCCAAGACGCGACTGGCTGCAGCCGAGGGCGGGAGACGCGCCGATTGGCTCCCCATCTGACAGCTCTGAATAATAGAGCTGTCAGAGAGGGAACGCGCGCTTTTTGGTTTACTTACTGTTTGTTGCAGCCGTCCGCTGTTCTGTTGCTTGTTTCAATAAAGCCGTTGGATTTGACCGGGTCTGGACTCCTCTCTCTCTGCGAACATAACAAATACGAGCACTAGAAAGGGCACAGAAGAAAAGTATAAATATTTGGACTGATTCTAAATATGCGATCCTCACATTATATGTCCAAGCTGAAAGAGAACTCTTAAAAAGCAACTAGTGTGCTTGCTCAGGAGAATTAAAAGATTCTATATGAGAGAATCTGCACAACCTCTCTATGTTGGGTGGTCGGATCCAGCACAAAAGGGAAGCTGTCAGCAACCCGAGATGGTCAGAGCCACCCTGACATGACAGCTTATGCAGCATTGGAAATGCAAAGCGGACTGAGCCCCAGAGATTCTAAAGCAAGGGAACTCCAGGCAACTAGATTTGAAGTGACTAGAATCCTACTCAAGGACGAAGTATGTCTTGAAACTCACCTTGAATGGATGAATGCATTGCCACTGGCACTTTGGTCTGTGCAATGCAGTCCACAAAAGAGAATTAGGTTATCTCTTTTTGAAATGATGTTTGGGAAGCTACCAGTTATAAGTGCTAACTTGAAAAATCATATATGGCACCTAGACAAATAGAGGCTAAATGGGTGAACCAAATGGAGAGAGAATTAAACATGCAAATACAAGAAATCAAAAAAAAATTGTGTGTCCCTCAGTCCACCATTTCTGAGCATAATATTCAGGTGGCAGACAGAATATGGGTAAACAATGGAAAGGGGACAATTTGAAACCTAGGTGGAAGGGCCCATATACTGTGGTCATGTCTTCTCCACTTATGAGTATTGGGAGACCCGGCATCTAGTGCTTGAAGGAGCGCCCCCTATAACTGCCCTACCGGCAACGGGCAGGCTACATACAGGGCAGAAGAGGCCCTACTGAAATCCCCCCTGGAAGCTGATTTCTTGACGTATGGCTGAAGCTTCGGAGGAGGAAGACAGCATTCAATTTATTAGATATGTACTAGAAGGTTTGAGCACCTGTCAGGGAATGGCAAGCCAAGTATTTGTAGTCATAACTGCACTATTTCTTGCTTTAGTGAATGTGCTTACCCTTATTTTAATTTGCTGTATTAGATATTCATTCTTTTGGAATCACCCCCTCCCCAGAAAAATAGGTGCTGTACCTAAATTCATTGATTGCGACAGAGAACATTATGAAACCCCTGGAGACATGTTTGAGGAACCAGGGAGTGGGCTCTCTGTAGTGCTGTGTTAGTTCTAGGACTGTGGCCATTGCATGTTACAAACAAGAGGTGGTTTTGTGGAATGCCTAAGACTTATATTGCTCTTCCTCAAATCATATATAACCCCCGCCTTCTCCCTGACGTGGTGATTCTGTAGGTTAAGAGAATTGTGTTTGGAGAAATTCTGCTAAAGGACAATTATGAGCTTGTTGTGGCTTTGGCTGTTATTGGCAAAGGGCCTGCTAAGTGATAACATCCTGAATGTTACTCCCCAATGATGTGAGAATACCCAAGTGACACCCCCCCCTTGCCCTTGAAGGAGGATCCGGGGATGTTGAGAACCCCAAGGAACAGGGCAGGATCAGGTGACAGGGTGTGGATGCTTTGGGACAGGTCCGCTCCTACCAAAGGTGCATCATCTATACATGGGGACAGAACCGTAGGCCAAACCCAAAACCTAAGGTAAAGCATTTGGCCATCCTGGTAACAATTGAGAAAAGGAATGGTATGTTAAGAATACTGGAGCTAGGTCAAAGCCTAATTAATCAGTCTGACCCTACACTAGGTCAAAATGCTGGTTGTGTCAGAGGAATGGAGTCATGTATACACTATGTATTTTAGGGGGGAAGGAACTTTGCTACAAGCCTGAGACCTCAGAAAAGCTGAATGTTACCCTATACACTGGGTTCGGTCAGCTCTATAATGGAAAGATAGAGAGACTGCAGGCATATATTCACACCACCATCCTTAAACAGGGAAAGGAAAGAATAATGTGGGGATTTGATGCTTGTATGGTGATAGATAAACCAGGCAAGGATGGTAAGGTGGGATGTGGGTCGGATTCCTGGAAAAATGTGAATAAAAGCTACCATTAATACTTGTGACACTACCTGGATCACAGCCAGACATAACAAATGGCGCCGGAAGCCACAGCCACTCGGTCTTGGATGGGTTGAGCTGAAGTTTGTTGCATCCCATCCAGACCCACACGGCTTCCAGGCACTGGGACATCACCTCGACGGTATTGTTGGGGTGGTTGGGGGTAGATATGTACAGCTGAGTGTCATCAGCGTACTGATGGTAC
This sequence comes from Rhabdophis nuchalis, assembly GCA_039707465.1. Lineage (NCBI taxonomy): Eukaryota > Metazoa > Chordata > Lepidosauria > Squamata > Natricidae > Rhabdophis > Rhabdophis nuchalis. Next base: position 97,112,426 of record CM077647.1, read on the forward strand.
TCTACCCCACAACCACGGATGATCTCACCCAGCGGCTTCATATAGATGTTAAACAGGAGGGGTGAGAGGACCGACCCCTGAGGCACCCCACAATTGAGTGGTCTCGAGGTCGACCTCTGCCCTCCTGTCATTACAAATTGCGACCGACCGGAGAGGTAGGAGGAGAACCACTGTAAAACAGTGCCCCCCAGTCCCAACCCCTCCAGTCGGTGCAATAGGATACCATGGTCAATGGTATCGAAAGCCGCTGAGAGATCTAACAGGACCAGGATAGAGGAAAAAACCCTATCTCTGGCCCTCCAGAGATCATCGACCAACGCGACCAATGCCATCTCGGTGCTGTGCCCAGGCCGGAAGCCGGACTGGCGCGGGTCTAGATAAGCAGTTTCCTCCAGGTGCCGAGAGAACTGCTGTGCCACCACACTCTCTATAACCTTCGCCAAAAAGGTTGGAGACCGGATGGTAGTTAGTTAACAATGCTGGGTCCAGGGAAGGCTTCTTGAGGAGGGGTCTCACCATCGCCTCTTTAAGGGAGGCCAGCAAGAACCCCTCACTCAGAGAAGCGTTAACAATTTCCTGGAGCCAGCCTCGTGTCACCTCCCAGGAGGCCAGTACTAGCCAGGAGGGACACGGGTCCAATAAACATGTGGTGGCATTCAGCCGTCTCGGCAGACTGTCCATGTCTCCGGAAGCAACAAAGTCAAACGTGTCCCATAAAATGGTCTCAAAACCCGCCTTGGACGGTCCGCCCAAATCTATCTCAGTGGAGGCCAGGTCATCCCGAATCCGAGCAATTTTATCCTGCAGATAAGCTCCAAATTCCTCTGCTCTGCCCTGCAAAGGAGTTTCCCGCGACCCCTGTTGGAGAAGGGAGTGGGTCACCCAAAACAGGGCGGCAGGGCGGTTATCTGCGGATGCGATAAGAGTGGCAAGATGGCTGCGTTTAGCCATTCTTATCGCCACTAGGTGGGTCCTTAAATGGGACTTAACCAGTGTTCGGTCGGATTCGGAGCGAGTGGATCTCCACCTGCTCTCTAGGCAATTCTTGCGGCCCTTCATCTCCCTTAGCTCCTCGGTAAACCAAGGAGCCAGGGTGGATCGGCGCCGTGTGAGAGGCCGCAAGGGCACGACTCGGTCCAAGGCCCCCGTGGCCACACTATTCTTTGTGGCCTCTAGGCCCTCGGTCAAGTCGTGGGTTAGGGTTACAGGTATCGGCCCAAGCTCCGTCTGGAACCTCTCAGGGTCCATCAGGCACCTGGGGCAGAACCATATTGGTATCTCTGGTTCCGCCTCCCCGCGGTGGGGTGTAGCGGTAGGGAAGTCAAGCCGAAGGAGAGAGTGATCCGACCATGGCAGGGGTTCGATGACTAATTCCCCTATTCCTAGATCACTCAACCACTGGCCAGAGGTAAAAATTAGGTCTAGTGTGTTTCCCCCTATATGCGTAGGGGCCTGAATTATCTGAGTCAGGTCCATGGCCGTCATGGAGGCCATGAACTCCCAAGCTGCCTCAGAGGACTCACCTACCGATGGCAGGTTAAAGTCCCCCATGACTAAAAGTCTGGGGGTCTCAACCGCCACCCCGGCGATGACCTCGAGGAGCTCGGGCAGGGCCGCTGATACGTAGCGGGGAGCCAGGTACACAATCAGCAGGCCCAGCTGCCTCCCACGACCCCATTTCACATACAGGGATTCACACCCGACTACCTGAGGCACAGTGGCCTCCCTTGGCTTGAGATCTTCCTTAATAATAACCACCACTCCCCCACCCCTCCCATGGGCCCTAGGCCGATGCAGTGCCAGGTAACCTGGTGGGCACATTTCCACGAGGGGTACACTTCCCTCGTGACCAGACCAGGTTTCCGTGATACCCACCAGGTCCGGCTCCCCCTCCGAAACCAGATCGTAAACGAGGGGGGCTTTGTTCACCATGGACCTGGTGTTGCACAACATCAGTCTAGGGCCCCAGCCCTGTAATCCTCCACCTAGATTGCGGGAAGAGTTCAGGGGGTCGGGGCGGGCGACTGCTTGTTAACAGCAGATACTCCCCCCCAACAATTGATATGGCCCCCGACTCCCGTCATACCTGCCCCTCCCCAAAACCATCCTAATGGGAAGACCCCCAATGGAAACGACCCCCCCTCTCTATATCAGACCCTCTACCCTCCATCTTGCCGCTCTCGGCCGGTCTAGCAATCTGCCCTGTTAGATCAGAGTAAATGGACCCACCCACCACCCTGGGTCCCCTTAAAACCCGAGTTAAAAAGCTAATTAAAAAAACCAGCAGCTTGCGTTTTTTCCACCTCTCTTGGCTAATAAGCCCATCCTTGAGGTGTGCCCTCATTAACTCTTAGGGCCAAGCCTGCGAGAGGGGGGACTCCCGCAGGGAAAGTAGCCCTTGAATACATAGGTCGTAATAAATAGTAGTGCAGGAAAGGAATCAAACCAGTTTGGTCATGGGGAAAAGGTCCATTACAGATCTAAAAAAGGGAGAGATCTAAAAAGGGAGGGGGGGGAGCATCCAGTCGGTAAAGGTAGAAATGATGTATGATGGGCAAATTAGATCCTTGGGTTGGTCTGTTTACAACAATTTAAGGAAGCTGGAAGACAGCGCACTTACAAAAGGCAGTAATTTATTCATAGAATCAGCTGAGGAAGTAGCAATAATTTGTTTAGGGCAGGGAACATCTCAGCCAAACCTCACTTGGTATTGTTTGGACATTGTCAACTAACCTGGTGGGAAGGAACTGTTTTACCACAAACCAAAGTATACCTGTAGGAGACCTTATTTGTCTGGGATCAGGAATATAAAATCTGGACTTCTCCTGCCAATGAGACAGAGTCTTGTAAGGGTGGTTCCAGAAATTATGTATTGGATTTGTGGCAATGTGGCTTACAAAAGACTACCTAAGGGCTGGTTGGACACAGTCTTCTCTAATTTCCTATGTAAAGAGTTGACAGAGTATGAGAAGATACTCTGGGTCTGTGATCCCGAAAGGATAATTTGTACGTATGGACAGGCCACTTGGGTGGAGGATGGATCCTATGGGTATAGGACCCCCATTTATGTGTTAAATAGGATCATCAGATTGCAAGCAGTCCTGGACTGAGCCAGAAGACGTCTGGACAAGGCCTTTAACATATTGTCTGGAGCCACAGATAAGCTTAGTATGGCTGTCTATCAAACTAGACTGGCCTTGGATTACATTTTGCCCTAAGGAAGGAGGTGTGTGTGGAAGATTCAACCTATCTAACTGCTATTTGCAGATCGATGAGACAGGAACAGTAATTAAAAAGTTCACTACAGAAATGAGACAATTTACCCATAATGCTGATCAGACATGTAATGGGTTTACCTTCAAGGAAGCTATTAGTGACTGGTTCCCTAGACTACCTGGATTGCAAGCAATTGTAGCCGTCATAGGCTTAATAGCAGCTTTTCCATGCTTGTGGAGAAAAAGGCCACAGCCCAGGCTTTGGCTTTGTGAAGATGTGACCAAATTGGTACATTGGGAGAAAATTTTCATTTGTATGAATCTCTCTGAAACCACATGATAATCAGAAGATATAGGTGTAGTTTCAAAAGGGGGAAAATGAGGCAGAAGGATAAAAGGGCTATAAAATATAGGAATGACATTAATCGGAAAATATCATATAATGAAGAAGTTGATTTACTTATGTGCTATAACTGTTGCAACTTGCTTAAAGAAAGAGGAACTTAAGACATAACCTATAACTTAGAAGATGACTTATAGAAAGAGGAACTTGCTTAAGACATAACTTATAACTTAAATGAACTATATCCTTGATATATGACTAAAATCCTGTAACTTGGTGACAAGTACACGTGTGCACCAAAAGTCACAGATGGTGTAAGATAAGACCCTATATATAGAAATATAGCAAATGCTGCAGTTATTGCACTTTTCCTTTCTGTATTTTTTCTGTTTTTCTGTTTTTCACTGATCAAAAGGCTAACGCAGTATAACGCCTACACGTAGCTGAATTATAAAAGTGACCCTCTGAGCGTAACCAGGAGGCTCAGAATCTGACATAAAAATGCTCTGAGCCTGTGTGCACAATAAAAGCCTGTTTCTCCGACTCAATTGTGGTCTCGTCCTGTATTGGTATTGGTCCTGTATTGGTAGCACACGATTTTCTGCTTCAAGACTAGTAAGTAAGGAAGTGAGTTCCAGTCCTGCCTTAGGACTGAAGCAATCTTGGTGACTTTGGGCTGGTTATTTTTTCTCCACCCTACAAAAAAACTAATGGCAAACTACTACTGAAAAAAGATTTATTCAAGAAAGGATTGCCAGGACTCAAGATTGAGTTATATAAAAGATATACACACATACTCTAACTGAGGACTGGCAGGGAACAGAAAAGCTTGAAAATACTCATTATTCACTAGTGTCGTAGGCTGATTTATTAGATTTAACTCCCTGCATTTTTTAATTTTAAGGTTTTAAATTGTGTATTACCTAGATTGCATCTACATTTTGTTCCCTCTTTCATCTCATTAAATATATTTATTATGACTGGGATATTTAAAAAATGATTTAGCAGAAGTACTGTGGGTTTTGTACAGACACAATATCTCTTTGCTACTCATTAAAATACCAAACTTTTTTCAGGGTCCTCGGCCAGTCTAAAAAAAATAGGTTCACTGCTGTAAGAAAGTACTAACTAAAGTAAAATAATGTATTAAATTAAATTATATATATAATGTTAATAATCATTAGCATATATATTCAGTTTTTCATATTTAACAGGAAAAATCCTCATTTAGTGACCATAAGTGGAACCAGCAATTTGGCATTAAATGAAGCAGTCACTAACATAAACCATGACTGACTTATGATCTTACTTCAGCCGTTCCTTTCTTTGCAGATCTATGAAAGTCATAAATGCAAAGATTGGTCATAATGCTTCTTTTTCCTCATTGGCATAATGATGAACTATATAAATCAGTCACTAAATGAACTTGTAGAAACTTTGATACAATATTAGCAGTGTAAGTAACTTTTCCACACTTTTTCATTTAAGTGTGTCAGATTTTATTTTTTTTGAAATAACAACAGTATTTTTTTATAATTTATTTTATTTTATTTTTAAACAAAACACAAAAATCCTCCATCTTACATGTGTATCCGCTGATTACAAAATATTTTCTTAAATCTCTTCAATATTCATCCAAGCTTCATATTATTTCATATTATTTCAAGTACATCACATCAAATATATTTATAGACATTAGACTTTTCATGCCTCCATTTTTGCTTAATTATAATTGTATTATAATTAACCAATTTCATTGTAATTTTTACAACAATAAAGATTATTATTATTATTATTATTATTATTATTATTATTATTATTATTATTATTATTATTATTATTATTATTATTATTATTATTATTATTATTATTATTATTATTATTATTATTATTACACGTCCTTCATCATGAAACATACCAAAACTTAAAACATAACCACATATTTATTAATTCTATCCTCCAACATCATTAGTCCCTATAACCTATTCTAACCAAGCATCAATAATATTTAGTGTCCAAGAAGTTTCTAATCCTCCTTTTCAAATCCCTGTTTAAAATTTATATCCAGTTTTTCCATATTATACCCATACCTATATAGGTCTTGTTATCCTTATCTATCCTTTATTTAGCTATATTTATTATCATAATTTCTTTTTTTTATTAATCTTTATATATGACCAAACTCTTATTCATCTCCTTTAGTAAGTGCCATTCAGTATTCAGTTCCAATTACTACTTATTATAACTATGCATATATATATATACATTATTATCATTTTCAATTGTTTATCTAACTATGTCTATTGTCACTAAATTTCCCTAATCTCAACTGGTTTTAAGTTAATCTTAATCAGCCTGTATCTTTCCAGTAATAAAACAGTACCACGTCTTCTGCCATTTGTGGCATACATCTTCTAATCATATCCTTAATCCAATTTGTATGGACTTCTCTTTGCAGTTCATTATTTGTAAGTTATTTCCTGTCATTTCAAAGCCCTTCTTCTTCTTCCTTAATAAGCTTGTCTTTAAATGTCAGAGTTGTTATCAATGGTGTTACTGGTAAAGTTTCTTTCTTTAATACCATAGATTCTTTTGTTGTTTCTTCTTCTGTATCTTGCCATCTAAGGTGAAGTTCCCTATCCATCTGATTCATCTTTCCATATTCCACTTTTCCCATTGCTAGACATAAACCAATCATCAAAAGGATCAACAGATTTAGTTTCTTTGTGATTATTTTTCTCTTTAGTGCTTGAGACTCCAACCTCTGTTTTTTCCATTTGATATGTAACTCCATCCTTTTCCTCATATTTTCCAATTAGATGTTCTAATTTTTTTTCAAAGGAATTAGAAAATTGCTGTATTGCAACCATTATCTCTTGCAGTAACAGTTTCTTTCTGTTGTTCAGTATGCGCCATTGTCTCCTATTGTTGTTGTTTTTTTGTGAATTTTTTTTTATTGGTTTTTAAAATTTATACAGGGGAAAAGTTATAGGGTGAGAATAACATTTTGGTAGCTTCCCTGCCGTTGGTGGTGGCCCTCCCAACACTTCATAAATTTACAATTTTAAAAGTAAAGGACAGGCATATATAAATGTTACATTGTACAATCCATATATTTAATCATCTTTTTCTTTGCCATTTTATCTTGTATCAACAATTACAATAGGATTTCAAATAAAATCATTTTTGAGACCTAAGTCTTTTCGCAATATACTCTTCTTCCCTGTCCCCGGGCAGGGCCGTCGCTCCCCCTGTTCCCCCGTCTTTGCCTCCCATTTGGGGAGAATGTTTTTGGATAAATGCCTCCGCCTCAGTGTTTTAATTTTTACTCTGCCCCCCCCTCCCAGAAGATCAGCATTCCCTCTGGCAATAGCCACTTGAACCAAATTCCTTTTTTGTATAATTTCTTAGACAAGAAGGAATATTTCCTTCTTATTTCTCTAATTTCTTTCAGAATTTGTTTCAAAACGGCTATTTCTTTATCTTGATACTTTAAGATTCCATCCCATTGAGCCCTCAATATCTCATCCCTTGTGGATCTCCTAAGAAATTTAACATGAACTTCTCTTGGTACATTATGCATCCTAGCATAGGCCGAATTAATTCTATAGACCAGGTCCATATCCCACCAGAGTTGCTCTTTATCTCTTTTAAGGTATTCTGCTAATATTGTACTCATAATATCTTTGAGGTCCTCATTTTCTGACTCTGGTATATTCTGGAACCTGAGGAAAGAAGACATTCTTTCAAATTCAATGTTAGTCATATGAGCTCCAAATTCTAGACTCTCCTTCCGAATCTCCTTAACCTCTTCCCCCATCTTGGCCGCCCCCTCCTCTAACTTCACAATTTTTTGTTTTTTTCCATTGTACTTCATTGTGTTTCCCTGAGTTCTAATGTTAAATCCGTCATTTCTTTCTGCATTTCATTCATGTTTTTCATTAGTTCCCGAAACATTTCTGTAACTGACAGCTCCTGTGTGCCCTCTCCAGCAGATTCTTTCTGTAGAAGTGAAGAAATCTTCGGCTGTGTAGTCAGGCTGGAGATGGCTGAAGACGGGGCAGAAGTTGACTTTCCCATTGGTGGCTTTCTAAAAGCCATTGTGTCAGTTCTAATTTCTAAGTTGATAAAGAAATGGCGCTGGAGAAATAGATGACTGAGACAGTCCGAGGTATCAGAGTAATCCGAATGGAAGTCCAGTTTTAAAAGTTCCCTTAAGAGTTGAAAAAAGAAATCTTGTAATCCACATCCAGGAGTCCACGTATTGGGAGAGGCTTGGGGATCTTTGGGAGAAATATTAAGAGTAAAAAGTTTTAAATCCTTCGATGGCAATTATGGAGGGAAAAGCTTCACTAATGCAAGGGAGTTATAAGCGGAGAACAAAGAGAAGCCATCTTGCCCCGCCTTCTGTCAGGAAGAAAAGTGAAAGTTCCATTTACTTTCTTTTTTTTAAAGAACCCCGCAAGAAATTGTTGCAACTGCGATACGATACAATTCTTTTCCATGTTTAGTTCAAATAGCAAGTTAGTCCTTTCCTCTCTCCATTCCAATGGAGAGGGATCGTTTGATTGCCGCTTCGTCCAAGGGGGGGGGTTAAACAAGAAAAACTCCCCCCTCCAATCTCCGTTTAAAATTGATTGAACTGGAACTTACAATGTCCTATTGCTTATCCTTCATCAGCAACCCAGGATGTTAGGGAGTGCCTTCCACCTCCGGCATTTCAGTTACTCTTTTCATTCTGTTTGTTGTTCCCGGGATCCATCTGGCGAAGAGGCAAGGTTTGCCCCCCCCTTTCTGCTTGCCAGCTCCTAGGGCGAGGCTGGGGGCACCTTACCAGCCGCCGCCAGGCTGGGGGCTCCCAGCGAGCTGCCCCTATGGCAGGAGACTCCCTCAGAATCTCCTGTGCTCCCAGAAGAATTATTGGTTACCCAAATGTTCCAGGAACTTTTAAAAAGTATAAATGATCTACAGAAGGAAATGGCAGATTCCAGAGCAGAAATTAAAGATGTCCAAAAGACCACAACAGAAAATAAAGAAGAGATTGAGTCATTGAAGGAGGGGGCAATGGAGGTGGGGGGGGGGAGTTAAGGAGTTACAAAAGCAAAATTTAGAGTTATAAACCTATATTTTAAAAGCAGAAATTGAAAGGATGTCTTTTTTCCTTAGGTTTCAAAATATACTGGAAGTAGAAAATGAAGATATTAAAGAAATGATGAGTATAATATTAGCAGAATATCTTAAAAGAGAAAAAGACCAAATTTGGTGGGATATAGATTTGGCATACAGAATTAATTCAACATATGCTAGACTTCATAACCTCCCAAGGGAGGTTAATGTTAAATTTTTCAGGAGATCCACGAGGGATGAGGTTCTGAGGGCACGGGGGGGGGGGGCTGAAATACCATGATAAAGATGTAGTTATTCTGAAACAAATTCCCAAAAAAATAAGAGAAGCAAGAAGGAAATTTTCCTTCCTGTCTAATAAACTATACAATAAAGTGATTTGGTTCAAATGGTTGCTACCTGATGGAATGTTGATCTTCTGGGAGGGAGATAAGATTAAAATCAAAACATTAATTTAGGCGGAAGCCTTTTTGAATAAGCACATCTCCCTCCTGGAGGACAGAGATGATGGAGGCAGAGAAAAAGCAGAAGGAGCCATGGCCCCACCAGGAGACGGGGAGGGAGGAAATGATGTCAAAAAGACTTAGATCACAAAAATGAGCTTAGTGGAATTATTATTATAACTGTGGATATGGAGAAATGGCAAAGGAAAAAAAATGATTGAACAGACGATCGACACAATGTGAAAATATGTTTTTGCTTATCCTTTATATTATTTGTTAAACTGTAATCTTGTATTTTTAAAATATCTAAATTATAACCTGTGAGGAGTGGGAGGGCCACCATTGCCGGCATGAAACCACCAAAATTTTCTGTACATCCTATTCCTTTTCCCCATGTATATTTTAAAAACCAATAAAAAATTTTATTAAAAAAAAAAAGAATCTCCTGTGCTCCCGAAGGAGGCCACCAGTACAGCAAGTGGCAGACAGAGCTCAAAGCACGTACATCACCTTCGGAAACCGGAAGCAAAGTCCATTGTCTCCGATTGTTGAAGAAAAAAGCTGCTACTCTGTCTTAAAAAATGCTTTTAACAAACCTAAGTTCATGATAAAGTCTTTGGTTGAAATTAGACTTCAAAAGAACATTTGTAAAAAAAAAACAATTTCCTTTTTAGGCAAGCAGAGGGTCTTTAAAATTCCAAGCCAGAATAAACAATATTAAGTGTTTTGTCTTTAATCCGCATACTTCAGCTTACAGGGCCATCTTCCCCTCTGTTATTTCAATTGTTACATTTTTTTGTTTCTTTTTGTATCTTAATTGTTTCAAACTAAAAAAAAAACAGTTTTCTTAAGTATAGTAGAGAAGAATTTTTTTTAAAAATCACACATAGTAATAAAAAGGAAGAGGTTTAGTCCATAGTTTATAAACAAAACAAAAAAAATAAAGTAGAAGAAAACTGACTCCATTCCTTTTAAAAATTCTTCGTAGGTTACATTTAAAATATCAATTAAAGAAGTTGTGATAACATACAGGGTCCTCCAGAGCTTAATTCCACCACTTATTTTTTCTATTTTTAAAAGTTTCAACTTAGTTTAAATTTTTTATGGGCAATCTATTTTAGAACAGTCTCTTTTAAAACAATAAACATCTTACCAGCTGGATCCACTTTCTCTCTCACTTCCTTCCTTCCAGAGCTGTCAGCAACTTTGCCAACCTGGGGGCGGTCTGTTTACCATGGAGTAGAAGCACTTCCTTTGGATCAATCAGGGACTTTGTGGTGTCCCTGAGATCGGCAAAGATTCGGCTTCCTCTTCACTGTCCCAACAGGACAGTTTAGGTGCGATTGGACCATCCAGCGGCAAAAGAATTGACGATGATCTCTTAGTGGTGAGATCAAGCATCGTATCGTCACAACGCAGGCTCTTCCTCAACAACAGTATTTTTATAAGCAATTATAAAATTATATTTTATAATTATAATTATATATATAATTATATATATAATTATATACTTATATAATTATAAAATTATATTTTTATAAGCAATTCAGGAAGAAGATATCAAAGTATAGCCAGACGAGTAAACAGGTTTAAAGATAGCTTCTATCCTTGGGTTGTGAGACTTTTAAATTCAACCACAATCACTCTATGCACATGCTAGTTTTTTTCTTTTTTCTTTTCTCTCTCTTTTTTTTGTTTCTGTTATAATTTTGCACCAGTGAAGTTAAAAACAATTTCATTGTAATTTTAGTACAATGACAATAAAGATTATTATTATTATTATCTTTTAAAATATATTTTATTTATGATTCAAAATTCATTATTTCAGCTATTTGTTAATTCAAAAATTTAACTAGAGCAGAAAAAACACTCTTCTGTCATATCTCAATCATCCAGGTCATGGTTGTCCCAAACGTGCTTTTTCAAGAGGCAACTGAACTTTCTAGTTTTCTTTAAAGATGTTTCACTTCTCATCCAAGAAACTTCTTCAGCTCTGACTAGATGGTGGGGAATGGAAGGATTTATATTCCTTTCAGAAAGCTGGTAATTTGCATTCTTTTAGCAAGTCATTACAATACAATACAATAGCAGAGTTGGAAGGGACCTTGTAGGTCTTCTAGTCCAACCCCCTGCATGGGCAGGAATCTTATACCATTTCAGACAAATGGCTGTCTAACATCTTTTTAAAGACTTCCAGGGTTGGGGCATTCACAACTGCTGGAGGCAAGCTGTTCCAGAGGTTAATTGTTCTTACTGTTAGGAAATTTCTCCTTAGTTCTAAGTTGCTTCTCTCCTTGGTTAGTTTCCACCCATTGCTCCTTGTCCTGCCCCCAGGTGTCTTGGAGAAAAGTTTGACTCCCTCTTCTTTGTGGCACCCTCTGAGATATCGGAACACTGCTATCATGTCTCCCCTGGTCCTTCTCTTCATCAAACTAGACATACCCAGTTCCTGCAGCCGTTCTTCATATGTCTTAGTCTCCAGTCCTCTAATCATCTTGGTTGCTCTTCTTTGCACTCTTTCCAGAGTCTCCACGTCTTTTCTACATCGTGGCGACCAAAACTGTATGCAGTATTCCAAGTGTGGCCTTACCAAGGCACTATACAGTGGCATTAACACTTCACGCGATCTAGATTCTATCCCTCTGTTGATGCAGCCTAGAACTGTGTTGGCTTTTTTGGCAGCTGCTGCACACTGCTGGCTCATATTTAAATGGTTGTCCACTAGGATTCCGAGATCCCTCTCACAGTTGCTACTATTGAGCAAGGTACCACCTATACTGTACTTGTGCATTTGGTTTTTCTTGCCTATATGTAGGACCTTACTTTTTTCACAATTGAATTTCATTTTATTAGACAGTGCCCAATGTTCAAGTTTGTCTAGATCCTTCTGTATCTTAAGCCTATCTTCTGGAGTGTTGGCTATTCCTGCCAGCTTGGTGTCGTCTGCGAATTTGATGAGTTCCCCATTTATCCCCTCATCCAAATCATTGATGAAGATGTTAAAGAGTACTGGGCCTAAAACAGAGCCTTGGGGGACTCCACTGCATACTTCCTTCCATGTAGATGCAGTTCCATTGAGGACTACACGTTGAGTGCGGTTGGTCAGCCAGTTACGAATCCATTTGGTGGTGGTGCTGTCTAACCCACAATTTTCTACTTTATCTAATAGTAGGTTATGGTCTACTTTATCAAATGCCTTACTGAAGTCCAGGTAAATTATATCAACAGCATTCCTCTGGTCCACTGATTTTGTTACTTTGTCAAAGAATGCAATTAGATTCGTCTGGCATGATCTGTTATGATCTGGCAATGATCTGGCATGATCATTAAAGTCATTATTGTTCTCATCATTGTCTGTTATAGAGGAGCTCCTAAAGGCTCTTTTTAAAAATTTGATGAAGGCCCACTTGGGATAGCCTCATGTTCTGAGAGCATCCTTGATGTGCTTTTGTTCTTTTTCTTTCCCATCTTTGCTGGTGGACAGGCCAGTTTGTAATGGCCTGCCCACTCCCCTGTTGTGCTCCAGTACGTGATGGGAATCAAAATGTAAATATTGATCTGTGTGAGTGGGTTTTCTGTAAACTTCAATGTTAAGGATTCTGTCTTCTAATGTGTAGTGCAAGGGGTGGGTTTCAAATTTTTTTACTACCTATTCTGTGGGCATGGTCTATTTTGTGGCCGTGGTTTGGCGGTCATGTGATTGGGTGGGTGTGGCCAACTTGATGTCACTCACCAGGAGATGTCATAGATTGGGTAAAATGTGCTGAAGCTCACTTAACAATGCTCTTGCTTAGCAACCAAAAAAATTTACTCAATTGTAGTCATAAGTCAAGGACTATCTCTACCTTCCTCTGCATGGCAGCCTTGTCCTAGTAAACATCTTCTCCTTTCTGTCAATTTTCCTCTCTATTAGAGGCACCAAAATAATCCAGACAATGTAAGGTTTCTTTCTGCAGCAGGGGGTTTGACTAGATGACCTCCAAGTAGCCTTCTAGCACTAAATTGCTGTGCTGTTTTTCTTTCTTTCTGCTAACAAAGAAACTTACCAGAGGCTCATTCCATATTCCTGCCAGATAGAGATAATGAGCCTATAGAAATTTTGACTCCATTCACAAGCAGGGAATCAAGCAGCTTTTCAATTGAAAGCTTCAATTTAAAGTTTGTAGCATTAAGACTTGTGGACTTTAACTCCAAAAATTCCACAGCCAGGCATGCTCAGTTCCAATTTAAAGCGACAGCATTTGTTTCTCTCCTTTGTTGAATCTCAGCTAAAGAGTGAGTTTCTTTTTCTTTCTCTTTCTTTCTTTCTCCCTTCCCTTCCTTCCTCCCTCTCTCCCTCCATCCCTCCCCCTTCCTCATCTTTCTCAAACACACACACACAGAAGTTGGATTGGATATCTCTCTCCTACCCTCCCCCCTTTCTCTCAAACACACACACACACAAACACACACTTGAAAGCAGCTCCTTTGCCACCACCCTCATTCCCCTGCTGCCTTCCCCAAACACCTCCCCCATTGCAAATGCAGCATGGTGTTTGGGTTGGAAATGCCTGGAATGCAATAAAGCCCACACACTCACCACCTGCTGGCAGATTGGGGTGAGAGGAGGGGAGCAAATTGGAGCCTTCCGAAGGAAGGGGACTGAGGGAAAATTGTGATGCTACAGCATGCTCCTTTGCCTGGCTTCCCTCCTCCTGTGGTCTCCTCAGTGCTCTCTTGTGCTCCCCTCCCCAGTTTAGTTTGATTGCAGGCAGAGCCATGTTGCCTTTTCAAGCCTGCAGTCAGTGAAGCTGGCCTGGCCTTTTGCATAGTTTTATCCAGCTGTCAGGGGAGGGGAAATGACTTCCTCCCCAGGCCCCTGTCCATTTCTACACACACACACACACACACACACACACACACACACACACACACACACACACATGGATAAAGCTATGCAAAAAGTCAGCCCTCACCAGTGCCAGATTCACTGACTGCAGGCTTGCAAATTGTCAGCTTCTGCCTGCATCAAACTACACTAAGTTGGGAGAGAGCATGAGTGAGCTAGGGCCCTTTCCTCCAGCCTTTGCCCAAAGCTCAGCACCACACCACACTGCACCAGGAGGATGAAGTTTGAATTCCTCCCCCTCCCCGACCCATGCATACCTTTTCCAGCTGCTTCAGAGAGGGCTTCAACGCTGTTCTTGCCTCTTGTTCTCTCTTTGAGAAGCGCCTTGCAAATGGAGGCAGGCCAGGGGACCCTACCAAAACAGGACATGGCCACTTCACCCTGCTATGGGTAAGCAAGTGTGCAGCCAATTTCTGGTCCTGGTATGCCCATACCGATGCGTATCAGGTGGGACCCACCTCTGTGTACTACACAGTACAGGAAGACTAGACTATTTTCCTTCTTATCTTCCTTTGTCAATTTGATATATCTATTAGGTCCTGGAGATTCTAAAGAAAGTTCACCCTCCCCTCTTAATTTTAGTTTAAAGCCCTCCCATTAAGTTGAGCCAGTCATTTTCCAAAAATGTTCTGCCAGATTTGCATCCCCTCCTTTGTGAAGAATCCATCATGGAGGTAGTGCAGACTATAGTCTAGGAATCCAAAGTTGCTTTGATGACACCAAAGCAACCCTTTAGCCAGTGTTCACTAGAATTCTTTGTTCTCTTACTGGGTGTTGACCATTCATTGGAAGTACAGATAAAGAAAATTAGTTGTGTACCTAATTCCTTAACTTTATATATTTACTTTATTTTATTTTTGAATTTTTATACCGCACCTTCTCCCAGTGAGACTCAGGGTGGTGTACAGGCCTCAATAAAAATCAGCTAGTATAAAATCACTAATATAAAACAATTAAAATACAATTAAAAATTATTAAATAGTACGCTTGATTTTGATAAAAGCCCTATCTAAAAACCCTCTCTAAAACCAATTAAAAGCTACGCCAGGCCGGCCGCACAAAATAAATGGGTCTTCAAAGCCCGGCGGAAAAGGCGCAGGTCCGTAATTGTGCAAAGGTCAGGGGGTAGGTCATTCCAGAGGGCAGGGGCAGCCACAGAGAAGGCTCTCGCCCTGCGAGTTGCCAGCCGACATTGCCTAGCTGACGACACCCTGAGGAGGCCCTCTCTGTGGGAGCGAACTGGTCAGTGGAAGGTATTAGGTAGCAGGAGGTGCTTGCAAATAGCCAGGTCCCATGCCATGGAGCACTTTAAAGGTGGTTACTAACACCTTGAAGCGCACCTGGAAAGCCACAGGCAGCCAGTGTAGCTCATGCAGGAGAGGTGTCACATGGGAGCATCTAGAAGCTCCCAGAATCCCCCGTGCAGCCGCGTTCTGTACTAACTGAAGCCTCCAGGTGCACCTCAAGGGAAGCCCCATCTAGAGAGCATTGCAGTAGTCCAGGCGGGAGATGACGAGGGCTTGAGTGACCGTGCATAAAGCGTCATGATCCAGAAAGGGGCTCAACTGGCGTATCAGGCGAACCTGATAAAAAGCCCCCCTGGCTACGGCTGTCATGTGATCTTCTAATGACAGCCGAGAGTCCAGGAGGATGCCCAAGTTGCGGGCCCTCTCTGTGGGAGCCAGTGATTCTCCCCTGATAGCCAGAGATGGAACCATCTGACTATATCGTGACACAGCCACTTGGTCTTGGATGGGTTGAGTCGGAGCCTGTTTCTCCCCATCCAGACTCGCATGGCCTCCAGACACCTCCAGACACCAGGACATCACTTCCACGGCATCGTTGGGGTGGTCCGGGGTAGAAATGTACAGCTGCGTGTCATCAGTGTACTGATGGAACTCTACCCCGAAACCACAGATGATCTCACCCAGCAGCTTCATATAGATGTTGAACAGGAGAGACGAGAGGACCGACCCCTGTGGTACTCCATAAATGAGGCACCTTGACGTCGACCTCTGCCCTCCTGCCAACACAAATTGCGACCGGTCGGAGAGGTAGGAGGAGAACCACTGTAAAACGGTGCCCCCACCCCCAACCCCTCGAGCCGGCGCAACATGATACCATGGTTGATGGTATCAAAAGCCACTGAGAGATCTAACAGGACCAGGATAGAGGAGTAGCCCCTATCCCGGGCCCTCCAGAGATCATCCACCAATGCGACCAATGCCGTCTCTGTGCTGTGCCCAGGCCAGAAGCCAGACTGGCGCGAGTCCAGGTAGACAGTTTCCTCCAGGTGCTGGGGGAGCTGTCATGCCACCACACTCTCAACAACCTTCTCAAGGAATTAAAGGTTGGAGACAGGATGGTAGTTGGCCAACACAGCCAGGTCCAGGGAGGGCTCCTTGAGGAGGGGTCTCACCACCGCCTCTTTCAAGGTGGCTGGCAGAAACCCCTCACTCAAAGAAGCGTTAACAATTCCCTGAAGCCAGCCTCGTGTCACCTCCTGGGAGGCCAGTACTAGCCAGGAGGGACACGGGTCCAGTAAACATGTGGTGGCATTCAGCCACCCCAGCAACCTGTCCATGTCCTCAGGAGTCACAGGATCAAACTCTTCCCAGATGACAGACTCAAGACCTGCCACCGTCAGCCCATCTGAACTAGTCCAGTCGGAGGCCAACCCGTCACGGATCTGATCGATTTTATCATGCAGATAACACCCAAATTCCTCTGCACGACCCTGCAAGGGTGCATCCCGCGCCCTCTGATGAAGAAGGGAGCGGGTCACCCGAAACAGGGCGGCGGGCCGGTTACCTGCAGATGCGATAAGAGCGGAGAAATAATTACGTTTCGCCGCTTTTATCGCCACTAGGTAGGTCTTCAAATGCGACCTTACCAGTGTCTGGTCAGATTCGGAACGGGTGGCCCTCCAACTGCTCTCTAGGCATCTCTTCCGATGCTTCATCACCCTCAGCTCCTCAGAGAACCAGGGAGCCAGGGTGGTTTGGCGTCGGGTGAGAGGTCGCAGGGGCACGACCTGGTCCAGGGCCCCCATGGGTGCATTATTCCAAGTGGCCACTAGGTCCTCAGTCGAATCGTGGGTCAGGGTCTCAGGCATTGGCCCAAGCTCCATCTGGAACCTCTCAGGGTCCATCAGACGCCTGAGGTGGAACCATCACCAATTCCGGTTCCGCCTCCCCGCAGTGGGGTGCAGCGGTTGGAAAGTCCAGTCGAAGGAGAGAGTGATCTGACCATTACAGGGATGCAATGGCTATTTCTCCTAAACCAGTGGTTCTCAATTATTTTCTGTCAGGCCCCCCCTAGGAAGAAGAAAACATTTCGCGCCCCCCGCGCAACTGTAAATAGTATCATTTGTCTATAAAATTGTTAGTACACCTCTGCATAACACTGTATCCTTATTAACGTATAAGAGAATAAAAAAAAGAAAGAAATGTGGATCAATTTACAACAAAGAATAGCTTTATTAACTGTAGCAGAAAAGATTTAAAGTGCATTAAATCCTTAATTAAACTATAAACATTTTTTGATTGGACATGTCAAACCATGTGACCGGGTGGGAGTGGCCAATTTGGAAAATGTGAAACTCACTTAACAATGGTCTTGGTTAGCAACCAAACTTTTGGGCTTAATTGTGGTCATAAGTGCTCTCTTTCTCTCTCTCTTTCTTTTTCTTTCTTTCCTTCTGTCTTTCTTTCTCTGTTTCTCTCTCTGTCTCTTTCTTTCCTTCCCTCTTTCTTTCTCTCTCTCTTTATTTCTTTCTCTTTCTCTTTCTTTCTTTCTCTTTCTCTCTTTCTCTTTCTCTCTCTTTCTCTCTCTCTCATTTTTTCTTTTTTCCCCTCTTTCTCTCTCTCTTTATTTCTTTCTCTTTCTCTTTCTTTCTTTCCCTCTTTCTCTCTCCCTCTCTTTCTCTCTCTCTCTTTCTGTCTTTCTTTCTTTCCCTCTCTCTCTTTCTTTTTTTCTCTTTCTTTCCTTTGTCTCTTTCTTTCTCTTTTTCTCTGTCTTTCTTTCTCTCTCCCACTTTCTTTTTCTTTCTTTCTCTTTCTCTCTCTCTCTTTCTTTCTCTTTCTTTCTTTTTCTTTTTCTTTCTCTTTCTTTCCCTCTTTCCCCCCTCTCTCTTTCCCTATTTCTCTTTCTCTCTCTCTCTCTCTTTCTTTCTTTCCCTCTTTCTCTCTCCTCTTTCTTTCTTTCTCTCTCTCTTTCTCTTTCTTTCTCTTTCTTTCTGTCTCTTTTCTTTCTCTCTTTCTCTCTCTCTTTTCTCTTTCTTTCCTTTCTGTCTCTCTTTCTTTTTTCTCTCTTTCTCTCTGTCTGTCTTTCTTTCTCTCTTTCTTTCTTTCTCTCCCACCTTCTTTTTTTTCTTTCTCTCTCTGTCTCTCTCTCCTTTGTTTGCCCATCTGTTACTCTCTCTCTGTGTGTGTGTGTGTGTGTGTGTCTGTCTCGCATTCAGGCACTAAAATCACTCATTCTGTGTCTCTGTCTATCTTTCTCTCCCTCCCTCCCACTCTCTGTCTCTCTGTGTGTGTCTGTCACTCTCTGGTTCCCCCCTCCCTCCCTGTCTCTCTGTGTGTCTGTGCCTCTCTCTGTCTGTCTGTCTCCCCCCCCCCACAAACCTCCTCAGCTCCTGGAAGTAGCCTGACCGGCCCGCCAGCCCGCTGGCTGTATTTACTCACTCGCTCTCTCACCCATCCACCAGACGAAGGAACCTGGCATCCGATGGGTGAGCAAGCGAGCGAGCAACCGCGGCCAGCGGGCCAGCGGATTGTTGGGCGCTGCCGCAACTTTCCTTACCCGCCCGCCGGCCAGTCGGCCACAGTTACTCACTCGCTCGCTCACCCACCAGACGCCAGCTTCCTTCGTCCGGTGGGTAGGTGAGCGAGCGAGTAACCGCAGGCGGTGGGCAGGCAGGTTGTTGGGCGCTGCTGCAGCAAGTTTCCTTGCCCGCCCGCGCTTGCTTGTTCGCTCGTTCACCCACCCCCGGACGAAGGAACCTGGCGTCCCCGTCCCCGCCCCCCATCCCCGCCCGCCGCGATCACTCGCCTTAGCCTGCCCCGGCCGCCTGGCTGCGCGCTCTGCCAGGGGGCTGCCCCCTCCTCCTTCGACCTCACCTTTCCACGCTGATTGGCCCGAAACGCATCCCCTTCCTTATCCCCGCGTCCGCTTTCTGCCTCGTCCAGCCTAGTGGTGCTCAAGAGGCACGGCTTCCGGCTGCTCCTTCTCTGACGCCTTTCTCAGTCGCCTTCGGGCTTTACCTACAGCCGCTGCCGCCGCCGCCACAGAGTGGGCCTGGGATGCCAAGGCGGCGACGGCGGCAGTATCGGTCTTTCCGGGTGTGCGGCTCCTGACTATCAAACGCGCCTCCCTTTACGGAGCCTCGTGCCCCCCTGGGGGGGCACGCCCCACTATTTGAGAAACGCTGCCCTAAACCAAGATCACTCAACCACTGGCCGGAGACAAAAATTAAGTCCAGCATGTGTCCCCCAGTGTGGGTGGGGTCAGGAACTAGCTGGGTCAGGTCCATGGCCATCATGGAGGCCATGAACTCCCGAGCCATCTCAGATGCCTCGCCTATCGACGGCAGGTTGAAGTCCCCCATGACTAACAGCCTGGGGGTAACAACCGCCATCTCGGCTACCACATTGAGAAACTCGGGTAGGGCTGCTGATATGTAGCGGGGAGCCAGGTACACAATCAGCAAGCCCATCTGCCTCCCATGACCCCACTTCACACATAGAGACTCACAGCCAGCTGTCTGTGGTACAGTGGTCTCCCTCGGATCCAGACTCTCCCGTATAATAACTGCCACCTCCCCACCCCGACCCTGGGCTCGCAGCTGGTGAAATGCACGGTAGCCCGGTGGGCACATTTCCACGAGGGGGACCCTTCCTCTTAGCTCAACCAGGTCTCCATGACCCACGCCTTTCTTGGCCAGTGAACTTGAAGATACATATAAATGTTGACATGTAGATTTTATTTCATTATATATTTCTTCAGTTTGTTTGGTGTCTGTGGGGATTGAAGGGGGTGACCTTTCTAGCTGTTCCTTTCCTTGTTTTCTATTTGTTCGGAATGGCTATGTACCAGGCAGAGATCAAAGAAGACAAAGCAGACAGCTGCACATCCCCAAATCTGTATACTTTTTAGAATGCTCCAGGTTTCATAAACCAAAATACCATGCAAAATGGAAGACAACTCTAGGATTATGAAGATCTGTGGTCAGTTTCACTTAATTTTCTCCTTTTCTATTTATTCAAAGGTAAAATGAAATCTTTGTTATTGCCAAGGTTAGTCTAGAAAAAAACACTTGATCCATTCACTGTCTCACGTTAACAGCATGTTTTTGCGAGAGCAGTCATTTAACAGATAGTTATTAAATCCTTGATCACATCAAATACTTTCTCCATTTCTTGTATAACATCACCAAGTTTTAAGAGGCATTATGTCTTACATATTTTACATAATCCATCTTAAAACTTGGTAAAGACATTCGTATAAAATTGAAATCTATGGACACCCTAACTCTTGCTTTCTGCTTCTTACACTTAGATGACCACTAAGGATTTACAAGATCATTGCATACTTTTGGCACTGTATAAACAATTGTCATAATATAACTGATGGTGTCCCACAAATAACTAAAATAAATTAAAGACCTTAGCCATAGCTGGAATATAGAAAAGTCAAAATGCTGGAAAATGTTAGATATGTTTTTTTATAGTTAGTTTTGTCATATAGTGTTGGCACAGAGATTCACACTGTACAGGTTTAGAATAAATTACTGTAATATAAGCTGTATTTATCTGAAAAATGCTCAACTGATAGGTTTGGCTATATTATGGCATATACCGTACATTTAGTAATATTGGGATGCCATTGAAATTGTCTTGAACACATTCATATTTATAATTAAAGATTTGATCTAACACTGCTAAAATAGTTGCTAAGCTATTTAAAATAAGAAGTCTCATATTTTTCTGAGATAAGTTGGTTACCTCATAAAATGTACAGTCTTTCAATCTCAGTTACATGTTTTTCTCATAACATGATTATCTACAGATCAAGGCTACAATCTGTCAGGTAATTCATTCAGTTAATCAATCAATACTTTTCTTTCTAAAAATAAATAAATATAAATGTAGAATAGTTTACAATAAATTCATATATTTTTCATTCTGAAAATAATAGTATATTTATATAACAAAAAAATCCACATGATTTTGATCAGAAAATCTTTGTTCAGGGATTTGTTCTGATTTTAAACAATATGGAAAATGTATTGCTGGGAAATGCTAATAACTTTAAATATAATCCTACATTGCTTGTAAGGGAAATATAACTGGGAGAATCAATTACAAATATTCATTACTAAATGGCTATTAATACATTACGTTTTGGGAACCATTTCTTTATTGAAAGCAAAACTATTTCTTCCATCACCAAATATATTTAAATTTTTTACCAAATTTGAAGTCAAAAGTTAACAGAGGTTGTGTAAAATCTGCAAATCTGCTATATAAAATGTCCTGTTGAATGTAAGGTTTTAAGCAGATGAAATATGCCTCTGTTCAATTAAGAATTAAGAACTAGGTAATTATTAATCTTAATGATTTGTAACCATGAAACTAGACTTGAACTAAATAGGGAACAAGCAGAAGCATCATCGGATGAAATTTCATACCTAGAGTAGTTCCCTTGGCAAACATATTTGAATCTAGCACATTTTTATCAGAATGACTTTCGCATCATTTTAGATTGTTCCTCTAGTCTGTAGTTTTCTTCTCTGATTATGCCAAAAATAATAACCCAACGGAATTTATGTCTGATTTTGTTAAATTCATGGTATAGAATAAAATTACATATTTAAAGCTGTTAAAATAAATTATACAAAATGGTGATTCCCTCAAAAATGAAGTAGTAAAATATTATGAGTCATCATGTTCCTTATATCTATCTTTGCTTCAGAGAAAAAGCTAAGTGTTTTACATATGTTCATGTGGTTTGGTTGCTGATACAATAGTGAAGATATCTGAAATATATATATCACACTTATTGGTTGACATTGCTGTTGTGTTTTAAAAAGTTATTATCATTTTAATCTGGGCAAGATGGGACCTTAGAATGCTTTCAAATCTGAAACATGGAAGTTTCTGGCTCCTATTATTGGTATGACAACAAAAGACAAAAATGATCTGTGGAATGAACTTCTAAGTATACATAAAAGAATATATAAAAGAATACTGTGTTTGAATAATGATAATTGTAAAAGTACAGACTATGTTCCAATCCTAGATATCTTAATACAAACACCCAAAAGAAGTTTACAGAAATATTATATAGAATACAGAATAACAGAGTTGGAAGGAACCCTGGAGGACTTCCTGCTCAAGCAGGAAACCCTATACCATTCTGTACAAATGGCTGTCCAATCTCTTCTTTAAAACCTCCAGTGATGGAGAACCCACAATTTCTGGAGCGAAGCCATTCCAGTGATTAATTGTTCTCACTGTCAGAAATTTATCCTTAATTTTAGATTGTATCTTTCCTTTGGAGATTTAAATTCATTACTTCTTGTCCTGCCTTGAGAGGCTTTGATAAATAGGTTGACTCCTTCTCTGTGATAGCCCTGCAAATATTGGAAAATTGTTATCATGTTATCCATAGTCCTTCTATTCTTTAGACTAGACATATCCAATTCCTGCAATGGTTCATCCTACGTTTAGCTCCTAACTCCAATCATCTTTGTATCCTATCTAAAGTCTCAACATCTTTCTTGAACTGTGGTGACCAAAACTGGATAAAGTACTCCTAGAGTGGTCTTACTAAAACTTCACATGAGTTTAAGATAGGACTTATAGTACTCCACTGTTTGCTTTTCTCTATGTAGATGTAATTCCATTAAGGAGTATATATTGAGTGTTGGCCAACCAGTTACATCTACTGATGCTGTCTATCCCACATTTTTTAAAATGTTATCAAAAAGTAGGTTGTGGTCTACTTTGCAAATGCCTTACTGAAGTCTAAATATACTAAGTCCACAACATTTTGCTGATCCAATAATTTGGTCACTTTGTCAAAGAATGCAATAAGATTTATCTGGCATGATAGATATTTGAAATATCCATGCTGGCTTCTAATAATAGCTTTCTTGTTTCTAGGTATTTGTGGATCCATTGCTTGATTATCTTTTCCAAAATCTTCCCAGACATTGATGTCAGGCTGATTGGTCCTGGATACATTTTTTTTTTCTTTTTGAAGATGGAAGCTACATCAGCACTTTTCCAGTCCTCTGGTAGTTCCCAGGTCTCTGGGATCTTTGAAAGATGTGGTTTAGTGGTTTTCAGATCATGTTTCCTCCTTTAGAACTCCACATTATGGCATTTGAGTAGGATGAATGAAAGAGAAAGCAAAGAAATAAAATAGATAAGCTAATCCATCCTCGCCTTTCATCACTGCTACTGTTACAAAGCACCAGGCAGATTTCTTGTGAGCAAAGAAATGCTGCGCTTCTTTATCTGAATTTCTTTTTTGTCTACAAATAGTATCAGTGCCCACTTTTTGACAAATTTTCCAAAGTAGTGGTGAACTTTTCTACTCTTTTCCCAAATGGCTCTGATTTCAGAATAAGGCAAAATAAATTGTATCCATTCATCACCACATGTCCATAGTTAGGGAATGTGTTGAACTGAGGATTTCTGAACAAACTGTTCAACCATCAATGGGCAGGAAAATGGCAGGATCTAATTCATATAATCAAGTGTCTGAGAAACAAAACCTGACACACTTTGAAATCTCATGAGTGCATGTATTGACATATATCAAACATCTCAGATTCAGTGAAACAAAGATCAGAATAATTAATTAAGTATGGGGTAGGAGTGGGAATATAACAGGAGAAAATTAATAGGGAAATGTGAGCTATGGTTTCAGATTTCCAGGCATTTCTGACATCTCTTCCTAGAGATCTAGGAACTAATTCTGGCTCAAGATAAGACTGGTTACACTTTTACCAATGATCATGGTTTGGGCAGAAGACAAAGCCCATGCAATTTCCCCAAGTTTGTTAAAGCATGCTAAACCACTAAATAGCTGTGGTTTTATCTGCTCTGTTTCATGTATTATATTGCACTATATATGAATTTATTATGGTTGTGAGCTTTTGCTTTTATTGATATTGCAAACCAATTTGAGAGGACAAGCAAGCAAAGGTTCAATAAAAGCCTTTGAAGGGAACAATAAGGTTTGCTTTCAATCCTAGGGACCTCAACAATTTTCCCATCATCATTTTTCAACAAACCAACTAATTAGGGCAACTAGAATATAAGCATTTTGCACTTAACTTTTGGCTTCTTATATGATAGCTAATGTATATAATATTTGCACTTCAGGTTAAAGCCCATATGCAAACACATTTTCAGATGTAGTGTTTTCTTTGATTAAAATAAAAAGAGTTAAGGAACTGGGATAAAAAGCATATGAATGAATAGGTGTGAAATGGTGCAGGGTTAGATATAGACTGGTTTATGTAGCTCTAGGGTTTATTAGGAATCTTTACAGAATTAGGAATATTAAGAAACAGATGGGAAGTCAGTGAAAAGTTGTAAATCTATTTTCAATTAATCATGGGATAGAGATAAATTGGGAGCTGTTGTAAAATTTGTAAAATACTGTCACTATTTATAGTTGTGTTTAGAAGGAATTTCAATAACATTGGAAGTATGTAAAGGGGGTTTTCATTTCAGGATTTCCATACTCTACCCTCCCACCTCACATATAATTACATAAACTGGGCAAGAGGACATTATAGAAGGGACAATTTAACAAGTGCAGAACTTTTTCTGCTTCTTTTCTAATAATTAAATACTTGGACCAACAACATATTTAAAATTATACAAATTATAACCTATATTTACAATTATGTATGGAAAATCCACAATTTGTTTTGTTCAATTACATTTCATGAAAATCCAGGTTTAAAGGATTTCAGGAAAAAAGGATTTTAGCAATATTTGAGATACCACTCTCTTTAAGGTGCAGGCTAGATTTTCCATATAAACCCACTGGGCATTAGAAATAATATATGTATAGGAATTACTATAACCCCATTTAAATAAGAATGCACAGATTTCTTAATAAATAGGATGTTATGTTAAATAAGAAGAGTTGAAATGTTTAAACTATGAATGTGGGACAGACTGTGAATGTGGGACAAACTATGAATGTGGGACAAATTACAGACTGCGCATGCGCGAAGATGGCGGCCCGCCGATGAGTCCCATGCGGGTCGGGGGGGTTGGCTAACATAGCCATGCTGCCCGGCCCGTTTTACATTTAGAGGGTTGGGGCCAGTAAGTCGTCCACCCTGGCTTTCCATCGAGGCCCGGATGGCCTCCCAGGGTGGGCTGGCGGCGAAGAGCAGGCGAGCAGGCGAGCGGCCTTGAGCGGCCCTGAGAGCCGGGCGAAGACCCTGGCAGAGCTGAACGAGCGAGCGGCCTAGAGAGCGGCCTAGAGCGGCCCAGAGAGTGGGGGAAGATGCCGGCAGACATCCGGAGGGGCGTTGAGGCCTAGAGCGGCCTAGAAAGCGGGCGAAGATGCCGGCAGACAGTTGGAGGATGCTGCCGGCACCAGGACATCAGGTCAACGCCGGAGGTGCCGGAGGCAAGGAGGTGGAGACACCGAAGGTACCGGAGATACCGGAGGCTGGGAGGCCGGGCTGGTAGGCTGGGAGGCCGGGAAAAAAAACAACCAGCCAGGCCAAGGCCAAAGACGACCCAGGCCAAGGCCCGAGGCCAGACTGCGAGATGTTGCCCGAGCCCCTGGAGCTGGAGCAGGAATTGGAGCCCAGAGTGCTGGAGCCAGGAGGAGCTGTCTGGGGGAGGCTGGAGACCAGGAGGCTGGAATTGGAGACATTGGAGGCCAGAGACCAGAACAGGGAGGCCTCCGTGGCACAGGAGACCCGGGAGATCAAAGGAGGCTGATGGAGGACTAGGAGTGCTGGGCCTGGGCCTAAAAACACCTAAGGGCTGAGAGCCGAGGCTCGAGAGACGCTGTGCTGATTATGGTGAGGCCGAACCCAGGAAGAACTGATATTTATTTATCTACAGCATCCCATATGGACTTTTACCAACCTCATTTTTGTCTCAGGCCAATGGAAGAGTGATCTGGGTATAGGGGACATAGTCATCACACCCTTGTCATGGTCAGACCACTCACTTCTCCGGCTCGACTTTCCGACCGCTACTCCCCTCCGCGAGGAGGCGGCACCAGAACTACCTACCTGGTTCCGCCCCAGGCGCCTGATGGACCCGGATGGGTTCCAGATGGCGCTTGGGCCACTTCCTGTACCCCTGACTCGCGCCCCGATGGAGGACCTCGTGGCCGCATGGAATATTGCGACCACGGGAGCCTTGGATCGGGTCGCGCCCTTGCGGCCTCTCTTGTGGCGCCGGCTCCTTGGTTTACCGAGGAGCTGAGGGCGATGAAACGCCGCAAGAGATGCCTAGAAGGAAGATGGAGGGCTACTCGCTCTGAATCTGACCGGACACAGGTAAGAGCCCATTTACGGACTTACATTGTGGCGCTGAGAGTGGCCAAACGCCATCATTGCGCTATTCTCATAGCATCCGCAGAAAACCGCCCTGCCGCCCTGTTTGGGGTGACCCGTTCCCTCCTGCAACAGAGGGTGCGGGAAGCCCCGCTACAGGGTAGAGCAGAGGAATTTGTGACTTTTCTGCAGGACAAAACCGCTCAGATACAGAACGAGTTAGCCCCCACTCATGGCCCAGTGGGATGCCACGAGGCTGATCTTGTTTGGGAGGAATTTGACTCCGTTGCTTCCGAGGATATGGACAGGTTACGTGGGCGACTGCGAGCCACCACATGTTTATTGGACCCGTGTCCCTCCTGGCTTGTACTGGCATCCTGGGAGGTGACACGAGGCTGGCTCCAAGAGGTCGTCAACGCCTCTTTAAGTGAGGGTTCCTTGCCTGCTTCCCTAAAAGAGGCTATGGTGAGGCCCCTCCTTAAGAAGCCCTCTTTGGACCCAGCTTTATTAACCAACTATCGTCCCGTCTCCAACCTTCCCTTTTTGGCGAAGGTTGTTGAGAGTGTGGTGGCACAACAGTTTCCCCGTCACCTGGAGGAAGTTGATTATCTAGACCCGCGCCAGTCCGGCTTTCGGCCCTGGCATAGCACCGAGACGGCATTGGTCACGTTGGTGGATGATCTCTGGAGGGCCAGAGATGGGGGTTGTTCCTCCATCCTGGTCCTATTAGACCTCTCGGCGGCTTTCGATACCATCGACCATGGTATCCTATTGCATCGGCTGGGGGGGTTGGGGGTGGGAGGCACCATTTTACGGTGGTTCTCCTCCTACCTCTCTGGCCGATCGCAATTTGTGTTGGCAGGGGAGCAGAGGTCGACCCCGAGACCCCTCACATGTGGGGTGCCTCAGGGGTCGGTCCTCTCGCCTCTCCTGTTTAATGCATACATGAAGCCGCTGGGTGAGATCATCCGTGGTTTTGGGGTAGAGTACCATCTCTACGCTGATGATACTCAGCTGTATATATCTACCCCAAACCACCCCAACGATGCCGTAGCGGTGATGTGCCAGTGCCTGGAAGCCGTGCGGATCTGGATGGGAAGTAACGGACTCAGGCTCAACCCGACCAAGACCGAGTGGCTGTGGTTTCCGGCTGCCCGATTCAACCAGCTCTCTCCAAAGCTGGCCATAGGGGGCGAACATCTTGCCCCTGTGGATGGGGCACACAATTTGGGTGTCCTCCTGGATACCCGGCTGTCTATGGAAGAGCAAGTGACAGCCGTGGCCAGGAGGGCGTTTTACCAGGTTCGCCTGGTTCGCCAATTGCGCCCCCTATTGGATCGGGACGCCCTTCGCACAGTCACTCATGCCCTCGTGACATCCCGACTGGACTATTGCAACTCTCTCTACATGGGGCTCCCCTTGAGGTGCACCCGGAGGCTTCAGTTAGTTCAGAATGCAGCCGCGCGAGCAATTATGGGAACCACTAGGTTCACCCACATTACACCGCTCTTGCGCGAGCTGCACTGGCTGCCTGTCGTCTTCCGGGTGCGCTTCAAGGTGTTAGTTATCATCTTTAAAGCGCTCCATGGCTCGGGACCTAGCTATCTGCGGGATCGGATCCTGCCTCACACATCCTCACGGCCGATTCGCTCCCACAGAGAGGGACTTCTCCGGGTGCCGTCCGCTAGACTTTGTCAGCGGGCGACGCCCAGGGGAAGGGCTCTCTCTGTGGCGGCCCCGGCCCTCTGGAACGACCTTCCCCCCGATATTAGAACGACCACGGACCTCCGCTCCTTCCGCCTGAAATTGAAGACTCATCTTTTCCGCCTGGCCGGCCTAGGGTAGTCTCTCTCTCTATGGGTTTTCAAATGTATATTTATATTTAGTGGGGATTTTTAGTTAAGGGATTTTAGCACAGGAATTAGTTTAATTTGTTTTAAATTTGTATGTATTTTGTATATTTATTGCTTTTATTTTCCCTGTGCACCGCCCCGAGTCCCTGTGGGGAGAGGGAGCGGTCAATAAATTTAACATTATTATTATTTATCACCCAAGAATGCATAAACTATGATAGCCGGACTATATTCCTTACTGGAGCGTGGTGAATTGTTTTAATCTATTAAATATTTATTGTAACATCTATTTTAACATCTATTTTAACATCGATGTAGCCAACTGTAGCCCCTTAAATTAATTTATGACCCTTTTTACTTGTCAATCATGTACTCAAGAACAGACCTGATATTACTGCAGGAGTCCCCCCTCTCGCAGGTTTGGCCCTCCTCTTTAATGAGGGCCCACCTTGATGAGGGATTTATTAATCCGAAGAGGTAGGCGAAGCATGGTCTCAGGGATTTTTTAGTGAAATTTGTTATTAGTATTTTAGGGGGCTCCAGGGAGGAGGGAGGGTGAGGGTCTGTCCAGTCAGAAGGGGGTCAAGATATAGGGCCGGCGGGCGAAAGCAGAAGTAGGATTAAGGATGGGTCCACTAAAAAGGGGGGAGTGGGGGTCGTCCCCATAGAGGGTGTTCCCATTTGATCGATCTTGGGGAGGGGCAGGGGTGGCAGGAGACAGGATGTCCATTGTGGGTCAGGAGATCGTGGCCGTTGGTTGCGAGAGGTCACTTGCCCTGAACCCCGGTGCTCCGCTCGCAGGCTAGGCGGTCAAGGTTCACAGCACCAGGCCCCCCGGCTGATGTTTTGTAATGCCAGGTCCGTGGTGAACAAAGTCGTCCTTATTCATGACCTTGTGTCAGAGGGGGACGCGGACCTGGTGGGAATCACGGAGACCTGGTTGGGCCCCGAGGGGGGTGCACCCCCCGTGGATATGTGCCCACCGGGCTAACGTGCATTTCATCAGCCCCGGGCCCTGGGTAGGGGTGGGGGGGGTGGCGGTTATTGTTAAGGAAGGTCTTGAGCCGAGGGAGACCACTGTCCCTCAGACAAACGGTTGTGAGTCCCTCTACATGAAGTGGGGCCTAAGGAGGCAGTTGGGCTTGCTGCTTGTATACCTGGCTCCCCGCTATGTAACAGCAGCCCTAGCCGAGTTGCTCGAGGTGATCGCCGAGATGGCAGTGGAGACCCCCAGACTGATAGTCATGGGGGACTTTAACTTGCCATTGGCGGGCGAAACATCCGAGGCGGCTCGGGAGTTCATGGCTTCCATGACGGCTATGGACCTGACCCAATTAGTTCAGGGCCCCACTCACGAGGGAGGACACACACTGGATCTGATTTTTGTCTCTGGGCAATGGAGTAGTGATCTTGGAATAGGGGATTTAGCCATCTCACCCTTGTTATGGACAGATCACTCTCTCCTTCGGATCGACTTTTCAACCGTCACACACCACCGCGGGGAGGCGGAACTGGAAACACCTAGGTGGTTCCACCCCAGGCGCCTGATGGACCCAGAAAGGTTCCAGAGGGAGCTTGGGCCAATACCTGTGTCCTTGACCCACAACTCGACTGAGGACCTAGTGGCTGCATGGTATAGTGCGGCCGCGGGGGCCTTGGACCGAGTCGTGCCCTTGCGGCCTCTCATGCGGCGTCGAATCACCCAGGCCCCCTGGTTTACCGAGGGGCTGCGGGAGATGAAACGCCGCAAGAGATGCTTAGAGAGTAGGTGGAGATCCTCTCGTTCCGATGCTGACCAAACACTAATAAGAGACCATATTAGGGCTTACTTAGTGGCAATAAAAGTGGCCAAACGGGAGTATTGTGCCACCCTTATTGCATCCGCAGATAACTGCCCTGCCGCCCTGTTCGGGGTGACCCGCTCCCTCCTTCACCAGAGGCTGCGGGAAGCCCCTTTCCAGGGGCGAGCAGAGGAATTTGGAGCTTATCTGCAGGACAAAATCACTCAGATTCGGAACGAGTTGCCCTCCACTGAAAGTTGCCCAGTTTGCCTGTCAGATGCCGGTCTTGAGACAACATCTTGGGAGGAGTTTGACTTTGTTGCTACTGAGGATATGGACAGGTTGTTGAGGAACCTTAGGGCTACCACATGTTTAGTGGACCCGTGTCCCTCCTGGCTTGTACTGGCATCCTGGGAGGTGACACGAGGCTGGCTCCAGGGCATTGTGAATGCATCTTTGAATGAGGGGTCCTTGCCTGCCGTCTTGAAAGAGGCGGTAGTGAGGCCCCTCCTCAAGAAGCCATCCCTGGACCCAGCATTATTAGAAAACTATCGTCCAGTCTCCAACCTTCACTTTTTAGCGAAGGTTGTTGAGAGTGTGGTGGCCCAACAGTTTCCTCGACACCTGGAGGAAGTTGATTATGTAGACCCGCGCAAGCCCGGCTTCCGGCCCGGTCACAGCACCGAGACGGCATTGGTCGCATTGGTGGATGATCTCTGGAGGGCGCGGGATAGAGGTTGCTCCTCTATCCTAGTCCTATTAGACCTCTCAGCGGCTTTCAATACCATCGACCATGGTATCCTATTGCGCCGACTGGGGGGGTTGGGGGTGGGAGGCACCGTCTTGCGGTGGTTCTCGTCCTACCTCTCTGGTCGGTCGCAATATGTTTTGATGGGAGGGCAGAGGTCGACCTCGAGGCCTCTCTTATGTGGGGTTCCTCAGGGGTCGGTCCTCTCGTCCCTCCTTTTCAACACATATATGAAGCCGCTGGGTGAGATCATCCATGGTTTTGGGGTGGAGTACCACCTGTACGCTGATGACACTCAGCTGTACATATCCACCCCAAACCACCCCAACGATGCCGCCGAAGTGCTGTCCCAGTGTTTGGAAGCCGTACGGATCTGGATGGGTGGTAACAAACTCAAGCTCAACCCTGCCAAGACTGAGTGGCTGTGGTTTCTGGCAACCCAGTTCAGCCAGATTACTCCAACTCTGGCCATTGGGGGTGAAACACTGGCCCCCGTGGAGAGGGCACGCAACTTAGGTGTCCTCCTGGATTCCCGGCTGACCATGGAGGACCATGTGATGGCCGTGGCCGGGGGGGTGTTTTATCAGGTACGCCTGATATGCCAGTTGTGCCCCTTACTGGACCAGGGAGCCCTCCGCACAGTCACTCAGGCATTAGTGACATCCCGGCTGGACTACTGCAACGCTCTCTACATGGGGCTCCCCTTGAGGTGCACTCGAAGGTTGCAGTTAGTCCAGAATGCAGCCGCGCGGGTGATTATGGGTGCCTCAAGGCAATCCCACATAACACCTCTTTTGCGCGAGCTGCACTGGCTACCTGTGGCCTTTCGGGTGCGCTTCAAGGTGCTGATGACCATCTTCAAAGCGCTCCATGGCTCGGGGCCTAGCTATGTACGCGACCGCCTCCTGCCCCATACATCCCTTCGACCGATCCGCTCCCACAGAGAGGGCCTTCTCCGGGTACCATCGGTCAGGCAATGCCGGTTGGCGATGCCCAGGGGAAGAGCCTCTGGAACGACCTACCCCCCCAATCTACGCATCATCGGGGACCTCCACCTTTTCCGCCAACGTCTTAAAACCTATTTATTCCAACAAGCCAGCCTAGCATAACCCACGTTTCTGACTTCTATAGGGAATTTTTTTAATTGTAGAGTGTTATTAGTTTTAGCACAGGGACAGTTTAATAGTTTTTAATAATTATGTATTTTTGTATGGTTTCAATAATGCCTGTGCGCCGCCCTGGGTCCTTTTTTAGGAGAAGGGCGGGGTATAAATTTAAATTTAAATTTAAAAGTGAAACAAAAAAAATGGATCTATCTGCAAAAATCCACAAGGGATTACAGTATTTCTCAGAAATCTGAAACTGAATCCATATGCATTCAGTGATATTTACAGAAAAAATTAGACTACTCTTTAATAGTGATATGGCAGACAAGCAGAACCCAGATATATCTGTATCTGTTATATCTATAGAACCCAGATATATCTGTAATAGTTATATCTGTAGAAGCTGGCCATTGCAGATGTTCAAAACTTGGAGTAAAGTAAACTGAAGATTCAAAAAGAAGTTTTTGAAAACTCAAAAACTACAGTGAGATAGAAATGACTGCATATTTTTCAAATGAACATCTAAATTAGTTGATAGATGAAAAGGAATCTAGTGAGATTTTTCAAATATTTCTTCTCCTTTTAAATATTCAAGTATTTCCTCAATTTTTATGTTAGTTTATACTATACATTAGTTGGACAATTCATGCTAAATGAAATTATTTATTCTACTTGTTGACTTGCTAATAATATAAAAAAGAAAAAGAAATTAAAATAGAAAGATGAATTTTGTTTAAAATTTAAAATATCTTAAATAAGCCAGCAATACCACAGTTTAATCATTTACATTACATGGGTATGTATTTCATTTTTAAACATTTTTAACCTTTTTCATAGTGCCACAAACATTTCCAGTGAAGCAAACTCAGCCTTGATCTAGTTTTGCTTGAAGAATATCTGATTTGGATGAAGATTTTTTCCTCTTTTTTCATACAATAAAATGGAAATTTATTGGTCTGACAATGAGTGCATGGATTATTTCAGTTAAACCAGTAAAAAGAAAAAGAAAATCAAATACAAATATGTATTTGTTTTCAAAAGATATCCTTTATTTATTTTATGAAACTATTGGAAGTTGATGAAAATATCCCGCTAACTGTACAAAATATAAATTGCATGCCTCCAGGTATAAAATATTGGACAGCTATGAAATAAATAAATCCTAACACAAATAAGAACACATCAAACTGTTACTTCTTAAAACATACTGCAAAAATACCAGTTCATCTACATAATAAATATTAAGAAAACAATAACATGGTTGAAATGTACGCATATAAATTAACAATTTTAATTACATTAGCTGAATGGACATTGGTTAAAGCACTGCATGTAGTATGCAAAAAAGGTAACCCAATAATAAGAATAAAACATTAACAACTCCAACAAAATGTCATAGCCTCATATGTGCAGGTTGATTTGTGTGTCTGTTTGTGTGTGTGAGTACATGTATTTTACACTGACATACACACAGGTACGCACGTAGATACACACTCAAGACATAATATTCTTAGTTCAGAACTCTCATGTTACCTGATATGAAAGGAACTTTCTCTCTAGTGTCAAAAGAGAAAACATTAAGTGCTCTAAGACTACAGCTTGGAGAAAAGGTTAAGAGTCAGTCTTGTACAGGTTATGGAAGCTGAGAAGGCTACCAAACTGTTATGATAGATGTTTGAGGTTAGCTGCATTGTTTCTTATCAGCACTCTACATGCAGAACCAATTCCAAAGAGACAACTTTCACACAGATTCTAGATTCCACACACTGATAATTCTTATAGGATTGGGATATGTATGTGTATTTATCATTTAAAAAATTTAAATACAAAATTAAACAGTTGCAAATTAACAATGAAAACCACTGCATTAAAAAAATAAATAGCGACATACATAGAAATGTAGATTACATTTGCTCAGGGAAATATGCCATTCATAAAAGTTTTAATTTGACTGTTTTATATTGATCAGTTATAAATTATAGAAGTTCAGTGTTAGTTTAGAATATCAGAAACTGACTTTATTACTTGTGGACTAGGGATTTAAAAAAACTGAAATTAATTTTAAATATGTAGCATTATAAATTTATAGCTACTGGGGTTAAGAATCCCTGGTTTATAGATTTTTGAGCCTATTACCAGCAAAAATAGGTAACTAATAAGTTTCTATTGATTTTGAAATGGCATATTTGAATGAGCTCTGTAATTGACACCCAGGTGTAATTTAAATACTAATATTTCAGTTTCAATTTAATTGATAGTAAGTTTAATACTGTAATGAATGAACTGCTCTAGCATAGTCAAGATTCAGGTACTCTCCCTTTTTATTCTGAAAAATGATACAAAAAGTTATTTCCTTGTAATGTTTAATATTAAACTATAGCTGGTGAAAACCACACTTTTCATATTTAGCTCCTAAAACGAGAACAAGAGAATGCACAGGCAAGATGGAAAAAAGAACATGTGGTAAATTCTGCACCTTACAAAAGTCACAGGCCAATGTTTTATCCCTTCATAACCTCTTGCTATCATCTGGTATTGTTTTTTTCTTTTTTTAAAATAAAGATAGCAAAAGAAAATGAGTATCCTTTTTAAAAGATCTTAATCTATTTTTTCTCTATTCTGAGTAATCAATTCAATTTAATCTACTCTTTCTGCTTTAAATAACTATAATTTAAAAAGTTATCACTTTAGAAATTAAACAATAAGCGACTTCAAAATAAAGTATACATATATGGATACAATTGGAATGGGATAGACATACTTGTTCATTAATTTATATATCTCCCACTCTTTCCAGTGTGTTTTTATGTCACTTATAAAATTGTTGTTTTTCCCCACCTACTTGAAAAGTGTAGATAAATATTTATTTATTTATTTTATTTTATTTTATTAAATTTATACCCCGCCCTTCTCCTTGTTAGGACCCAGGGCGGCGCACAGGCATTATTTAAAAACACAATATATTAGAATTGATTGAAAGATCACAGAAGCATATATCTGAATAACAAACCAAGATATGATTTTAGGAAGGATGGATGGAACAGTAGCATTCAATAAAAATAGAACTGGATTTCTGAAAATATCTTGTGAAAAAGATTAATATACACTTATTTTTGGCTAGCATGAAATCATCAGTGCTGTTGTCCATGCCATTAATGTTAAGCATATGATTAACTAATAAAGGATATGTTTATTACTATTGTATGTGGTCCTATGGATGTTACTATAATTACTTCTTTAAAATAATTTCATTTCTAATTTCATTTATTTCATAATCATCCTGTGCTACAGGTTTTTCTGAAAGTCACTTGCTCAGGGTAAGATTAGTACAAACTAATTATACTTTTATATTTAGTAACCTCATCTTCCCTTTCTATTTTTTCTTCATGTAAGAACCCTTCTATTATTCTGCTAACTTTTTATCTTTTTATCCTAAGGTAAGTTGCACTGAATTTAATTAGAACTTAATTAGAGTATGCATTTATAAGATTGTGCCTCATTCCTAGAGAGCTGATGTTCTTCTAGCTGCTTACATGACTTAAACATCCTAGAATTTATTATGAAAGGCTGGTTTGGTCTGTGAGAAAATTTGGAGTTGTATCAGAAAAAGGAAATATTTGGCTAAATATAGCTACTTCAAGTGTAAAAGCTTTAAAGTACAGATAACTTCTGCTTAATTTCACTTTTATACAGCTGGAATTTCCGATAACCATTTACACTCCATATGTAACTAATACGTCAGAAAGCATATCTTCTACAGTTAATGGGTATTTCCAATTACATAACTTCAAACACCATCCCTTTAAGATTTTGTTGTCTCCCAAAATCACTAGTGAATGTTCTTTTTTCTGCAAAGTATTACATAAGCAAATAATTTACTTACATTTTCTTTTTGTATTATTTGGAAGAATACGTGTGCATATTTTAAATATGAAATGTATTTTCTTTCTATAAAATCGATACATGGAAGTTTAAAAAACTCCATAAATGCATACCAGACTATTATGTTATGGATGGTATATATTGTAAATTAAGTTTGATTTATCTCCAAGCAAATACTTTGATATTTACTGAATGAGGTAAAATATTTTCCCCTTTTATTTTCTATCTTGTTGATACAGATAATATAAATACTGGTGCTCAGACAAACTCATAACCTTGCCACACTGCTTGAAGCAACCATCAATGCAACATAAAATTTCATACTTAATATTTCATCCATGGACTTTTCCTTATCAGCAAGGATTATCACTTTGATGCTTTACTAAAATGCATGAGAGAAAAAATTATTTCTCTGTTTCATATTCCACCTTCTAAGAGATTTCATGAAGTCAAGCTAGCACATATCTTGACTTCATGACGTGAGATTCTCAAACACATCCCTCCTTGACTACGGCAATTCTCAATCAAAGTCACAAACTATTATTACTATTTGTGATTTTTCACCCAAGGAATGAAGATTTGCAATATCATCTTTTTCTAATTGCTTTTAGGTTTATACAGTGACAATGTATACATTGTATATCTATAAAGTTCCATGCATTGGATTAAAGTTAAAGTTCCATATATTGAGTTACAGCTGCTGAAATTTGACTAGCAAAAAAAAAATGAAAGGCAGGACTGCTGACTTATCCTTCTTGCCTTCAAAGTACTTTGATACTATGTCTGTCAGCACAAATGGATTCTATCTGTACTAAAAAAGGAATGCATTTAAGTAGTACCAGATAGAGGGGAAATATGAATTCAAATTTCTAAGCAGATTCCATCCCAAACTGGTAATAGAAAACACTACTCTTAACAGAATTCTTTTTACTTTCTCACATACCAGGTTTAATGTAAGTTTACTGATCAATATACATCAGCATAAGTTTCTCTCTGCATTCATACAAAAAATGCGCAACTCCACTTCATTCTGGATTTTTCACCCATTCTCTATTCAAACTTCTCCTATTTAGAGGCTTTTAAGCATGCTGCCTGGGATTCTGGGATTTACAATTACTAGATATCTGGACAAATATTCTGCATTGACCAAAATTGGTAATCTACAATGCCTGCTTATGGTGGCAGATTGATAAGAAGCGTTTTATAAATTACTGACACATACATCTTGTATATTGGCAGGGCAAGAAATATTTCCTATGTGGAGAATAATACATTGGCAAGACAATGAGCAAATTATTTGTCTGGCATTATTCACCGATATATTTCCTCCAATATAATTCAGAAACTATGCAAGATGACCAGGCAATACACAAGTATTCTTATTCATTTGTCTCTCCACTTGTTTTTTACACTTTCAAATGAACATATGTAATTACCAATATTCATATATCCACCATCCATTAATTGCTACATAGATTTAAACTATTCAAAGGTTAGTGGGTCCTGCTGTCTTGAAGTTTTAATTTACCTCTGAAGAAAGATGCAAGATCACATTGGTCTATGTTTATATTGGAGGTTTTATACAGAGTGGTATAATTTTAAATGGGGGGGGGGGATAATACACTGTGCTTGGCACACAAATATTATTTTTAAGAGCATTAAAAGCGTAGCCTGAAATGCTTAAATTGTATATACACATACATAAACAAATATGTATTACACTTTTCTATTGTGTTGTTTTCCAGTAATGTACAGCTGCTGTACATATGAAGGATTCACATTTGAAGTATTCTAAAATTCAGTTTTTAATTCAAAATTCCCTGGATAATTGAAGGGCTTTATAAGTAAATAGCCAAATCTGGGGGTCAGATTCATTAAATCATCTACCATAGTTTGAATACAACCAGTTTCACTAATGACCCTTAAATCAGATCCTAACCTATGGCTAACATTAGTTTAAAAAAATGTTTAGAGGCTCACGCAAACATCTTTGGTGTACATTTTTAAGGTATAAAATATTATAATAAAATAATTATTTTGTGTGCTGTATCAGTTCTTATATAGCTCACAATAAGTGCAGCTTTCAACTCCCTTCCAACCCAACCAAATCCCTCCCCCAAATTACTTGTTAAATAAAGGATAGAAGACAGGTTGAACATAGTTTGTAGTGCAAATAGTAAACAATATTTTCTTTAAAAAAAACTTGTTTTCCTCATTTTTACAAAATGTAGAAATGTTGGCCCAGTAACTGGACAAACATATTCCTTTCAAGTATTTCTCATTGAAGAAAAAAACTATATGGTATTTCCATTATTATTTTTTAAGTCTGGGTTTCTCTCTCTCTCTCTCTCTCTCTCTCTCTCTCTCTCTCTCTCTCTCTCTCTCTCTCCCTCCCTCCCTCCCTCCCTCCCTCCCTCCCTCCCCCTCTCCCTCTCTCTCTCCCTCATTCCCTCCCTCCCTCCCTCTGTCTCTGTCTCTCTCAGGTAAAGTTTTAAATGAACTTCGTTGCATAGTTCTAATATCATAAGCACCTTTACGAAATGTAACTTTGTGTTTTCTTTCTTTTACTTTTTTTCTTTCCTACTTTTTAAAAACTTTTTTGCAAAAATAGTGCAGAAAATAAAGGTGAGTGCACCTGCATTAATTGTCCCCTTTATGAGCATGCACATGCACACACACACCACACACGGGTGCTTTTTGTATGTGTACCTCCACAATCACATATGTGCACACTCATTGTATCCTTGGTAAATTCTTGGGAATAAAAGTGCCAGTGAATGTAGTTTTCATACACATGGCTTTTATAGAATTTTAATAACATTGGATTTAACAGTCAAATTGCTTTATTTTAGCTATGCTGTTATCAAGGCTTGAATGCATAGGTAACATTGGGTAGGGAAAGATATCTCCCCTTGTTGCTAAGTGTGGAATACCATGCAATAAAATATAGAGCATATAAAGATTGCATTGCCTTGATGCCCTAGAAACAATGTCATTCTTCTTTCTTCTGTTTGTCTCTAATTTAAATACTAGATGCTATTATGTTGAAAATGTAACTGTTTTGTTGACTATTTGGTCTTTCCTGTTATATTTTATTTCAAATTATTGTCTTGAAATTGTTAAAAAGAGTGTCCCAAAGTGTTGATATGCAAAATGCACACAACCTATGAGCACCCACATTCTTCTACAATCATATTCTGGATGTCCTTTTTAATTATATTTTGCCCATCATCATAATAGAGCATAGACATTGGTCGTAGTTTGGTAGGAACACAGCATGACTTGAGGCTGGAGAAAGGACTGTGGCCTCTCATGCGGTAATGGTTGATAACAGTAGAGTGGAACGAGAGAGTGGAACTAGATGTGCCTGCAATATGACTAGGACAATCACCTTCACAGTAATTGGCATGGTAGCCTTGTGGGGCAATGATCCAGTCATTCCAACCAATGTCTTTGAAGCTAACAAAGAAATGCTTCTTGCAGCAAATGTTGACTTTTCCATCACACTCAAGGCCTCGCCTTCGCCGTCTGTGGTGCCGATCTTCTGAATTCCTGGCCAGCATCATTAGGAAAGGCCTACGTGATTGCTCTTTCTCCTCTTCTCCTGTGCTTTCATTACCTTCCACAGCTTCTCCCCTTTTTTTCCTCTTTCCCATCAACACCAGACTGGCTCCTGTTTCTTGACACTTGTCACAAGTAACCCGCACATCAAGGGAATTCTTTCCCTGATCCAAGAGACCCTGAACACTTTTGGAAACTGGAAAAATGTGCCAGGTACTTTTACGAGTGTCAACTGCCTTTTCAGAAATGAGAATTTCACTTTTTCCTCCCTTTCGTCCACTTTCCTCTTCCACAAGTTGAGAGCTACACTTAAGCAGTTTCTGCTGTTGATGTAGTTGAATGGTCACTTTTGTTCTGGTACGATTACCTTTAGATACCTTGAGGAAAAGCCACACATCAGCTTGAGCCACCACTGACAATTCACTGCCTTCTTTAGAAATTTCAAAATGCAGCATTTTTCTGGCAGGACCTACAATATCAGTAAAAGAAGAAAGAAAGAAAGAGAGAGAGAGAGAGAAAGGAAGGAAGGAAGGAAGGGAGGAAGGAAGGAAGGAAGGAAGGAAGAAAATCACTTAATCACAACAAAGCAATTTGTAACAAAAAAAATTAGAGAAACGTAGCAAAGCATTGGCTTTAAACTATAGATTTTCTTTTCTTTCAGCCTATCATTGGCAATAGATAATAGATCTGTTGTGGTCTAGAATAAAATTCCCTGCCTAAAAGTTTATGTAGTATCCTCCCTTACCTACACCCCCCCCCAATTTGAAAATTTATTTCAAAGTTGACAAAACAAGACTATCCCACATGCTTTAAACCAGAATTGAATATTTATGGTGGTGGCCATCTTGAGGAGAGTGATTATTGTATTATTATCTATTGTATTACTATTTTTTCTGTCACATCTTGTAAAATGATTCAATCTGAAGATTAGGATGAAAGAAGGATGGAAGGAAGGCAGGCGGGTAAAGCATTTATGTCTAAAATAGCATTCTTTTTGCCATGAATCCAAAGGGATCTCTCTCTCTCTCTCTCTCTCTCTCTCTCTCTCTCTCTCTCTCTCTCTCTCTCTCTCTCTCTCTCTCTCTCTCTCTCTCATGCACACACACACCCCCAACACACACACACCTAGCAGCTACTGTATATATCTATCTCTATACTAGATATCTAGAATGTCCTCCCTTCCTCATATTTAAAGATGTATTGCAAGCAAAAAAAAAAGAACTGTACAAAGACATAGCTTTTCACATATATAGTAAACTGAGCTTAAACCATTATGTTCTAATACATGGTTGATGGAGTAGATTCAAGTGACATCCATAACATATGAGTACAAAAGTATCTTCAGCAAAGCCATTCTCAGGAAACAGTGTTTTTATATGGCTTCTTTAGTCATCAAATTCAATCTTGGTTTCTATTGACTCAATTAACAAAACCTGTTATTACAGCAAATAAATAGTTGCAGATTATTGAAATGTTTCCATAGGAGGGCAAAAGTGTTATATCCTCGACCTGCGACCGGTCTCGAGTTACGACCGGCTGCAGGTCTTCCAGGCTGCCTCCGAGAAGCCATGGAGACAGGCTGTATCAAGTGGGCTGTCCGACAGACGCGCCTGATTGGCTGAGGCGCGCCTGGCGGGAAGCCGGCTCTTGCCGCAGCCTGATTGGTTCTTCCCTTTGACAGCTCAAATATAAAGAGCTGTCAAAGCGTGGGAGCCCCTGTCTACCGCCTATTCCTTTTGTACTTGTTCCTACTGTTATTTGAGCTGCCTGAAATAAAGGGCTGTTGTTTTGAGCAAACCTGGCTTGGACTCCCTCTATTCTCCACCTTGCAGAGAATTTAACAAAAAGGTCAATCATAATCTGAGGGTAATGTATACACTGCATTTCCTTTTAATATATTTTTGCAAAATCTTTGAATTACAATTAAAATGAATTACTAAGCTTTGAGATATGGTAGTTGATTTTTCTGGAAGACCAATATTCTCCAGAAATGCTTATTAAAAAATGATGCTTTAATGGTTATAATTGCTTTCAAAATAAAATGTTAGTTCATACAAAATTCAACACAGCACTGTTGATCTCATGATAAAGTTTTATC
Organism: Rhabdophis nuchalis; assembly: GCA_039707465.1. Taxonomy (NCBI): domain Eukaryota; kingdom Metazoa; phylum Chordata; class Lepidosauria; order Squamata; family Natricidae; genus Rhabdophis; species Rhabdophis nuchalis. Next base: position 97,154,021 of record CM077647.1, read on the forward strand.
ATTTAGACCTAAAGTATTTTTTCTAGTGTTATAACACAGATATATCACTGACATCCTTAAAATGGAAATGTGGTAGAAACTTTTCTTGAACTTTTGAAGAAATACATAGCGCATATTGCAAATATTGTGATCTGGTCCTTCATTATTCCATCATTTCTGTTGTAAGTCTGTGTAAAGCTACTGATTACACTTAAATGTTTCAGATAACATCATTTACTAAAAAGAGTGACAAGATCATTTTTAAAAAATGCAATAAATTGCAATACTTTCTATGGCAATGCAATTATATCCTCTCATTTTCTGAAAGTCAATCTGTCATCAGATGTATTAATTGCAAAAGATTTGTATGACTTTTAATGAGTACAGTACATGTAAATTTAAACTCTGATTCAAAACATTATTTAAGCACAGAAGTGTTGGACTGTAAAGTGGAATTTATTTCCACTATTTCAGTGAAAGAAATGTACAGGTATATGCAAATGATTTAGCATTGATGTCCATATTGTATTAGAAAAGAGGATTGAAGCTGCTAATATGCATTCACATAACTGGGCATTTTTAATTATCTGGTTGAATGGCACTGCTTACCACATTAACACATAAATAAAACTGGGCTGAAATTTCACAGTATGTTTTGCAAATCAAAACCAGATTGCATAGAGGACAGAGGCAATGAAGAAATGAGTGCTGTGTCATTGTGACACTAACTCTTCCCTTTTGTGTTTTGATGTATGTAAGAAGCAGAACTTCCAGTGCAACACTGCAATACTTTTTTCAGTCAGATTTTACAGATATCTCTGGACAGCACTGCCTCATTTGAAACAAAATAAAATCCTCCCTTAATTCAGGGCAGTAATTCTCCAACAGTAGCTTTGCTATGAAAAAATAGTATTTGTAAACAAGAGGAGATTTTTTTAAAAACCCAAATGTATAAATGTCAGTCAGAAAAATGTGTTTTGATACTTAATCTGGCAGAAATTACAAATTACCTCATAATAAAAATTAATACAATAATACAATAATATATAATAAACACATAAATACAGTTAGATTTAAATTTAAATCGCTCCATGGCTCGGGGCCTAGCTATATACGAGACCGCCTCCTGCCCCATACATCCCTTCACCCGATCCGCTCCCACAGAGAGGATCTTCTTCGGGTGCCGTCAGCCGGGCAATGCCGGTTGGCGACACCCAGAGGAAGGGCCTTCTCTGTGGTGGGCCCGGCCCTCTGGAACGACCTACTCCCCTACCTTCGCACTATCTCGGACCTCCGCCTCTTCCGCCAACATCTTAAGACGTACTTATTCCAACAAGCCGGCCTAGAATAGCCCCCCGTTTCTGACTTTTTAAAGAAAATTTATAATTTGTTAAGGGTTTTTAATATTGGGTTTTTAGCACGGGTTGATGAATTTAATTACATTTTAATTGATATTTATTGTATTTTGTGTTTTTTAAAATGCCTGTGCGCCGCCCTGGGTCCTAACAAGGAGAAGGGCGGGGTATAAATTTAATAAAATAAATAAATAAAAATAAATAAGATTATGTCATGAACTTGATAGAATGTCAACATGTTTCCTTTAGATTAGAATGACATAAACAATCAAACAGAGATGTGTCTTTCCATTTCAGTATGTATCTGATTGGCTAAAGGAGGAAGATAGATTTAACACTTGGAGTTAACATAGCAGCTGTACTATGAAAGCAAAACAAAATATACACTAAGAATTGAATTAGCATCTAATCATGTCTTATTTGCATTACTATGTTTCTAATCGTAACAGAGTAAAACAACTGCATTATTGTGTTAAACCTGCTTATTATATATCATTTCTATATGGCTATGGAAAACACAAAATTGTAAGAATTTATATTCAATATTCATGATGGAAAATGCACTGTTGACATGAATAAAATTCTGAAGAAAATTTGAATTTTCTTGATAACAGATTGTTATCAAGAAAGTCCATCAATATATTTGCTAAGCATCAACACCAATTTGACAGTAAACTGAAAGACTAGATAAATTGTTATCTAGGAGCTAATTTAAGGTGCTGGACTAGAAGTGAGGGGACCAAGATTCTAGTTTAGCCTCAAGCATGAAGCCAGTTGGGTGATCTTGGATCAGCCACTTCCTCTTAGTCTTAAGTTTGCATCAGGCTTTACAACAAACCAGCTAATAAAAAAACCAGCTTGTTATAGATTCACAATAAGAACTAGGTGAACATAGCGCCAAAACAAGCACATACTGTAATGATGTACAACAAGCACTATAAAACACAACAATACAAGAGCTAAACTTTTTCATTATGGATCTGGATATATAAATAATTTCTTAGAATCACAAATAAATTGGAAGAGCAGATGCAGAGGCAATTTTCCAATGAGAAAAACAGCTTCTTCAAAGAGTATTTGAGAATAGAAACAGAAATAGTTATTTTCTTTCTTTTCCTTTTTCCTGTATTTTTTATTTTTTTCCCAATTCTTTCCCTTTCTCCAAGATTAGTTTGTATTTTTACAATTGTAATTAAAATTCTGAATAAACATTATTTACAAACAAACAAAAAAGAAATCATTCATGTTTTCTACCAATTTTTTGCTTAATAAAAAAATGAAATTTCTGTAACAGGCAAATTATTTAAAAATGAAGACTATTTAATATATTTTAAAATATTACAAGAGTTAAGAAATTAAGAAATTTGTTTTTTAGGAAACATTATACTTCCTGCTTGCATGGTGGTAATTATGCTTGATATCCTTAACTGGTGTATATGTTCCTTATCCTTGAACCCATTGGAACTTAATTGTAAGTAGACACACTTCTGTTGCAAATATACTAAGTCTATTAAAGCAGGGGTCCCCAACCTTTTTTGCACCAGGGACCGGTTTCATTTTAAAGAAAATTCTGTGGACCGGCTGGCCTAGAGGAGGAGGGGGGAGGGGGAACAGGCGGCGCATGCACATGCGGGAGGGGGGAGTCGGCTCACTTGGCCCTCTAGGGCAGTGGTGGGCAAACTTATTAGTCAATAGAGCCAAATATCAACAGTACCACTACTGAAATTTCTTTTGAGAGCCAAAAGGTGTGGCCTGTTTTGTGGGAGTGGCTCAGTGGTCATGTGACCCGGTGGGCATGGCCAACTTGGAAAATGTGGTGAAACTCACTTAACGGTCTTGCTTAGCAACCAAAATTTTGGACTCAATTGTGGTCATAAGTCCTTCCTTCCTTCCTTCCTTCCTTCCTTTCTTTCTTTCTTTCTTTCTTTCTTTCTTTCTTTCTTTCTTTCTTTCTTTCTTTCTTTCTTTCTTTCTTCCATTTCTGGCTGGTCTTTGGTCTTCTGAAGATGGTAAAAATGGATTTATGGGCACTCGTTATATATAAAGGCAGCCCATGACTCTTTGGGATGCTGGTTTGAATCCAGGAAATGACTCAGAGGATGTGATTCCTTTGAAATGACCACTGGGAGAAAAATAGCTCTTTAACCTGGTTAACCAAACAGGTAGCTTGAGGTGGAAGGAAATAGAAAAATAGATTTCTTCCTTTCCTTTCCTTCCTTCCATTGCCTCCCTCCCACTTCCTCCCTTCTTTCCTTCCCTCCCTCCTTCCCTCCATCCCTCTTTCTTTTTCTTTCTTTCTTTCTTTCTTTCTTTCTTTCTTTCTTTCTTTCTTTCTTTCTTCCTTCCTTCCTTTCCTTCCTTCTTTCACCCCTCCCTTCCTCTTCCCTCATTCTTTCCTTCACTTCCTCCCACCCTCCATTCATCTTTCTTTTTCTATTTTTCTTTCTTTCTCTTTCTCTGTTTTTTGCCTCTCTCTCCCTCCCTCCCTCCCTCCCTCCCTCCCTCCCTCCCTCCCTCCCTCCCTCCCTCTCTCTCTCTCTCTCTCTCTCTCTCTCTCTCTCTCTCTCTCTCTCTGTCTCTCTCTCTCTCCTCCCTCCACCCATCTCTGTCACTCTGTGTGTGTGTGATTCCCTCTCTCCCTCTCTCTATTTCTGTCTCTCTCTGTGTCTATCATTCTCTCCCTCCCTCCCTCCCTCCCGGGAAGCAGCAGAGGGGCCAGCATGTCGGCTGGGGAGGTTATCGCGCAGTGAGCGAGCAGACGGGCGGGCGGAGGATCCAAGCTGCGGCTACCTTAAGTGCCGCCGAGGCCATCAGGGCGCCACACGGGGCTGGAAGGAAGGTGGGCGTGCGGCGCCCGGATGGCGCTTAAGGAAGCCGCAGACATGCCAGCCCCTCCGGGTAGCCCTGGAAAGTGTGCCGCGGTGGCCATCGGAAGGAGCTGGTGGAGGCGCGCTCGGCCATCCTCTGCCCAGGAGCTGCTCCCCCCTCCTCCTCTCCGGCCCTGCGTCCCGGTTCCTATGAAGCTGCAGACCGGCACCAGTCCCCGGACTGGGGGTTGGGGACCCCTGTATTAAAGGAGTAGCCATTTAGTATAAAAGAGATGTTGTTTAATTTTTCTATTATTCACTGCTACTTTATTTTTAAACTGTTTTATTTTGTAGCATAAGTGAATGATTTTATTTTCTGTGCAGCAAACGTTTGATTTATTAATAACATGTCATTCTCTCCCTCCCTCCCTCCCTCCCTCCCTCCCTCCCTCCCTCCCGGGAAGCAACAGAGGGGCCAGCATGTCGGCTGGGGAGGTTATTGCGCAGTGAGCGAGCAGACGGGCGGGCGGAGGATCCAAGCTGCGGCTACCTTAAGTGCCGCCAAGGCCATCAGGGCGCCACATGGGGCTGGAAGGAAGGTGGGCGTGCGGCGCCCGGATGGCGCTTAAAGTAGCCGCCCTGGCTCCTCTGTGGAAAAGGGCGGGATATAAATTTAAATAAATAAAATAAGTGTCTTTTGGGCATGTTTACATATTGGCCGAGGGCCACATCATGTAAGGGGAGGGCGCACCCGCTGTTTGTGAGCGGTGGCGCGCTCCGGCCCTCATGGCTCCTCTTGCGATACAGGGGGTTCAGGATCTCAGGGTCTGGGCCTTCGGATGATGTTGTGCAACGCCAGGTCCATGGCTAACAAAGCTCCCCTCATTCATGATCTGATTTTGGAGGGGGGTGCGGACCTGGGGGTATTACGGAGTCCTGGTTGGGCCAAGAGGGGGGGGGCCCTCATTGAAATGTGCCCACCGGGTTACCATGCATTTCACCAGCCATGAGCCCAGGGTCGGGGTGGGGGTAGCGGTTGTTATAAAGGAGGGTCTCGATCCGAGGGAGGCCACTGTGCCGCAGACAGATGGCTTTGAGTCTCTATGTGTGAAATGGGGTCATGGGAGGCAGTTGGGCCTGCTGTTTGTGTACCCGGCAGCCTGCTACGTATCAGCAGCCCTACCTGAGCTTCTCAATGTGATAGCCGAGATGGCGGTTGACACCCCCAAGCTGTTAGTCATGGGGGATTTCAACCTGCCATTGTTAGGCGAGACATCTGAGATGGCACGGGAGTTCATGGCCTCCATGACGGCCATGGACCTGACCCAGTTAGTTCATGACCCCACCCATACTGGAGGACACACGCTGGACTTAGTTTTTGTCTCCTGCCAGTGGTTGAATGATCTTGGTTTAGGGGAAATAGCTGTTGAACCCCTGTCATGGTCAGATCACTCTCTCCTTCGGCTTCGCTTTCCAACCACTGCACCCCACCGCGGGGAGGCGGAACCGGAAGCGGTGAGTTGGTTCCGTCCCAGGTGCCTGATGGACCCTGAGAGGTTCCAGATGGAGCTTGGGCCAATACCTGAGACCCTGACCCATGACTCGACTGAGGACCTAGTGGCCGCTTGGAATAGTGCGGCCACGGGGGCCCTGGACTGGGTCGTGCCTTTGCGGCCTCTCACCCGGCGCCGAACCACCTTGGCTCCTTGGTTTTCTGAGGAGCTGATGGTGATGAAGTGTCGGAAGAGATACCTAGAGAGCGGTTGGAGGGCCACCCGCTCTGAATCTGACTGGACACCGGTAAGGTCGTATTTAAAGACCTACCTAGTGGCGATAAGAATGGCGAAACGTAATTATTTCTCCGCTCTTATCGCGTCTGCAGATAACTGGCCTGCCACCCTGTTTAGGGTGATCCACTCCCTTCTTCACCTGAGGGCGCGGGATGCCTCCTTGCAGGATCGTGAGGGATCGTGGTAGGATGGCCTACCACCCGACCTTTGCACGATCACGGACCTGCGCCTCTTCCACCGGGCTCTAAAAACATACCTCTTTTATTTTATTTTTATTTATTTTATTATTTTATTAAATTTATACCCTGCCCTTCTCCTTGTTAGGACCCAGGGCGGCGCACAGGCATTATTAAAACCACAAAATACAAAATACAAAATCGATTAAAATATATTAAATTATTAGACCCGTGCTAAAAACCCATTTTAAAACCATACCAAATTAATTTTAATTTTAAAAGTCAGAAGTAGGGGCTATCCTAGGCCGGCTTGTTGGAATAGATACGTCTTAAGACGTTGGCGGAAAAGGCGGAGGTCCGAGATAGTGCGAAGGTCGGGGGGTAGGTCGTTCCAGAGGGCCGGGCCCGCCACAGAGAAGGCCCTTCCCCTGGGTGTCGCCAGCCGGCATTGCCCCGCTGACGGCACCCGGAGAAGACCCTCTCTGTGGGAGCGGATCGGACGAAGGGATGTATGGGGCAGGAGACGGTCTCGTATATAGCTAGGCCCCGAGCCATGGAGCGATTTAAAGATGGTCGGCAGCACCTTGAAGCGCACTCGAAAGGCCACAGGCAGCCAGTGCAGCTCGCGCAGGAGATGTGTTACGTGGGTTTGCCTTGAGGCACCCATAATCACCCGCGCGGCCGCATTCTGTACTAACTGTAGCTTTCGAGTGCACCTCAAGGGGAGCCCCATGTAGAGAGCGTTACAGTAATCCAGCCGGGATGTCACAAGCGCTTGAGTGACTGTGCGAAGGGCTGGCCTGGCATAGCTCTAAATTTTAATCTTATTTTAGAAATGGGTTTTAATTGATAATTTTAGCAAGGGTCCAACTTAATTTAATTTATTTAGAATATTTCTGTATTTATTGTTTTTTACATTTTATTCCTTTCCTGTGCACCGCCCCGAGTCCCATTGGGAGATAGGTGCGGTATATAAATTTGATAGATAAATAAATAAATAAATAAATAAATAAATAAATAAATAAATAAATAAATAAATAAATAAATAAATAAATAAATAAATAAATAAATAAATAAATAAATAAATAAATAAATAAATTGTGTGGAGGAATTTGGGTGTTATCTGCATGACAAAATCGATCAGATTTGGGACGGGTTGGCCTCCGATTGGACTAGTTCAGACGGGCTGACCGAGGCATGTCTTGAGAATGCTATCTGGGAAGAATTCGATCGTGTGACTCCTCAGGACACGGACAGGATGCTGGGGCGACTGTCTCCAACCTTTGATTTCTTGCGAAGGTTGTTGAGAGTGTGGTGGTTCGGCAGCTCCCTCAGCACCTGGATGAAGCTGTCTATCTGGACTCGTGCCAGTCCGGCTTCCGGCCTGGGTACAGCACAGAGACGGCATTGGTCGCGTTGGTAGATGATACCTGGAGGACCCGGGATAAGGGTTGTTCCTCTATCCGGGTCCTGTTAGATCTCTCAGCGGCTTTCGATACCATCGACCATGGTATCATGCTGCGCCGGCTGGAGGGGCTGGGGTTGGGGGCACCGTTTTACGGTGGTTCTCCTCCTACCTCTCCGACTGGTCGCAATTTGTGTTGGCAGAAGGGCAAAGGTCAATGTCGAGGTGCCTCACTTGTGGGGTACCACAGGGGTCGGTCCTCTCGCCCCTCCTGTTCAACATCTATATGAAGCTGTTGGGTGAGATCATCCGTGGTTTCAGGGTAGAGTTCCATCAGTATGCTGACGACACTCAGTTGTATATCTCTATCCCGGACCACCCCAACGATACTGTGGAAGTGATGTCCCGGTGTCTGGAGGCCGTGTGAGTCTGGATGGGGAGAAACAGGCTCCGACTCAACCCATCCAAGACCGAGTGGCTGTGGCTTCTGGCATCACGGTACAGCCAGTTGACGCCATCTCTGGCTATTGGGGGTGAGTCATTGGCCCCTACAGAGAGGGCACACAACTTGGGCATCCTCCTGGACTCTCGGCTGTCTCTGGAAGATCATATGACGGCTGTGGCCAGGGAGGCTTTTTATGAGGTTCACCTGATACACCAGTTGCGCCCCTTTCTGGATTGTGACGCTTTACGCACGGTCACTCAAGCCCTCATCATCTCCGGCCTGGACTATTGCAATGCGCTCTAAATGGGGCTTCCCTTGAGGTGCACCCAGAGGCTCCAGTTGGTTCAGAATGCAGCCATGCGGGGGATTTTGGCATCATCTAGGCGCTCTCATGTGACACCTCTCCTGCGTGAGCTGCGCTGGCTGCCTGTGGCTTTCCAGGTGCGCTTCAAGATACTAGTGACCATCTTCAAAGCATTCCATGGTAAGGGACCTGGCTATTTGCAAGACCGCCTCCTGCTGCCAAATGCCTTTCACCAACCAGTGCGCTCCCACAGAGAGGGCCTCCTCAGGGTGCCGTCTGCCAGGCAATGTCGGCTGGCAACCCCCAGGGGGAGAGCCTTCTCTGTGGCAGCTCCTGCCCTCTGGAATGACCTACCCCCTGACCTACGGATGACAAAGGACCTACGCCTCTTCCGTCGGGCCTTCGAGACCTATTTATTTTGTGCGGCCTGCCTGTCGTAGTTTTAAACTGTTTTTTAGTAGGGGTTTTTAACAGGGGTTTTAAGGACAGGCTAATTATATAATATATTTTAATATATTTTATGTTTTGTATTATTGCTTTTTTTTTATATTGAAAAAGTTTTATTGGTTTTACAGTTTTTCAATAGGGTAGGGTAGGAGATACAAAGAAATTTTGAGAGCTTTCGCGTCGAAGTCGTCGGCCCTTCCGGAGCCTCATAATAAATCATTAACAAAAAACATTTTTCATAATACTACAAAGTGAAAACAAGTACATATATCTAAGTTTTTTCTATGCTGTCAGTCATTTGCAAAAATCCAGATACACATGTTATACAATATTACTCAAAAAATCAAGGCAAAGTTATTTTTTAGATCTAAGTCTCTTGGCAATTGTGTCTTCTATCTCTCCTTCCAGGCCCCCAGCGGGCGGGGCCGTGGCCCCCCCTGCCCCCCTGGATCTTCCCCCAGGACAGAGGAATGTTTTTTAAGAAAGGCTTCCGCCTCAGCAACTATTTTAATCCTCACTCTTCCTCCTTCCCAGAACACCAGCATCCCTTCGGGCATCACCCACTTGAACCAGATCCCATGATCAAACAATTTTTTAGACAAGAAGGAAAATTTCCTTCTCGCTTCTCTAATCTTCCTTGGGATCTGCTTCAAGATGGCAACCTCCTTTTGTTGGTAAATTAACGGTCCTCCTCTTTGCACCTTCAAGATTTCCTCTCTGGTTGATCTTCTAACAAATTTAACATGTATCTCTCTGGGTACTTCATTTATCCTGGCATATGCAGAGTTTATTCTGTAGGCTAGGTCAATGTCCCCTCTGATCTCATCCTTAGGTTTATGTAAATAATCTGCTATAATTGTGCTCATGAGTTCAGGGAGACATTCACCAGATTCCTCAGAAACGTTCTGAAATCTCAAAAAATATGTCATCCTTTCCATATCAATCCTAGACACATGCCCATTTATTTCTACAACCTCATTAGTAACATTTTTAATCTCTCCCTTAGCCCCAGCCAGCCCCCCTTCCAACTCTTCATTCTTCTGTGTGTTCTCCAGCACTTGTTTCCGTGTGTCCAGTAGCTCCTTTTTAAAGTTGATGTTTTCTTCTCTCTGGGCCTTGATTTCTTGCACCAAAGTTTGTATAACTGATTCAAGAGAAGCCATCCTTAGTTCTAAGCCTGCCAGTTCTGATTTTTGTGCCATAATTAGCTGTTAAAGTCAATGCCACTAAAATGGCGTTTTTTAGGTGGGGCCGTTGAGGCAAATCAGGAGCTGGAAGTTCAAATCAGGATTGTGAAAAGTTCAGGAACCAAAAGAGAAATCGTTTTCCGGATCAATAATTATAATAACTAAGGCACTCCAGAAAAGAAATCACATAATCCAAAAAAATTCTTCTTTAATAACAAGAGGAAGTCCAAATCACAAAGCGATGCTGGAAATTTTCCATAAGTAAAATAGTCATTCAGGGACAAGGAGAAGCCATCTTCCACCACCCAGGCTCAGAGCCAGAAGGAGAGAGTGGTAAAAAAAAATTGTTTCAAATCAGCCAGACCTAGATACTTTGTTGCAAGACAAATCACAGATCACTTTCCCTTGTTTCAAACAGTCCGGATTAAAGATATCCGCTTCCTCGCAACGAGGAGCCATTTTCAAGTGCCGCTTTGAGTCCGAGGGGGGGTTTATCAAGCAAATACCCCCCTCCAAGTTCTTTCAGCCCAGGCTGACAGCAAAAAAAATGTTTAAAATCACTCACTTTCCCCCTCGCAGCCGAAGCCCCGGGAAGCTTTCCGACTCAGACGGCCAGCTCTCTCCATATTCACAAAGCGATGCCGCCCACCGTTGGCAAAGGGGAAACCCCCCGCAGCATGTCCTCCTCCACCTAAGCCGAAGACAAGGGTCTCCTCCCCGCTGCCGCTGGGGGAGGGCGACCCAGGCAAGCCGGCTTTATGGGAGACCCCCAAAAACAGGGCGTCTCGCCCCCGTGGGGGGGCAGGAAAAGAAACAAAGCGGCGGACGAATCCTAGGCTCGCCTGTCGCCGCTGGAGCCGGAACCGGAAGTCTGTATTATTGATTTTTATTGCTGCCTGTACACCGCCCTGACTCCTGAAAGGGAGTACTAAATACTAAATACTAAATACATATAAATGCAAGTTATTAAAAGTTTCCTGTTTTAAAGCCCCATTTCCCTTTCTATAAGAAAATAAATAATGTCTGATTAATTTCTTGCAGTATCATTTAGGATATCCCCATCTCTGGTAGTGGCATTTAGGAGTTGCACTTTATAATTTATTCTATAAACTTTCACTGAGGCTCCTATGCAGAGATCCCATGTACACTCATACTTCTCTCAATGGAAATATATATTATCCAGTATCAAGAAAAGGTTTTGACCTCATCTTGCTTCAATGGTGGGATTCAAGGGAAGGAGAAGGTACTGGCGTAGCAACGATACAACATGCAATCTTGGAGCTCCAAGATTGCTGTCGATATCGCTGCTGCTGGACGGTCCTTTTGGACTTAAACCATCCTGCAGACGGTGATAGAGAAGGGCGCATCCTGCTGAACTCAGGGACATTGCAAAGTCCCTGATTGATCCAGGAGAAGCTTTTTTCCCTAGCAACAGAGAAGCAGCCACTGGGGCTGCAGAAGGTTCAGCAGATTGGAAGAGTCCCTGAATGGAAGAAAAGCAGGAGAGTGAGTGTGTCAAAATGGTGAGATAAATTTTACTATTAGAGAAGAGAACACCCAAAGAGATCTAGAGTAAAATTTAAATTGAACACAGAAGAGAGTAAGCGGAGAATTAGGCTTGAATTAAACTTATTGTGTTATCTTTATTTTTTTTTAACTATGGGGTTTTTTTTATGGATAGAATTTTTACAAATGTCTTTTACTTTTTAAATTGGACTGGTTTCTTTTTCCCTTTTTCTTCTATTTTTCCTCATTTTTTGTATTTGTGGATTAAGGATTCCTTTCTTATCTTTTCTTCAATGCACAGCAGGATTGTTCTTTTTAAGCATTTTTTTTCTTAACTTAAAGAGAGTTTAAAGAGAGGGATAAAAGCAGAAGAAAAAGAAGTAACACTGCCACCTAAAGGCTGGAGGATTGGAAACATTGTTTTTTTTTACATCTGACTTATATTTTATACTTCAAGGCTCCAGATTTTGTTTATTGAAAGGGATAGTGGGAAGAGTACAGTTTGTTTATGCAGGTGCTCTTCCGGAGTACTATCAGTAGCTGGACTGGAGTGAAGAGAAAGCCTTGACTTGAAAGATTATAGTGAACTTGTTTGAAACTTAACAAAACTTAACAAAAAAGCCGTGTTTACAACCTGAAAGAATGGTGCAACACGAAGAAGAAAAGGAATTAACATTGCAAAGAATTATGTTGGAAATTCAAAAAGTTCAAGTAAGTACCGAGAATATTTAAAAGAGACTTGAGAATATAGAACAAAAAACAAAAAAATAGAGGGAAGAGTGGAAAATATTTACAAAATGATGGTGAAATCTGAGGATAGAGTTAAAAAAATTGAAGAAAAATATGAACAAAGTGATAAGAAAATTGTTGATATTGACAGTAAATTGAGTGTGGTGGGAAATGACAGGAGTGGAATGTTAAAAGAAGAGGTTGACAAACTGGAACTCTATTTAGGACTTCAAAACATGGAAAAAGAAAAGGGAGAAAATCTGGCAGAAATATTGAGAGAAATTATGGCAGAAGCATTAATGATAACTAAAAGCAAGCTGATGGAAGGAACAGATGGAGGATTTCAAGTCTTTACAAGATATGCAATGAACAACAAGTTGCCAGGAGAAGTCCATATAAGACTTATTAAGAAAATAATTAGAATACAAATACTACATATGGCAAGAGATATAAAACTGCACTATTACTGGAAGGATACAGGATGATGAAATGAAAGGTCATAATAAAAATTAAGTTAAACGTAGTTAAACTTTGGGTATTATGTAAAAAACAAAGTAATAATAGTTATAGTCAAAAAAATGATTAATAATCATAATAATGCATACACACACACACAAACTAGATTGATAATATGAAATTTAATACAAATTGTAAGTGAGTACTATGGAGATGATACTGAAAAGCTTTGTTATAAAAGATAAACAATTCTATATAGAATAGAATATAAAGATGTAATGCTATTGGATGATTTTAGGATGATGTAATGGAATGCCATAAGATAAATTTATTTCAAATTTTGAATATTTCACATAAAAAGGATGTAATAACAGCTATAGTCAAATGAATGTTTAATAATCATAATCATTGTATACATATATATTAGATTGATGATATGAGACTTTATGTAAATTGCAAATAAAGACTATTGTGAGGAAACACAAAAGCTTTGTAATCAATCAACACACTAGTTAATTGGATAATTGTTTTTATTTGTTTATGTTTGCTTGTCTTATGTTTGTTTAAAAATAAAAACCTTTTTAAAAAATTGCTACCAGTTCTGTGGATGTGGCTTTGGGGCATGGCGTGGCTTTGTAGACGTGGCTTTGTGGGCATGGTAGGGGAAGGATACTGCAAAATCCCCATTCCCTCCCCAACCCACTAACCTGCTTTCCAGCTCCATTCTCTGGTACAGCTCAACAAAAAATCAGTGGGGAGGCTGGGAGTGGGGCCAGCCTATTTGCCGGTTCTCCAAACTACTCAAAATGTCACTCCTGGCTCTCCAGAACTGGCTGAATACTACCTCTGCCCTACTTATGTCCCTAAATGTACATCTAAATATTTTTCTTTAAATCTTGAGGCCTGAGAGATAAATTAAAATCATTCACTCATGTAGGAAAAGACAAGTGGGTTGCCATTCACATGGTTTAGTAGAAAACTTTTTTATTACCATAATTGTGCC